>JAFREQ010000152.1:0-600000 GCA_025331565.1 Holacanthus passer | reverse complement strand
TTGCACAGAAGATCATTGTCTTTCTCTCGGATACCACTCTAATGGACATGCTAATGAAGATCAATCAGGATGTGCTCCTGCCACTGCTGGACCTGCTCACCACCCCTCGTATGGGGTAAGTAACACACATTACAACCACACATTTATGTTGAGATATAGCTAATGATAGTATTCAATTATTCAAACATGTGCCAAATAGCAGAATACTGCAAACAGTTTATTATGCTTTTAAGTTGTCACACACTTTCAACAATTCTTTTTTTTTTTTTTAAATGTCTTTTTCATTTTGTGTTGAAATAGAGTATTATCAGGAAACACATTACAACAGATCTATCATTCATCCTCTGCTTTGCTGCACCCATTCTGCTGTACTCAGGTTCCCCAGCGGGGTGCAGACACGCACTGCCGTCTGTCTCAAGACACTCAGCCTCATGGCTCTCATCTGTCTGCGCATTGGGAGGGAGATGGTGCAACAGCATATGGCTGACACTCTGCGTCGGTTCTTTGCTGTTTTCTCTCTGCTGCATTCTCTGCAGCCCCAGGTAAGGACACACACATATACACACACACACACAGCAGATGAAGACTGACAAGCGTCACGTCAAGTTTATTTCTAGAATGCTTTCAACAAGCAGATCTGTCACAAGGAGTTTTACAAAAACAAATGACACAAAGGCAGATCAAAAATATGGATGAAAATATAAACAAGTGACAGAAACTTGGTATACAAACTGTCTGACAGACAGACAGAGAGAAAAAGAAAACATGCATTTATGAGTACGACAGGATGTTTTTTTTTGTTGCATCAGATCATTTAGAAGTATCTTAATATAGTTGCACTTATTTCTTTTGACAACGGAATTGGAAATAGACAGATGTGGTCATTGTCTCTCCTATACTGTAGCTGGAAAGGGCCCCTCGCAGAGTTGTAGGAGAAGTCACAGTTGTGGACGTCTGCACACCTGAAGAGTCAAATGTGACATATGAGTTGGGTGTATTGGAGGAGCTGCAGACTGTATTTAACCCTGAGATGGCTCATGCCTCCTATATCCCCTTCTACTGCCTCATAGGTAGGAATCATCTCATCTGGTGTCAAATACAAAATACCCTATCTTGCAGGGAAGGCCGTATACTCTGTGCTAAAATCAAATATTTGCTCTATTGTGATTTCTGTAGGTGACACTGCAATTCGGAAACTGGTCCCCAACCATGAGCTGGTCTGGCAGTTGGCTCTGTCCTACCATCAGAGTGTGAGTCAGGGGAGTCCAGAGACAAACCTCACAACAGCATCCAGGGTGGAGCTGCCTCCTTCCTCCATGGGTCTCTCCTCGGGTTTTGCCAGACGTGCGGGTTGCAGTCCATTCCCTGCACCCTCGACGAGCTCCACCCTGCTGGGAGACTCCCTCCCTGAGTCAGGCACGTTTGGGAGCCACCTGGTAGGAAACCGTATCCAGTTGTCCCGAGACCCTGATTATGATGTCAGCCCGAACCTGGGCTTGGCCAACTCCTGGGGACGCTCCAGCCATACCACCCCCATCATCACCACCGCCTCCACCTTCACCACTTCATCTGTTGGCACTACTTCCTTTTCCTCCTCCTGGGTGACAGGCTCCACCCTAGAAGACAGTGCCCTGAAGCAGGAGCTCCCTCGCAGTGGCCGTTCTCTGCAGGGCAACTGGTTGGCCTACTGGCAGTATGAGATTGGCCTCAACCAGCAGGATCCACATTTCCACTTCCACCAGATCCGACTGCAGAGCTTCCTCGGTCACTCAGGCCCCACGAAGTGTTTAGCACCGCTGGCAGGAGAGGATTACTTCCTTTCTGGTAGTAAAGACAAGACTGTGAAGCTTTGGCCCCTCTACAACCACGGTGATGGAACACAGGAGGTGGAGCCCAGGCTGACGTACAATGACCATCGAAAGTCAGTCTTCTATGTAGGACAGCTGGAGGCTTTGCAGGAGGTAGTCAGCTGTGATGGGACTGTGCACCTATGGGACCAGTATACAGGTAAGAGAGCACAATGCCTTTCTGTTCATCTGTGCATCTATAAAGTTGTTCATGTGGTTAGTTAGAGGACATGAGACTCAGATAGATGGAATGAATGAAGTGCCACTTTTCTAAATACATTCTATCTGTTGTCCGCAGGCAAGCAGATCCGCTCGTATGAAGCCGTGGATGGGAAGAATCCCATCACAGCTGTCACCACCATGCCAGCTCCACACTGCAGTGTAGTGTTTGGCAGCGCGGATTCTGTTCTCCGCTTCATTGATCCTCGCAAACCAGGACTGCAGGTAGCAATTTCACTTAGCAAGCTCATTCTGTCCAAACCTACTCTGTACGACGTCCATCAATTATCAATCTTTATTGTGTTTTCAAAATGGTAGCACTTTTTACACTCCTCCACTATAGAGTTATTTCAGCCTTGACGGTGACAAATCTTCCCCTGTGTCCCCAGCATGAATTCCGTCTGGCATACAACAATGTGAGTGCTGGGCTCATCCGCTACCTGGCAGTGAGCCCTTCAGGGCGCACTGTGGCTGCAGGTTTCTCATCTGGCTTCATTGTTCTGCTGGATGCACGTACTGGACTTATTCTGAAAGGCTGGCCGGCTCATGAAGGAGATATCCTCCAAATGAAGGTATACTTCATTTGTGTCTGTGTGTTTTCTCTTTACGTCTGTTTAACTGAATAGAGCTGCCTTTGGGTAACATCTTAGTCAGCTCAGTGGTGTTCAGTAAATATGTGCTCAGCTTTTTGACCACTGGAAAATGATCTAACAGTGACAGCCAAACAGATTCCTTGAAGGTTTGACATTGACAACAGTAATTATGCATGCAATGAGCAAGTTAATTTCTTTTGTATTTTTTTGGCATCTTTGCCTTTGACAGTAAAGAGGAGACAAGAAATGGGGGAGAGAGAGGAGGGATGACATGCAACGAAGGTCCCTGGCCAGACTCTAACCAGGGGCGTTGCAACTACATGAACACACCTGTAGGCCACGCAGGCACCACTCAAATGAATTTTTTGTGACAGCACTCATTTAAAGTAGTTGTGTCAGCTATTTGGAAACACTATGCTAATTCTGTTTATGTTTTCAAATTAGAACAATTACAACCTGGGGTAGTTAATAATAGTTTCAGTAGTTTGGTTGAATGCATAAATAAGTGAGTGCTTTCAGGATAATATGAAAAATGTAGTTAGATATGTATTAAAATCACTGTTGGATACCCAACAGTCTTTCGAAAAAAGAAGGAAGGAAAGTAAGACAAGCAATAACCAAATATGAGCATTTGAAAAGAAAAATATGAATTAGAATTTCTGCATTGAAAATGTTGCAGTTTGGCAGCCAACACTTTTTGAATTGGACACAATTTTTGTGTGTTTTTAAATGTACCATCTACTGCATTACCATGATAATGTAACAATTATGCATTAAGGAGTCTTTTTTTGTCCATCAGTTTATATAAAAATATAATATTTATAGAATCTAAAAATATAAAGTCTGATATATATTTTTAAATATTTTAATAGTTGTTTTGGTTTTTTTTAATATCAATTCAGTGTTATAGTGCAATAAAATATGAAAAACTCCAAGTGGGTGAATATTAAAATACTTTAATTTCTTTGTTCAAGGTACACATAAATCTCTGTCATTTACTGAGAACTAACTTGAACCTGCGTTACACCTAGTACCCATATTCAACATGTGTTTCTCAATACTGACATGCGTGGGACTCTTAACAGTCAAGTTGTTTACACAAGACGTGGGCCGGGGGACTCAGGTCATGCAGTGTGACACAAAAATGGGCGGTCGCTCTGCCAGATACGTAAACTTGGAGCCAAACACAGTAGGCAGTTTCTCTAACTCCATTACTTTGCTCACTTGTAGACATGGTGTGAGTTCTCAAATAACGGAAGGTTTGTCTGGGTTTGAGGGGGGTTTGATCAGTATACTGTCAAATACAACAGGCCGATAGGCTTTTGCTGTTTGGAAGAAAAGTTGTGTTTATTTGTAGTTTATTTCACAGGAAACACTTATAAAAAGTGTAAGTGTTTATTATGTTTCTATAAAGTCTCTTCTGTCTTTTGAGCAGCAAGATGTGAGAGTCAGAAAATTTTAATTGTCTTCAGGTAGCTGATTTGTGAGTTTTGATGCATCAGCCAGCAGAATCTGGTGGGTATGAAATCCCAGTCAGGCTTTTCTGGCAAGCAGTGGAAACCTTTGGATGACCACAGCTGTAGAAAAGCACATCCCACGCAGTGCAAGTTTATGACTTGGCACCTGTGTTGAGTCTTTTTCTCTGAGCGACTCTCATTACATCCATATGTCTTACCTAGACCTCTTGGTGGGTTGTCTACTTGGAATATTGGATAGTTTTACTCTGAAGCTTGACCTGTTATTGATGTCTGTTGAGAGCTTGGTGTTAACGGGGTGTCACTGATTGTGTGCAAACCCCACATTGCCTGCCTCTGATAAAAATGATTCCAAAATACAAAAAAGGTGTTTTATTAGATGGCGATGGCCTGACATTGCCGTGTGAGCTGTTGCATAACATCAGTACTCTCCCAAAACATTTTCTGGAAAATTGTTGTAAGAGTCTGTTACTGAATTCATGAACCACATCAAATACTCAAGCCAGAAGGTGTGGCTGTTCTTTTCAGCAGTCATGTGATAAATATTCAACAAGACGATCAGGCTTTTATTTTGACATTCCCCCAAAGGTAGCGGTGGAGAGATACGAAGCTGTGCAGAGATGGTGAAAGTTGTACCCAGCAAATCTGTTGTCAACAGAGCGCAAGGATGAGCAAACTTTATTTAACCCCAAATTAGGTCAAGGATTGTATCTCTAGTTTTAAAGGCACAAGTTTAGGCAAATATGGACATAGGTTACTCATTAGAAAGACCACATTGGTTCTCATTGGCACATTCATATTACTCAGACTTCCCCTCAGTTGTTCCATGTATCACCCACTGACTCTTTTTATATTTAGTTGAGACATTAAATACAAATAAACTCTGTTCATTATCTTGTTTTATTTGAAACACATTTTGTTGGAAATTAAGATTATAAAACTAATTCAACTTGAGCCCAAATGAAGCGTCTAAATTTGTGGGTGCAGTGTCCCAGTCCAATGTTTTCAATATTTTCATAACATTAAGAATTGGATAAGCAAATAGAGCTGTAGGCTGTTACCTTATTTAACTGTCTGAATATTTGTGTCACATGTCTCTATTTTAAATAATTTTAATTTCAAATAACCATTAAAATCACGTCTTTGTTTTTCTTGAAGTATATCTACTTTAAAACTACTCTGATTTTTTTTCAGGGTATTTACAAGGAAATTTTAATTACATTACAAATAATAATTGCAAATCTTGAAAAACACTGTTGGAAAATTGGCAATGTTTTTACTTCGATAAGACATCAACAGTGAGTGACTTCCTGTCATGTGTTTTACTTTTCAGGCTGCAGAAGGAAACTTGGTCATCAGCTCCTCCACTGACTACACACTGACTGTGTGGAAAGATCTGGAACACAAGCCTATTCGCCAGTACAAGTCGCAGTCCGACCACATTCACGCCTTTGACCTTTACGGTTCGGAAATTGTAACCGGAACAGTGTCTAACAAGATCGGGGTGTACTCCATGGCAGATATCTCCCTGAGCCCTGTTAGCAGCACAAAGCTGAGCTCGGAGAACTTCCGTGGCACTCTGACCAGCCTGGCAGTCCTGCCGACCAAGAGGCTCTTGCTGCTGGGCTCTGAGAACGGAGCCATTCGTTTATTAGCTTAGAGAAAACCAATGGCCCCCAGCTAGCCCAACACTCGAAGCACTGACCTCGAAAGTGTCTTATTCGTGAAGACACCAGGTGTCTGAGCTCTCTCTGTCCCTTTTCATGTGCTTGAGGTCAATTGTACTGGTGAGGCAGTTTTTCAGTTCCACTAAACTGCTTTTTGAATGAAGCAGCACAAGCAAAGGCATTGTATAAACCTCTTGTCTACTGAATTTTGCCACAGGACTGTTGGCACCAAATTTGATGAAAAGAAAATGTGTGCCACGCAGTTAACATTTATTATGTACAGTAAATCCCATGATATTTTAAAAGTCTACAGATGTATAGATAGTATATAATGGGAAGCTCTTATTATATAGGTCATTTGTTCTTTTGACTAGGTCAGTTATTCTGTTCAAAAGAATGAATCAGAAGACGTGAAGCTCAGGAAGGTGGAACCAAACACGGTTCTTATGTAGTGTTTACACTTTCCAAATAGATGCATAACAACACCAAAAATACATTGACCTCAACTTTCATTTCCCTTGATGTTAGAATACATGCGTATCCAAATGCACTGATTAAACTATGCAGTATTTGTAGATCAAATCGTTTGTTTGTGTCAGCGTCACTCCGTGTTTCATAAGAGATGTTTCACACTAGATTGTTTATACATCATGAACAATAAAAGTACACTCACTGTTTTGTCAACAGTCTCAGTGCATCTTCTCAGAGTGGAGACGCTTCAGTTGTCATTACATACAAAAGTCTATTACTGACGCACAGCCTTTATTCTACTGCACAAGTATGGCCTGATTTGTAACATTTAGATTCTCACTCAGATTTTAGAGGCTGAATGTTTTTATCCAGTAATAAATGACTTAAGGTTACTTTGGGATTTTTAACCAGTTGATTTAGCAGTCAGAGCCTGTAGCAACATTACACTGGGAGTGCATCTAGGCAGGTGCCACTTTGACTGGGTATGCCAGTTCTTCGACTCACCACTTTTTAATTTCTGACTACAAAAGCTAACATAGGACCAGTCAATGCCAAGATAAACAGTTTTGTATGTTAACATTTATATGTAACTGCGTATGAATATGTTGAGAAAACACCAACAAAAGTTATAAATCAATAAAAAAAAATGTGTTTTAACTTGCTGCAGTACAGATGTTTGTTCCTTAAGCCCAATTTCCACAAAGCTCTTAATGAATCTATCAAAGTTTTCAAAAATCATTAGCATCCAAGCTCTACCCTTTGTATGATTTTTATCACTGTCATGTTGTAAAACACAGTTTGCCTACTTTTCTAATCATTTGCCCAAAGCTCAAAATGCTCTGACAAGTGTGTTACACCTTTTGATATTTTGTGTTTTTTGTAAACCTGGAGTGAAAGCTCAATAATCATAAAACAACAAACTTTGTTTTAAAGAGACAATTTTAGTTGCATATTGATAAATGGGTACAATTGTTCCAGTATCTCTTTGAACATTTTAAGAGAAGTCCATGAAAATGCTTATTTATTAACTGGATTAATAAAAAAAAAATTGCTTCCATGTTTTTTTTTGTGTGTGTTCCAGTTCTGTGTGATTCACCTGGATTCATCATGACTCCCAGCTTTGCCTTCCGATCTTGGCTGATTCACTAGAGCTCAGATTGGACAAAGTCCCCTCTTGTGTTTGCGGACGGCTGTCATGTGATCTAGAAGATATCATTTTTTGCTTAGTGGTGAAATATGACCAAAGCAGCTGAATAAGTTTATTTTTGTCACAATTTCTTTCCCTCTCTTGAGTAGTTATTGGTCACAACATATAACCACAGTTTTTAGATAAAGCAGCCAAGTTTAGCTGTCTGTTCTGTGAAGTTGGTGATCTGTCAAAGCCAGGGGTTTCTGGGAAATGTGGGCTTGTGTTGTCCGATATCAAATGTGTAACTCTGGTGTCAGCAAGTTGTATTTGTTTGCCCACACAGAGTTGGATTAACCACACTTTTGCAATTTAATCTGTTATGTGTCCTGTCAAAGATTTAGATGTGTTGTGACATTATCACCTGCCCATTGACATGCAAAAGAGCAAAGCGTGTCGGTCTTGAATATTTAACCCCGGATGAGTCTCAGTAGCTACATTTACAAACAAATAGTGGCTTGAACGAGGCCCCAATCAATGCAAGTTGATATTTAACTGTTTGCTGAGCAAGTGCCAATCTTTTACTCTCAGGAATTCTGCCATCCTCAGTCACTTAGTCGCTCCTTTTTTGGACAAGGCAGCAGATTTTTTTCTAATTTAAATTTAAGGTAAGATCAAATTTATTTTCATAAACTTATTGGGACACTATTGTACATTTGAATACCTTGAAGACTTGGTAGAATATGACAAATATCACTGTTGTTCATGGTTTTCTTTGATGGGGAATATTGTGCGTACTTTTCTTTAAACAGTTGCATGTTTTGTGTTGAATATAGAATCTCTGTCGACACCACAATGCACTGATATTCAAAATTGTTTCTACCAAGCCAAGTGGATTTTCTGTCCTTCAAAGTGCACAGTCTGTAACAGTCTGTGTTTTACTGAACAATAAATCTGCAAGATTAGGATGTGTTTCAAGACGGCCTGGATATCTGTTGGAGACACACACTTTGCGGTTTCTGTGTGGAAATCTAGGTGCACCGTCTACAAAATCTTTTTTGTGTGGCTCACATGTTTTAGGCATACTTCCAGATGATCTGGGTTCCTTTGAAAGAAAGGGCGACTAAGTAGATTGAAAGTGTTTGAGAACTGCAGACAAAGAAACTATACAGAAAAGGTGAGAGTGGTGTCTTTTAAGAGATTTGAACATGAGTTATATTTATGGTTTCATAAAAGTGACCCACACATTTTCCAGCCAACGCAATTTCTCTCTTTTACAGTTACGTTGTAAGGACATGGACCTTCGTCTGACACTCCTGTTGTTCTGTCTCTGCAGCCAAGGAGTCACTGTAAAGAACTCAAATGTCTTATAAATCACTTTTAAGATTATACTAGATATAACTCTTGTATAGATTGTTGTTTTATCTTTCTGCTCAACAGAATGGTGAAGTGGCAGAAAAGGAGTCAATCCCTTTGGTGCCTCTCATTCCTTTGATTCCCAGCCACCCCATAGAGGTCAGAGGCAAAACAGAAACGTTTGGAGGTTTTTTATATCTCCCATCATGCTTGTTCTGTCACACCTAGCTATTCTGGTCAGACCAGTTATTCTGGTCATCTAAATTCACAGTTTGATAAATGTTTCCTTCTACTTTTTCCTCCTAACATTTTCTCCTATTCCTGCCTTTAGACAGAAAACACAACTACACCAAAGCCAGAAACTGCATACACCACAGAAACACCTGCAAATTCAACAACCATAACTAGTAGGCCCAGCGGGGGCTCGTCGGAGGAGGAGCAAGATGAGGTTTGTCTGTCTACTGGCCGAAGCACACAGTCCAGGGAGGCCATCGCTGCTGCCATTCAAAAGCTCGGCGTGCAGCTGCTGCAGAACCTGGAGACGACGCCAGAGCAGCCTAATGTCATCATATCTCCTTTCAGCATATCATTAGCGCTCTCCCAGTTGGCTTTAGGTATGCATGTCCTGCTGCAGCTTTTGCATGACACGTGCACCTAAACAGCTTATTCTCTACACGTATTTAATCACATTTGATGAAGTGTGTCAGCAGCTAGTTTATAGTTGTCTGGAGATTGTCATCGTTCTCATCCCGTTATTGCACCCTGCTTCTTCACAGGTGCAGTAAATGAGACGCGGGAGCTGCTGATGCATCATCTCCATGAACACACTCTCCCCTGCTACCACGAGTCTCTGCATAATGTCTTACTGCAGCTCAGAAACAATGACCTGCACATTGCCACACGGATCTTCCTGCGCCAAGGTCATTTCCTCTAATGAACACAGCTTTAGTCTAAATTATTTTTAACCATACTAAATGTCAAGACTGCACAGCTCCTGTTTGCAGAAGAATTCATTTTCCTTTAATTTCTCTTATTAGTGCTGAGCAGGTTTAAGAGAAATAGAGTCTGAGTGAATGTGTGTTTATTATGTGTTTTAGGGTTTGAGCCAAAACCGGACTTTGTCAGTGAATCCAAGCGGTTGTATGACTCGGAGCCAGCAGTCTTGACGAGCCTGCAGCAGATAAACGACTGGGTAGACAACGCAACAAATGGAAAGATGACTGACTTCCTGTCTGCTTTGCCACCCAATCTGCTCGTCATGCTCATTAATGCTGTCCACTTCAAAGGTGAAATGTCACCATGTTCATATAATTAGCCTCTTTCCTGAGATATCATCTTTGCTGAGAATACAACCCCAATGAAATCTCTCATGTTTGCAAGTCTTCCTTTTTCATATGTTACTGTATGTTTGAATTGGGCTCCTTTTCCACTTTACCTACAGGGGAGTGGAAAGCTCGATTTGACCCGCGCTTTACCTCAAGAGGTGTTTTCTACCTTGACGACAAACACATGGTTGATGTTGAAGTGATGGAAGATGCCAAACATCCGTTGAGTTTATTTATTGATAATGAACTGGAGGCTCAGGTAAAATGCAGTTCCATCACTCTAGTGATGTCTAGTCTTTACGCTTTAATCGCTGTCCCAAAGATACACTTGCCTGTTTTCACACAGTTTGAAAAGGAACTTATATTCCTGATGTAACCTCCATTTCATTACAACATAATTTCTTCTTCCTGTGCAGGTAGCAAGATTCCCATTCCAGAAGTTCATGAGCTTGTTGGTGGTCATGCCTCTGTCGGGCCATGTGAATGTGTCTTCACTTTCCGCAAAGCTGAATATCTCAGACCTGTATAATCGTCTGCCCAAGGAGAGGGCTGTTCAAGTTAAAGTTCCCAAATTCAAACTGGAGTATGCTCAAGAGCTACAGGATGTTTTTACCAAACTGGGTAAGACCTCATCATTTTCCATGGTCTTTGTTATGTTATTTTCACATACATAGAATTAACCCCATCCTTCATTGTGTTAGGCCTCGGAGATATGTTTTCCAGTCCCAACTTGTCTGACATGGCGGACGGCCCCCTGCTGGTGTCCAGTGTGATGCACAAGTCCAGCATGGAGATAAACGAGGAGGGTGCAGAGGCTGCGGCAGCCACCACTGTGGTCATCTCACGGGCATCCAGCCCTGTCTTCCACCTGAGCCAACCCTTCTTCTTTGCCTTAATGAACGATTTGACTCAAGTGCCGATCTTCATGGGTGTCATCAACAACCCGAATCCTGGAGCTCCAGTCTTGCAGAGGGGAGACGTCGGAAGCAAAGATAAAGTGGGATTCCCAATTGATAAGAGTCAAGTTGGCTCATTTGGAGGCCCACCTAAATAGGGACCAATACTCGCTCTGCTGTCCCAGGGAAAACCCAGACCAAGACCTCTATGATTGTACAGATTAAATGTACAATGATACTTAGCTGGATCAAAATGTGTGTGAAAACAGATGCTTTATTTCATTGTAGATTAAACACACTGAGTAGTCCAGTATCCCATGTAAAAAACAAGTATTTCTTTTAAAAAAATGCCAGTTTTTCTGCATTAGAGGACATGCTCTGTTTGAGGAACTCTTAAAATTCTAATTAGATACAATAAATGGTTTATACCCATAGTAAATTTTGTCTTCATTTTAGAGTTGATTGATCACACTCTAAATTTCAAAGGTGTCAAAATGTAAGGTCAATGTCACAGCATCACTGCACCATTTTGTATGTAGTTGATTTTTTAAAGATGTCATCTAATGGGATAATAAATTTAATTGATTTGAATAACAACCTGTCAAGGTTATGAGTTTTATTGCCTTTTTGAACTGAAAGCTGTTATTGTCATCGGAAGGTAAATTGATGCATTAAAGGAAAATGGGAAAAGACAGAATGAGAGGAAAATGCTGACGCTAACATACATACATGGCCAGATTTGTGGTTGTAGCTAATATATTTAGCTTTTCATGTACTTTGGCATGCAACTAACTGGTATTTGTTAGTCCTAACACACCGGTTTACCCCTTTTCTCTGTGACAAGTGATTGATTAAATTGGTGCCTAAATGATTGACTGTAATAAAAAAAGGCGATGGGAGTTTCTGTCACTTCATATCTTATCTTTTTTTATTCATTGCTATCTTTTTTTGTCCACTATATCTAATATATTATTGTAAAATAATTAGGGGAAAATTTACATCTTGTATAACTTTGTCAAAGAAAGTGTGTGAATGGTCATTAGATGTATATACACGATGACCACATTGAAAAATATCTGCTATACCATAATTTAAAAAGTAGTAACATAATAATGAAAAATCCGTCCATTCAAAACATGAGTTACAGTGGAAACTAAAATCTCCCATTTTCTTATGGTTGTGAACGCATCGCAGCGAGCGCCTGACGTCACGTTTTGTTTGGCGCTGACATTCATAAAACTGGTCTCCGGTCAGTTTCTTATTGTTTACCAGGCGGCGCATACACGGCGCTGACGGAAATGCAAACTGATCTCAGATCTGTGAGCGGAAGCGGAAACTGGAGCAACTCAAACGTCGCTTGGCGCGTTTGTCCGAGTCGTTGGCGCCAACGACACAATTCACCGAGTCCCGGCAGAAGAAGGAGTTTGTGCCAAACTGTGGAGTTAATATTTCAGTAAAGTTGTGTTTTTGTTGTTCAATCACCTCCTCGCAGACATGACGAAGCTCACAGAGGGAGCGATAGAGGTAAAGTTCACCTTATTGTTACCATAGATAATAACCTGAAACATTATTTTGAAGTTATGGATGATTTGGTGAAGTCTTTGTTCAACAGTCATTTGTTTGTGCCTTTCTACTTCATGTAAACACCAAACAAACTCGAACGTTTGCCAACGCTAGCTTAATGTCACATTAGCATTTGTGTTGACGTTTGTATATTTTTTAAAGTTGCACGTTAGCTAATTAGCGCCTTGCTAACGTTATTGTCAGACTGTTGAAATGGAGCACAGTTAACACCAGATATGAAAGTTGAGTTAACCTCACTAGCTTTGGGTAAAGTAGTGATTTTCCAACTATTTTCAGATGAAACATTTACTCAGGTATTGAACTTGCAAATGCCTTAAGCTAATTTGCGATGTGTGTTTATAGGCCCTTTCAAATGGCACCGGTGGAAACGACGCAGTTCTTCAGTTGGTGGTGAGTAACACAGAAACTAGCACCACACAGTGTTTTCTAATGGCATCACTGCTGACTTTAACTTCGACACCACATGCACAAATCCTTTTTGTGTCCCAACATTTGAGTCACATCTGTCTCAATCAGATTTAGGAAGCATTCTGCAAACCTGGTTTCTCTTCAGGGTGGAAAAGTGAAACTGCACATTATGACATTGAACTTATAATTCAATATACTACAATATTTAGTAGTTAGCATGTCTTTAAGATTGTGTGCCACATCGCACATACTCAACAGGACATAGTCCAGGAAACAGATCCTAACATGATGCAGCTCCCTGTATGAGAAGTTAAGCTTGTGTAGTTTTATTTACAAAAGTAAGTAGAGAAAGGACTAACTTCATTTGTGTACCATACAGCAATCCTACAAAATGCTTTCACAGGATGCAGAATCACATGACTAGACAAACATTAACATTTGAGGAAACAAATGTTGTTGTTTTTTTAATATATTGAACAGTTTCACTTGTACATGACCTTTCAGAACATCCGCAGGATTGAGGGAGGAAATGGTCCAGCTCGCTTTCGGGCCATGATGAGCGATGGACGGCACACTCTGTCTTGTAAGTGAATAATTTCTCAAACACAGCTATCAAATAAGGAAACAAGTTAATGCAAATTATTTTTTGTTGTGACTGATATTTGAATTTAATTTTATGATTGTTTCTGAACAAATAACAAACCATCTTTCAAGATTTTTCTGGGTCTTTGTCAACTTAATAGATATTATCTCATTAAAATGTCACTGTGGTTGGCATTTAAATTGCTGGTGCAAGGCGAGCATTGAATAATGTGCAGGGTTTGATTTGCTTTTGTAGAAGTATGTGGTGTTTTTCTGTTTTTTAAAATATACACTGAATCTTGAGGGGCGTGGAGCTGTTTTTAGATACAGTTATTCTCAAGAGCCCTTGGTTGAATGAACCTGAGCTGCCCCTGTCTGAATTTCTTTTCTCACTTTTCTACACCTTTTGCAGCCTTCATGCTCTCGACTCAGCTGAACTACATGGCTGAGGAGAACAGACTGGCCCCGAACTGCATCTGCATACTGAAGAGGCATGTGACTAACATACTGAAGGATGGACGGTATGCTGGGTTTCTGTAGTTTTCTTAGCTTTATATCAAAATGTTTCCTACTGTCTTTATAATGGTTGATAATTTTGAGCATATTTAATAATTCTCTTTCAAAATGTAACTGTTTTCTGTGGTTTATGGTGATATCTTATTACAGACGGGTGGTAATCATTTTGGAAATTGATGTCATCAAGCCTGCTGAAGATGTTGCTGGAAGAATCGGTGATCCTACTCCTTACACTGAGGGTAAGACCATTTCATAATATGTGCTCTTACTTGTCTTGAAGCGATATTTAGTAAATATGTTTATGAAGTGAGATTTATATATACATCAGTCATACATAATGGGTCGTAGTGTCACTTCAGGCTAATAATAATGTCAAATCTTGCTTGCAGGTCAGAGTAAAGCCCCACAGTCGGCGCCGAACCCTGAAAGCCGCCCTCCACTACAGCCGCAAAACAGAAATGAAGGTGAGTGCAAGTTTTTATTTTAACTTAAAATAAATTAGAATTGGTGAAAATGTTCAGAATTCACATTTTGTGGAAAACACTGTGGACAAATCATTTATAAATAACCACCAGATGGCGACATTTCTCTACTGCTTTATGTAATTTGGGTGACCCACAGATTTACAGGACACAAGTAAATTTGACAGCCCTTTTGAGAAATATTTTCATTTTTAGCTTTTCTCAAGAGATTTTTCACAGTGTTATTGACACTCATTCTCCTTTTTTATGTGAGTGCTTGGTTTCAGAAACTTTAACAGCTGTGAGCTTTAACGTAGCTGTCTCTGCCTGTGCACATCAATCATTTATCTTTTTTCGGATCCACAGTAGAATACAAAAAACAAACAAATACGTAGCAACAAAGACTACCTTCTGAGTGTATATTAACCCTGTGAACAAACAGATTTATTTTGGAAACACTGGCAGTTGTTCATGTCAGAGATAAGCGGTGGATCACAGCAAAGCAAATATCTTGGACCTGGAGAGATGTGCAATCCAGCTGTCAGAAGGGTTTTGCTGTCTTCTCGTGTGTGTCATAGCAGGTATTCATCCCTCTAATCTGCCGTGTGGGAATTGAGGTTGTGGCAAGCACCCTCCTCATCAGCACAGTCATTGTTCATTTCTCTGTATGTGCTGCTTGATCTTGGGGCTTAATTACCAGAAGTGCAGTGGTTGGCAAAGTGGGAGGACTTAAGTGGACACTTTGAACTCTAATCCTCCGCGTGAGACGCACACAAATCAAATGTGCAGCGCTTGTTCAAACGGAAAATCTCAAAGTCAGGCAGCACTGCTCTCCTGGGGAAGAGCAGCTCCAGTTTGTTATAGCATTTCACACTCTGCCCTGCTTCTGTGAAATGTGAATCATCCTTCTCGCAGAAATGCTGGATCACACATCTCCAACAACTTGCTTTGACAAGATTTTTGTTTCCTGTTAAAGTCTTTCCTCTCGCTCGACTCGAGAGTCAACGATGGTAAATTTGCTTTAAGTCATTACGTTTTTCTTTGATGAAACTTCCCTCATGAAGTGAGATAATTACAGTGATCAAGCAGTTGCAATCCAAAGAAATTGGATTTTTGTAATTCGTCTCTGATGAATAATGCATGTGCCTCTCTCTTGACTTCTCTCCATCACTGCTCTTCATGGATCATTTATTTCTCTCCTGATTCCTCCAACAGTGAACAGAGGTTTCAGTAAAGACTTTGGGAAGAAAGCCTCATCTACCATGCCTGGTACTCCAGGGGGCAGCTCCAAGGTTGTGCCCATTGCCAGCCTCAATCCCTACCAGTCCAAGTGAGTATGTTTCCCAGTCAGTGGGAAATGTCATGTTATGTCACAGGTTATGTATTTTCCATGTTTGGGACAGTAACAACACAACACTGCATACATATTTTATAAAAACCAAAAGAATTGCATGTGAAGTGTTGGAGCAAGACACTGAAGACAACAGAAGGTTGGCACAGTACCAAAAACACATATATGATTTAATGCAATTCTATGCAATAGTCCTACTAGAACTACAATATATATTTATAAAAACTAATTCTTTTATTATACAATGTCAGCTGATATAACTATCAATCTTAAGTCAAATATCAATATTGGTATTAGTCACTAGCAGAAGGTGGGTAGGACCGACCTCCAGGAACTAGAATCTAACCAAACAATGGCATCCGAAGAGGTGTGGTGTGTATAATTCTGGCTGTCTGTGTGTTCTAAAAAGCCTAAATAAAGAAAAAAAAACTGTGACCTTTCCTCTGTTTCACAGTTCCACCTAGAAGCACAATCAACATAATTTGTCTTTGCTCCCACAGTTGAACAGTGCAGGCCTTTCTCACAGAGGATGTGTGGATTTGCCAAACACAGGTGTTACTGATAACACTGCTAACAAATACGTGCTATAGAGGAGAGCCAGTGCGGGGCTCATCCTGCTGACTTCCTGGCATGTCTGAATGTAACAGAGTCATCGTTAATGTCATTAGCTACACCTGTGCTTTTCTCTCCTATGAGTAATCGAAATGTCCCTGAAAAGCCTCATGCAGAGGAGGCAAATAAATGACGAATGTCCTGTGTTGTATTTACATGATTCCGTTTGTGCAAAGGGCCAGTAGAGGGCAGATTATTTAAACGTTGAGTTGGTGAATCAATGAATGAATTAAAAAACAAATATATGTGGGTGTAGGGTTAAATTCTGAGTCCATGAGCTGCTCTAAAAGTCGACAGTGATATGAATAACCTTGGGCTTGTTGCTGTCCGTTAGGTGGACCATCCGCGCCCGTGTAACCAACAAGAGCAGCATCCGCACATGGAGCAACTCTCGGGGCGACGGCAAACTCTTCTCCATGGAGATTGTGGATGAGAGTGTGAGTATCATTGTGGTGCCACTGTTGATTTTTATTTTATGTAAATAACCTGCAAGATATCGTATATTTGAAATCATGCACAGTCCCTGACCTATTTTGATATATTAATCAAATTTTATATTTTATCATAGGGAGAGATACGAGTGACTGGTTTCAACCAAGAGGTGGACAAGTTCTTCAGCCTTGTTGAGGTTGGCAAGGTGAGGCATTCCCCCAGATAATGATTCCATATGTCCTAATTATTTGTCAAAGCTGTCCTGTTAAAGATGGATTTGGCCACAGACTGTTCTAGCAACAGCTGCCAGTACTTTGTGAGTTAAAACCACGGAGACTATGAATGAGTCATCTGGCTACACTGTACCCATACAATAAGCAGCTTATGATCATCTGCCAGCCTTTGTTGATCCCCCCGACTGTCTGAAGTCGTATCTTGTTTGCACCATTCAGTCAGGTGAAATGCTCACCTGATCTCTGATTAACACGTGGTTCATTCATCTGTATGGGCCAGGTCTACTACGTCTCTAAGTGCTCCCTGAAGATCGCCAACAAGCAGTACACATCAGTGAAGAACGACTATGAGATGACACTCAATGGCGAGTCCACTGTCATCCCCTGTGAGGACAGCTGCGACGTTCCCATGGTGCAGTGTGACTTTGTCTCTATCAGTGACCTGGAGACCAAAGACAAAGATGCAATTGTTGGTAAGGAGCACAAGTAATACATACAGATTTCTGAACCCGCCCTGTGTCGTAAAATCCCCAAACAAATATGATCATTTCTTATATCAGTTCCTTCTCACGTTCCCAGACTGTATTTTGAGATGAAAATACTAAACTGAGCCTGCAGCCCTAACTGCATTTACAAAGACCTGGCATACTGTTGAGACCAAAAGCCCTATACATAACCCTGAAATTTAATCAGAGTGCTTTATTAGAAAATTAGTCTCTCGACAGTTCAAGTATTCAGGTTTCAGGTTGGAACTGTCGGCTTTAAACCCCCCAAAGTTCAATGTTGTTACAAAGAGAATGGCTGAATAAAACATTTAAAAGCAGCCTATGTAAGCTGTTAAATAAGCCTGGCCTACAGTCCTAGCAGTTTGAAATATATAGTGGAGGAATAAAACATTTGATCTGTTCATTCTTATTCGGCTTGTTGTCTCTCTAGCCTCAAAGTGTGTTCTTAATGGACCTTAATAAAGATTTTTCCTTTTTAGTTGTAGTGAAGCCCTTTTTGTTCCTCCTGACCTGCCCCACCTCCTAAACAAAGTCTTTAACAGTTTAAAATATTGTGTACAAGCAGCCAGTTACACCAAAAATTACTTGAGACTGATTTTTGACTTTTGCTATTGAGAAACCTGTCATGCCCTACCACACTGTGCCACGTCTGTTACTCAGAATTAGGCCGTGTAAACCCTTTCAGGGCAGAGCTTGAGGCTCAGCTTGTTCCTGTGCTGCATTGTTGTGTTGGGATGATCCGTCTAGTATGAATCCCCCCACCCCCCACCCAGTTTGAATGGTGGCCACATCTTGCCTACCATTTTATGCGACATTAGCTTTGATGTTGCTGTGATGATGATGTCATGCTATCATATATTCTGTGCCCTAAAGAAATGTATAGAGAGCTGTGTAACAAAGTGCATAGGGGAGCGAAAACATCGTCAGTGAATGTAGCGTGCCGTTACCAACCACCCAGTAATAAGCTATCATAAGCCGAGGATAGAGTTTGTAGCGGAAAGTAGAGCCGGATATGCTGGGAGGTTGAGGTAATTGCAATATACGAGCAGAGAGATAAAAGTGGTATTAATAATACTGATGACAGTAATAGCCTGTAGTGCAGATTGACTTTGGGGCCTATGGCAGAGCCGATGAGAAAATGAGAACCTGCTGTCACAGGTAAAATGAAGTAATAATAAGGAGTCTGCTTGTAATTCTTTTAATGAAGACTGCGGCTTGTACTCCTGAGTAATTGAGTAATTTCTCCCCAACATACCAGTCGGCATCAGACGTTAAGTTTTGTTCACCATGGTTAAATACATTTAAAGCTGGAGCTGGGGATTTATACTGTAGATTATGGTGAATGTTGGCGATGCCACTCTTACACTTTTATAGATATATGACTCTGCATCTATTATGCTTAATTGCATTCGTCAACAAAGTGTGCTTCATAGGTGGAAACAATTAAAACCTGTTTCAAGGATTCTCTCCTACATTATGGATGTAAGTTCCTGGTACACGGGCCAGTGACCTCACACCTGATTTGAAATGAATGAATCACTTATTTCCTAAGAGCCAATTTGTGCTGGAATTCATGGGACCCAGAGTGACCTGTGGGCTTTAACGCCACAATCAATATTTATGTTATGTATATGTGGGAGCAATCTGTTTGTCTGGAAAATTAAACCGCATACGGTCATCGTCTTCTCCAGGATGTCATATGCAGTATATGATGCAATCTTAACTGCAAAGTGTGTATCAGTCAGTTTGGGAATAGAGGTGTAACTATCCATCAATCTGGATCAATGTGTTGATTCATTGATCAACGATCCAATATCATTGATACAAGACGAAAACCTCGATCCATGTCATCATCTTTAGGATACACATTTATTTTGAAATTCCCATGTCTGTGTCACTGTTTCTGTCCAAGCGCACCTCCTTCCTAAACATTCAGTATATATCAGTATATAGTGTTTGCTTTCTGTTCAGTTTCTGTTTTTTTTATAAAAATGCAACAACGTTTCCGTCGGTTTAAATGAGTTTGATTTCTTTTGCGGACTAACTTTGTTACTGCAAGGAGTCTGTTTTTCCCCTCGTCCTCAGCTGCGTTTCCAACATTAGATCAGGTGAATAGTGTGTTGCTGCTGGCTAAAATAGTACCTGTGAATGTTTCTGACAAAAAAGAGAGCTTTATATACCCTTACATCACTCTGTTGTATTTTTACACCTAGTTTGTGGTTTGTAAAGCCACCTGAGAGAAACAGGTGTAAGTTACAACTTCTGGGAGGGAAAGTTAATCCCAGCCACAACAACAAAACTCTGTTAAAATGTCACAGCAGGGATTAACTGTGAGTGAGAAAAAGCATAATATCTTTGTTTGCCTAGTGTGAGGGGAGGTAGCGATCAACCAGACAGTGGGAGAGTGAGGGATGATTTTCTGTTTCGCAAAGACAGCCCTGTTAGACTGCTGGGAACGGACTGTATGACTGTCTCTTTGAACTCTCCTCCCTTCTCTACCTGACTGTTGCCAATCAAAACCTGTCACTGACTGCTTCTGTGTGTGACTGTCAAGACAGCTATCCCGGTCATCTTGTAACTGATTGTGTCAATAACATCTCACATTGATTGCAGGGCCTTGAATTGAATTGTATCGAGTCAAAATTGTTTCTCGGCAGCAAATATTGTTTTGTTGTCCAAAGAATTTATGTGATGTTTTATTGTGAAACTTGTGATTTTCATCCCTTTGTCAGGAATCTAGAAATAGATCCAGTGTCTGCTGTTCAAGTGCAACACTAATTCCTGTTTTCCCATTACAGATGTGATTGGAGTGTGTAAGGGTGTGGACGAAGTGACCCGCCTCACCACCAAGTCCAACAGAGAAGTGTCCAAGAGGACGCTCAGCCTGATGGACATGTCTGGGAAGGTGGTGACTGTCACGCTGTGGGGAGAGGAAGTGAGTATAGACATTAGATGGAGAGTAAAAGCTGTAATGAGGTAGAGGTGTTGTGTCTGGAGCTTTTTAAATGGGTGGCGAAAATCAATACTAGCCTTTTAATGCATCGACAAGCCTATTGTAAAGCTTTCTTCTCTGAACACTTGTCTTTTCAAATGTCGGTTGTCAGCTGAGAACAGCTATTTTTGAGAATTTGTGAAACTGTTTAAACCTTCAGGCCTTTTCTCCTTGATTTAGGAGGTTGACCATTTACTATGTTTGCTATGAATGACTGAAACAACTCTAAAGTTAGATCACATATTCAGTGGGCGAACACAGTGACGGGAGCGCCTGCAATAACTGCCACCTTTTGTCAAGCTTTTGTGAGACTGTCAGAAAGGTGCTTAATTATAAGGGTTCACATTTACTGATCACTGTTGAGCAGTTTGAGAATCAAAGACCTTTAACAATGTGTGTAATGGAGGCAAACATGGTTGAAATCATTGACTGAATTCCCTATCACGAGATGATGAAGTAACTGTCCTCCTGCAGTTGGTTTTTACCTGTGGCTCAGAGGGACTGTGCTGGGTTCACCAACATTTCTTTCCTCCTTACAAGAAGTACAGTGTTCCCTGTTTGTTTGTTCGACAGATACCCCTTTTCCAGAGGGACTTGCTGAGGTACACAAGATGTATAGTTTATAAAGAACAATGGCAATGCCAAAAAGCATGTGTTGGATTCCCCCCCATCTCTGAGGGCTTTACTGTTGCCCCCTCCTCGCACAGTTCTTGTTTTTTTCTCAGTTGGTGTCCTTGGGTTATTATAGTAAAGCACACTGAGAAACTACGAAACTGAAAACCAAGTATCATGAAAAAAAAATTAAAAACAATACCACAATAATTCTTGACGTGATCTAATAAGAAATGTGTTCGTAGTTCATAGCAGTATGGCTCTACAGAGGGCAGAGGTCTGTCTTTTGGTCTCAGTCAACCCTCCACTTTGGTGGAGTGGATCAACATGAAAGTCCCAGATGATGAATCCTGCAGACTTTGTCCTTTGGCCTTTGACTTCTCTAGTACCACCATGAGGTTCAGCAATTGAAAGAATTGATACTAATTTTGGTACACACACATCATGGTCCCCACTGGATGAATTGTAATAACTTTGATCATCCCTTAACTTTACATCAACTGCCACCATCAGGTCAACATTTCAGTTTGTCCAATTATTTGTTTTATGACCAAATAGCTGCTAAACTAAGTGACATTCCCATCAGCTTCAGCTGTAGCACTGCGGTCAGTGCTAATTAGAAGATCTGAACATGCTAAACTGAGAGGGTGAACATGGTAAACATTACACCTGCTAATCATCAGCATGTTATTATTGTCATTTTGAACAATTCCCATGCTGATGTTAGCATTTAGCTCAAAGCACCACTGTGCCTACATACAGCCTCACAGCACCACTAGATTATGTAGATTCTTGATCCAAGATATAAAAGTACAACCTGTTATTGGAATAAATTAAATCCAAGCATAAACAAATAACAAACCTATAATGTTTGCCTGTCATTTGTCCACGTCTCCTGTTTTGTGTAGGCAGAAAAGTTTGAAGGCTCTGGACAGCCCGTTGTAGCCATTAAGGGGGCGAAGCTTTCAGACTTCGGAGGCCGATCCCTCTCTGCATCCTTCAGCAGCACCCTGATGATCAACCCAGACATCCCTGAGGCATATAAGCTCAGAGGCTGGTAAGTGAGCCTGAGGTTCATAGATAATGCAGAGCAGAAAATTGCTTACATGTTTTAGCAATTGTATACCCAATACAAAATACTTTTATGGCAGGTTTACATTTAATGCCAGAAGTCCTTCTCTTTTTTTACCCCTGCCGGAAGCAGGATCTTCTGGGATGCAAGTATTACTGTTAAAATTGGAGAACCGAAAAGATTTAAATGGCGAGTTTCCATTTCCCAAGTTGCCAGAGTGCATGCTCTGATTCTCATTATCAAGATTAGTTTTCCCCCATTAGCCACAATGTGGGGGGTGCCTCAATGAAGCATTACATATAAATGGAAATCATACTTAATCTGTGGAAATGCGTTTTTTACTCCTCTAATCGCCTTTCCAGATGAAATCAAATCCAGACTAATTTCTGTGTGATTATGTTGATTTGTAGCATTTCATTTCCCTTGGTGTGTGTGTGTATTGTGTGTATGTAGTATGTGTAGTGTCTAGTGTGTACTCATATTCCCTCATGTTTGTTTTCATTTGAACACATAGGATTATGATAGAAATTACAAGATATCTTTTGCTGTAAAATTATGTGGTTAACTGTGTCCATGAAGTCTGGAGTATTGCATTACAGTTGAATTTGTTAGAAGTGCTATAGCCAAATGCAGTTTTAGGATAGTGCACTAACACAATTAAGGGAAAAAAGGGAGACAAGCAATGCATGCACTGGGGCTTTAGGTCCTTGGTTCATTTTTTCTAAATTATATCCCCTCCTTTCCTTTACTATGTGTTTATATTTTTCCAGAGGTGTCTATAAAAGATATTTTTGTTATGTTCTTTAAAACAAAGACATCAACCGGTCCACGTGTGATGTCAAGGTTTATAGGGAGGGCTGTATGAAATGCCACAGGTTGGCGCATGATTGATAGATGGAGGCAGTGGTCATGTGGACCGAGGTGGGGGTTGATACTTAACCTCAGCACTGTGGCATACTGATTGATCTGTCCTCCTTATAGAGCCTACTTAAACGGGCCGGCTCGGCCCCTCCTCTCTGACATGAAAGCAAATGTCTCTATTTGAGAGTGGAGATCCAATCGATTCCATCCAAAGCGTTTCATTTGTTTACCTCCCAACACCAGTGCCCACTCTGCACTGAGGAATAAAAGACAAACACATTTATTCTGTGACAAGCCCGTGCAGTCTTTTATTCTGCCATGACAAATGTAGCTGTGAGTGTTTTTACATGATCGGAGCAGCTGATCTGCATAATCAGAGCAGTGAAATGTGATTCTACTTTGCAGGTGAGAAAGAGGCAAATCACAAAATATGCTCGAATGCGCCTCTTTAAACAGATGTCTTGGCTCGTGGTAATTTCTTGATAGTTTTAGCTCCAGCCTCTGGCTTCTCTGATTATATATTTTTACTTTATTTCATTTCTCAGAATGCCAACTACTGTGAGCTGCTGTTCAAGTTTTTTTTTTGTGATATCCGTATTATAATAGAAAGTGCTCCATTATCAGGGCCACTCCTGGGTTGTCTTCTTTCTCTTACCCGAACACCATTAAGTCCAATCACGTTTCCACATCCCCGTTGTTGCACAGGCTTCTTACACTTCCTGTGCTCTCTTCTGTTTAATGACAGAACGCTGTTCCCCACTTCCATTCACTTCTCACTTGGACAGCCAGAGATAATGATCCTTAAAGCCTTGTGTTGGTCTATCCAATGCAGAAGAGGGGCTGGCCCATGCGGGTCCTCTTTGGACAGTGGGCTCCTGCAGGTTCACAGGCATCCCCTAATGAACAGTTTAAAAGTCACAGATGGAAGGAGGCCAGACCTGACTCATTACTCTCCATCCAAGTCAGTCCAAGTGAGAACCATGGTGACAATGAGATCGTTATGCTGCGTTTCTGGGATCTGTCACCCAGCCAACCTCATGCTGTGAAGAGGATGGAGAGAATAGTCCCTTAAGTTATTTATCTCTAATTTAAAGCTGCGTTACAGAGGTGATATCTAGTGATGAGAAGTAAGTTATTAGTGTATGTTTTCATTGGAAGACTGCCAGCAGTTGAATATATGATGTGTGTTTTGTTGTGCTGGATACGAGCATAGGTCTTGGGATGGTACCCGTCCACACAGTGTGTCCCTTAATGATTGTTCTGTAAGCCAAAATGTGAATAATGGAAATTGGAACAAGAAAGCAAATCAATTAAACCCTGAATAAATCTTTTGATGGTTATTTTTTTAATCTTGCACAGTAGAACCCAAAGCTTTTTCTCTGTCAGCCAAAGCTATGCCTTTGCTCTACAGCCAAGCTTGCTGAAACATCATTGTTTTGCAGAGGCGTCTTAATTTGATTGTGTTTTGGCGCAGACCTTTGGGACTTCCTCAAATGAATAGTCTATCCTTGGTGGGCTGTTGACTTAAATTCATGCAAGTATTAGTAGTGCCGCTCAGCACTTTCCAGTGTGTTTATAAATAAGAGTGCTGCCCTCTGCACTAATTATCATGATGTCGGATTAATCTGGGCTCTTAGTGCATTGTTCTCTTCATGAAATTACTTGACACATTCTGCCAACTTGACATTAAATCTACAGCCACTTCCTCTTTTGTGAAGATTTTCAGTGTAAAAATCAGGAAAATCCCTAAGTGTCTGGAGGGCTCAGGTGCTGTGGTTGTGTTGTCTCTGAAAAACATTTGATGTTATTTGACTGAAAAGTATGTATTTTCACATACCTTTGCAGTAATCCTTCACATTTTTGTGGGTGATCACACTGTGCCATAAAAAATAGTAATAAAAAAATTGATTAAACAAGGCTCATAATGAAGAGATTTGAGCTGTACTTTGCTCATCTTCCCAAAGTCAGGATGAGGCCACTAACCAGCTGTATCTGTTGGAATTTTTATCTTTATCTTGTACACACACATCAGCCCAGTTCTTTATCAATAATCTTGGTTCTTTCTTAAATATTGTTTCAAGGGCAGCAACAGTAACTTTCACTGCAGCGAAGTTACTATATACACACTAATATTTCACTGAAAACAAATCTAAAATGCCAGCCTAACAAGTATTCCTGACTTTAAAATACTGAATGAAGTTTAGTCAGTATCAGACATCCTGTCCTCTGTCCTCCTCCTCTGTTGCTGCTGGGACTCACTGCCTGCAGGTACTGCTGGTCTGCTGCCATCTCATCCACAAGCTGAGTTTATAAGAATTTGCCAGTTTTTAAGATTTGTGGCAAACATGGATAAACAGTTTCAGACAGACAGCATTCATGTTTAGTTTGTTGTTTTTTGCTATTAGCTTAACAAGCGCAGTGTGGTTGTGAAAAACTGTGGACAAAGCAGATGGAAACATTGCTAAACCTTCACTTCACCTGGTTCACTGTTTCTATCATGGCCTCTCATGCTGTGGGGACATAAATCTGTTTACACAGTCACATTGTGGGGACTGGCCTTCCTTATGAGGATGAAACACAAGTCCCCATTGTGTACATCAGTAAATTTTAGGTTAGGATTTGGGAAGTAGTGCTTGTGTTTGGGGTTTGGGTGAGCCCCGTCCATGCACTAGAGGACAGGGAAGTTAGTGAGAATGTGCATGACAGCAAAACGTGGTAGAGTCCCAGCACAGTTTTTCATTCGACTAAGGCGCTGTGAAAAAAATATTTTGGTGCTGTGCTTAAGTGTTATGTTAGGGAACACCCTGCATCTGACTTCACATTCATGCTTCCATCCGTCTAGCTGTGTAGATGCAGTTGTCCATTAGGTGGCAACAGCACATTTAGATATGGTGGTACTGCCTTCTTCCAGCCTGACAGGCAGGGCAGTCACTTCTCCCTTAACCACACTTTGTTATGTTTATTCTCAAAGCTTGGTGCTGTCAACCTCAGCCGACTCATTTAGTCGCACAAGTCCAAGCTGACATTCTCGCTGTCGTCCTTATCATGACTCCAGCGTTTCTACATGTACAGACCACAGTGTGCCGTTAGAGCAGTAATTATGTCAGGCCGGAAGCAAACAAGCTTTAACACAGTAGTTTAGTGAACACGATGCCTCATTATTTCATTGACTGTCATTTTATCCAGATGTTTTACTGTGCTGTGTTCTTTAAAAAAATAAAAGTGGAAGAATTACTAGCTGAATTACGGGAGTTATGAGCTGAATTGATTTAGAAACTGATTTACTGAATGTTTTAAACCAAATTTGCATTCTTCAGTCACCATTGTCAAATTACCCTTCAACCAAGGCCCCCAGATGATGGGTCTGCTCAGTAGCATACAGAGCAGTCATTTCATTAGCACTGTGCTATATTATGGTTTGTTCTTGACACAAGGATTGTCATTATGTATACAGCCAGTTATTTTTATTATTAATCGATAGAAATTTAATCAGCAGCTATTTTAATAACTGATTCATAATTTCAGTATTTTACAAGTAAAATACCAAATATTTGTTGGTTACAGCTTCTCAAATGTGAGAATCTGTTTCCTTTCTTTGTCATGTATGATAGTAAACTGAATGTCTTTGGATTTTAAACTGCTGGTTGGACACTTAAAGCACTTAGAGCACTTAAAATATTTGAGGTTGAGTTCTGGGAAAATGATTCTGACATTTTTCTGGCATTTTATATGCAGTTTATTTCACAACATGTACTGACCAGGCATAGAACTGCAAATTCAGTGCTTTTATAACTCAAAATACTCTGCTGGAAGCTACGTTTTGAGACCTTTCAGAAGATATACAAAGATATGAACTGCCACCTCGAGAGATTAATAACTTGTCTAATATGATGGCCTTTATTTAGAAGTGAATGCTGAGGTGAAATTTATTTGAAACATAGCAAAATAACAGGTTAGCAGGGAGTTCAGTGTGCCTTATTGAATCATTTAAATTTCTTTTTTACCAGAAAAATACTGTAGCATAACAACAACTTGTTCTGTTTTCCCATGATATACTTACTCTGTGGAGCTCTGTATAGGACAAACTCATTTAAATTCAACTGTTGTGACACACTGAGAGTCTACTGATGCATACAGAACTGTCCTGGTGTGTGTATGAATGACATGCAAATGTTAAATTGCTGTATTCTTTTATTCCAGTGTTCGCTTACACAATTGCAGCCTGTGTGATCTGTTGCTTATGAAGAGAAATAAACACTTTCCTGCAATTCCACTAAAATTAGAACAAAGGAAAAACATGCTTTCATCCATGTTTACATCCTCGATTCAGAGAAGTCGGGACACTGTGTGAAGTGTAAATAAAAACAGAATGCAATCATTTGCACGTGAACTGTTTACCGACAACGGTTTTACTGAGTGTTCCTGAGCCCATTTGATAAATATAATAATATATAATCGTGTTTGACAACGTGGTGAACATCACTCCATCCTTGCTTGTGAACGACTGAACCTTTCCAGGATCCACCCAATCATGATACTGTCACCTGTTGATGGCATCAAATTCAGAATAAGCACATATTTACAAAAATCAGTGAAGTTTGTGATTGCAAACATTAAATGTATTGCTCTGCTTTCAATTGAGTATATGTCAAAAAGGATTAGCAAATGGTGGCATTCTGTTTTATTTGTATTTAAGCAGAGTCCCAACTCTTTTTGAATCAGGATTGTACATTAAAATATACCTAACCACTGTGGCTCCCTTTAAGTTACTGCTCAATGTTGGACCACATGTCACTCACTTCAGATGAAGTTGCAAACCCCAAGTCGCACACAACATGGGGTTAGTCGTGTTTGTGGTGTGTTTGCCGCTCTCAGCCCAGGCATTAGAGTCTTAGCCCGGAGCCGAGAATACTGCTTACTGAGACTTTCCCATCATCCCCCTCATGCTTCTTCCTCTGACACCTCTCTGCTCATGTCCTGTCCTTGTTCATTGACACCCTGACATTTGACATGTCTCTGCCATACACGTGCACATGTCTGCCAACCTCCAGTCATCTATCTCTGCGTTCCCACAGATAGTTTGTCTCACTGAAGGCACGCTGCTCTGAGCTGGGATCTTCCTGCTTTCAGTCGACTGTTGCACATTTCCTGCCAGGTCTAATTTGCCCCCTTTTTGTCTTCTTCATCACGATCACTGTCTACTGTGCCATTTCTGTTTCCTGTGCTCCTCGCTGTCTCTGTGATAAAAACAGCAGCAGCTTGGCAACAGGATACTGTCACAGTGGCGTCTTGTTGAGTGTTTTACAGTTCTTTTGGCTATCTGTCAAATCTGATGTCCAGAGCAGCCGTGTAACGCTGTGAAGCCTCACTAGTCTGCAGTCTTACCTTTTAAAGTGTGATGCATTTTTAATCATCTCAGCTACGCTGTCACATTTTCCTCCCCTGTAGAACATCTGTCTTAGCGAAGTTGTTGAGCCATGATAGAAAACGGTATCTCCATTTTACCTGATTTGATTTGTCAGAATATCTTTTCGCAAGCGCCTAACTGGGTGTTGGCACAATTAAAGCAAAACAGCACAGGTATACTATTGAGGAATTTGGTGCCACCATGAAGAATTGCTCACATTTGTCAGTAGGAGTGGGAAATGGCAGGCTGTGCATTGCCCTGGCCACAGTCTGAACCATTAATGGGGATATTTTCAATTAGTCATGCCTCCAGGAGCAAGGCATGCTCTCGCTGTATTTACAACCTGACCTCCCTATTGTGCCCCACTCTGCCTTGTGGCCAACAGATTGGTAAGCTCTATTGTTCTCTCAGACCATTTTAAACGGATATTTCCCCCTCCCCCAACTGCATTTTTACCTCCACCCATCTTTCTTCTCCTTACACCTTGCCTTCTCTGTTCTTTTTCCTATTGTCTTCCCTGAATTACCGGGAACATTGGGCGAAAATGGGTTTCTGATATCACCGTAACAGCCCTGACCCTGGCCAGCTCATCTGTCCCTCTGCTGTTGATTCATTTCACAAGCCTCACAGCTTGCCTTTCTCTCAGCTGAGCCGTCCCTGCTTTGACAAACACAAATGGATGCTCTGCCTGGAACAAGATTTTTTTTTTTGAGCTAACTGTTAAATAGACAGCCTGCAGCCTGTTGACAGCCATGTGAGCAGCAGCGTATTGTGTCTCCTGGTTTGGTTCAGATGTATTAAAATGAATAAAGCTGCAGTCCAAAAGTAGCCTCAGCATACCATCATCATGAATCTCTCAAGTGGAAATACAGCTTTCTTTAATTGATTTTTATCTAGGTAAATGTGGTTACGGTCTGTAGAGTTTATTTAACTATATAGAGCTGAAAGCATAACTTCAGTAATGACAGAAAATGAATCTGCAGCTCATAAATTCACCAGTTAAGTTAAGCTAAAAAGCCAAATAATTCATTGTCTCTGCTTCTCAAATGTGAATATTGTCTGATCCTCTTTGGTGTTAAACTAAAGTAAAGCAATAGGAATAACCTGCCTTTTTTATTTATTTATTTTTCACTATTTTACACACCAAACAATTAAATAATTAAATAAATAATTACCAGATATAACCATTAGTTGCTGTCCTACAAATATACTTGTTGACTGTGAGTGGGTCAGCTTGGCAGTGACTGGCATTCGTTCTGTTTCTCATAGGTATGACAAGGAGGGTCATGCCATGGATGGGCAGTCTCTGACGGAGATGAAAGGTGGCAGTGGGGGAGGCAACACCAACTGGAAGACTCTATCTGACGTTAAGACGGAGCACCTGGGACATGGAGACAAGGTACACACGTGCTGGGCTTTGCTTTGACGCACTCAAACATTCAAGATATGGTAACTCCAGACATATTGTTATTCAAGGGTGATTCTTTGAAGATATTCAAGGACAAACTGAAAGGCTGGTGTTGAATCCCAAACAACAAATATGAAAGTGCTCACAGTCAAACTGCATTTGTACATGGTACACACTGCAGGCCTATAAAGCCTGGCTACAGTGTAACCTTGTCACTCACAGCGCTGCTCTGCAAAGGCGCTTTTTAGCTGAGAGTCAGCGTGATGAATCTTCATAATCATTGACTCTTAAAATCTCTGCACCACCAGGTATGTGTGCTTAAAATTGAATCCCACTAAAAATATTCTGCTCATTAATCCTCCTGTATTGTGGGTGTCCTCTCACGGTCTTGGTGTATGTTCATGGTGAAAGTCACATTTATCTCTGGTATTGATTACAGAGATTACATAGACTCTGTTATTTGCTCTATAGTGAATTTACTGCCCTCAGAGAAATAATACAATATATGTTTTCTTAAGTTCTCCTTTTTATTTATACTGTTAAGGGAAACAGTGCTCACAGTGTATAAATCTTCTAGAGCAGATAATGTGACCTGTGCAGAGATCTTAACTAATTCTAATTTAACATGCTCTGCACATTAGTAATCATCACAGTCGAATGAAAATATCCCATTAAGACTAGTACAATTAATAGATGCAAGCGATTATGATTCTGCTCTGGCTGTAAAAAAAAAAACAAAAAAACGAGTATGATACTGGAGGTGGGGTTGTGTTGTCGTTGGAAGCTCAAAGAAGAATTGACAGCCCATAATTCTTTAGAAAACAGAAGCGCAATGAAACATGGATTAGCAGGATCAGCACTTAGCTGCAAGTTTCAATTAAATGAAAAATATGTTTTGGTGAATGAGTAATTTCAGCTGCCTGAGGCTGTGAGTGACCGTGTCCTGCGTGTGGTGCCCTCGCAGTCTTCTCCTCCATGGCCAGGATTTCCTGTCACACATAGTAAATGGCTTATTCTTCCTCCTTATGTTTCCTTTTAGTGTTGCCACTTCAGCGGTTCAATCATCTAGAGGCCTATGATGCAGCTTAAGCAGCCACAACTATTTTTCTCTTTAACTCCACACCCCAATCCTGACTGTAACCATTAGCCCCTTGTCAGGTGAAGGGCTTCTCCTGGTATTAGCTCCCCGCTGTTCAGAAGGGAACGTTTGACCCTGGGCTATGGAGGCTCTTGCTCCTCCTCAGCATAGCGTGTGATGAGGCTCGGAACTGACAAAGGAGCTGAGGCGAGGCTGTCCTCAACCCCTCTGAGACATCCCATACACAGGGGCATGGGGGTCAGGCCTCTGAAGACTGCCCCCCTAACCAAAGTTTGTTGCAATTAATTGTCCCTGTCACAAAGTCTTTGTGTCACAATCTCAAGTTTCCACATTGCTCCCGTGCCCTCTCTGACAGTAACTGGTCACCCTCCTCTTGTTGGCTTGACACCGCATTTGTAAAGGCCTGTGACAGAGGCGAGAAACAAGTCCTTCTGTCCTCTCCCCACTGTGGCAGCCCTGCTCGTTCGCACGCTAATTGAAGAGGTATTTACTTGATTAATTGGACGTCTTTTGGAAAAGCAGCAGAGGTTGATGTCTGGGTTGTTTTTGGTAAAATCAAAGCAGTAATTAAAAAAATATAGCCAGCGGCTCCTTGTGTCGGAACAGGATGATTTTCTCTTATTTTGTGGCTGTCGTTCACCGCGTTCTGAAAGGCTTTTCATTCATCCAAAGTGATGTAAAATATCAATTGTCCTGTTTTGGGAGTTAATTGGGGTTGAACGCCCTTCGCATACAGACACATTGGACAACACTTGGAGAAAAGAATTGATTTTCATTGTACTCTAGGGAGAATAAATAATTTTCCTATTTATTTATTTATTTGGTAAATGTTAGAATTATCAGTAAATGTGTTGCACCACTCATCAAGGTTTCTCTTGACTGTGTACTAAGGTTGAAAAAGTTGTTCTCGACATTAAAAATGAATGAAGATGGCCAGATCACTGAAATATTTTAAAGAGGAATTCAAATTTCCAGTCCTTTGGAGAAACTCGATAGTGCAGATGGCTGTGGCCTTAAGCTTTCCTTCACAGTTAACATAACTGCATTTACGTAGTGACTTTAATGATCGGTTGATGTACTCGGATATTTTGGCTCCAAGGTGGCCGGGCTGTTGCTCCGCTTCCTGACCCTGAACAGGCACCTTTAGCCTTTATCAAAGCGTGCAGGAGCCCAGCCTCCTCTCTATGGTCATAGCCAATGCTGAGGTGAGTAGGAGGGGGAGACTCTGTCCAAAACAATCAGCTGTTTGGGTGCCACAATTATCTGTCATGTGCATTAGAGCCTGTCCTGCATGAGGAAACCCTTCCAGAGGAGGAGAGTTGATGTGACTCATCTGCAAACATGTCAAAACTTTTCATCTCTTTATTACAGCACATCCAGAGCTTCTTTTCGTGCTCATCTATTTCCATCCAATGTGAAATTCATGTCACTTGTTTTGGGTGTTTTCCGTGCCGACTAGGAATGTTTCCCGAAGGCTGTTTATGTGCAGCCAGTTTCTAAAGTTTGCCTCTTCACCACAAAAGCAGCAGCTACCTCACTAGTTTGCATTTGTGTCGGAGGTATTAGGATTCCGGTCGGGAGTGTAACTTGTGCATCTTCTAATGTTGCTTTCTGACTGTTCACACACATCACTATATGCTCCTTAAAATGTCATCTTAATGTTAATTTCATGCTGTTTTATTCCTGGGCCTCAACAGTCAACATGTTTAACGTATGAAACACAAAGGTCGTGAGAGAGAGAAGACATCGAGTAAGAAGTCTGTTTGTTTATATTCCCTTTTAGGCAGACTACTACACCTGCATAGCTACCATAGTGTACCTGCGCAAGGAAAACTGCCTTTACCAGGCCTGTCCCGGCCAAGACTGCAACAAAAAAGTGGTAGACCAACAGAATGGCATGTTCCGCTGTGAGAAGTGTGACAAAGAGTTCCCCAACTTCAAGTACCGCCTCATCCTTTCTGTAAGTGACTCAGCTCCGAGTTCCCAAAAACTTCTGTCTGACTCTTTTTTTTTTCAGCTGTGCCACACATGCACTCACACACAAGCATCTATATGCTAATCCACATGTCTTAAATGTCTGTTTTTCCTGCTTAGTCTGAAAGAGATGCTTCTGCTGAGGCTCTGGGTATCATCCTTTTTAGTCCTTCTTATTTCCCTTTCTTCCTGTCCTCATTCATCTTTCTGTCTCCCAGGAATCCAGCCACTCTCCTGTTATGGCCCACTCCCTGTACTTCTGCATTGCCCCAATCTGCTCTTTGCACTTAAATTTAGACACATTTAAAGCACATTTTTACACTTGAGTTTAAATCAGAGCTATGTCGGGTTAATTGCCGCAGCTTTCAATACTGTGCCGTTAGTCATTTTACCGAAAGTGCAGGGAGGAACACAAATTTCTCAGCTCCCTTGCAGACAAACATTATTTATAAAAAGACAACAGCATTGAATGTAAAAACTCACTTAGTCAGCAACAGAGCAATTGCAGCCAGACATCTGAAATAAGTGGCTTTTGTTTAATACCGCTCACCAGTTGACATATTGTTATTCTTCACAAGCTGTAGCATAAGCTGTGAATTTGCTTAGACCGCATGTATCACAAATGCTCTGTGACTCTACGTGTTTTGCCAGACTTGCCAGCAGGATATAGGCTAATTAGACGATGTAATGATTTTTTAAGAGCAGAGAGATATTCAGATCAAAAATTATGCAACATTTAAACTAGAGTACATTGATTTTTTTTTTTTTACTTGTGTGTGCTTCTAACTTTTCTTCCCATGTACTCTTGCTGTTTGTTTTCTATAATATCCGACAGGCCAACATTGCAGATTACGGGGACAACCAGTGGGTGACTTGCTTCCAGGAGAGTGCAGAGGCCATCCTGGGCCAGAACGCAGCTTACCTGGGGCAGCTCAAGGAATCGGTAATACTGGCCTCAGGAAATGTCCTGGGCAAGAGCTAAACCTCAGACTTTGTCACCGCCAAACATGCACACTCACACACACTCCTGCACAGACAAATTTGTGTTAAAGACACCTTCTGTGCCTTGTTTATTCGAGACATGATTATTTAGAAAACCACACGAGTAATTTTTCAGGCTTTATATTTATTTTGCACTTGAAACAATGATGACTAACATTTGATTAAATGAATATGTGTGCTTCTTGAAATTGAGCCAATCAAATGCTTCTCACTTTCAGAACGAAGCTGCCTTTGACGAGGTGTTTCAACAAGCCAACTTCAACACGTTTGTCTTCCGCAGCAGAGTGAAGCTAGAAACGTATAATGTAAGTAAAGCAGGAATGGTAATTAGTCTGATAAAATGCCTATGGGTTTGTTATCATGGCAGTATGCTTTCCAGACGGACAGTATTGCTGAATTACAATATAAAATATGCCTGTATTAAAGACTGGAAGGGGAAAAAGGTGGTAGCAAGATGAAAATGCATGGCACGTAAACAGGTTCTTTATGTTTTAGCTGTTTGTGTTTTTCCTCTTTGATAGTTTTCCCAATCATTAACAAAGCAACCATGCTTTCATTTTGACTGACAGAACCATCTCTAAAAAAACAGTTTGTCCTAGAATGCTGCTCATTTTCAGTGGCTTTGTGAAGGATGCACACACAGATTAGTCGCGGTCACTATTTCCTGTAGGCCACACAGATAGAGGTTTGTTTTGAGGGAAGCACATAAAAGAATTGATTGGGCTGGGACTCTGAGCAGGAAGTCTGGAGCCGAGCCAGAGGCAGCATCCGCCTTCAACACACAGAAGAGGCCACTGTGTCTGTCACATTCAGCGCAGCATCCGAACTGCCAATGGCACTGCTACAAGCATGTATTGGCTGCTGGCTCCAAACCCCATATTCCTTCAACAGAGACACCTGCAACCCCTCTTTCAGTTTATTTTCTGCTTCTCGATGCTACAAGCCAGCCATTGTGCCACGCTCTCACATGTTGGTATGTGCACAATGTTGTATATGCTTGATGCAGGACTCAGCAGGTTCTTAAGAGTTAATGACACCCATCCATCCTGTTGTATCGTAGTGAGACTTAAGCTTTGTTGAGCTGATGAAATTCTATACTTCATTTGTAAATCAATCAAGAACCTGCAACAGTCACAAGAGGAGTCCATTATAATGACATTAAGACACTAAAACAGACATTTAAAGGTCACCCTGGCTATACCCAACAGACATGCCAACCTTGAAGGGAGTCTACCAATTTATGCCAAAAAAATTTAAGCTCATGTACAAAAGCAGACTTAACACACAGCATATTCTGGATAACTGGCTCATTTATTTATGTCAGAAATCTAAATTTGAACTGAGTGTGTACCTGACAATGAAAACAAATGAAAGCTGAACCATTTACAGTAGCTCAATATAAACTCTGACAGGAAAAGATTTCATGAATTATATTCTGGCTGTAAGCATTACCTTGAGGAAAAAACAATTTCTGACTAAGCATGCACCTGAAAATAAAGTGAACCATTAAAGTCTTAAGTGGCAGTTTTGGCTTTTCTTAGCAAGGTGTCACTAAAACTCTCCATTGACACATAATGTGTTTGGCAGCCATCAAGTCTGTTCTAGTCACAAGAGAACTTAACAAACAGTGCTAAGACTGGCACAATACTGGGTTTTGTTTTTGGTCACCAAGCTGAAAGCTCTTTCATAGTCTGCATTACTGCCAAAAACGTGGACACACCCAGTATGACAGTAGAAAGCTCGTCCTGTTGCCATCAGAGTCGATTCTCTCCAAGCTTCATCTTGGAAAGGATATCATCATCCAGGCTTGTGGAATAAAATGTTGAAATTCCTCTTCAGCATCATCCACTGTCACCTCCAAGAGACAAGGGAACCTGCCCATGAAATACCTCAGAGAAGAGAATGTGGCAGTTTGGCGTCTATTCATGTTCTGCCACTGAGAGACATTGCAGGGCTTCATCCCCATAGGGAAACTTGGAGACCATGTAATCTGCTGCTGTTGTGAAGTAGTTCCTCACATCACTGAAGAATCCTCCTAGCTGAAGGTTACTGTGGCTCTCAGTGAATACATGTGTCTTGTAGCCAATGGATAACTCCTCGTCAGTCAGCTGGTTTTCTGTTTCTGTAAAGAGCAGGCTTTCATCCTCTCTTAACCTCATCCATCATTTTGACAACATGTTCGGCTTTGCAGAAGGCGAGCTGAATTTTTGAAGCTGCAGCTCTAATGTCAGAAGTAAAGTTTGTATGTGAGGTTTGTCCTTCTGAAGAGTTTGGTTTGCAGTTTCAAACAGGGGAATGGGCCGTTTCAAAAAGCGGGTATAAAGCTTTGATTGTGGATCAAGAACTTGTAAACCTTCTCTGGTTTTGTCATGTCTTTCTCTTCTTCCTTCCTTTTTTCTCTGCCTTCTCTTGAGAGAATTTCTTCTATTTTTTAACCACCTCTGTTTGCTGAAAGACAAATACATTCAGGCCAAACATTTTTGGGTTGGCGTTTCCTTCTGCTGACTTGCTGCTGGATTGTCTGGGTTTGGAGAGTCTGTTCTTAAAAAAGCTGGAGGATAACTTCTTGGTCTTCAGATCAGCTGGCTTGATGGAGCAGGTGTGTGTAGGGCCAGATGAGGACTTAGTCTTCAGGGTGGAACCAGTTGAGGATGTATTAATTAAGAATAATTCTGATTAATTAGTAGTGATAGTAATTAGTTGCAGCCCTATACAATATATTACATGTAGTTAAGTACAGCTAACAACTTCATTACTGTCACTATATTACATAGAATATCAATATAGAATGATCATTGACATCAGTATCAAACTAAAGTATTGTGGTGCATTTGTTGCTCAACATCACACTGAGCCCAAACTCAAATTAGCGTAATGTTCTTAAAAAGCAAAAAACCAAGTCACTGTTAAAGGCGCCTTGTGTCCCATTAAGGATGATGTCAATACTACATTCACATTTGTCCAGCCCTAATTACTGTCAGTCTGACATCAACGTTTTTAAATGAATGAGCACAAAGCCATTTGAGGATAAATATGGAGTACCATTGAGAACGACAAGACACACCTCTCACTATAGTTTCCTTGATGCTATTAAATCAAAACACTCTGATTAATTACAGTGTATTCATCAAAACAAGTTTGATGTGCAGTTGGTTTATGTGGGCGTGACGCATAATGTGATTATTTTCACGCAAATCAAAGTTGTATCACTCAAAATATTGATATTTTGATATTGTGTGCAGGTAATTGTGCTGTAACTCTCAAAATGTCAGCGGATGAATGAGTTCATTACTATAAAGTGTGTTATTACTGTCAAAACACAATCATTTAAATATTACCCGTCAGTACTTTAGTCTGACAGTGGAAAACGTTTAACTCGCCTGATATCAGGAACGTCTGCTCGCGGCTGTAATATTCAAACTGTTATTAAGGTCCCATTGTCCCTGTAGGCCGTGTCTAGACATTGTAACTGATTTAAGTGTCTCAAAAGGATGACACTGACAAAGAAAGTGATTTTGAACATCCAAGGCTTTTGATTGCAGCCTTGACTTGACCACTGCAAACCCAGATTCAAACAGAGATGTGGTGGATTTGAAAGCAAACAGCAGCTATTATTTTCCCATTTACAAATCCTGTCTGTCTTGCAAGATGCTGTTAAAATGATGTGTGCTACACTGTTCTGGGGTTACCGTGCAGCAGGATGACGGTGTGGCTGTAGAGTAGTGAAGTGGTTCCCAACACTGGTTGTCGTCAGTACTGCTGGTTTTCCAGGGCCGGGTAAGAGCCACTGATGTAGCACTGTGTGCAATGTTCAAATACACAGGTTAGACATAGGTTAAGGATTTAAAGTGAAGGTTTGACTGCTTTTTAAGTTACTCATCACATGCTGCTGTGTGAGTGTCCGTGCTCATTTTCCGTCGACTCTTCATCGACACTGCTCTCTTCGAATGGCTGCACAGGAGATTAAATGTCTCGTTTTGCACATAAGAAACGCTTAGTTTCGTCAGCTGTTGTTCGCTGTAAGTGTTTCTGGCAATTTTAAAGCTGTTAGAAAAAAAGGTCACAGCAGAACAAATTTATGTGTGCGTTGTTCATCTTGTGCTCATGTATCTACACACACAGCGATGGCTGCAGGGGGGTCAGCACAGGTTGTTCAAGTGTGGATCAACACCCGACTTGACTGTGGGATGTTGGCCGCTAACAGATTCACACACACCTCATCTTACTCACCCACTCATTAACTGCAACCATCACTGTCAGTGCATATTTTGAATGTAGGATTTTACAAAAACAGTTCTGATGCCTTGTTCATAATTCAGGTTTGTCTTTAAAATAAACACCCTCGCCATTACTCCTACCTTCCATGTAAAAGGAAGAAAAACCTGCTTTTACTGTTTTATAGATTAAAACCATATTGTTTTACAGAAATTCTAATATCAACAATTTAAATGCTTTAAGATTACCTTTTCTGACTTGCATGCCATCTGCTATCATTTGGTTTATGATATAAAATTTGCAGATGTTTTATTTCCATATTGCATGTATTAAATTTCAAGGCTTCCTCAACATTGGTCAGGAGGGAGAACAGGTGTGTTTTGTGGACTCTACGACTGATTAATTCAACTTGGTTAAACTAACAATATCAAGGAGCAGACGTGCTTTGTTTAACATGTTCCCGCTTTTCCCAAAATGTGATTTAATCCCGGTTTGTAAAATTAGCTGGACAAACAGGGGTGTGTAGGTTTTAAGTAGGGCTTCACCCTTAAAGTTATTGTATTTGATCTGCACATGATGATGACATTTGAGCCACAGAGCCAAGAGTCTCTTTGCCTGCAAGTTAAATCTCCGGCGACCTTTTAGAAAGGGCGGCGGTTCAACAACACTTAAACGTGCCCTGTGGAGTTTTCTTGTTAAAATAAAAAAGTTTCTGTTTATATTCAATGTTACTCACCAAAACACGTTGTGTGCGTGTCCTTGAGGCCTGACAAATGTGTTAAGTGCATTTTTTTCTCACTACATTTGCAAAGCTTTTTTTTTTTAATATTCTAAATCAAGCAGTGTTTATATCCTTGTTTGCAAGCTTGCCGTCCTCTTATTGCCTTGAGTGCATTATGGCACTTTACTGCTGCCAACTGGAAGACCTGTGTGTACTCGTGCACTTTCACGGTACAGACAAATTTTTTTATCCATAGCGCCACTAGAGGGATTGTAACCTGTTTTCTAAGTTACATCTACATTGCACTACCAAAGTTTTAGTATCCAGTTCATTTATCTATGTTGATGTTTGCTTGACAGTTAATTCTTGTTCATTTTACAGTATTTTTCTCTTTATTTTATGTATTTGAATATAATATTTCCATATTTCTCTTGCATCATACAAAGCAAGCAAAGAGATTTATAGCAGGCTATTCTTAAGGAATGCAGGCACCAATCCAAAGGAAGATGATTTACATTTCACCCACTTGAGCTGCAGAGGATTAATGGAGACAAAATGAGTGTAGCCTCTGTTTAAACGCGGAGAATAATGGCCCTGGTAGAAATGACCTTCCCCTGTCTAGACAGCTGTGGAGGTGGTTATGGCTTTAAAAGCTGCCTCTTTTTTTGTAAAGCATTGATTTGAATGCCAGCACAATTCAGATACCCAGTCCGCACGTCTCACACTAACCCACTTTGTCACGGAGGAAGGGAAGGTGCCAATAAACTGTGTGCTCCCAGTAAATTTGTAATATATTGCATAAATATGAGGGAGTGGGGGGAGCCTGTCTTTCAATAATAATGTAATAGACTCCAATGTCTTGTCTATTTCGTCACCATTGAGGAGGAGTAAGCGAATTCAGCTGAACCAAACTTTAAAATGCTAGAAGATGTCTGTGAGCATATTTTCATACGAATGGGTTTTCTTTTGTCTGACAGGATGAATCGAGGATCAAGGCCACAGTGTTGGATGTGAAGCCTGTTGACCATAAGGACTACAGCAAGAGGCTGATCATGAACATAAGGAAACTGGCTGCCCAGTAGGAGTTTATGATTTATGCCATGTGTTGTGGATTTTGTTTTTGTTCCTGTACCTCCAACACACAGCTCTAAATGTATGTCAGAGTTTTGCTTACAAAGCAAATGTGTTTAGTTTTTGTCGTTGTTTGTTTTTGTTTGTTTTTCACTTTCCTGTGAATCCTCAAGTACTTGTGACTGTTCACCTTCTCCTTTGTGAAATAATGTTTGGTGACCTGATTTTTTTCCGGTGAACATAACAAACTACCATTTTTTCTTTCTCTTTATTTGGGGAAGCAGAGCAGAGAGTGGGTCAGTAAGCCACACACACACAAACAAAAATCATCACTGTGTCTGTCTTAAGTCAGCCAGTGTGTTCTTGCATGTACTGTGGTCATGTGGGGGTGGTGGCTGCTTCAAGCAGGGGGGCCAGCACAGAAGCTCGCACTCTTTTCACTTTGTGACGCGCACTCAAAATGGCTGGGCTGGACCTGCACATCCCTGATAAGACCGTTTACTCTCCCACTCTTTTTTCCCTCTCTCGTACTTCCAAACACAAGCACACACACACATACACACGCACAGTGCAGACCTAATGGGAAATGTACTGCATTCTATTTAAGTAGATACAAGGTGTTGTACATATTTTCAATGCCTGTAACTGTTTTTGTGTGTTCTGTAGTTCAGTTGTTTTTTTTGTGGTGATTAACAGAGAATAAAGATGTTTGTAATCCAGTTATTGTTTCTAATGTGTAAATGTGTTGACATCACTATTCCTCACAGTACCTGCTCCTGACCTGTGCCTGTTACAATACAACAAAAACATGTAGACTATTTATTTTAAGAGCTGCACTATATGTAGAGGATTTATTCAAAGTCTGGCACACAATGCCCTCCATCTCTTCAGGTTTTGCTCAGATGTGCAACAGATTCCCCGGCAAACTTGACTTTCATGTTGTATTAAAGCAGAACATCAGTGAGGCTGCACCTCCCCATTTTTCTTGTGATAACATCTCGTTTCTGCTGAGCGCTGCATCTGTTGCCTGTAGTGTGCTGAGATGGATTAAACCTGTCTTTAAATGGTAAGGAAAGGTAAGTTTGACTTTTTTTAAATTTTATTTTGCCAGCCATGCTTGGAGATATTGATTTGAGTTTGCCTGTGATCGCATCCCCACATCTCGCTGCTGACGCTGTTCAGTTGGTTTAACTATTAATGTGCTTCCTCTGTCCTAGATGTTGCAATACGTCCATGCAACTTTTATAAAGGCACGGGTCAGTTATTGTAGGTCGTGTCAAAGGTCGCCTCATCCCATTCCTGCCTCAAACTCCCCATCAGTCATACAGCAACAGCAGAAAAGGCCTGATAGGACCTGGTGGCTCTTTAGCCATCCGAACTGAAACATTTTATTCAGTGATGCACGCAGCACTACTGAGGAAAAAAAGGTTGTACATCTGCCAGGGTAAATCTAGCAGTTTCCCCTGGGAGTCCGGGCTAGAGAGTTATTTTCTGCCCTCATTTACATCTGGCATCCCATAAGCTTTTATTTGAAACAGGAAAACTGTAACTGTTGTTGAAGCCTCAGCTCGAGCGAAGTCACTTGATATTTCAATTCTCACACCTGTTTTGTAATTTCGATTAAGCCCATTACACAGTTCTAGTTAAGTAAAAAATTAGATTGTAATGCATTTATAATTGATTTTGCAGTTGTTAGAGTGAGACTGGCTGACTAACTGGACTGAATTACATTTGTTGCTCAGGAATAGCTCGCCCTTGCTGTTTTTATTAGCGACAGATAAGCGTGGCTAAATGGAATTGTCACACAACATGGTGAAAATTAAAAATGTTGATTATAATCTGAGATGGCGCTCTGCTGGGGTCACGGGTTTGTTTCCATCCAAAAAGCACTGACAGCACACTGAAAAGGAAAACTTGTGTCTATTAAAAGCACTTTTGATAACGGTTTTGAACAAATGTCTGACTAATTTATGGTTGTCAGAAAACCAAAAAAAATAACCTGTGTCAGATGTCAAGAACTAATGGGAATCAAAGGGATAATTGCACTATAATATTTTGCTGTTGTTAAATGTTTGACAGTAGTAAACACATTCAAAATTGATGCATAAAAACTTCACTTAATGTTCATACAGTACAAACAAGGCAGACTTTATCCTGATGCATTGCTGCATCCGATGCCACCCTGTTCAGTCATTGATCGCCATGTTGCTGTGCTCATCTATTAAACTGATGTGTTTATGGGTTTGACATTTTCTCTCTCAGCGTGGGAACATATCATTTGTGAGTTTTTATGTCTGCCTTAAAGAATGACATCAGGTTTATTCCGAATGCAATTGCCCATAAGATGGAGCACCCAGGGCACGTCGTAGTTCAAGCCTTGTTTGGATTTGTGTCCCTGTTTAGATGTGTTGATCTTAAGGCCCGGCAGCTGCTTCCATCTTTTCATGAAGAGCTAGCTCTCGTTTTGATCAGCTGTACATCATGCTGTTATATCAGTACTTCACAGAACAGGTGTGTTGGAGGTTTTGGTTTCATTTGAAAATCATCACCAGGAGGAGGAAGGTTTTGATATTAGGACAAACAGCTGGTATGCACTATGTGAGGGTGTATTATCCTTCATCATTAGACTGAAGCCCATGCAGTTTCTGCTTCATTTGACTATGAAACTCCCTTTCTGTTGTTTTAATATAAGTAAATGTGTGGTACTCTGTTAGGAACTGCTGTGATATGAATAAGCCTTCATATTTCTCTATTACATTTCAGAGAGAAATAGTTTACTTTTTACTCCACTACTTTTATCTGACAGACTTAGAGCTATTAGTTAGTTTGAAGATTCAAATTATTACACAATATAACCAACTAATAAATCATGATTAAGCTACGTGGCAGTGAATAAAATAGGCTTGTTGATATTAATTTTAATTGAGTAATATAATATGCATAAGATATTCTTTTATTAGTCCCACAACAGGGACATTTCCAGTGTACAGCAGCAAAGAGGATGGCAGAGTAGAAAGGAGCATCAGTAAAGTAACAATAAATAATATAGTAAAGGAGCATCAGTAAAGTAACAATAAATAATATAGTAAAGTAATAATAATATAAACAAGAGAAGAATAAAAAGTATTAATTTAACTGGAGGAAATATAGTATAAGTATTAACAATTTAAACATTCTGAAATGAGTCATTCTGCTAAATGAGTAGTTTTACTTTTGCTACTTTAAGTACATATTGATGCAAATACTTTTCTGCTTTTATTTTCAATGCAGTACTTTAACTTGAGTATTTTTACACTGTGGTATTGCTACTTTTACTTGAGAAAAAAAAAATCTCCTTCCACTGGTTGTCTCTCCCTTTGATCTAAGCACGCTGTGTCTAGTCATTTTGGGAATGAAGCAGTTAAACCTATGCAAACTCAATTACATGTGCTAATGGAAACTTTGTAATAGTGTCATTACAGAAATTGAATGTGTTCTCGGTCCATATTGCAGCTACTTGAATGTGGAACCACTGAGGGGTCCAGTCAAACTAATCAGCAGTCTAGTCTTTAACACTGTGGAGCGCTTGGGTACTGACGATGTATTCTCATACTGTGGGGTCTTTTTAAAGGAGCATATATGCAAATCACAGAGTCATTGTGTTGATATTCAGTCAGCGGCGTCTTCGCCGTGGCCTTGCCCAGACTGCTGCTTGTTTCTCTTTATTGCTGGTGCTTCTCTTTTGGACCTGTGGAGCCGGGCAGGGTTTAGACTGAACGTAGGGAAAGCCCGTGGCCCTGACACCATGAAGACAAATGAGCAGGACGAGGACCCCTGGGGTGCTGCTGTAATGAATGGGCGTAAGCAGTTTGTGTATTTCTCAAGATTCATGGGTCTCGGTCCTTTCCTCGGCCAGGGGTATATTTGCTTATGTGTACGAGCAGGGACAGGTGCAAGACGTTGTTTGTGCAGCCAAGTCTAGTCTGGGGACCTGCTGACCAGACGTTGGTCATGTGAATGCAGCACAGCATTTTTCTTTTTGTTCTGACTTCCTCACCAAGAGCTGTGCCGGTGCGAGAGAGAATAAGTGTTTCTGGCTGGATCTGAGCTCTGCCTTCAAATGGGGAGCAGAAAATTGCACTGACAGTCAGAAAGTCTGGCAGGTGGAAAGCTGATCGTTACAATAATTGTTGCAATCAAATAAAGTAATAATCCATTGTTGCTTCTGAAAAGCAGTGCAGATTGGATCTGTAGATACAAATGTGTCTCGGGCTCTTATCCTGTATCCACTTTAATTGGATTTGTGTATAGATAAAGTTCTGTTTGTCTTCTCAAGCACTAGATTATAAGGCCTTGTAGTGAGCTGATATTGTTATTTGCTCTGCGGTGCCTCCTTGTCATTGTCAGGGCCAGAAGTCCTGAAAAACACACTTTGCTTTGATTCAATTTCAATGAAACTTTTTCACTTTTGTGTTTTGTTTCTCCGTCGCAGGTATTCTCAGTAAAATGTCAGTAAGGACAGAGTTGCTTTGTACAATTCTCAAGTGTGGGAGCAATCTCTGGTCCAAAGATTATATACTTTCAGTCGCTGTGATTTTCTCCTATAAACTAAACAGTTCAGGTAGCAGCATACAAGGAGGACGAGGTGTATTGGTTTGATATTTTAAGGCTGGGAATGAGGCCGATTTGATCTCTGAGATAAACACAGTCCCCGACAAAGTGCTTTATTGTTGGATTGTAAACCAGTTACTTATTTTTGTCTGACTGTGTGCCCTCAACCCTCCACTGAAACGCACATGGGTTTCTGTTTATTTATTCACTTGTTTAAATTCTGGCCTCCTGTAATTCAACATTCAGTAACCTTTACCTTGACCGTGTGCGTGAGAGGAGCTTATTCATGCACCCAGGTGATGTGACTTTGGCTCTCGGTCTAGTCAAACATTGCTATAGGAAGGGATGGGGTGAGATGTAACAACGGTTTTAGCTATAACACATTATTAAAAGGTCTTATGTTTAAACAGAGTACAGATGGTTGGGAAAAAATTTTGTACTCTTCTCTTTTTAGTCCTATGAGAAGGGCTTTATCATCAAACAGACAATATGTTGTATACGTTCAATCTCCATGCTGTAACCTATTAGATAGGCTGAATGTATTTGTTTTTATTTCATCATATCACTCCTTTTACTATTAAAATACTGAAATAAAGGATGTGGGCAGTAACTCAGAGATCTGGAGTTAAGCTATAAATATACCTCTGAGGATGGGACCACTTTGTTTCTATCGTATAAATCTAGTGTGTATGTTTTGGATTGTTGTCCTGTTGGAAGGTCCCACGCCTCATCTTCTTTGTCCTGAGGATGAATAGTCTCAAGAGTTTCCTGCTACACGGCTCCATTCATCTGATAATTTGGATTCTGCCAGTACCAGGAGAAGAGAAACACTCTGATACCATAATGTTTCCACCTCTGAACTTCACTAATGTGGCATTTTTATTATCAATTGCAGAGCCCTCCAAACATGGCGTGCTGTATTATTGCCTAATTGATCTTTTTATTCAGGTCAGATCACCCAACGCTCTCCCAGTAATCTACAGGCTTCTCCAAATGTTGTCTGGCAAACTTCAAATGAGCTCAACATGCCTTTTCTTCAGTAATGGACTCCTCTGTAATTATCATTCATGGAGACCATGGCGATGGAGGATGTTGCGTTTTGTTCTCTGTGGTGACTGTACCTGCTGCTTCAAGGTCTTGGTCTTCAAGGTTGAAAATCTTGTGAGGAGCTCCTGAACGTGGTCAGTTAATGTTTGAGTGATGTTGCTTCCACTTGCAGATTATGGCCCTAGTGTTGCTCATAGGAAGATTTAGGAGTTGAGAAATTGGTTAGTAACCAGTTTGCTGCTTGATAATGATGTTGGGGAGGTTTTGGGAAAGCCATTTGCCTGGACCCATCTGAAGATGTTGCGTGACAGTTTGGGAATAAATGGTTTATTTGTATGCATTCACGTAATATAGCACAGATAAAAAAACTAATAAGTGGAATTCAGTGCTTTTTCTTACTGGTTTCAATATTATTTTTCAGTGTCATTCCACTTTATTGCACACAGTTGTTTTTCATTTAAATGTTACGATTTCTTTATCTGTGTAGTTTTGAGTTAATATCAATGTGTGGTCTAAATTTCATGTGAAAAGCTGCATTTGAAATACGTTTGATGAAAAGAATGTCGCCGTCTGCTATATCATTTTTTTCAAATATGTTTAATGCAGCGACATTTTAATTCAAATACAATTAGATTTGGCTTGTATTTCATATGTATTAAGAAAGATGATGGTAGGGGTTTGTCCTGTAGCTGTCAGGGTTTTTTTTTTTTTAAAGGACCAGAATCAGCACCACAGGGGCATTTTGAAAGGTGCTGGCAGAATATTTTTCAGATACTCATTACATTGAAGGAGGAAAAAAAAAGGGGGGGGGACATCAAAGGTTCAGCACGTCACCAAAATTACTATTCCTAGTGTGGTTTTCAATATCAAAATAACTTTGAAGTTTCATGTTGCTCTTTTGTAAACCTCACAAAGGAACTGACACCCCGCGCTTTGAGATCTGCTGGTCTTCATTCTGTATGTACAGGTGCGTCTGACCTTGTCTAGGTTCTCTTTAATTGGATGACCCAATGCTTTGAATAAGGGCTGCTCATCAGTGAATATTGAGGAGGGGAATCATCTCTGAGTTCATTGAAGTGTCAAGATAACAAGTGATTAGACAGTGAAAGGAGACATGGTGCGAGAGTGTCAGAGCTCATCACCATACTGAACATATCAGATCTGTGTGTCCATTTCTTCCCCCTCTTCCACTTCTGTCTCCCTGAATGAACTCCCAGAGCTTTAGACACACTCATTTATTGTGATGCTGATACTGTACAGTTCTTGGATTCTTGTTCATCATCACTCCATCCAATTCCCCCTCGCCTGTCCACTTTTTCACCACTCGGCTTTGCTCTCCTTTCCAGCCTCTATACGGAGACATTTTTAATAGTCCCTGTGGTGTAGGATTTGGACGGGCGTTTTAAGTTATGTAACCGGGCCGTGTTTGTGCCACTTTCTCCCCCCTCTCCTTTTTCTTTCTCCCTCTCTCGTCTTCACTTTTTCATGCATTGAGGCTTTAATTGTTGGAAATGCTGGTGGAGGTCCTTCAGGCCTGAGTGTGTGACCTGTGCTAGGTCTGTGAACGTGCCTCCAGCATGTCACATCTGTACAAAGACACTCGCCCTCTTTTTTTCGCTCTCTGCACACTCCACAAGGTTTCTACACTAATCTTCAGTGTGGCGATTCACTTTGAGCATTTCCCTTTTCTCCTTTTATCCCGTGTTGCCTCAATATCTGTCTTCAGTGAGCGCCTGCACATTATCTCCTCAGTCCAATGGGAGTCCAAGTGAAACTCATGCATTCAAACATGTTTGTTTGAATTTATGCCAAGGTCTTGTTGGGAAAACAAAATTTGCTTGCGCCTCTGTTTTTCCCCAGGATACAGATTATATCTCCATGTCAAGTAGGCCAGGCCTGGGGAAGAAGTCACCCCTTGAGGGGGGGGGACGTAGCCTCAGGCCCTGCTACAATACATCCCAGGAGTCCGGGCCTCTTGATGCTGCGGGTGATGCACTGCAGTGACAGAGTAATTTTTTCCCTGCGTCTGTACAGCACTCCATTTACACAAACCCCTTTGAGTTGCCCCCCTGCTACCAAAGTGAAAAGCAATTGGCTTATTTACTTACTGTCAGTGGAACCTTCTCCTGTTTCTGGAACAAGATGAAAAAAGGGGAAGTCGGGGAGAGCGACTGCGCTGTCTCAGGAGCTGACAGAGTGCCTGCACAGGCAGCTTTACACTGCTCCTGCTGGAGATGATATTTTGACATCTTTTTACCGACCCCTTGAAGACGAGCCTTAATCTGGAGAAACCCTTTAGTCAGTCATGTGAATGCAATGGAAAAGGAAAAAGAAAAGCCGCAGAAGAATGAAGTGAAATCGGGGGGGGGAAAAAAACATCCTCTCCTTCTGGCACAATTTTCACTGTTTTTGTTACAGATCTTCAAAATGTGTCGCTCCGTTCAAATCATCACTGGCTCATTTAAAGTATTTCCACAGAAATCTGCTTGTCTTGAGCTTATTACTGAGACAATGTTTGCAGTTACTGAACTGAAACTCTGGACTGTACACTCCAGACTATAACAATTAGAGCTGTACAAAGTTCACACTTGAAAACTAGACTTTAGTAGAAAATGTATTTGTCAAATCCTGTTATCACTCAAAAAAAAAAAAAAACAAGTTGAAGAACACAATAAAGAAACATTTCCGTGTCACATGTGCCAAAGACTCGTGTCAGCTCGAGAGATCAATACTGTCTTCAAACAGACGCAACAAGCAGAGCAGGTGGTGGAGAAATCTTGCCACCAGTGACTCTTGCTTGTTTCTCTCTCTGGCGTGGCACTTCTAAATTATAGGCTCTTCCTCCTCTAACCGACTCTCATATTCTCGTCCTGGCAAAAGAAGAAACTGTGCCGCAGACACAACTCAGCTGTCAAGGTGCCTCAGCTTCTGCCCTGCCAACTCCATGGCTTTAAATCAGTAGATGCCCTGCGGCTATCTTTTCACATCATTACTTACAAGCCATTGTGCCTGATGTTTGACTAATAAAATCAACAAACTGAAAACGGGGGTAGAGGGAGAAGCCGAGGGATGCTTTATGACAATCGCTAATGAGGGAAAATTAAGGTAATGTGCTGCATTACTCTGAAGATCTATAATTAAACAAGAACGTCCAATGCCAACTGTGTGTCTTGCGAGGAGCTCCAGGCAAAGCATGCATGTCTGTAGTGGGAGAGATAACACCGCTGTGTGGGTGGGATTGTCTCCTCGAGCCAGTAGTAGCCTGAACCAGCACCCATTGTTTTTTGCCTAATTGCCTAATTGAAGTCCCTATTTGGCCAAGCAGTGACCTATGTGTTTTCTGGCCGGTGTTTGAAGTTTTTGCGGCGAGGCAGCCGCAGGGGGCGAATTTAATGGTCTGTGTGTTTGTGCTGTTTATCCCATCAGCAGCTGCACCGTTGAACCGCACAGGAAAACGTAACAAGAGTAGATGAGCGGGAGAAAAAAAAATGTCACATTTGAACCCAAGGATATACGTCTTTGACCGGGAGCTGTGCTGGAAGCTTTACAGCAGAAAGCAAGGTGGTGGGACAGCGTGATACCAGGCCTTACTTGCAGGCTTCAAAGCAGGTGGAGAGATGTTTGGGTCAACATCTAAATCCCTTCTTTCATGCCTGCCAGTTCTGGAATCAACAACAACCCCTTAAGACTGAGGTTTACACTGCGTAGAAAGACAGAGGGCCTGCTATCGTCCCCTGCCATGTTCTGTACCCTGAGTTATCCCGATAAAGACATAAGCCCAGGATCTGGTGTCACCAGGAGCAGCACTTCAATCACTGGGGATTCTGTAAGATTGTTTATTTTGTTATGAATAAACAGTGCAAGAGTTTAGGTTAGAAAAAAAAAGAAAACACAATATTTTGGTAGGGATATAAAGAAACAGAGAGAAGGATATAACATCATTTTCAGAATCTGAGGTGATGCAGTATTTTGTAATAAGACACAAGATGTTTAAAGCAAGTTAGAGCAAGTTTTGCTCAACAGCAGCCACAAGTAGTAATTATGCAAAAACTTTATTAATCCCGAAGGAAATTCTTGTGCCAGAGTACTCCATAAATTACAGCAGCAAAAAATACAAAATACAAAAAATACAAAATACAACTATAGAGCATCAAAATAAAAATAGACAATGCAAAGTGTCTAATAGAAATATACAATGCAAGTGTCTAGGAAATTGCAGAGGAAAGCATGACATTAACTGTAATAGCAAATATTGCAAATATTGCACCTGATACTGAGAGTATTGCACCTGATAATGAACAAAATATTGCACCTAAAATAGAAAACAGACTATAAACATATAACAGTAGAATTTTACATCCTAAAAATAGGTTACATAAAGTAGTAAAGCTTATATGAACATAAGCAAAGCTTATTGATGTTGCATGTGATATTGCACATGGACATGAACATGGTCTAATGTGATGCGTGAAGATCTGGTTTCCGGAAAAGCTTTTCCTGATTCTATATTCCCATTTTCCCAATTTTTTCTTTAAATGATATTCTCAGTATTTCTTTATGTGGAAATACTGGGACTCTCTCAGATGATGAAATTGAATGAATTGGATGTTTCATTACTGAAGAACTGTAAACTTTTCACCTTATTTTTTGTACACAAGCTTGTGGTATTATGAGACAGGACGTGTTGGGTCTAGCTGGTCAGCATGGTAATTTCAGTAGATATCTCTGCAACACAATACATAGACCTCTTTGACATAACATCGAGACTATTTTTTTTTTTACATTCTGTTGATGATTGAATGTTTTAACTAACAATCTTATATATTGCACCTTTGCTTTTGCTGACTTCCGGTGGTTTAACTTCTCAGCTTGCTGCAGCGAACGTAGCATCAAACGACATCTACCCACGCTGGATAACACTAGCCACCATAAGCTACTGGTCATACTAGACCCCTGCATGAATTAAACCGAGCTACACTGGGGTATGTTTCATTATTCATGAATTCAACTTTTTATTTGTAAAGGGAAGAATGTGATATTTTGTTTCTAATATTGCATTGTCTCGCCTCAAGGAGAATTTGGAGATGCACAGTAAACAGGCTTGGATTGTTTGCATGTTGTGACTGTGTTTTGAGGAGAAAATAGTTTAAATGAAAACGGTTCACAGCGAGGTCTGCAGATAAACCAGAGTAACCCAGGGACTGTTTTTGAAAAGACACATTACTGCTAAGTATTTTTTTTCAAAATTTCATTATCAATTTCTGGAGCATCACAGACAGAATTTCATTCACCTCCATTATTCTGGGGTGAGGCATTAGTCAGCAGTGGATATCTTGAGACCTTGGCAAATAAAAGGAAATGATCTGCACTGCAGGACACCAGTAGGAAGATTTTTTTTTTTTTTTTTTTTTGATTTGGTAAACTGGCCCTTTAAACACCAGTTATTGCATATGCAGAGATGAAAAGAGAAAAAGCAGTGGAGAGTCTTTCAGGGAGGTCTTTCAATGTTTTTTTCTACCTTTATTTATGCAAATGCCAGTGGACAAAATATTAAACATATTTTAATATAATGCAGTCCAACACAACAACAACAACAGCCTCAGTAATTACAACGGACTTGAGCTAACACCCTCCTCATAGTGTCAAAAATGAAAATACCAGGAGCTTGAGACATTGTTTATTTCAGGGCTGAGTCGCATTACACTGCACAGATGTGGCGAAATAAACTCATTGTATGTTAAAACGACACAGTGGTCTATTGATAAGTTTTGCAGATAAATAAAGAGGTTTCAAAAGTCCTAAACAGTCCCTTTTAGAGAATCTGTTACCTGCAGTAAAGATACTGAGAATCCAATCTGACAAATCAATAGTTGCATCTTTCGATGATAAACAGCCACAACAGTCACTGAAGACCTGTCTTTTGTGGCTGATATTGCTTGTTTCAGGATAAATGGGAATCCAACATGCCATTGAGAAAGGCCTTACAAATATTGGCATACCTGTCAGCCTGTCTAATCCTTAATGATGGCTTTCTGAGCCTGCAGGGACGTCAATTTTTCCACCTAACCACATGACAGGCTCTTCTGGAAGATGCAGCTGCGGAGAGTTAGCGGGGTGTGGATTGGACAATATTTTGTGACTAATTTTATTTGCAGGCTCACTCAAGCGGTGCTGGTGATATCAATGGGCAACAAATTGTTCCAACCGTACTGATGCTTCGCATTAAACAGGTCTGGTGCTACGTCGTCTCAACCCTGGAGCGAGCAATGTTACTTGTGTTGTCGTATCTTCAAGTGCTATGTGTGAAAACTATTTTGAAAACTATTTACCAGTGAGCCAAGATGCACATATTTTATTTATTGCATCACAATTAAATATATGTTACTATAATATTATCGCTCCTGTACATTTTGGACTTTGTTTAATCAACGCAAAGGAAGCTTTCATGGCTGCAGATGAAGTAGTGTTTGTGTCCTGGTCTCCACACAAACCACCACAGGCTGTGTACATACTGTATCTTATAAAATGAGTATTAGATTAGCTCTTTTTCTCCTCCAAGCTTCATGCATATGCAGGCAAAAGCAATTATTTCTGTGAGATACTCGCAGCCTCCATTAACTCATACATCACACTTGCCAAAACCCACATTATCTGTCACAGAAATACTGCAGCGGTGAATATGATAAACAAACACCCTTTCTGCAAATATCAAAATTGTTTAATGACACAATTTCAATTATCCTCAGCTGTTTTTCCCTGCCTGCCTGTCGGAGTATTGGGAACAAATGAAACGAGGAGCTGAACCTCCAGCTGAAAAGCTGCGCTGCTCAATGAGAGTGAAAAGCAAATATATTTTGTATTTGCCATGTTAACGCGGTCGTAACGACAAATGTCAACATGTGTAGATGCGATTAAATCATTTGGGATCACGTTTTTCATTGGTTTGCTGGGAATGTTGATTTTATGAAGGAGTATCTTTGTGTGCAGTGGAGCTGTGAAGTGAGAGTTAATAAAAAGCAAGCCAGCGTTCAAGGTGGTATGTAATTAAAATCAGCATGTTGGAGGGAAATTTTTCCTTGAAAGACAGATGCGACGGAGCACCGTGTTGACATAATTGTGCGGAGCGTGTGTGTGTACTTGTCGGCTAGATAACATCAAGCGGCAGACAATAGAGCCGAGCCAGATAACAGACGACAGAGACTGATAGAGCAAACTGTCTGAATGACAACTCAGTGAGACTATAGTCCCTGTGTTCTCTCTCTACCAGGAGTTATTGATTTAGCTAAAATTGATTATGACTTGAAATGGCTTTTCGATGGACTATGGGCTAAGTAGAAATGGAGTGATTAGGTTAAGATGTATTATGGGTCATTAGGTTTGAATAAAGACGTGTCCCTGCCAAGACGGCGAGTGAGCAGACGCCGTTCTGACTGTCCCGAATGACGAGGTCAAACCTGACAATGATAGCTCCCTGTAGGATCAGCGCAGGTCAGTGATGAGTTTCTTTTAAAACAGTGAATCTTCATTTCACCTTCCCTGCACACGTGCATATATGTTGATGTTCTTCACAGAGTCAGACCTTCTGCACAAACATGGCTGTTGTTTCATTGCAAAAAAAAGTCAATACGGAAGGTAACCTCTAGTTATGATGCACACACACAGTGGCCTGAATGATCAATACGTCAACTGGGTGCCAGCCTGTGGTCATTGGGAGCCACTGGGCGCCAGGATGTGGCTGCATCTGTATTGTTATTGTCAACATTCCCTCATTAACCAAAATCATTTATGCACAAGATTAGAAAAGCTCTGCCAAAGCTGCCCCTTAATTATTGCAACCATTGATTACCCTGTGGCATTCTTTAGCGGCTTTGCTGTTTTTGTGCTTCATGGAAAAAAATAGCAGCAGACTGAAACATCAGATCTGTGTGGAGAGATGAGACTGTAGCGTTCATCAGATGAATACATGAAACAAACAGAAGTGACATATGTCCTTCGTGGTTTGACTAGCGCTCTTTTAATCACATCATCTTGTTGCACCCTCTTCCTCTTCTTATGCAATGCCTTAATCGCACCTGACTGGAGAATTTGCGCCACCTACTGCTTATCTCGACGAACCAACAATAATAATTGCATAACAGCAGTGGATGGAAAAAAGCATTCGCTCTGATTTTCTCGAAATTTGGTTCAAATTATTCACTGGTGCTACATTTGGATGCAAACCTGGCTAATGAGCAAATAGATACTGCATGTCATTGCATGATAAAGATGCTTCATATTCATGTTCACTTCACAGTTTGCAGTTAGTTCGGCTTAAAGCATATCTCCATCTTAGCTGCAACAACAACAGCTTTTGGTTAATGCAACAAACCTAAGTAACCATGTTGCGAGGACTGAAACTTGCAAAGTTTTGCCAGTGTGCTTATAAGTGTATTGCAGTCACATTCACAACAGCTACAAACTGAGCGCTCCTCAGTATTAGAACGCAGACAAATCAGCTGAATTGGCGAGCACCAGGCTTTAAAGAAGGAAAATATCAGACACTTTGTTTTCTGTCACAGGAACCTGAGCAGAGAACGTGTTTTTGTTTATTTTTTATTTCAATTCCCACTTGCTTGGAGTAGAAAAAAAAACAGTTAATCCTCGTATTTCTGATGTCAAGAGTCCATGAAATAAGTAGAGGAGGGCTGGGCGCCTCTGAAGTCGGCGCAAACTGTCATCGCGTTGATAGTGTTTTTTCCGAAAGGCCCGTGAGGAGAACTGAGGACTCTCACTTTGGTACGGTGGGAATACAGGAGAGCTTTTCACTCGCTGTTTACATATTGTTGTCCCTTCTGAGAGAGGAATAATAAGTAAGATGCCACATAAAGTCTAGAATTATAATACCATTACATTTATAGTGTGCAGCCACTGATTGTATCTTCGTTTTTAGCCCTGTCCCATTATTTCAAGCTGTGAACGTCTCATTAAAATTAGCATCCTGATTAGCGCATATTATCCCCTCTTGACCCCGCACACCTTAAATAGGGCACATTTGTAAATATGAGTGGCAGAGATGAAACCTCTCACCTCTAAGTTGGAGGCCTCTGCCATGTTGAATTTATGTATTTGTGACACATGCTGACAAAATGCTTTGTGCTGCGTGAGGAAGCAGGAAGACTTTTGACCCGATCTCTGTCATTAGTGGGCTGATTACGGCTGTGTCCCTTAATGTCCTGCAGGTGTGTCATTGTGTTTGCAATGACGTAGGGGCTGCGGGAGGAAATGAAGACGACCACAAACCCAGACCCGTCCAGGTTTTTTAAATTATGCAGCTGCCGAGGAGATTTCTGTTTTGTTCATATACTGTATGCATCAGGTTTGTGCGATTTATTGTGACTGTTTCAGCTTGATCTTTGGTCAAGATTGCTTTTTATTTTATCTAAAAGCGAACATAATGATGTGGATGGATGACCTCTGCAATGACCTTTGTGATTTTTTTAAATCCCTGACTCGCTTCCTAACAAATAGTACTCATATTGCATCATTCAGGAGAGCTCATAGTTTTTTTTAGACGATCTGTTGTTTCTTTGTTTACCTCTTAAACATACTGCGACATTTAATAAGCTAATTCAATGAAGCCGGCGGAAGAGATGCCCTTGTCAAAAAAGTTGATCTGAGAGAATCACAGCAGATATCCAAAGTTTTTTGGCAGGAACATTTTAAGCAATCGGTCTTTCATTAAACTCCTCGCTGTCCACTGATCTCATTCACCGGCTGTGTCAAGATAACGGGCGAATCACGACGTACAACAATTAAAAATTTATAGGATTTTCATTTCACCACTGTTACCGTTTATATTCCTCTGGGTTACAGAAATCACTCTCAGTAGATTGAACTTGACTTTTTCTATTGACAGTGTTCAGACGCACGAAGCTCAGAAGGACAGACTGATCTATGTTGAGGTCAAATCAGTCATTCACACACTGTAGGGCAACACAAACAATCATTATGGGCAACAAAGCACATCAAGTACTGACAGAGGAAACTGAAGCTATGTCTGTTGAATGTCGACATGTTGCTGTGATAAATGATAAAATGCAGTGTATGGTGTTTCTAACCTTTCCCTGACCTTCCCACTGGAGGTTCTGTGTATTCCTCTGCGAGAATTTACAAGGCCTAACAATATTATTTAACAGATACAAATCTTTAATCAATGGTTTATTCTGCATTTTTAAAAAATGTTCTAAATGCTAATAATGACTCATTATGTATGAAAAGGTTGTGTGAAGGTTCAAAAATAATATTCAAATAGATGTTGCTCATGTAAATCTGCATATTATCTTATTAGTGATATTGGATTATAAATATATAATCACATGTGTGCCACTTTTTCAGGCTGCTATTTACATACACACTGGTTTGAATATATCTTTTATTATTTTAATTATACTGCATTTGTCCTTCAGCATTCTTCCCAATTTATTGAAATTTAAAGCTTATTCTTGACCTTAATCAACAAACTTCATCAATGATCTTTATTTATTGGTTAGATTTTACTCTTGTGGGGAGCATTTGCATTTTTTAAGTCGATATCAAATGGTGTGTCACAATAATGATAATGATAATGATGACACATGAAGAAGAATAAATTTGCTCTTTCAAAGTTCTCAGAGTTTCAAGCTGGATCAATTTTATGCACTATAGCCCAAAATCACAAACATTTCACAAAGGTAAACTCTGTATTGTTTACGTTTCACTTTGTCGAATATCACTTCTAATTGTCGCTGTAACTTATTTTCCCCGCGGGTGCTATAACCTGACAGTTTTATCTCATCTCACATCACCTCTTCCGCTCTTAGCTGGAAACCCCAGTGTGAACAGAGACAGGTCACCTCGAACCTGCATCTTATCAGTCTGCTTTCTGTCTGCCTCCTCTTTCTCTGTTTACTGCAAGGTGTGTGCACGTATACAAACACACACACATGCACGGAGTATCTTTTCTCTTGCACCTCATTAAACACAGAAAAGTATGAACTTGAAACTGTATCCGTAGATGACAATTTTTTGGGGGGGTCAAATTATTCTCTTTCATACATTAGGTGTCCCCGGTGTAATTACCCATATGCTTACATGGCACTTTTATACGTTGGTGGACAAGCACCTTCCAATTTGCTTCCCATTCCCATTGTCAATACTTTTATTATAGTTAAAGTGTTAAGAATTTCTACTCTTGTTAAATTGTTGATACTTTTTATTCTAGTTAAAGTTTTAATACTTTTTAATACTTCTCTTGTTTATATTGTTTACCCTGTATTTATCTTGCTGCTGTAATGCTGTAAATTTCCCTGTTGTGGGACTAATAAAGGAATATCTTATCTTATCTTATTCATACACACACTCGCTTTCCATGCAGAGCACTGGCCAATCAATCTGGATCAATCAACTGGATCAATCAACTCTGCCATTAATAGACAATATTCTCTACATCCTGTTGAATTATAATTTCAGTCAACAAAACCTTTAATTTAAAATTTTTGGTGTGAGTCAAAGAAGATGGTGAGCATGTTTGTGTTCCTTTCAACTTCATTCATGCTGTGAAGGAAGAGGACAGATAAACACAAGTAACAGTGCAGCAGTAGTGAAGCACTAAAATACACCATGTTCAGCATCAGTATATTCCCATCTTTGGTCCAGGACAGCGTGTGTCCTCAGTATGTGAGCATTGTGTTCTCTCACTCGTGGGTGAGTACATACATGTGTGTGTGTGGGGTGTTGCACAATAAATGCTGAGCCATGTCCAGAACATAAAAGCAGATCAAAGCTTTTCACGGAGCATGTTGTTAATTGAGTGCACTGGATGGTGTGCATGTGCCTCTCAGCATCTCTGGGCAGAACCGATGCTTGTCTGCAAATGTCAGCTTTCTTCTCACCGTGAATTAAAGACATCGCCTCACTTCCTCGTGTCCTTGTGGGGGGTTGTTGTGTGTGTGTGTGAAAGAGAGAGAAAGGGAAAGGCAGAGTTAGCCTGTTTGATCTGACAAGCTTGAATTTAATTGAGTGTGATGGGGCTACAGAGGACACATGAGAAGAAGAAGGACGGACAAGAAGCAGAGGAGGTTTCCATTTTTGCTCACTTCTTTCACAGTGTTGACAGAGAGGAGTGCAGACAGACCCGGGGTGGCACTTATCGCTTTGAAGCACGGCAGCAGTAGGCCTCCTATACTTAAAGCGCGGGTTATAAAAGTTTGAAATCAAGTTTACGTCCAACAACAGAGCCCCTTGATGGGCCTGGAAAATGTTTTGTTACCCGCCAAGGAGCTGAAGCTGGTTTTGCCACCGCTTCTATTCACAGGAATCTCTGTGTGCGTGCTTTTTGGTTTGCGGTTTACAACTTCATGGCATCACAGCCATCCGGAGATATTTTGAATTCTTTGATCTGAAACCTACCTCCATGAAAAGACCTTGAAAAGATGTATCTTCTGCACACCACCTCCCGCGCTGACTGATGTGAGGCTCTACAGTGGTAATAATTTCAATGTGTAACACGGCTTTTTTAGATTCTGACAGATTCTGCCTCCCCAGCGTTTGTGGGAAAGAGGAGAGTTGCACCAAAGCTGATGGGATAGATGGAATCTCTTAGAGCTTCCCTGTTGAGACGACTTAGCAAACCAAGTGAGATGGGAGGCAGGTTTTTTTTTTTTTTGAAGGGTTTTACATCTTATTTTTAGCGTCGAGGAGAGAATGGCACACCGACATGAGTAGCGGTACCACTAGTCCCCTGTGACAGAGTGGCACTCTCAACGCTGCCTCACCGTTTGCTGTCAGTGCTGTTGGGATGTGACGTTTGAGCTTGATTCTCCAGCTCAGACCCCGAGGGAGAAGGCAAAGGACACTGTTGGGTACATTTTTACATTTTTATAGCGCGCACTGCAAAAGTTATTACAAAAGATGGCAGGCAATTCCTTGGCATTAAATTAAAATGAAAAAAAAAAAATCCTTACCATTTTTCATTTTCTTTGTGCTCTGTTTATCTATTCATATATCTTCCCATTCATCACACTTGTCAGTAAGACTTTTGTACATGTTTTCCTTTCCTGCCAGTTAACAACCTGCCTCCAGTAAAAAAATAAATAAATCACATGATCACTTTTAGTAGCTCAACAACTTTTGTTTGTGAGACCTTTCAATTACTCAAAAAGATTACAGTGGAAAAACCCTCAGTGCCATTAGAATAAAACGAATTTGAGAAAAGCAATATGCATCCCTTTAAATATAAATATACAAAGAATGGGCAAAACACATACAGACACTTTATATCATCATGCAGTTCAGTGTAAAACAGCCCAGATGATGGCCTAACAAGATTAAGGGTTGAATAAAAGCTTTTATAAGTTTCATGAATATGGTGTTTTCTCCAGTGAATTGTATTCATCATCTACATTTTCTATCTACATAAAAGATAGATGGATGTTTTAAGGCTGGGTATGTTAGAAATCCTCAGGGCTGTTGGTATTCCTCGTCTGTACTAATATCACCTACTGCATTAGATAATAGACATCAGGGAGCGCAGAGAAGTCCAACATGTTGGTTGCACATCTGTTCGCTCCAGCTGTGCTCTCCCGAAGCCAAGAGAAATATGATTGGCAAGGTCAGTAGTGGTTGGACTGCGCAAGGAGAGGCTACGGTCCAAATCTACAAATCTGACAGGGGGAGACTTAAAGGTGCCCTGTGGAGTTTTAACTACCAGTGAAGCATCTGTATAGAGCAATGTTTTAATGAGTGGGTCTGCATTTTCCGCAAGGACACAGGTAAAGCAATATGAATTCCTGCTGATGGACAGTTGTTGGCGGTGATGCTCCAAGAAATGCCAGAAAAAGAAAAAGGCTGATAGCTGGTAAACATGGTTGTAAACAATGCAGGTTTTAAAATATTCAGAAGCAAAATCGGCTTTGCAAATGTTTTATGAAGGAGGAAAGGCATTCAGCTTGTTTGTTGCAGGGCTGAAGGATAAAATACAATGTGTTTTAGTAAGTAAGATTGAATGAGTGAGGAGAAAACTCTGCAGGGTGATCGGCAGCACTGGTCTAGTTGAGAGTCTGTTGTAGTCACATGGTCAGACGTCTGCTCTGTTGCACCTGTAATGAAATGATTTTATAGTTCAGTATTTTGGCTTTAAAGAGTTTTCAATATTCACATTGGTCTTAATATTTCTGTTCTCTTTTGGAGGTGCAGCATCTTTTAACATCCTCCTTGGAAAACCGATAAAGATTCAGCCCTCTTGTACTGTATATATATGTTTTAATCATTCTGTAAACCAAGCTGAAAAACGCCCTGTTGCTATAGGTGGATAAAGAGCAGCCTCCTCCAGTAAGTCATCTAGTGCTGAAAAGATGTTTATAAAAATATTTTGTGCACCTGAAGCCCAACAGTGATGTCATAATGTACTGACACACACTGGAGTACACTTCTACATCACTCAGCGGTGAAGGTCAACAAGGTCAAGATTTTCAGCTCGAGTTAAGTTGCTCTTTAATGGTAAGATTATTTATTCATTTACATATGTCGGTTCTGTGTATATAGTGGGATGGAAACTCTACCTAAAGATCAATCCTAGCATGTCTGTTTCCTCACTCTCACCTGCAGCAGCTGACTGGATACACTAACCAGGATGTTTTTCTGACTTCACACATCAACTATTGACCAAAACACTTGCCTCCCAGGTTGATATCAGCGTTACAATGTTGTCACACCAGAGGCACATCAGTGATAAAACAGGGCCGGTCCTTTGACACGGCCCCGGAGGGACTATTCTGCACAGACCAGGCCGAAACTGTGGAGTGCCACGCTGGTCTGGTCCCAGCAGCGCGTCTCCAGCTGCCATGGCCTTGTGCAATTAGCTCGGAAGGACTGCAAATGCACCTATCAAATTAAAGCAGAGCCTGATTCACTTGTCACAAAATCAATGCAGATCCATCCCTTAATGCAAGAGGCAGCGACGCCTGAGAAAGTGTGAACAAAGTCTTTCCTGCTTTTACCATCGTGTTCCTTCCCTTTGCTCACCAAATGTGATACAGCGGCCTCATGGTATTGAAGTACTGTCAGGGAGCAGCAAATGAATTGTTATAGCAACTGCAGTGTTTTGTTTTTCATATTCTTTGTTGTTCTTGTAGAGATGGTTTGTAAAAAAAAAAAAAAAAAAATCCTTTGAATATTCTGGTCTTCGTGCAGCCTGTCATCTCCCTTCCTGCACCAGTCTGGCACATTTCAATGTTAATGAAAAGAAACTGACAAGCATCTCAAAGGAACATTTCACTTTGATATAGCGTTTTGTTTTAACCGCATGCTTACTCAACTTTTGACATTAGTTGGCCTGGAAGCTTATTCAGCTTATTCTGTTTTCTCAGCAAATCCCTTTATTGATAATAAACCAAACATAGCTTTTTCCCTTAAGCCTAAATGAAGTTGCGTCAGTAAAAATTCCAGAGAAAATAACACAGAAAATAGTCATACTGTGATCACTCAGTAGTGATGCAGTCAACATTGGTTCCCTTTAACATGACCATGATTGTTTCCTAACCATAACCAACCAGCCTGAACATTAACTGTAGTCATATAAATCATTCTTTAACAGTCATGTGTTCCAGGTTTGGATGGAGGACTTGTTGAAATACGGCCAAAAACAGTTTAATGTGTGGTTTGTTTAGGTTGGAAATTGATGCCAAAAATATACTTTAAAGTGAGCCTATGTACATTGCGGATGAAGAAATAACCTGGTGAAGTAATTGAGCACTAAATTCAACAGCATTAAAATACCCACACTCAGGGGTTTTGCTTGTTCTTGCATGGTCGGGCGTAACCAGTTGCCAATGTGAGCCAACTTTTAATATTGTGTAATGGACATAACTGAGTAAAGTTTGTTGACTCTTTTCTGCATATACTTTCGTGTAAATGTTTTAGTGTTGAAATGTTCATTGAAATGATTTTAATAAATACAAAAATAAAACAAAACCTTACACAACAGCAAGAGAACATGTCTGCTTTGTGCCCCATTCATTCCAAAGGAAGGCTGGAACTTTTGTAATAATTGTGTTTATGAAAAAGTAAGTCAGCATCATTTGACCCACAAGTCTGACTGTGGCCGCTGTGGTAAAGTTGTTGCACAGCCCAGCGTTGTTTCTGAGAGCTTGTTTGGGATCTGTTTGACTTGATCTCACTCTCACATATTTAGCTTATTGTTGGTATCATGAATTGTCTCGACTCGAGAAAGTGTTGGGAAATGTAACTCATAAACAATCTTTGAGCGTGGCAGACACATCAGCAAAAGCTACTAAGACATGCTTTAAAATCTTAATTTTTAAATATGAAGTTATTTTTTTCACAGCTCTATATGATGTGTGTTGGTTCACACGTTCCTGCTGGTGTCTTGCACATGAACCACAGCTCTGGCATGCTATGCAGAATTGCACATATAATTTCAGATATAGCATTAGTACACTGGCACAGTCTCTGAGTTCATCAGCGGGGTTTGTTTGCTGTAAACACAGCTGGAGTGTGGTACTTGCGTGGGAGGAACAAATCTACTTGGAAGCCATACAGGCGCACTGATACACCCATGTACGCTGGTGTATATGTGTCTCACAGAGACGATGAGAGGGTGATGAGCATCGCATGTAAAAATATGTGCTTTTAAGTGCATGTTTGTGTGAGTATTATTGTAATGTGCCGCGCTGCATGTCGGTGTGGGTGTGTGTTTATCTGAGTGATGCCTGTGCCGCGGGGCAGGAGCGCGGAGTGAGGGAGTGAGACGAGCTTGAACTCAACCCCAGACGCCCTGCAGCTTCCCACTGAGTGGGAGCATGTGGATGTGAGGGGACACACTTGTGGTGTCTTTCTTTTGTTGGAGTGGCGAGAGTTTCAGCAGCGGTGTAATCTAGGAACGGCAGCAGAGAAGCCTCTTCAGACAGAGACAGCTTCACTCTCCCTGCACTGCCTCTCTTACAGTAATATTTTGGAGGCTTAGCTGATACACAGGAGGCTGTTTGAGTTGTTATCTCTGTTGTCTTTGTTAGTGTTGACATTGTATTCCGCCATAATCCTTGAAACAGTGAGAATTGCAATGTTGTTTTTAAAGACAAAGAGATAAAGAAACAAAACCTTCTTTGATTATAGAACTCTATTTTGTTGTTGTGCATAATAAGTACACAGCTTCAAAGTATCAGCTATGGGACCGGTGCCAATGTGCTGTTGGAATGTGTGCAGAATATGACATGATAATTAGACAGTGCTGGCCCGGCGATCAGGCCCATCAGCTGCAACTGACACCCTTCATTGCATTTCAAACAGCACCGAGCCGAAGCACAGGGGAGCGTCCCGACTGCTCTGCTAAGTCTCTGTTATTTCTCTGTACTTCGAGAGGCAGAGAGGATTTAGAGGGTTTGGGAGGGTCTGTCACTGGCTCGCCTCAAGGTGAGTGACAAAATCACTACAACATCAGCATATTTCATTCTCTTTGTAGCCAGTGTTAAGTGAGCCAGAGAGCCACTTTGTCAGGAGATCAGAACAGAGTTTTATTCAAATTAAAAAGTGGGAGATATCTGGACATGGACTCCCAAAATGTAGTGTGAAAAAAAGCTCTAATTTTCCTTCTCTTGCTCGGTGCTCAAGGAGAGCAGCTGTCTGACATTACCCTGCGAGTCCCCAGGATTCCTCTGGATGGATTTAAATTATGACTTGCAACAAATAGCAGAAATAACATGGTCTTGCTGACATGTTAGTCAGTATTTCTGTCTCAGTGGTTACTTGATGCACAGAATGATGAAAATAAAGGCATTAAATGATCGAAATAAGATGCCAGTGATCAGTTCATTTAATGGGTCCACAATTTCATAATAGCTTTCTAGGAAAACTCCTGGGAAGAACTATATATTTGGTACCAATTATAGGGAGAACACAAAGTTCTGAGATAGTCTTAGAGCTCATTTAGATGTGTGGAGCTAATCAGCAGTTTGATTTCTTCAGGAACTTCCACGAAAGAACAGCAACAAAGAAAAAGTTTTGTGCCGGACCATTAGTTTTCTGGACTCTCCGCTGGTTGTCCAACCAAGAAATAGCCTGACACATCATCCACCAGAGAGCGGCGATTCATCGTTTTTACTCTCTGTGTTAATTATACCCCTGTCACACTGGACATAACCCCACTAACATCTGGCGTTTGTCTTCAATGGGAAAGGGTACAACAAAACTTGTCTACTGGCAATTGGAAAGGAGTCAATCACCTATTTTTAGTGGACTTGTGTTTTAAAAACCTTTGCATATATCTGCTAAGTTTGGTGTAAAAATGGTATTAGAGAGTTTTAGAAGGGCTGTCAGGTGGATTTTGTTAGCTAAACCTAACCACAGCGAGGACACGAACCCTGGATTCATCCACCATCCACCCAACCAAATGTGACTCCAGCGTGGTTCATAAATGTAGTGTTTCATTCCATCAAAGAAACGTGGTGAAGAAACATAGTCGTGCTGACTGTCAAGAAAAAAACAACAGAACAATTTGTGCTCATATACATGAATTGTATAGATTACATTTCACGACTATTTCATAAACTGCCGTGATAACGTGTTGAAACTTCTTGCCTCACTCTTGGCAAGAAAACAAATAAGCATGTTTCCCGAAATGCTGAACTTTCTTTAAAGACAGATGCACACTTTGTCATAAAGGTTATGCAAGTAAGTGGTATTTATAGTCTTTTGGATTAAATACTATGTTGTCAAAATCATACGAGTATTAGTCTATGTTGGTCAGAGGAATATGAAGCTTTAATCCTAAACATTCTTAGATCTTGTACATCCTGCTAAAATTGCCTCCTACTGTTTCACGACTGTAAACATTCACTCATCTAATTGACATTTTTTGCCTCTATGTTACAATTATGCTAATTGAATATGTGCATACAGTCGGCACATCTCATCAGCAGCCCTGAAGAGGAAAGAATAAAACACTGCTGTGAAGAGGAGTTTTCCTTCTCTCAGATCTGCCAGATGAGTGATTGTTGTGTGTGTGTGTGTGTGTGTGTGTGTGTGTGTGCACCATTAGCCTCTTGACTGGAGTGTGGACCCCCTCCAGGAGTGATGGGCTTCACGGCCGCTTCACACTCAAAGGACGACGTCTCTGTTCCTCAGGCCTCCTCAATTGATTGCGTGTGTTAATTGTGGGCATTGATCGGAGGAAAAGCCGAGCAAAGAGCCTTTTAAACAGGAATGTGAGCTTGAAAGAAAAAAAAAGTGCTGCTGTCTTAAATGGAAACTTTTATAAAATCTGGATCTTTTATTTTCATAGATTTGGACATCGTTAACAAGATTAAAATTGTCTGTTGTACACATCAAGCACAGTTTTTTAGCTTTGACCTAACATACTTACTGTTGTGCACAGTTTTCCTGTGAAATGAAGATTATTCACAACATTTTTACCCTGATATCAACTGGACACCCAGAGAATCTCACCTGCAGCTAATACATGACTCTTTTATCTGCTTTGTTATCGTGAATCACTGAGTCTGTTTTTACCAGCTGAGTTTTTTTAGAAGCATAAAATTCACTTTTGAACCTCTATAAACGCCTGCTTTCATCAACAATAGACATGAATTTAAATTTAATGCCTTCATTAGATATTGACATTATCTTGTTTGTTCTTGCTGAATGTCTGTTCCTGTGTTAGCACATTGAGAGCAACGATTAAGAGCGACCTGATAATTGACAAATCACCACTAAGTAGTTCCTGAATAATGATGAGATGATGACATTTTTTTTTTTTTAACTAATTGTGTATTCCCAGTAAACATCAGCAGACATTTCTGTAGGATGATGCCACTTACATGGGCGGAAAAAGATGAGTAATGGATGGAAGATGATGAAGTAATGATGGTTTCATATCTCAGTATGATGCATCACTTTTCTCGAGGATGCACAAAGAGACTGTTAAAGTAATTATTAATTCATGAGTAGTTACTAGTTTTGTGACTCAGAGGTAATCAGGAATGATAATCAGGAAGGACTCATTAGCAACAAATCATTATATAATCATTCATTACAGACATAGTATCTCCAAGTCTACTCATTATTTCCTCGATACAGTTATTCAGAGACTGCTTGTTCCCAATTATGAGGTCAGGTCAGATTGACCGCAGTGATCATGAATGAGCTGTAAAACTTGTAAAACACAAACAAATGGTGGGAGAACAAATGATGGGAAAACAACTGTATTTCTTACTTTGAGAACACACACATACAGAGAAGGTGCAGACCAGAGTGAGCTTCAATGCAAGTAACACAACTCTTCTCCAGCGAATGTGTGAACCGAAACATGAGGGAAACAGTAAGTTTTCGCTCCAAACAAACTGTTTATCTGGTTAAACTGTTGGCGGCCGACTGTTTGTTTCCTGCCTCTCTTTGCAGCAGAGTCCCTGCGTTCCTGGATCCCAGCAATTACTTTGGTGAGTACAACAATCACAACCGATAGAAAAGACAACAAAAAAAAGTCCCCAAGTTGTAATACACTAGATTCGTCCTCCAAAAAAGCTCAAGTTTCCTGGTAAATCAGCTCAAGCTGTGAGCACAAGCATATAACAGTCAGCATTTTCCACTGTGAAATCAGCAACAGGGAAATGCGATTCATGAAAAGTAACAGCGCACTGTGAACTCGCCCCTCCCTCCTCCGTCCGACCAAAAAAAAAAAAAAAAAAAAAAATCATTTAACCTAGATGTATTGTTATGGAGAAACATGCCACGCTGACTTTCAGTAATTTTTCTGCATATTCCGTCTGACTTGAGGTCAAACATGAGAGGATTAGTGAGCCTCTAATCCATGCAGGTGGTGATGTGGCCTTGGGCTGCTCAAGTCCTCTCAGTTTAGTATGCAGGCTGGCTGCTTTGCAGAATTGGAGCACACCACCGCTCTGGGGGGATTTTAAGCTAAATAAATAGGCAAAATAAAAGAGCCGGAATAAGAAAGGGTTTTATGCAGAAAGAGGTGATATTAGCTTTGTGATTGAGTGGGGAGAGTGGGACTCGGGGAAGGAGAGGGAATAGGTGCGAGTGTTGTGGCATTTTTTGTGGTGTGCCTGCTCTTAATTATCATGTCCCCCAATGCGCCGTCTCCCTTCTCAGCTCACCCACTTTCTTCATCTCCTTTTCAATTTTCTAATTGCTTGGTTTTAATTAAAGCCACACAGAAGTGACAGTGAGTCAATTAAAAGCCAAGAAATAGGCACAGATAGTCAAAGGCTGTCTTTTTTTTTTTTTTGGTTGAGGGGGGTTATTTCAGTCGGAGAATATTCTTTCCACAAGCTGTCGTGCCTTAGGATGAATCAACAGGCTGCTTCTCGCCTGCATGAATATCTCACATGCTGGATCTATATCGAGAGGATCGTGTTGTGGTGATGTGTACTACAGGCTTTGTGGTTGTATCTATATACATGATATATTTATACGAAGGCTGCCGGAGTGTTGTTAAGTAGCACACGTCTCTTTAATTTATTTTATTCTTTTATCCTCGCTCCTGTTCTTCTCCGTTTCATTACTGCGATATCACATGTCTGATTGTGTTCCCTTTGTGTGTCATTTCCTCCCTCATGAATCCCGGCCAATTCCCCTCCCTCTAACCGCTCAATTACTGATGTACTGTAGCCTCCTGCTCTCTCTCCCTCTGCTCCTCTCATTTTCTTAATGATACCACATTCCACGTTTTAGGACTTATTCCTCCTCATCCCATCTTTTAATTATGCAGCAGCATTTTGGCTCCGGCTTCTAATGATACACTCAGTGTCCTACCTGTTTTTTACACAGGGGATCTTCCAGCTGAAGCGGGTCCTGACTGTACGCTGATCGCTCCTAGATTTCCCCTGCAATGAGACAATTACAATTATGTCCCCGCCTTTGATGTGCTTTCCAAATAACTGGGTCAAGTCAGATGAGAGTATCTGTGAGTCAGATACTAATTTACCTCAAAGTGGAAGAAAATCAAACAATTCTGTGTAAAACTCTCCACCGACAAGATAACTCTGACTGGAAAGGATTTTCATGGTACTTTAGTTTTAAGTGCCATTTATTTCAGGTTTTTGTCTGCATTTACTCCGGTTTATTAATCCAGCAATCAGTGTAATTAGCATGTTTACAAAAAGTCAGGTGTTGTTTCATTTGCTCTGGAAAAGCTTGCTGAGCTTACTGATGATTAACTGATTGAAGTGGATGACATAACACGGTAAATTGTCTGTTTCATTCCTAATGAGCCCACAGAATTTGCACAGTTAACTAAAATTGTGACAACCCAATGTCAAATTTTGACCTTGTAGTTTAATTCATTTTCAAGAGGTAAAATTGGCAGATGGAAAATTGTTATATCATTGTTTCCAAACAGCTCAATAACATAATATTGGTGAACAACTTTGGTCTTTTCCCAGTCGATGCTGTGACTAGTTTTGGTCTGATGTTGACAGACAGCTGTCAGGAGTTTTCACATCACAAGGAGTCAACACTTACCAGAAGCCTTCCGACACTGTAAAGGAATAGTTGGCCATTTTGGAAAGTACATTTAAGGTATTCTTGCAGAGACTTGGAAGAAGTTTAATAGCAGTCTTATATCTGTCCGTCAGCCGGGAGATGGTGAGTTTATCTTCGCATAAAGACTGGAACATAACCCCTTGCTTACTTTTTATTTTTTGTGTGGACAAAACAAGCCAAATATATGCTAATTTGTGCACTTTAAAGTTGCTGGTAGGTAGATTTTTCTTACCTATATTGCAATATTGTCAATAAGTGCTCTTTTAAGAAAATATTATTATTTTTTACTTCAAACACATAGTTAACTGTCTAAAAACAACCTTCACCATATATGAATTAACACATTAAAACATTGCTATAATCTAAACTATCTATGAGTAATTCATCCTAGGTTGATAATCTGACAGCAGTCTGCAGGTTGGACTGTGGCTGGAGGAAGCTTCAACACTTGAATATCATCAACGCATCAAGACTAGAGACAAGGCGGCGTCTGCTTGGCTTTCTGAGACAGCTTAATGTCCAGCATTTGCTTTCTAACAGCGTGTTTATGTATAATCAGTCACATCACAATGGGCACGGGCTGCCAACTGCGGTTAATTCTGAGTAAAAGTAGCTGTCGAGCATTGTGTTTACTTTCCTTGCTTCACTGTGGTGGCCTGACTGTCAGGACATGAAAGCTGTCCACTGGAAACTCTCCCTGCTGGTGCTGCAGTCACAGGGCCCGAGCAAAGAGACCGCACATGGAGCTTCACTCCAACCGTCCTGTTTAAAACACATCGCTTCCTGCGCAGCTATGATCTGGATTTAGTTCAAAAAATGTCACATGTGATGAAGAGTAAAAGATTCAACGTTGCTTTCCCACACAGTTAACCCGAGAAGAGTGAGTACATAATTTATTCAAATGTCTTTTGAAATATTTTAACAATTACAATCTAAAATTAGAGCTTGCCTTTTATTTAGGCTACAGTTATAAAGTATGACGTTTACATAAAAATGTAAAACGCTCCATTTCCATTACTGCAGCGAGGAAAGCAAATAAGCATGATTATTCTCAGATTTATGAAGTTCTGTGCACTTTGCTTTAGTAAATGCATGTTTCCTTTTTTCCCCCCTCTAAATTACAGTGATGGATGTTTGTGTGCATGTGAACAAGCTTATTAGAGAATCCACACCCCATCAGCTCCTGCAAATAGTTACAAATGGATGCAGGGATGCATCATATTTTTCCTGTTTATCATTTAACATCTCATTCAGCTCATTCAGACATGAACATAGAAAAAAAGAAAATTACCCTTAGCTGACTTTGGACTTGATCGTTATGAATGAAATTGACTTGGAGTCCGGAAAAATCTGCATAAAACGCTGTACATTTGGAGCCATTAAAACAAAAACAAAAAGATGATTTGATTCATATGGTGAGAAGTAGTTTAACTGTGTACAGCAACATCAAAACTAGAAAACTGGCAAGATTTTGAATGTGGGTTCTCACCAAAGCTTATGTACATACATAAAAGAATGATTTGAGTTAGTTATGTAAAGCAGAAAATCAAACTTATAGCGAGATGAAAAGTAAAAGTTCAACTCCACAGAATTAAGGATGCTGTGTGAAACATAAATATAACATAACTTGCAAGTCCTTTCTGACATATACTCAATTGAAAACAGTATAAAGACAATATATTTCTATCTGCTTATTCTGAATTTGATGCCAGCAACATGTTTCAAACAAGTTGGGACAGGAGCAACAAAAGACTGTGAAAGTTGTGGACTGATCCAAAAACACCTGTTTGGATCATTAAGCAGGTTAACAGGTTCATTGGTAACAGGTGATTCTGATGTAACAGTGGTAAACATGCCCCTGTCCCAACTTCATCAAATTCAGAATGTGTGTCTATTTACAAAAGTTAAAAATTTATCAGCTTGATGCCAAATGCCATTTTCATTTTCATTTATTTTTAATTATGATCTAAATATCAGTTGCCTGAATGGAAAATCAATTTATATTGTTGTTCAAATTTGAATTAACATTTGAATGTTGTCCACTGTGCAGCAAGTTAGGACTTTTAAAATTAATGGTCAAACAGCTTTTCCATTTTCATTTTAATACAGTCAATACACCCACACATATGTAAAAATGCAAATGCAAATTGAGCTATTGCATTTTAATGTTAGTTTTTACTTAAATACATACATATGTGCAAAATTATAATGCTATTGTGGAATTATATTTTTATTTTCAAGTTTACATTATCATTTAAATATAGGCTTCCATTTCTTGTCTTTTTACCATATTCAATTGAATATAGGTTGAAAAGGATTTGCATTGCATTAAGTTTTTATTTACATTGTACACAGCATCCCGACATGATGATCGTGGTTGTTTGAGCTGGGAGGGTGGTAAAAGCTGCTGGTGATGAGTGGATGAACATCAACCACCAGATGCCAGACCTGCTATCAGTTTAAATATAATTACACAGCAGTCTCATCCATGCATATAACCACTCCTCCTGTGCTCATTTATCATTTAACAAAATTTGAAAAAAAAAAAAGTTTAATGGAACACTTACTTCTGGATCAATTTCTATCACGGTGAGGGGAATGTAAAGAAGAGGAAATAGAATTCGTGTTCTAAAGGCCCATTAATAATAATAATAGCCTGGAATATCTACAGATTCCATGTGACACTTTCATTAATATCCTTAGTGCTTTTCAATGATTTATTGAACTGCAATATATCACACCACAGTCTGTATGTCATCTCTGAATTTTCTTTTCTTCCCTATTAGTCCGAAAGTTATTTCATGTTTAAATTCTGCTTGTTAAGATTTACATTGTATACTATACATAAATCCTGGATACGTACAGGAAGAGTGGTTCTGTTTGTAGGGAGCAGCTACGTTCGCCAGCAGGGTCTGATCAGGGGAGACAAATTGCAAACTGGTGCAAAGACAAAGGAGGAAACAGGATGGATAAAAAAAAAAAAAAGAAGCTACATTTGCTGACAGAATCAATTTCTGGTTTAAATGAATTAAATGGAAAGAAAGGCAAGAAAAGGAGGATCAGGGATGCCATTTACTTTCTCCAAACAAGCACCTTAAACACGGCAATAAACAGACTCAGACGGCAACGGTAGACATAAGAAGATATAGATTTTAATATCTTTATAAACATTTTTGTACTGTTGTTTTCTGATGATAACTTACTGAACAATTGAATTATGGCAAAGAAAGAAGATGAGTAGGCATACAGTTGAACGAGAAATAGGGACGTGAGGATTTGTGCATTAACAAATTAAAAGGTTCTAAAAATATAACATGAAAAATACGTAAATAAACAAATCACCAGAAAATCAAAAATCGAAAGACTCCTCCTGACGGGAGGAGCGGAAAACCCTGTTATCATCATCAATGTCACTGATATTGTTTTTCTCATAGTAATACAGTAAATGATTAATATCAGCACTGCAAGAAGTCCTCTTGTCTCCATTGTTACAGTTCACATCATTGATACAAACACCATCTTATCAGTAGACTTAAGGGAGGCACAAAAGCTCCAGAAGTACAGCAAGACGTCCCATAATTGTCCATCTGTCGATCCTCATTGTGCTGCATCCCCACTTCAGAGGCGGTCGTCTTGGTTTTGGATCCCCACATCCATGAACAATCACATCACTTATTTAAGAGGCGTTATTCTCTCTGCATGATCCTTGTTTTGCCATGCTCCATTCAAAATGTTTTTTTTTTTCTTTTTTACTGATCACATGAGTCAGTTAAGGTACACACACACATTTTTTTTCTCGAGTCTTGTTCTCGTATTCCTTTTGAAGTTAAGTGATTAAGAAAAAAAATGTGTTCCTCACGTTCCCAGCGAGGCAGGTACGCCCTCGCCGAGAGCAGGGATCAGTTCAGCCCAACCTCGCTGGGAAACTGAGAAAGCCCCATTCGACCCTCGACCTCTAAGGCTCCTGTTGGCCCTGCAGCAGGGATCCTTCTCTAGGTCCGTTTTGTGTCTTAGAAAAATCAAATGAACAACATCTGACACAAGATATAGACAGACTCTTCAATATTCACAGCTTGATCTCCCAGAGACACACATTGTTTTTCCAAGCAAATGAAAATAGCACATGGCAGTCCTCGTCATCTTGAAACAATTAGCAGCTTAATATTCAGTTGCACAGAGGGAGAGACATGATGTAAATGAAGATGGAAGCCGGGTTGCGTGTAGAAATGAAATACCAATGAGGAATACTGTTAAATAGGCAGAGAGGTTGGTACAGTACCTGATAACAACTGCATTATGTAGAGGATAGTTACAATTTGTTAGGGCTTCATACAGCGTGTGAGCTAACTGGCTGCTCTGTTTGTAGCCTTAAAATATCTGTGGCTATAGGTTTCCATTTTGTCGTGAGAATGGCACATTCCTATGTCTGACACTGACTGAAAATTTATTGCCATGCTTAAACTTTACCTCTTGGTTTATGAATAACACCCCAATTAACACCCTTCTTGGTAACCAACTGTGAACTGAAAATTAAAGCTAGATGGAGCTGGCTTATCTCTCTCAGAGCTGACTAGTTAACAAGTTTTATCTCTTTCGCTCTGTCAACTCATCCTCTTTGTCTCTGCTATCACCAAAGTTTGGTTTTCTGAGCTCCAGCTGAGTGAAAAACAGAAGTTAAAAAAAAAACACACCGACACATATGAAGATGAAATCATACTGGCATAAGTGGCAGTGCAAGCTTGGTCTGCATTCACCTTTTATCATTCTCTGACTCTCAGTCCCTCCCATTCTTGTGCTGAGTCTTTCTCTTGTAGATGTTTGATGCTTTGATGCCTGTTTCAGTCTGAACAGTAAAGCTCCCTACACAACATTTACACATATAGTCACACTCACACACATACATAAAAGACACACAGGCCTTGTAGTGCAGGAGCAAGAGAGGGTCTGAGGGCTGTGTTTTTTGTGATTAGCATTTGCCAAACACTCTGAAGGTCAACGGAGAATGTAGTCAATATTTGTTGTTATCAAGGCCACAAAGAGGGCATAGACATGTAGTAAGGACTGGGATAAGGTTGCCCTATTGTTGGCTTGCTGAACCCCACTAGGGGGGCGAACAGTGGTCCGGGGAGTGCACTTGTGCTTCCTCCGTGTGACGGTGCCGTCTGGAGACGTGTGGTCATGTTTCCCCCCATCTGTGAAATCTGGGGAGGAATCCTCCTTGTCTGCCATGACCTCCTTTGAGTGGTGAACCTCATTATCACCCTTCCCCTTGCTCACCCTGTTACGAGGCTTCGTGCAGTTCCGAGAACGGCCGGGCCTCGAGGGGTGCACTATGTGGGTCTGCCCCCCGGAGCCCACCACCACGCCTCGATTCATAGACGGATTCACCGTGCCAGATAAATTGTTAGTCTGGGCTCTGGACTCAGAATTAGGTACAGTTGGTGAACAGTTGGGGAAGTCCTCCTTGCGCAGCTCCTTGAGGTCTTTCCCAACCATTTCTGCTGGCGCCTGGCACCCCACTGATGACGTCGAACCTCGGAAACGTTTCAACCACTCCCATAAAGACAGGGCCTTGCAGTCACATGACCAGGGATTGTCGTTGAGGCGCAGGTATTCCAAGGCGGGCAGCGTGTCCAGGCACTGTCCAGACAGCTGTATCAGAGAGTTGTTGAACAGGTAGAGGGTGGTGAGACGCTTCAGGTCGTGGAAGGCCAGGCGGTCGACCCACTCGATCTGGTTTTGGTGCAGAAGCAGTCGGTCCAAGGCTCGAAGGCCTCTGAAGGTGTTCTGGTTAATGCTCCACAGACGGTTTCCATGCAGGAACAGGTGGCTCAGGTTGTGGAGGTCCATGAATGTGTCATCCTGCAGGAACTTCAGATGATTATCCTGAGGAGAGAGAACAGAGAGCACACAATCACAAGATTACATAGTGTAACGTTAACTCTATGTATAAGTCATACTAATGGCCTTGGTCTTTCTAGCCTATTGCATGTCCCGTTGCCTTCAGTAAACTAGGCTATTGTTGTTATTTTTGCAACAGAGACAACTGGCAAGCAGAACTGAATAGATAATCATATCACCAAACCATTTGAGAAGTAATGTGTGGAAGAATTTTGGATTTGATGGAAAAATTGTGCATAAAGGTAAGGTTGTTTGTCGATGATGTTGCCAGCTTGTCACTCAAGTGAGGCAGCGGAGGCACTGCCAGTGAACAGAACATTGACTCTGCAGCATAGTTTAGGATTAGGCTACGTGGGTTGTGTTCAAATTAATTCAAATAAAATATGTGTTACTTAAAATTTATTATTTGGAAAAGTAACAGTTCTAATAGAGTCTTGGTGGTAAAATGAAGCAGAAAAAACTGACTGGTGTACCTGCAAGTAGAGATACTGCAGGTTTCTGAGGCCTTGGAAGATGTTGTTAGGAAGCGAACTGAGCCCACAACGATACAGGTGTAGCGCATTGAGTCGACTCAGCCCGTGAAAGGTGTCTTCAGCCAAGGATCGCAGGTGGCGGTTGTCTCCCAGGTCCAGCTCCTCGAGCAGCGTGAAGCCGTGGAAGGTGGAGGGCTCGATGTACGTGATGTTGTTGGAGTAGATCCAGAGAGTGACCGTCTCGGAGCTGAAGTGGCCCCGGAGCAAGCGATGGATCTTATTGTTCTGCAGGAAGATGCGCTCGCTGTCAGGGGGAATGCCTTCAGGGACCGACAGGAAGTTGTGGGCTTGGCAGGAGACGGTGCTGGGTGCAGTGTAGCAGATACAGTGACGGGGGCAGGACCAGGAAAACTCGAGCCCACAGAGAACCAGCAGGAACTCCAGCCCACAGCCTGCAGTGAGCACACACACCCATACACACACGAACAGAAAGAGGAAGGTTAGGAAAAAGAGGAGATTAAAGGCATAAATCACACACACACACACACACACACACACAAAGAAAGAAAAAGAAAAATGAATTGAGTGCAGAGTTCATTTTAACTCTATATTTAGACATAGTGCCAACTTGTCTAGTTCAGAAAAAGGAGAAATATACAGTTTATGAGGATGCCTCTGGGGACTTGGATATCTGCAGCAAATTCAGTGACAATCAATCTAATAGTTGTCAAAATATGTCGCTCTGAACCACAAATTTCAACCTTGTGACCATGATTATCTGAAATATCTCAACAGCTGGATTGTTTGCAAAGTGGTTGACCAACCAAACGAGCGACCGACTGACATCCAACACTGCTAATGTGCCTAAAAATACGTTAAAGTATGCACTAATAATGTAACCACAGAGGGACTGAGTCACAATTTTCCACAAACAAATTCATATTCTGATTTTGTGCCAGATGGGAACATGTGTTGCTCAGCCTTAGTTAATGTTGTCTCTCATTGGTTTGTGCCAGCGCTTCCTTCACATGTGGACCTTATCTGTCACAGTTTACTGGCCGAATCCACTGAGTGTGTTAATGCCACATCCTTGCCTGCTCCTGGGTTATGTTTCCTTTGTCATCCAGTCATTGCTTCCTGTTTTATTTTGATACTCACTCCTCCTCTTGTTTCAGTAACTTCACTTCCTGCCTTTGTGTCTCCTGCTTGCTGATTAGCCTGTTTGGACTGCCTTCCCTGCTTTTGACCCTTTGCCTGCCTCGCCATCCCTGAAGCCTTTTGCCTTTTTGTAATAAAATCATTTGAACAGCTCCAGCTCTGCAATCCCTAGTCTGCATTTGGGTCCCGTCTCTTGTTTCCCTGCACCCTGCTTGCACAAGCGTGACAGTTTAGGCCCACAATGAGGAGTCTATTGAAGAGAGCAAACAATAACACCTGCTCCACTGAGTCACAAGACATCTCAGTGAAGCTGATTGGATCCCTGGTGCAACACTCTTGTCTGATTCGACACATATGCGGCTATTTCAGAAATTACCCATTCCAATATTCTACCACCTTAGGGAGATGTGCTATTAAGAGTCCAATCCCTTCCCTGAGTCCATTGGCACTACTTTGCAGCAAGTGAAGGCTGTGATCAGTCTTTTTGTGTTGTTAAATGGGGCATGGGATGCTTATTTAAACTTGTAGTAAGCTGCTCTGAGGCGCTTTCTGATCGGTGACATGATTCCCTAGATCCGTTAGACGAGAGATGTGACTTATCCACAGTCTCATCGAAAACGAGCGCAACTCACAGCCCATCATTAAAGTTCCATCTGACAACCCCTGGCTGTCTCCTACTCAATTTATTATTCACAGCATAGCGGAGGCCTGATTCACTGCCTCTAATCGATATGCCTCTGTTGCCTTTTAACTCACCCCGTAATCCTGGGTCTTTTATGCTGGAAATTCAGGAGCTGCAGAATTACTCACCACCAAGAGACAGGCGTATTTATCTAATGTATTTTCTCGCCAAACTGTGGCTAAGCTGTGACATTCAGTGTCTGACTCCACTGACCTTTAACAGTAATTCTCTGTGTCTCGTTGCAGAGCTGGAGCACAGAGCTGTGTGTCACCTGAACAGGAGTGTGCTCTCCTGGGCACGGATCTAATCCTATTTGCTAAGCCCCTGCCACTGGGCAACAATGGAAATGCACGCATCCTCCTAAACCAGAAATGTGCCCACTAAATGAGGTGATTCTTCACGGTTGAACACTGTCAAAAGGTTGAGCGTGAGCGTGCGTTCATGTGCGCTGGTATGCATGTGAATATGTCGTGTCGGAGACCGTGACGTACCGTGAGAACGCTATAACAGGCCTTGGCTTTATTTGGACTTTTCGTTTTAATGTCATGACCTGCATCACAACATGGACTCTTATAGTATACTACTGGCTATACCCAGATTTGTCACACCGTTCAGACCAAACAAGGAAGATGTTCCCCCGCAGCTGTTTTTATCTCAATCTTTCTCTCTGCTTGCTATTTCCATGAAGATGTGTCAAGCATGGCACCTATTGACTGCGTAAATAGGTGAAAATGTTTTGCATCACTCTTGGGAAATAAAGGCTTTGCTTTATTTATCAGACAAATAAGCAAGACGAGACACAGTAAATTTTTCCTGCTGCTGTTTGAGGAACATTTGCATTAAGCAGCAGCTACCAGCTACTTGAGATGCAACATTCAAGTAATTTGGTATTTGTTCACATTTTATTATACTATTGACCCTCACAGAAGAAGCATTCTTATAAAGAGCACACAAAATACAACAAATTAAATCCTTCTGCTTTAATATTTGTTCAGAGATGAAATGATACCTCTTTCAATCACCTGCCTTAGTAGAGATTCATCCAAGAGATTCCATTATTCATAAAACTGATCCTTCTCTCACTCCAGTAATTATATTTTTTGAGGCCTTATTTCCATTAACACTTTACTTCATGCATGTCAGTAGAATTAGGTATCAGATTTCTAACAGCACAATGATCAGAGCGGGCGAGAGACAGACATTGATAAGTGTGATACGCAGGGAGAGCAGGGGATGAGAGTGAAGATGGTGGAGCGATAGTGAGACAATTTGAATCAGTGATCTGTTAATCACGTTGGACACGAGGATGCGCCTCCTCTCCTCACTTTCCTCAGCTTGTCAGGACAAAATAATAGATTCTTTATCCTGCTTAATCTGTTTTTCTAAAATGGCTGGTTTTACTTCTTTGCCAAATATCTTTTTTTTTTTTTTTGCTGTGAAAAACATTAAGAAAAAAAAACATGGTAGATACGGGGTGTGATATTTTCCTCCTTTCCTTTTCTATGATGAAAATCTTTTAACTTCATCCCTGATGAGGCTTTAGAAGATGCGATTTCATGATGCGAATGCTCTTCAGATGCACCTTGTAGTCTCTCTTCTGCATGCAGAGGGAGATGCACACACCGTTTTCTTGTTTCCAGCCACACCGAGGCCATGTGTACTCTCTTTTTAGAGGTGCTATAACATGCACCTCCACTGGAGAATTTAACACCTGCCAGCTGACTGATCTCAGCACCACATATATTTACACGTGCAAAACACGACTTTAAATACAGATTTTAAATTTAATTCACAGATGCATTCACGCCACTGCATCACAGAAATCCTATTTACTGCTTGTATATATGTACATATGAGCTTCCTGTGGATACACTAAAACATATATTCTCATTAGCAGCATTAACATGTGCATCAGGTTTGTGGACGAATGAGCCAGATCGTGTCAGTGTGACAAGCATAAAAGACTGAATGACGCTTGTTTACAGGGCTTTGAATAGGGAGGCCGGTTTTCCACACAGAGGAAAACATAACGTATTGTGTGGGAATGATGTCCTTAAATGAAAATGTAAGAAAGTAATGTGTGTCATAACTGCATTGTACGCTCGCACAATGAGCCATTCAGCTGAAATTGTATTCTATAAATAGCTTTGGACACAACAGAGCGTATATATGCCAATAGTGCCTATTGGAATTTTGGCAGAATAAAGGAGAGGCTCTGAAAGAGAGATAATGTGTTTTTGGAAAGGAAAAGACACACAGCTATTTCTGGTCGGAGCCCGGGCTGTGTTTTAACACTCTCGTCACAAGTCTTTCACCTCCGAGTCTCTTCCCGTCACCCCCTTTTCCCTCCCTGCTGATTGCTGATGACAGGTGCTATTGATAGCTCTTTGCAGGCAGAATCACGTTTCACCCCGTGACCTCATCATCACCAAGTTCCCTTTTTTCTTTGCGGGCGTAGAAGCGGCAATAGATAAATAAATGAATAAAACACAATGGCTCGGGTCCCCTGACGGACTGAGAAGCGACTGTGTAGAATATCAGTGAGGCATAGTTCACACTAGAGTTGCCCTCATGAATAACACGTCTGCTAATAGGAGGGAAATGGTGCGCCTGTAGAGCTGCGTGACTCTGCCCATCATTAGACTGGACAAACTCAATTTCCTGTGTCTCTCCAAAGAGCCTGATAAGCACCCTGGTGTTTTCGCTCCTGGTTCTAAATAATACCTCGAGTCACTCCGCACTCAAAAGGTGTTTACAGTCATGTTCATGCACACAGTGGTTATTAATGTAAAAGAAATATATTAGATGACCGATAAAATGAGCACGTTTGTCTGAGGAGAGTGGCTTAAAACCTGTCAGACAATAAGCACACAGTGTCAATATTAACCTGTGGAGCTAAATGACGCCTCGCTATAGGCAATATTATACCCTGTAATATTCTAGCATATGTTATAGGAGTGTTTTGCGATGCTGTGATCTGTATCTGATCTGTATCTCTGTAACAGAAAAAAAAATCTGTATTATTATCTGCGATTCGACTTTCATTTATACCCCTATATGTTTGAGTTTAGTTTAATATATATACAAATGACACAATATGTTAGTCATGTATCTAAATTTAATAAAATGTTAAAGCATTTATCTGTTAATGGTCCTTGTGGAAGTTGATAGTGAAAATAGAGGAGGAGGGTTTAGGCCATTTTGCATGATTTTTCTTGATAAAGGTGATGAGTTTCAAGTTGTTCTGAAGTGTCTATGAAAAAAATAGAAAGCTATTGACAAAAATCTGAAAAGCTCTCTTTTCACACGGTCCCTTACTTTAGCTTCTCATTCTCCTCTCATGTCATGCAAGACGCAAAGCTTCAATAAACGGGTGATGGGGTAAAAATAACTGCAATATTACAGCAAATACTGCCATCTGTTCTCAGCACATTATCTGTTCATGTATTCCTTTTACGCCCCTAATATGTTATCATAAACTCTCATTATAGGACATTATTTAATTTCAGGCATCTGTTTAAAATCAGACAATATTAGCTAAATGCTTGATTTAATATCTCATTTAGTGTTTAATGATACTACCAATGATCTAACAAAGATACGTTTTTCATAAAATCACTTTCTTTACATATTTGTTTACATATGTAAGCCTTGATTTCACAGCAAGCTGAATAATGCCACGAACAAAACATCACCTTCTGCCATTTCCAGTATGGGCCAGTGATTTGCATCTTTATTTTAATTAACAGCGTTGGAGCCAAAGCAAAAAAGAAAAAATCAGCAATAATGGCACAAAACTAATACTTTCACTCAAGCTGTTTCTCATTACCATTTTTAAAGAATGTCTCTGTTGACTTGTTAAAAACACTGATGACTGCCATTATTTTCTGACTGAACAGCAAACTCACACATGAACACTGCCAACAGCTGTGACCAGCAACACTTCTGCCTGGGATTTTTTTTTTTTTTTTCACAGCCTCCTGCAGAACGTTATAGATTTTGTCTCATTTGCCATTCCCTGGCTCCACTGCAGGCGATATTGCCTCATAAGGTTGCCTGACTATTCTTCTAGTGAATGAAAGGAAAATGGGGAGAGAACAATGACAATGCTGAGATCTCAGAGAAATGCAGCAGAATAGAACTATTTCAGAAATATATCACGTCGCTGTGATGTTCTTCTGGTGCAGAGGCATCAACAACCTGAGAGATTGCTTACAAGTGCATGAGTGTTTGTGTGTTTCTGTCTGTATTGGAGCGGCATCAGAACTGGTCTCATCTCTTATCTCGTGCTTGCACGTTACAAATAAATGAGGTCACAAAGAGCTCATAGTCTAATTAGTATATACAATGATTTTACAAAATATTATGAGGATCTTCTTCGTAATGAGTTCAAGCTTTTTTTCGGAGGAGCTGCCATAAACGTTTCTCTGTCTCTTTTTCTCAATCTTCTCTTTTGTGATTGATATAGATTTTATGAGAGAGATCAATCAGCTTTTGCCCCAGTTCACCTCATCACTCTGCTTCATAAAAAATACTTTTTAATACTTTGGACATTCAGGATATAAAAGTGCTCAGATGCCCAAATGAAGTTCAGACCAGCAGGGCTTGCTCTATTGATTTCCATTTGGCTGTTCTGCTCCATGTTTGATTCCTTTGATTCGAGCCATGTGTGTCGGCACAGTATGTGCTGTGAAACTGTAAATTGTCATCACTTCCTGCGCATTAATTCTGATTTGATCATTCTTCTGTCGGATTGGCTTCACATCAAGAGGCCGAACTGCTTCATGTGTCTGATTGCATCCCTGCCGAAGCAGAAGGACGGTTAAAGTAGAGAGAGCAGGTGAGTGCCGGAGCCCAGTCACATAGCAGGTTGGCTTACAGAGTGCCAAGTTATGCCCGAGGTTAAATGGACCAGCGTGTTCCCACATTATTGATATTTATGTCTGCTAAGTGCTATTTTATGGCTGTTTGATATTGTGAGCAGCGGTGGCCGATCAGTGAGGCAGCCCTGTTGATAAATCTCCTCAGATTAACTGTTTGGACGTGAGCGAAGAAGAAAAGGTAAAAAGATACGGTGAGAAGCTGCAGATAGAGACAGAAGGTCAGAGATATGACAGAGGTCTCTCTCACCTGAGCAGTGCAGAGATATATAAAATACAAAAGCAAGCAGTCAAATCAGAGGGAGGTTCAGAAAAGGCAGCGACGATGTGAGCGACAGCAGTGTTTCTCAGGTTAAGGAATCAGACGGCCTAAAAATAACAACAACAAGCGGCGCCATATGGAGCATGTACAGAATAAAGAGGAAGATTTGTGGAGAGTGTGCAGGTGAATAAAGCTCATTTATTTGCAACTTGAAGATGCTGAGAAGCAGGGCAGACAGCTGATGCCGGAGCTATCCACAGATGTTTAATACCTACATTTTAATTAACAGGCTTAATGGATGTCTAGTAGGTGCTAATTCCACTTGCTTGCATTCGCAGGCGCATCTGCACCCACTGGTCCTTTACTCTTCACGCCTTCACAGCATGCTGTTGAATGCTGATAAATGGCATACGGGCTGCATGCACACAAGAGGATGCAAATGCACACACACGCATACATACATACTCTTATCTCAGGTCATATATCATATTTATTCAGATTTATATTATAGATACTGTATATTATACAAGCATTGGATTATATTACCTTACATACACATTACACACTTACACTCACATATTTATATACAGTATGTTTTTTTTTATACCTTTAACTTCTTACTATAATGCACCATGTGTGTATTTCAGTTATGGGTGCAATGATCAATGCCCATGACCATATTTGTATAAGTGAAAGGTTTATATAATATATAGTCTTTATTTTATATTATGGCTTGTTTTTTTAAAAATCTTGTTTCATTTTCACTTTTCCACTCAGTCGCTCTTTTCTGCTTTTTGACTCTTGAGCTGCTGCAAAAGGTGAACTTCTCTGATGCGGGATCAAAAAGGTTCATTGTATCCTGCAGTGCACACACACACCATCCATGCACAAACATACACAGGCACATTAGCCAAATTACTGCTGTTGGGGGGCAACACTATCAGCCACCAACTACATTCATTCATCCTGACAGCACAAAGCCAAATGATTCATACTGTGTATATTGCACTCCCTGTGGCGGTATTACACTGCACTGGCCAAACTAAACTAATGGTTCTGCAAACCCTTCGTATATAAATCATCCAAGTGTATCTATATGTAGTTCAGCAGGTGATAGAGAGCATTTATAATGCAATTCCTGTTGGTGGAGTGGCTAATAATTATCTTTCATGGTCGAAGGTGTTTGATAGAATCTAGGGGCTCTTCAAATGTAGAAAAATCTTCACAGTCTGTTTCACAATATACAAGATGGCTCTTTGGTATCAATGCCATCTCACAAGCTAGTGACATTAAAATGCATGGCGAATCTGTCTCATTATCACAACATATGGCAAATTCTAGTCTCATTTATTCCTGGATGAAAGGGCAGCTACATATGTGTCAGATTTTTAACAGGTTCTCGTTTGCCCATCCTAGTTATTATTAATTTTAGTAACAAGAGTCTCCATGAGTCACATTTTTTTTGACATTTTGCCTGCGAGCAATTCGCTTTGAGTGACACTTGTAGAAGTCCAGCAACACTGTCACCAGAGTCAGACAGGCAACCTAAGCCATGATAGACTTCTGAATATGCCAATCACCAAGGATGTTCACAGCAATTTAATTAACTATTTCAGTTTTGGAGGTTGGTTTAGTTTGTGATCTTTAAAGTTCAGAAGGTCCTTGTGCCACTTGCACAGTTATGACCAATTAAGGATAAAATAATGATTAATAAGAAGAAAGGACTTCTTATTCATGTCTCTATAGATAAAAATACATTAAATGTGTATTACAGTATTTAACTATTCATCAAAATGACTAAACTAAAAACTCCAAATTTAAATTTACTGTAACTAATACAAAATTTTTTTTGAGTACATACATGCTGAATTGCTGACTACCTCCAGAAATGACATGCTTTAATAGTAGCTTTAGAAAAATTCAAGACTATTACATTGAGCAGCTCGTAAATTGACTGTTTGTGAATATCATTAGACAGCTACTTTTCTATCTCAGTGTCAGGGAAATATTTGGATTTAATGGGCAGAAAATGTAGACTTAATATGAATAAATCTACATAAAAAGTATGTAGACAAATTAACGCCTTAATTAGACGTTATTTTATAATTGGACCAAACCCATTAATGTCTGTTACACACCGAACATAACGACACGAATCACACACGCTGACATTCTGCTTCCTGTTTCAGACACACTCGAGACACAGTTATACTATGTTATGTAAGGGCTGAGTTTATAGCTTTCAACAGCAGGCTGGACGGTTGTCAGTCTGCCTGGCTCGTCCGGTCTCTGTGTCTTGTTCAATCATGTGTTTGTATGTCAATGACACAGTGCAGCACAGCCAATCATTGTGTGTCTCTGTCAGAGTGACAGCTGAGTTGTGGTGATGCTGTGACTGCGAGCAGACAGGCAGAGAGGAAAACAGCAAATGACAAAGAAATGTCTTGGACAAAAATCAGTTATACTCTACTGACTCCACTTAATTCACAGTTAACAGAGAGTAAAGGGACATGTTTGCAGGACATGTACTGTAGTTACTCTATAGACCTGGTCACAAGCCTTGTGTCAGCCAACATCTGCTTTATGAAGAATCTGAGCTCGGCCTTGAATCATTACCAGCTCCAGGGCTGATGCTCTTTAACTCACCCTGAGCTTTGATGTTTCTGTGGAAGGGGCCAAACAAAATAGTGAAATTTCCCCATGGGGTTAGCAAATTAACAGAGTGTTTAGAAAAGCAGAGCAGAACGGCCAAAGCAGTGCTGCAGCCAAAAGTTAAAAAAAAACCAAAAAAATATCTCCTTTTGGGATTCATACAGCACCGCAGAAAATATAATAAGCTATTATATATAACGATCCAATCAGTCTAATAGCATGTTGATGTACCTCACAATTTGTCTCAATCTGCTCTGCATTTTTATCTCAGTGTCTTTCATTTCAGATACCTGTCAGCTCAAACACTATAATCCGCAAGAGGATGGTCTGGGAGCAGTTTACTGCATGACTTAACAATGTCCATGTGCTAACATGAATAATTTGATGTTATTTACCAGACAAATATTCAATTTGTTTTAGCTCCTGAATTGTTATTGTGTTGCTGTTTGGTTATCAACAGGAAAGAGAGAGTTTATTGTGTTGCTGAGTGTTTTGTTAACACTGAGACATGTTTTCCCCAATGTCAACAACCTCTGTTCCACCATCTCATCCTTTTTTTATCAGACATTATTATGATTCAAAGTCTCAATCCTGGTTTAGCTCCTTGAAACTGTTGATTAAAGTTGCATCATGTTGACATGTGTAGAAATGACATTCGCTGACCTTGGAGACATGCAACGCATTCTGGCTATAGTACATGCCACTAAAAGCTTTTGTGGATTAATGATTCAGACGCTGCACAGCTCTGCTTTGCAAGCATCAGGTCAGTATAGACCTATACCTGCACTGAAAGGTGGCATTTTCCAGTTCGCTTGTCTCCACCTCCTGGCACTTCTTACATGCTTCGCTTAAAACAAACTGTAAGGTACCCTCCTGCTGCAGCAGCTGCCTCCTTGCATACAAGCCTCATGCGCCCTAGATTCAGCAGATCAATTATTCATAGCAGGTGAGAGTTTGGTGCTCCATGTACGTAAAGGCACAAGCACACACACGCACACACACATACAGAGAGTTTCAACAGTCTCAACTAATGGCTTCAAAGAGGCAGGGAGAAATGTGAAATCAAGCAGAAAACTATGTGAGGGACCGGTGGCTCATTAGTTCAAGAGACAGAAGGATGACCAAGAGACAAAGAGGACTCACTGGGTCGAGTTGAAAGATGACCAGGAGGGAGGACGTGTCACACGACACAGGCACAGTCGTGTTACATACATACATCTACCAACCCAGTGCATGTGAACACACATGTGCACGCTACAACTCATGAAATAAACAACACGCTGCACGTCAACTGCATTAAATAGATGCAAGCATATGAAACGTGTGCAGCTTACTCTGTAGATCCTTATCTTAGATTTACAGCAGCTACAACGGATTCAATTAGTGACCCAGACTCAGATAAACCAATGCATTCACAGAAATTCCATGATCCACTTTCCTGTTGATCCATGTGCTCAGTATGTTCAAACAATCACATCAACAAAAATAAATACGCTTCCTTGGGTCTTTGGTTGGGGTTTAGGAGCTATGACAAGGTCAGAGAGTGACATGAAAGAGTGACTGGAACATACTGAACATACAGATGGATCAATGGCACAAGGGAGGATTATGCTGCAGGAATGTTTTTTTTCTACAGATGTTTTGATATGTTTTGTTTGCCTTGACTCCAGGTCACCATAAGAATCCATTGTAGTTGCTGTGAGTCAGCCGACTACAGATGCTGCCGCTACAAACGTTTCACAAACCGAAGGGAGTGGAAAGATATTCAAAAGACAGATCTTTGATGAAGTATTCCTTTAAGAGTGGACTCAAATCCCCACAAATCAACAAAGTGTGCATTAAATACATAATGTAACCATCTGCATAGGCTTGTCTCACCTAATCATAGTGCACAGTGATTTTGGACGAAATTAAAATGTGTGTGTTTATTGCGGCGAGGGTGGGGGAGCGAGGATGGAAAACACAACAGAAGATAAAAGAGCAGAGGAGAAGAAGCAGTGGGGAGGAAGGGAAGTGGAAGACCTTGATCTTAAGAGAGTAATCCCTTTTCATTAAGTGTAGTTTTTCAGGCCCTGAGAGCTTCACCATTGATCCTGGTGTAATGTCAATTCATTAATGTACTGGGCTGCTACAGGGCTTATCACCTTGAAGGCCTACAAAACACCACCTCCCAACAAGCACGTTCAGCATTTACTGTAACTTTTTCTCACAATCAGATGGGAGGAAAAAAGACCCTACTGTACTTTCAATTCCCATCAAATTGAATTTAGATCTGCTTTGCTCCCGATTGGATTCCATCTTGGTTTTCCCACTTTTTTAGCCCCACTGTTCTGTCTCCATTCAGTCCGTCTTCAGTTTCATATAGTCTCGCTCCAGCTGAGGATGATAACTTATCATCATTTCATTCGCTCAATTCTCTGCAGTGTATTAGAGTTGCCCTTGAGTCGCTGTTGTGTTTCCATCTCGCAAATGCCCACATGCCCGTACCTGTTTATTGAGTCGACACTCCTGAGAAATTCACCGGCCTCCATTGTGAAATCTCCTCCATTTAAAGACTAAAGAGCGACAGTTTGTGAATGTTACCTGTTACGTTCCAATAAATGGATGCTGTTAACATCTCTCTTGCTCATTCAAATTACTGTTCCTCTTTACGACCTGTCTGTGCCGTTATTTACTCCTCTCCGCCCTCACGCCATGTCCCCCGTGCTGCTTAATTGATTCTGTTGTTGTTTCCCAAAACTACAAAGCGGGAGGCTTCACTGGATAAAACACAGTCACTGTCTAGGTGTGATTAAAGAAACCCCGGTCTGGCCGTTAGAGATACTATGGCAGCTTATGGGATTTAGCGAGTCACTGAAAAAGCACCAGAACCAAAGATTTGCTTCAAAGTGTTCTATCACCAAAACCTTAAAAACACACAACCAAATAATTAATTTCGCACTCTTATTATTTTGCCCAGATTGTCTGTGTTTTATCCATGAAGGTGAATCTGAGGATCATGACAAATCACTCGATCCTTGCATGAGATGTTCTGCTGTTTCTGCCGTTGTCGTGAGTGGCGCAGCTTTTTGCTACAGCTCTGCCATTTGAAGTTTCTATTTTGCTTTCCTCCTCTCCATTGTAAACCTGAACCCTCTGGAGGCGAACCACACAAACTACTCAGCTTTGCGAGTGCTTTCCCCTCCCTCTCAGCTGCTTGTCTGCATGCAACTACCACTCACTAGTGAGTGCTCCCAATCCCCTCTCTCCTTATAAAGCCAAGTGCCTTGCTGCAGACGTTCCATAGATAAGTGGTTTATTTTCTTTCCCTCCACAGCGATGGCCTGAGACTAATTCTCGTTGCATGTAATGACTTGGTCCCTTGAACTCGTCCGACGTATGACCAAAGCCAGAGCCTTCCTCTGAATGCTGCACCATGTGAGTCATCAACAACAATGATATTCAGACAAGCAGCTGTAAAAGGAGATGTCAGGCTCCATCTCGGTTCATATGGCTGAATGATGAAACATGATTCCCTCCAGCCACTCCCCGCCCTCCCCATCTCTCCTTGAAGATGGATAATGAGAAGTAAAGTCAAGGACGACGAGAGAGAACCAGCGAGGGGTTTGTTTACACAAGAAATTGTGAGTGTGGCGTTTCAAAGACAGAAGGGAGAGACAGAGGGAGAGATGTTATAGAGAGATAGAGGAAGAGAGGAACAGTGCAGGACAGATGCTTCAATTTTTAACTTTAATTCGGAGAGCACCCTAAAGAGAATCTTGTCTTTGCTGACCTCCAGTGGTGTAACGTCTCACCTGGCTGCAGTGACGTACAGGTCTGTTTACAGGTACGCCGTGACATCACTGGCAGGTGTGGTTACAGGTTTAACAGAGCACATTTCTGACCAAACTTGTTGAAGAAACTTTCAACCAGAGAGGGCAGCAAAACACTGCTTTTCAGCCTGATGTTAAGTTAACCCTGTGTTTTCCACTTTTTGGACCTGTCACACTGACAAGGAAAATAATTAGTATTTTAAATCAGTACATAAATAAAAACCCACAAGTACCTTACCCTCCTTTTTGATATATTAGTAGCAAACATAAAACATAATATCATTTATCTTTTTTATTTGAAATTTGAAATTAAAACCATTCCTAGATAACAAAATTCATTTGTATTTTCTTAAGGTCTCCTGCCAGGTGTTACCAGCCCAATAAAAAAATTAACCTCCCAGGTCAAGGACATAAGCAGTTTCGTAATGAAGAACCAATTTATAGTGTTTTTCCTTTGAGTACAAATATGAAACTGAACAATTTGACACCAAAGCTCTATGTCGCCAAGAGGAGAAAAGTCCCATGAGCCATCTGTGCATCAGTCTCAACTCCTCTAATAGTAGCACAAGTGTCACACAATCTGGACCAACAAAAGCCAAAGAGACAGAAATGTGCACCAAGCTCTGGACATCTACAAGAGCTCTATGCTGTTTAGCACTGAACAGACAGTGGCAGATTATCTGGGCACTGTGAGTGACCAGAAACTGAGAAAGACACCAACCAAGTGACCACAGTCTGGCTATTGAGACTGGTGGACAAACCTGGCAACCCAGAGAAAACAGACTGTGTCAGCTGTGCCAGCAACAAGAGATAGAAAAAGAGCAATGTGTCCTGCTACACTGCAGCCTTCATGAAGAAAAAACAACCAAGTTCTTTACCAAAATAAATCCCAAATTCAATATTTACTTTCAGAAAAAATCTGGCATTGAATATAGAAGCAGCATAATATGTCAGAACATGTCACAGCCTGAGGGAGAACAAGCACAACACATGAAACTATACCGATCTCCTTCAAAATCTGCCTCCTCAATCTTTTATTCCAGCGTTCTGATTCATTGCCATTGCTATAATATTTACTAAAAAAAAACATCTCAAGGACAAGAAAAACATACAAACCATTTGTTGTGTTTTTATTATGTTCTGATTCATAATACCTACATTGTAAACCTTGTGCCACAATGATGGACTTAATTACTGTGCAGCCTTTGCCAATAAAGCTAATTTGAATTTACGATGCTAAAAGAGACAAAAAGCGTGAGAGAGAAAACAAGTAAGAATGAGAGACAGATCCAAAACCACCTGAAGTATAAAACTGAATAAGTTGAAGATTACACTTTCAGTTTCTGTGTGCAATGCAGGACTCCTTCACACCACACTGACCAAGCCTCATAAAGCACCCCTGCCTTGCATATCTCCCCATTGGGGCTATTATCTTCACACCTCTCTGCCCTCACCACCACAAGCGTTACCTCCTCACCATGTCACCCTCTCTCACCCACCTATTCTGCTCTACCCTCAGGCAGCGTTGTTGGGAGGGCCGCTTCAAAGGTTAAACTGGGCCCCAGTCAACCATGGGAAAGCTGTAATGGCGAAAGCCCAAAGTCAAACACACCAAGTTTGCCAAAGTGATTCTTTTTGTTGAACTCGCTCTATTGACAAAATAACAAAGTTGATGTGTGTGCGGTACTTTTGAAGGGGATTGAATTTACTTTGCTAAGAGCAGACAAAATCATTACTATAAACAATAAAATGCCTTGACATTGATTAAATGCAGGATTAAACAGCCTAAATGCTAATACAACATTCAAATTAAAAAGTCATCGTACCCAAACGACAAAACAGGCCATTTATCAGTGTCTTCACAAAATCACTTGTTTATTATTTTCTCATCTGCCACCTCCGAGGATAAGGTTTGGTCAAGTCTGGACCACTAATAGGATGAGGCTGGAAACAGTATATTTTCTTGTTAATGTCAAGAGATCTCATGAATTAGATGAAAACCAACAATTAATTAATCTTGCTAACAAATACTGTCTGTTTACATAAGCCTGATACAGCTTATTTCTCTGTGGCATGTTGTCTTATTCTCAGAAACTATACTACACACTGTCGTAGAGGGCGACATGTTCCTTCACTATCATGAACATGTGCACTGTCTTCAATCCAACATAGTAAACACTAACTAGCTCACCAAATGTGTCTTAATTCGCATCAGAAAATAGTCCCCCACAAATTCACCAATCATCCAGTTCAAGTAATGCTGGCTAAAACTACTGTACCCAGCTGTTTCAAGAAATGACTAAACCTGTTTTTAGAATGAAACTATATAGTATTTGTTCCCTTTTTAAAGAGCACATCTTCTGTATGAATGACCTTTGGGCTAAGTGCCACAATCAGGGTGGGGAAGTCCAAAGGAGATGGACTAACACATTGTTGATTTGGTTTATTCATGGGATTTGTTGGCAATAAGAAAAATATACTCCTACATACTATTTCTCAATAAACTCCAGCTGTATCCTTCAAGTTTAGTGGAAGAAAACAACCAGCTGCCAGACAAAGATCTGCAAACTGTGCCTTTCACTACTAACATAATATGTGGATCTTTTGTTTGACTTCTGCATTCATTTCATAGTTTCCTCCAGGACTTGCACATGCTATACACTCAATTTGTTGCATGCTATTGTTGACCAAAACCATCCACCTTGTTGCTGTGTAAGAAAAAAAACATCTCAGAAAGGGCATTTTTTTATGAAAAGAAACAAATGATAGAGCATCTATCTACTATCTATAAAAACTTGTTTTTTTTTTTTTTACAGTGAATATGGCGGACCAAACGATCAAGCAAGACTGTCAGACATAAAAGAGACAGAGTTCAGTCATTAAAACCTCTCAGGGCCATAACATGGCGTGATAGAAAGTTATGTAGCAAATCAGCCAATGCTTGATGTTTTTGGAGCCGATTCTGGATGTTCTCCTTTCTGCTTCCCTTGTGGAAATGCCTACAATTCTTTATAGAGATTTTTTACTGAGTGAGAGCCACATTTGGCTGCATTGAAAATGGGATGTGTGGGTGGGAGCGTAGGCGGGTTGGGGTTGAGAGGTAGGGGCTGGCACAGCAGTTTTGCCTAAAGTGATGATGGGACTGATTAATATACAGTATGTGGTTATTTTGTCTGGAGAAGCAAGGATTAGTATAATGTTAGGCATAATTGTCCTGGCATGATAATCTAACAGGAATATGGCTGGGATTCCCTCACAATTGAGGCTTGAAATGAAGTTTCATTGCTATTTAAGAGTACTTTCTGTGATGACTGATTTCAAACACCCACACGACAATGGTTAAAGCGTTAAACTCACATTTGTGATCGTGAGAAACAGAGAAAGGAAACAGTGAGTAAATGAGCTGTTAATGCAAATGCTCCTCTGCTTATGGCAAAACCTTTTATTCTTTGAAAATGATGTCCTCCACGATAGTGTGCAATAATCCTTACAGTTAGAATTATGATGAAAATTAAAGTACATTACATTAATGGCTGTCGGTTTTAACATTTAATACTTTATATCCACTGTAATATTCTTAATTCCCCATTACTTGAAATCTATCACACCGCACTATTGTCCTGACCGTTGCAATGAACGTAATGAATCTTTCTTTCACAGACACATAATATAATCTTCCCTCTCTGCTTTCCCTGCAGCAGACACTCAGTATCCACTCAATTAGATACCTCTATTTAGCACTGGGTGGTTATGTGCTGTTAACCAGTCTGTGACAAATTCCAGTAAATTATCTGTACTGAGGAGCTATTGTTTGGTTATTTGTTTGTGGAGTGTCAATCTTGACCTCTCTGATCAATGCTCTCACCATAAAACTGTATTTCATCACAGCAAATTATATCCACTGTGCAGCCTTTAACAGTGTTGTATCTTTAGGAGGAACTAGTGGGTCTGAAATTGACAATCATTTTAAGAAGAAAAAAAACTTAACATATTTTTCTAAAGCATTAAATATTCATGACTGAATAAACAACCAAGCAACAGGTCAAAAATTATTATGAGTTTAACAATAAAAAGCTCAGCTAATCTGCCTCATCTGGACTGTGTGGGTGTGATCTGATCAGCGTGTCACTGACCTGGCAACAAAAGTAAAAAGCCCCATAACTGCACAGATTCTAATGTTGTTCAAACCGGATTCAAGTCCCACCCACTTCAAACCACAGACAAAACAGCACAGACTGAATCTGTCTTGAGAAATAAGCAAAACTGCTCCCATTCTCATAAAGTGTGTGTTTATGTTTAAGACCCTGTTGCTCATTGTAAAAGCTGATTGAGAAAATCAGCCCCTTGAGGATGTGATTTAGTTCCAAGTGCAACAACCCAGATAGACAAAAATGTTTGTTATAACAACGGCCTGCCTGAAGACTTTTTCACAACATGTCCGAAACAAATGAATACTGCATAAAAACAAAGAAACTTTTACACCAAGTTAGTTTTTTTTCACAGAGCTTGCTAACTGCTACTGACTGGATCTGGCAGCCAGACAGTATATGTGCCAGACCTAAGTCACAGTTGGTCATCTGGTGCCAGAACACAGTCGACACTCAGCCACAATCGGTCCAACTTGGCCGGGACACCTGAATCCCTCTGTTCCTGTCTGCCTTCTGTATATAGAAAAGCACAGCAGATGATAAACTGCAGGAGAGAGTGTGATCGGTTAAAATAAGTTAGCGTAGCCTACCTGCTCTCCTCCTCATGCAACTGCCTTCGAGCCATCTGCGTATGACACATTTTCATTTCATTTTCAAGTTCAAAACTCTTACAGTATTCCTTCCAACGTCTCCAGATTCTTGTGTGCTGCCGAGGCGCAGCCGTAAGAGTCAGGCTGCGCGTCATCAAGTGTGTGTGCATCTGTTTGTTCATGTGTAAAGCTTTTTAAGATGTCGGCTTTCATAGGGGTTACAGTGAGTGGCGAAAGCAGCGTGCAATCATAAATTAGGCTGCAAGTCGAACTCACAGATGAAGTTTTTTTAAGTCTAAGTCATCAGTACTTTTCAGAGAACTTCATAGACCATAACAGTGATTTCATTTGTCCCATTTAGTGCATGCTATACCCTTTTTATGTTTGATTTCTTACAACCACTAAATAGTTTCAGTACAGTAATAGTATACAACCCAACAGATTTTAAGATTGTTTAAGACAGATAAACCATCATAATTACATTTTTCTTTCATTGTCATCGTGTGGGTATGTAGTTTTAAAACTTCTCGTTGGTGACTTGAGCTGCAAACTTTTTTTATAATGCAAGAAATTCACATGATCCTTCCAGCAACAACCTGTTAGCTCTTTTTTTCCCCTCCTGCCGGTATGATTTTCCAAAAACATAGCTTGTGAATGCGATACTTGTCTGGGGCTGACTCTCAAATATGAGAAGCCAGATCTTCCTCGAACACAGCAACAAATTTTCATAGCCGTCTCCGCTCAAAGCTGAATCACAATGAGATGGTAATGTTGCTTTGACAGAGGAAAATTATATCCTCAAGAAGGTGGTCAGAAGAACACATGAAACATGGTTAATGGGCTAAAACATGAAAAACCAGTGGTGTAATCAAAGGTGCGAAAACGCTTTTTTCTTTCCTTCATTGTCGCCTTCAGTAAAAACTGGCTTATAGAGTATGTTTTTGTGTCTAAATAAAAAATGACATGGGAACATTTTGTAGCATTGTGCGATGATGTAATAATCACAAATTGCGATGGCGACACGAAATTGGACGTGGGTCATTTTTTTTGCATCACTATGGATCAAATGAATGCAGCATGTCGTATGAACTTTGCATACTAATGTAGCTGCCACACAAAGTCATCTCGTGAGTGAGCAACAAATGGCACTACTTTCATTATATTCGGCGTTATTATCCCCAGGCTGCTCCTCCACCAATGACAGCCTGCGTGTTTGAAAGTGTAAATCTGTGGAGAGATAATGCACTGAGCTCTGCACTTGGAGGGAAAGAGAAAATGAACCTTTTTTTTTTTTTTTTACCCAGGGAATAATGACACCAGGGGAATTTGAGAAATAGTGATGGTGAAAAAAAATTGTGCAGCAAATGCTTCTCAGTCAAGAAGAATTATTTCCTGTTAAGTGCAGGAGATTTTTTTTTTTTTGTACCCGTCCCCACTTTCTCTCTGCCTCTCTCTTTTTGACATGTACGTTGGTACCCCGGGAATTCATTCAGCGGATTGCTCCAGTTAGAAATGACAAAACAGAAATTGGAAGTATATTTCTCTCACGGAAATAACTGCGCCGGGGCCGTGGAGTGAGAGGAATGCCGCTGATGTGTTGAAGGATGGAGAGCGGGGCACTGTATGGCGTTTAGAGCATTTCAGATTTTTACAGTCCACCTGCCCCACAGACATTGGCGATGATGTGCGTGACACTGATGAACACATTCATATTAGATGCTGTAAAAGCAGCAGGAACTCGTCTCAGCTCCCCATAGCTGCTGAAATAGAATCTGTTATGGGCCATTTTATAGATTTGGAACCACAAACTTGACATATCAAGCCGTTTGTGTGTTTGTGCCCTGCTCACAAAGTGAACTCGGCAGTTTTCTGTCAACTCAAAATTCTGCAGCGTCGATGAGACCTGAGATGAACCAGTTGGTGGTCAGCATTTTTTTATGGATGTGCAATGCAACTTTCTCTTCAAACAAATCAACATGAAATATGAAACTATAAGAGGCTGTTTGGGCTATAAATCATACTTCACTGGTGTGATTTAAGATGTTATGTTATCTGGTGAATGCTGAGTTCTTCATTGGCTTCCTAACAAATCAGAGCCTGTGCCGGTTCATTGGCATTGGTGTTTTGTGAAAATGACAAGTATTTCTCATCTGTTCTTGATTTTAATCTTTTAAATCCAAAATTAATTCACCCAAAATTGTATTTGTCTCAGTCATCTTCTGTTGTCTTACAAACAAACTGCATCACACACAACCACTTTCAAGAACACTGGCAGTCACTCTTTGCCCTTCACATTCACTTATACTATTATTTTGTCTTAATGTACTGTCATTGTAGAGTATAATAAGTAAGGAGGGATTATAAACCAGGCAAAGTGGGGCCACAGATCCTTCTACCAACACATTGAAAGCACGGGAAGTTACTGTGCATGAACACAGGAACAGTCTGGGACATAACCCTAAATGAAACAACAACCACAACACAAGGCTGTGGCCTCATATTCACCTCATCTAACTCGTGGCAAGATGGTGAATAACTATATTTCCCCAGATGCCAAACTACTCCTTAAAGTGGGTCTTGACTTTCTGTTGCGAGGGGCCCTGTGTCAAAATTTGCATGGTGGAAGTTTCTGAATTCAACCAAGTTACCACAAACATCTGATGAATAAGAGGCCACAGCTCCTTTATGCACTAGTAGATTAATCAAGTCATAAGTGTGTAGCTGTGTGTTTGAGAAAGTAGTACATAGTGTAAGGTACTATGACAGTGTGTATAAGAGTTTTTGTCCATATGAGAGGACATAGTAGTGTGTGGGAGAAAGTATAATAGTTCATATTCAACATTATGATGCAGTTGGGGCAGCAGGTCAGATTTATAGCTTAAACAGTCTCTCGTATAAACCTGGTATTCATCGTTCTCTTGATAAATCTATTCACATAGCTGAAGCCAACAGTTTATTCTACTTGTTCTCAATAGTCTGCTCGAAAAATCATATTTTTTCTCCACCTTTGCATTTCACCTCCATGCTCCAACAATACAGTGATAACAAATAATACCGTGCAGTGCTTATTTAGCGCATCTCCACATTTCTGCACATACAATCTCTCCAGCAGTGGCAAATCTGGCACGTACACATGAAGGACGCAATATTTGTAATAATGCAGGCCATCAAAACAGTCCTGCAATAACTTGTAGTAATGTGTGTGTAAAATTGTTAAGTGTAATATTATTTCAGTCCTCACCTCATAAAACACACACAAAAAAAAAAAAAAATAAATCACAGTTTAAAAAAGTTTATCCATTTCCAAAGGCCTGGCACGACTTTAAACAATAAGCTAATGTATTTACTTACTCTTAAAATACTATAATTTAAAACCCTATTCATCCATTTAAATTGTCTTTTTGTATTGCACTTATCAAATGGCAACAACACATATTCATTTTCATGTTTTCTAACCGGCACTGACCCACAAATTAGTCCTTGTTTCATTTAAGAAATTGTCTTGTGGCTGTATTGCATTATGAGCTATTAAAGCTCCCGTTGGAGGAAAATTAGTTTTAGAGAGAAGCTTAAGCTTTTTGATTTGATTTATGTTTAACATGAATGTTTAAGCTGGCAGGAAGACTTTCTGCTATCAAACTCCCACACAACAAAACCCACTATCTTAACACTTATGTTAGAACCTGGGGCTGAAAAAAGTTAAGGCACAGATAAAGCAAAAATAAAAAAAATAAAACAAAACAAGTCTTCAGAATTAAATGACAAAATACATCATTTGTTAATGCACTTGAGAGTGATGAAGCATTCTTTGATCTGATGCCCCCTATTGACAGGACAACGCCATTTCTTTGTATCTTTATCACAGTTGAAAACTAAACCTGTTTTATGATCTGACAGCTCTATGGCGAAGGTTTGGATATGTTTAGGTACAAAAACAACTTGGTTAGATCGTGGATAAGGGAAGGGAAATATTGTGGTTTGGATTAAAATAATACAGATGCTGTCGTCCTTTTTGAGAGTCTCACAGCATAGGCCATTTGCAATGTTTTGTTCAGTGTTGAAGTGTTTTGGTTTCCTGCCTGAGAGGGACATATAAGTAAAATAAAACTTCATCTTACTATTGTTCCAGCCTGAAATCTTAGAGAGTAAACTTGCTCCATCAACATAAATCACGCTCTTAACTTCGCTAGTGGGCGTCAGCGAGTTGATGTAACAGTCGCCCTTTGCCCGAGTATGCCCCACTGGGTTAACCACTGAAACTGCAAATGCCAAGCTGGATAAATGGAGTCTGTCTTGTTTACCCTTATAAATGCATCGTTTTGCAGCTGCCCACTGCTGTTTCGTACTGTCGGAGCTCGCAGACGTGTCTGGTTTCCAGCCTGAGAAGCTCGTCGATGACTATGTTGCCATCTGTCCCACCTCTCTGTCATCGTGACTGCTATTTGCTCTGCTACATCACTCACGTCTTGTCTGCTGTCGGCATCGTCTGAGACTCGCAGTCGGTCTTCTGTTTATCCCCAGTATTTGTGCAGAATAGATTATTCATGCGGCGGGTAGGTTAATTCATCCTCTTTAAATATCACACTGACATCTGATCCAGTGCATTCACAGTTCAACAGCTCATTCTAAATGTCTTTCTTTTAAACTTTCACTGGCATTTGCTTTATGTTTACATTTTAAATAGATCTGATGAATAAATTACACACCCTAAAAGGAATTTGATTTCTGTGCAAGAGTTAAAACCCTGAAAGGAGGGAATTTTGTTAACTTTAATGAATATTTAATCTTGAAACTTTATGTGCTCGGAGTTGCATGTCACATTAGGCTTTACTCGCGTTCCCCTTCCCTTTGCATCTCATCGAACCTCCACAAAAGGACTTTTCCTGCACAATTTCTTTAAATTTCCGCAGTGAGTGAAAGCAGGGCCCTATGGCAGCCTAATTTACACTCTGTATATTTGAGATATTTTGAAATGTTTTCTCCATGCCAGCCATCTCCACTGAGCTGCTATAAAACCTCTAAAGCTCAAAAGCACAAACACTCACACTTTCCTCCCTTGTTGTTATATTATAATTGACTGTCCACAGTAGTTTACATTTATAATTGTTAAGCGTTTCTCACAACTACCCTCGTAATGCCCACTTGACATATCGGCCACTGATACCATCAATACAACAGCGTTAAAAGCACGGCCTCACATTTGGACTCAGCATTTTTTGTTTTCATGTCACATATGTGCTGGTAACTCACCTCTGTGGACATAAAAATGATCCCTTGTGAACTATTCTGCAGAAATAGTTCCAGCTGAACTAGAGGGCAGCTCCATTTGCCCTGCTGCGAAAACACAGCACAACCAGCGAGCGACTTCCCCCAGAGCGGCGTCATTATATTTTGACTGATCTGCCCTGAACTCTCCAGTACTTCTAAACATCCTGCACCTCATATTTTTAAGCATTTATGAGCCTCCTCCTGAAGGACTTCTCCTTTTTAGTGCTCATTTTAAAACCATTCCACATTTTCTCGTCTCTTCTTCCAACTGTCCGTTTTCATTCTCCCTGTCTGTTGTCACCTGTTGCATAACGTCGGCGGTGCTGTCGCTGGCAACGCTAACAAGCCGTTCCTGTGCAAGACATTGATTGATGACATTTTCGCCAATTTCCCCCTCACTATTCATGACAGGCAAAACTGTGTCAAATGTCGGGGATACTTACTAGTCTCAAAGATTACATCTGCTCAGCCCTGCTGACAGATGACTGTTTTCTCTGCTCAGTTCAGCTGGTCACTTGGTTTCTTTATGTTGTGCTTTGATCAGAGGCCGAAGCTGCTGGTCGCATCAATAATCTGGATGCTGGGGCACGGGAAGATGCTCCAGACCTCCCTCACACCAGGGTTTGTTTCTTACTGATAAATATGCTGTGGAAGCTATAAGCGGGTCGTGCCTTTATAACACAGTCACACAGCTTATGATTACACTGGTTTTAATGCAGTAACAATAACTGAACTGAAAATAACAATACTACTGTAAAAACAAGATGAGAAAGAACAGTTGGATTATTCTTACTAATGCATTAACATGCAAGCAGTATTTTATAGCTGTAGCTGGTAGTGATGAAGATATTGTGAAGAATTTGAAATACTTAACTTTTTTTCAGTATTCTGCAAAATGCAAATTTTATGAGTGCTTCCTTGTGTCTTAATCTGCAAAGTAGCTCATAGCTATAGCAGTCAAATAAATGCTGTGGAGTATAGTATAAAGTGGCATTAAATGGAAATAAAGTATCTCAAAATTAAGTTAGTATTTTATCTTTAAAATTAGTACGATGCAGCACTTACTTTCCAACCTACTTTCCAACATCTATTAATAAATCTGTAAAAGCTTTTCAGATTTTAGTGAGCAGAATATAGGTTTCATCTTTACTAATAATTGTGCAAAATAAATCAATATGAATACATTTGATTACCATAAGTAAAGGCAATCTACCTTCATTTGTTGCATTTGTTGTACATTTGTCATGCACTTTAAAATACATGAGCTCATTTCAAAGCCCTGCAGACTGATAATTAAGATTATAAAACTTTGAATAAAACAATGCAAACTGTGGAGCAACATTTGCAAATGAATTTTGTTCACAGGTTATTTTTCAAATAGATGTGATGTTTTCAGAGTTTGACAGCAGAATATTTATGTTGTTGATAAAGATTTTCGCCTTTGCAGCCTCACAGAGTCAAAGCCTTCCTTAACTCACCATTTGCATTGACGTTCTACGATCATATGGAGAGAAACATGTCACACAGGAGGCAGAGATGCCAATTTGTTCACAGCAGCAGCGCCAAAAAAACTGCAATGCAGCCACAAAGCATGTCGTCTGTGGAGTTACAGGTGAGATGCTCACTTTTCTCCACTGGAAATATTCTCTTTCATTGCTACGTATTCACTATTGATGTTGCTGAATGTGTCACTTTTTCCTTCTCTGAGGGCTGTTGAAAGATATCAGTAATTGAAGTGGCAGCAGAGAGGGCAGGTTGAGAGAAAGTTGATTCACAAAAAAGTAAAGTGCAGTTGAACACTGAACGTAACATTTCTTATTTTGGATATTGCGAACACTGTCTTTATCAAAAAAAACCCCAGACATGTGGTGGAAGGTAAATGCTGAATAAGCTTAATGAGATTAGCTAATTACATCCAATAAAACAGTGAACTTGCCTGCAATTAAAAAAAAAAAAAGCAGCCAGAGTAGAAGTTCTCACTTTGAGGACACCCCTGCATGACATTGAGATAATGAACTCATAACATGTATTTAAATGGACCATCTGTTGCAATGCTATGCATGAGTTGATACAGGTATTTTTCCAGTCCATCTCTATGAGTGCTCCATTTTCTGGGCCTATTATAAAGAGTCGCTTGGTGATGCTGTGCCGTATTTTGCACTCAGCACCAATCAGAGAATACTGAGGGAGGGACCGTCTCGCCATGTTTGAGCAAGAGTCTTGTTATTGAGTGAACATTCGGCTCTGGAAGCCATTTGAAAAAAAAAAGAAAGAAAAATCTGCATAATTGCTGGCCTAAAATGTGACAGGCTATCATTATCTCTGGACAGCAGCTCTCTTTGAGCCCGCTTCGTTCTTTTTCAGAATATGATGTGGTCAAAATTGAGTGGACACAAAGCCCGTATTCTGTTTCAACTCGGGTGCCTCTCACATCTCCAAAACACTTAAAAGCAACACTGTTGCAGTAATTACTCGCGTAGCTCTCATCATTTGCCAGAAGTCGGATGTTTAATCTTATCAGAGGCCATCAACACGAGGAACAGCTTCCATATGCCTGATGAAAGACTGCAAATGCAATGCCCCTTCATGTTCTTTTTTTTTCTTTCTTATTCTGCAAACCATTATATTTGTATGTCCTCTTATGAATTAGACTGTCTGAGCTGAGAAAGTGCCAGTGACTCTGCCATGCTCCATTACAGCTAAGCATTCTGGGCAATGGCATTTCCAACTCATCTTCAAAGTGTTATTATCACGCAAATATGCACACACAAATGTTTAGAGACTTGTAGGTAACACGAACTCCGGCTGAGTATTTTTTACAATGTCACAAACTAATGTCCTAATTAGTGTTACGGGTGAAAGGAAGATTCTCAAAAAAATGATCATGCAAATAGCTGCAGACACAGAGCAGGACCTTACAAAGATCCCCTCAGTCTATGGACATTACTGCCAAATATGAACACAAGCAGTCTGCACTCATAACCGAGCCGGGATGCAGCTTCTACTAGAGACTTCACGATGACTAATGCTCTCTCCAAACTATGGCCAAAAGGACAGCCCAGCTCCAAAACAAACATTTGCCTGTGACTAACACACATTTTCCAGTCTACATAATTCTGCAATTACTGCATGGGTGCATGCAGGATTTATTGAAATGTTAAAAAATGTTATCTTTGCACACCTGAACAGCCAGCAGAGCTTAAAAAATGGATGATGAAACAGCAAAGTACTTCAAAATATGTTTAGTTTCCTGGATAGAGACTTGATACTTCACATCTTATCTTTCACTGATGACTAAATCTAGTGTATTTGTTTAGGGGAATATTGATTGTAGAGACGGTGAAGTGCACTTTTTGGCCCTCAGTGGTGTCTTCCTTTCAGGCTGCATACAACCACAACCTTCAGCAACAAAACATACAGATTGTATGAAGCCTACAAGGTGAAACCCAGGACAAAAAAGTCTGCAAATAATATGAGTGTATCAACATTTTTATCAACTCTCGTCTGGATGATGGCAGCTGGACAGACTCTGTTTACTCTGTTTGAGATTATAGTAAGAAAATGAAGCTGAAACAATAAATGTGAGGAGGCTAAAAATATGACTTTGAAATGAAACCTGCATGATTCTCGTATGTTTGCCTGATGAAGGTCATTTGGATCACAAAGCATGAAACAGACCAGCAGGTATCCAGATAGTATGTGGGAGTTTTTCCAGGTTGGACAACAGATGTAGCACCCTGTCATACTGTTGTCTCTTATAAGCCCACTGTAGATCAGCCAGGCTCATGGGTTTGTGTCTGTAGCCAATGTTGATCTTATCTTATGTCAATGAAAGCAGACGCGGCACTTGTGTTCACCGATACAACGAACACTTATGACGGAACTCGTGTCGAGTTTCACCAAACTTACACAGGATTTACACGCAACATCCTCTGGGCCCTGGCTCAGTTAAATCACCTGTCACTCGCCACAAATGTGACTTCTGTCAAACGTAAGTGATGTCTGCCTAATCCTTTTCTAGGTAAAGGTTTGAGCTTGGCTTCTAACAGTTGAGTCAGACATCCAGAGGATCTAACCCCCTCCTGCTCGAGGAGGAACATGTGAAACACGGGAGCAGGCAACATAATCGCCGCATGACATGCATCTCCACTGCCAGACATTAAGGCGGATTAGGGTCCTTCATGCCAGTTTAATAGCATCTTCATGGGACTGAAATTTTGTGTCGTTTTACGGAATCAAAAAAGCGCTCTTTTCGTGTTCATTATGGACAGATTTGTCATCTTGCAGATGAATATTTAATAACGACCTGGGGAGTTTTAAATCGAAACTCTACAGCATATGCAACTCTAACTTTCTTGGCATTGCTACAGTGAGAAAATCTTATTCCAGCCTAAGCTCTCGCGATCTGCAGTTTCCTCTTCAGTGCTGGAGGTTGATTGACTTTGCCGTGGTAGAATCCCGCTCTATAATTACCAGTAATTACATGTTTCTCCTTCCATGCCAGTGTTTACATGTGTTGTGTTTAATTTTAGATTGCACCATTAAACGATTCCCAACTCTCACTTATTTGTGAGAGCAGTAATAATTACAGTGATTGTCAGTGTTGGGTAAAAGCGGGGAATCAGAAGGGGCTTTCAGTATTGTTTGTATGAGAGGCTTATATTTCCTGTTTTATTGCTGCTGCTGATTGGAGATTGGAGGCTGAATGAGGTGACAGTTTCAATTGAGAACAGTTATGCTGACTTGTGCATCTATCTATCTATCTATCTATCTATCTATCTGCTAGGAGGGGACTGTGTCTTTCCAAATGTGGACAAACACCCGTCTCCCCCGGCCATGAGGACTGTTGTTTTTAACAAACACCAATTATTTTCCCTTAATGAGCTCCCGTAGTGGTGGATGTGCTCCCCCATCATCATTACTGTAGGGACAGCAGTTGCAGTGCCGGGCCTGACTGGCAGCTTACACAGACCTGTTCCCCCTGACTGACTGCAGGCTGCACTCCCTGACAGCTGGAAGCCAGCCTCCTGGAGCACAGCATACAGTCACACACACACACACACAGAAAAAAACACACGAGCACACAGATGCATGAACTCGTGCAGCCGCACAGAGCAGAAACACTGGGATTTTGCTTCAATATCATCATGACTTTTAATGTCTATAAAATCAATGTTACAGTACAACAACAAAGAACAAAATGCCTCAGAGCAAACAGTGTGCTTTACTTTAACCCCTTAACATTTTGTTTACCTCTTTTATTCCTCCTTTAAAGCTGAATCTTATTCCACACTGTATAAGAGAATTGTATAAATATTGTTTATCGGCTTCTTCCAGCTCTTCACTGAAGCTGTATGATGTTTAAACGGAGTGAAATGTTCACCCTCCATGTTGTTTTATGACTGCACCATTTCATCAAATGGAAATATTCCTCATGTTTTCATCAGTTTATACACATTTCCTCAAAACTCAGTCAAATTTGGTATCTTTGGAAACTGGGATCTTCAATAGAATTTAAAATAATGTTCTGTGAGAATGTTTCGCTGTATGAAGTGTAAACGTACTTTTTCAGCTCTACAAAAAATACATAAAGAACATAATTAATGTTCAATATGTGGCTTTAGTTCGCTGACCAATAGGTGGCCTTGGACTGACTGTAGCTTCATTTTCTCAGTTTGACTATTCTAATCCGTGTGCGCCACAGACATAAGCCTTGGGAAGATGATACTGACATCGAATTTTAGCTTGCAGAGGCTTTAGCTTGTACATTTGATGAAAGTATCGAACATTTATCAAATAAAAACTCAAATTCAATCATGCAAATCCTCTCGAATTCAATCTCCAAAGAGTGAATAAGGATTGCATTCATTTGTGACTGCATTGCTATGAAGAGGAGGTCAGCTCCAATATAAAAAGCAGAACCACACAAGACTGCTATTAACCTGGCATTTCTCCTTCTCACTGTTTGATTTAATAAGAGTGGTAAAATTTCATTCTTCTTTAATACGACTTTCTGAGAAACTATGGCAAAAAGTATTCAAAGTGCGAGTTTTCTTTCCAAAATAATGATTAATATAACTTGCACAGCTTCACAATAGCTTTCACATCACATTTCACAGTACTGTCCTCCGGAGCTGCCCGATACACTCGCATCAAGGTCAACCAAGTATCTCACCAGTCAGTCAGTGTTGTGGACTTGTTTAGCTTATTAGTGTAGGGTTGTTGGGAGGTACTGTTGTTTGCCATATTTGACAATAGGCGTGGCTGGATTAAACTATTCACCTCACTGCTCGATGCCACTAAATCCTACACATTGGATCTTTAAGGACAACTGGGGCAGAAATCTAATGTTGGACCCCAGTTGACCCCTCTCACACAGACAACACAGGAGAGACTCATTATATTTTGCCCAAAAATTAACCAGTGCTCCTATGACTTTTAAACACAAATTTATAAGTGTAACACGTGAGCGCATTATAAAATAATGCTACATAACGAGGCAGTTAAAACGAGATTTTGACAGGGGGCGCTTGTTCTACAAGACAGGGTCACAGGATTAGGTGATAATGCAAAACCAACCTTTTCTTATATTTGACTTTAGTGGTGCAAATTATTTAAATGAATTCAGCTGCCAGCAACCAACTGGCGTGAAGTGAACCTGGAGGATTTGGGTCCCTTGGTGGTCTGGGACCTTCTGCCTGGTTGGTAATCCAACCAAACTAAATGTATGTACTAAAGCAATAAAAGGTCATCGTCCTCTGACTATAAAGAAAAATGGGAGAATGTGGAATAATGACTTCCTGTTTTGTTTGTAATGACACAACCACCTATCATATATATCAGCATGGATTTGTATATTTCCTTAACTAACCTCTCATTCTACTCAACTCCTCTTAATGTTTTACATAAATTTAGCATCTTAAAAGCAGCATTTTCTCATCCTTCATTTCATTTACTTTACCCACTAATCCCCAGTTTGTTTTATCTGAAGGAAAATCGCTGTTAATTCACAGACTGTGGAATGTTTATTTATAGTCACAGTATCGGATGAGGAATAGATTTTTTTTTTTTGCCTTTTCATATGTAAAGTGAATTGTGGTTGCTGTGGTGGCTTAACAATAAATAAAAAAAAGGATTTAATTTTGTTAGTGTTCCAAGTATGCATCCTCCAAAATACACAAAAACCACATGAGCATGAAAAGTGCATGTAAATCTGTTTTTTTTTTGGTTTGTATTCCTCATGTTTTGTTGATACTGGGACAACGATATTGCAAACAGATTGTTTACTAAATAAACATATAAAACACTATAAAAATACATCATCACAAAGTAAAGGTCCTGCATTCAAGGGGGGGTATGGTGATAATAAGCCTGGTAAGGGAAGGTATTATGCAAATAATAAAAATATACAAGAAGACTGTATTGTTGCAGCTTGTTGACAGGAAGCTAATTTGAACAACTTTATAAACTGTTGGGTTGTTGTGTTTGCAAAATCCTAATCTGCAAAGTAACTAGCTCTCAAATATTAGATAGTGGAGCAGTATTTCTGAAGTGGGAGTACAAAGTCCAAATACCTCAAAACTACTTGAGTAAATGTACTGTACTGTACTTACATTACACCACTGCTTTCAACATAATGCTTTCAAATACTTTAAAAACATAAACTACTGCCTTAAAAATATAGAGTCACCTTCTCGTTTGAATCATTACATTACACTTTTTATGCTGCTGGTCCCTTTGTACAGTTTGATTTGATGGTCATGTTTTAGAATTAATACACACAACATTGTCCTCTGGTGTTTTGGAAGGGGCTGCTGGGAAATACAGTACGCCCCATGTATCTAATATATGAGCAGGTCAATTATCTTTGGACGAAAAGGGTTTTCAGCATTAAGTGTCGTCGGTGTCAGTCAGCGCAGGTCCCTGTGCCACCTTTGTTGGTCACATGACTCTCTGCCTAATGATCGTGCCGCCCGCGATCACTGATCCTGTGCACAGCCAGCGACGTCGCGCCGAATGAGCCGAACACTGTGACCTTGATAGCCAGGGCCCGGAGTGGGGAAAGAATGAAGATTGACAGAAATGTAATGAACTGTTTGGGAATATTAAGTGCCAGTCTCACTGACATTGGATTGCAGTTTAGAGGGGATATTATTCCAAAATTGCCCACTGCACCTGTAGAACGTCTATCCAGGACTCAAAGTCACCTCATAAATGACACAAAGAGAGGAAAACAAATGGTCTGCGGTGATATTGCAACCCGCGATGAAAAGCTGCCAACTCCCTCTGTTGCTTTGATTTAATATAGTGGAGATGCCGGACTTAAATTTTATCACTGCCAGAGGTGAAGTGTTTGTGTAACCGTATAATTGCCCAAGAGGTAAAAGCCATTTGACTCTGCACTTTGTATACAGGCAGACGGTGCAGTGTTTGTCTGCTTTTCCCAGACAACTATTTGCCACCCACCCATTTTTCTGTGGCCTAGATCCCCACTCCAATGAACCAAGATTGCTTCTTGATAACACTGTTCTCAATCCTCAATCCCCAACACTCGCAACTGCAAACACTCACAAGATTCAGAATGGGAAAAAGAAAAAAAAAAACAAAGAAAATAGCGGCAATGTGGATGGCGCGTTGCTCATATCTGGAGAAGAAAAGTAAGATTTCTTTTCTGATTCACTCTCACACGCCGAGGTTTGGTGGCAAATTTCATGGATTTGAGGAAGGTTTTCCATCAATGCTTTGCGATTTGCCGGCGCGCTCGATTCTAGATAAATGCAAATTACAAGAGGATCATATCCCAAATGTTACAGCATTTTTGAAAAGCATTCATATTGTTCCTGACAGCAGGCATCAACATGGACTTTGCATCAATTTTGTTTTTTGCTGAAGCAATGGATCTGACATAATGACGGATATCAATTTCATTATGCGCAGGAGATTTTAGAGTATGCGTTTCCAATACACCTCATACTAGGCATTTCATAAAAAATGATCTGAACACTGCCTTCCTGGGTTTTTTGTCCTCTTCTCTTTAATATATTTCAATGATCTGAACGTCCTTTATTTAGAAAAAATTCTGCTAATAACTGCAATCAAAATTATTTCTTTTCTGAGACTCAGGAAGTTCCACAAGAAAGTTCAAGGTAACAAGGAACAAGACTGAAAGGTACAACTGTGTGACATAATCAACACTGACTCTGCATCCTACCCTTTCTGTTGCAATACATTCCCCCGGTGTACCGACTCTACCCCCTCCAGCCCCACGGCCCTTCAGGAAACTGTTGATGATAAAACTATTGATAAAACTATTGTGTGATGGATGATTCAGGGACGTTGGTTGCAGGAAATTTGCACCATCCCACAAACCACAAAGTGAAGGCAGAGGAAGAGGCTGTCAAAAAGTCTACAAAGGAAATTGGAAGGAAGCCGCATCAAAAATACAAATATAAAAAAACAAGAAAACCTTTTATTTTCATCTGAGAATGCGAAATCATTTCAAAGAAGCTCCACAAAGTAAAAGCTTTTCATCAGCAGCAACCAGTTTGTCTACCACCTCCATGGTGAGGTGTGTTTGTCTTTATTGACCTAGATGCATTTTTATTTATTATTTGACCCCTTGAAAATGAAGTCATGTCTACTCGTGACCCCTCATCAAGGGTTGCAGATACATATTATATGAGGAATGCTGTGTTACACCGCAAAAACAAAACCTAGAGGAAACTCCCAAAAAAATATCTTATCCTGTAAATAATCATCTTTTGGCTTGTCTGGGACATCCAGTTGGGAAAACTGGTCTAGACGACAATTTGAATTTGGTTTGGTTTTTATGTAAACACAGTTATGTTTGCATCCAACTTTTCTCGCCAACATGCATTATGTATATCCTTGAGATGCCAGATAGCTTGCTGTGTAGACTTTTTCTTCCTTGTTTTATGGTATATTGCTACATGTTGAACAACTATTGATTAATGGAAAAGCATGAAAACATGAGTTGTGTCTTGGAAACATGCTCCATAGCACCAACTAGGGGTCAAAAACTCTGCAGGGTGTCCTTAAGATGTTGGACATTTTTTCAGTATGTGTAATATTTGTATTCTGCAGCTATTTGTAGTTGGTTTTATTGTTTGATTTCCTTATTTTCTGCTAACTGTAAGCAGGTTTTGACGATCACCTGACTGCTGTGTGTTGACCTTGCTTCTTGGAACAGGCCTCGAATGAACTTTAGAGGCAGTGTTAAGATTTGTGCTGGAGCCACCTGTGGTTTTTTGGGCTTATTCCACTTGTGTGTTGTGCAGTGTTTAGGTGCACTTCTCCAAATTGATTTGTCTGGATTTAAATCTGGGATATCACTGAGCGCTTCTCCGACTGTGGGTGTGGGACCTGACTAAGTTTCAGCTGGTTGCCGGCAAGCAGGGCATTTATGTCTCATAATGAGATTGTGACTGATTTAAGTAGAAGATAATTACAGATTAAACATGTAATCCCAATGCTCCAAAGGCAAAGAAAGATATTTTGCCAGATTAGTTTTTCAGTAGAATAAGGATTGGGGACTTTGCAGGTGATAATAAGGTTGTGAGACAGAGACCTCTGCAATTCTCTGTATGCCTTCAAGACAGGATTGGATTCAGAGGAACCCCAATGAGAGGATGTGTCCCACAGTCACACATCTTCTTAAGAGAAAATGGGTTGCATAACCTGAAGTTATCCTCTACAGTGGCTTTCAGGAACAGTCACCTCTTTCATCCAGAGCAACTCAGCTCATCACAATTCCTCTCTGTCCCACTTCAACACTCACACACAGTTTATTTTATTCAGTCTGCATACGAGTCCATACAAGCCACATTCCAATTTCCTAATTACTCCAACTCATAAAAATTCTCAGCGCCCGTCCTCTCCACTCAACCTGACACACTGTAGAGATAGTTTAACTGGCAAGAGTTCAGGGAGAGAGAATAACACTCACCTACCTTCATCTCCATTTATCTATTCCTAATACATTTTGCATTAATGCTAATGTTTGTAAATGGCGCGGTGAAATGCAGCTCGGTGTTGTTTGCTGAAATGGTTCACTGTTTGTGGATACAAGGTTGAGATAGCTCGAGGAGATAATGGGAAGGAGTGTGTGCGAGGAGAGGAAATGGAGTAAAACTGAGGCTAGCTGGCACCAATATAAGCTGGATGGACGGGCCTGGCTTGTCCAATTATACTTGAGGCGAGGTCAGGAAGAGTGAGAGGTAGTAACGCAGACATTCATGTCACCTTGAAAACTAGAAGGGCATACCAGCAGTATCTATTAAGGTCTCACTGATTATACTCTACGGACACTGGCAACCACAAATAAAAACCTGAAAAGGTTGATCGTACTTTATTACTGATGCACCTCAGTACTAGTCAGTGCTGAAAGTTAAAGTTCCTGAAAACTTTTTGTGTCTATAAGCATTAAATATCAGTGATTGAATAGACAATAATCAAGATTACAGTTCAGAAAACAACATCTTTACGTAGTGCTTATTAAGAAGTTAGCCCTCAGAAACTCACCTAATGTGTTTCATCAGTATTGTGCAGGTGTGGTTTGTGATTTGACAGTAGCCATAGATTCAGATGTTGCTGAATCCAGATTAGTGCATCACCATTTTCAGCTTTCTTCAAACCAGTGAGAAAAGCACCATTTAAAAAAAAAGGCAAAATCAGAAACACAGACCAACCAAACCAAAACCAAACTGGCAGAAAATGTGTTTATGCGCTGCAGGACTCCATTGCTCAAACTGATATTTGAGGGCCTTTAGGATCGAACCTTTAATAAATTTCTCTGTATTTACAACTATAACAAAACTGCACTGCTGTGTGATAAATGCTTGTGTTTAACTCTGGCAGACATAGTTGTTGTGTCCTGTGATCAGGATAATACAAAACCACCCAAAGGGTCAAGGTGGGGATTTTTTGCTGAACTACCTTTGTATGTCCTCACAATACTTTTTCATTCCCTTGCAATATTTTGTTTTACTTCCCAGTACTTTTTGGATTTGTTCAGGCTAAGCTCTGATGCCTCTGGCTGTGATCACAGCGTGAGTAAGCCCTTTTTCTACGTCTGGCTGTGAGTTGGACTCTGAAACGTCACTTGAAGCTATAGCTGCAGTTCTGGTTAAAGTTATGTCTGGGCCTCAGATTATATACAGCACACAAGATAGTAACAATAGCCCAGACAGCTTTGTAGAGCCAGACACTGCTGCCAACAAGACAGAATAAGATTGTCGTGCAAAACTTATCGAGTATGCAGTGATTGACTGCACCTTGGCCTGTTGGTGGCTCCAAAGGAAAAAGTATAAACTAGGAATCTAAATCAATCATTTAGTGACATGGTACTTTTTGGCTCAAGAAATATTAAAAATCTAATGGACAGTTTGCAAAATGTCAACCTTTCACATAAAAAATCTTACAATCTAATGGACAGATTATGATTATAGGATGTAATAAACATCATTGATACCAGACGACATCTATCATTTATAATATTATAACATGAATTTAAGCTGATTACAGCCTCTGTCAAAAACATTTTTCATGGCCTCTTTCCAATCCTGCAGTGGTGAAGTGTTTGATCCTTTTGATTGATGGATCCGCCATTTTTGTTTATGCAGTAGTTCTTGCTCTTTACAGAATCGCCGTATAAAGTAATTCACTGATTTCTCTTCATTGTGTGAGAGCTAATATCATCTCTGTGCTCATTCAGAAGGTGTCACATCATGTACAATTTTTAATATGCACGATTAACATGGCAAGAATGCTATTATGGAGAGCATCACTTTCCTTTTCATTAGGTTTCTTATTACACCATTTTATATTAAGAAAAGCAATGTATGGATAATTGTCATCCTTGGTTGCGTTGATGGTGCTGCAAATGTGAACTCTGTGAGGACAGCTGATTTGTCTGACTCAAGTATTCCTCCCAACTTCTCTTCCGTCTCGTGTTGCGGTTTGTTTATGTGCGTGTGTTCGTGCATGTGTGACAGTCTGCTCTTTTAATCAGCTTCTTTTATTATAGAGCCGTGCAGTGTATGGTTTTATTTTTTTTTTGAATTACCGTGGGAGCAGGTGGTTTGTCATTTTGGCTGATTGATATTGGATCTTTTAGTTTGTTGCATGGTGGCGCAATAAAAGCAGAATGAGGCAGAATAACAGGGCGCTCCTGTGGGGCGGCAGGTAGCCCCCGAGGCAGACAGAAAAGCCCTTTAAACTCCTCACCAGGAGGCACAATGACCGTGCAAATGCTGGTAGCTGAGAGACGGGCTGCAGACCGGATAAGGAGGAGAGGAGAATGGAGTTGGAGAGGAAATTACAGAGCTGGAAAGGTTTGTCGGACGAGATGCTAACATGTTTTGTGCTGCTTTAGTCAGAAAAATGCACAAAATGTTGCTCTGTTGTGCTGCAGTGTGAAAGCCTTGTGCCTGCTGATGAATGTGCTTTTTTTTTTTTTTTTGCGCTCTATCTTTAATGAGTATTTTTCAGACATTTCACTGGGCCTCTCTGTCTGATGCATGTGTTTGGCGAATCCCTGGAGGAGAGAGGCCTTTAGAAAACTCACTGCAGAACTGCACAAATATGAAGACTTGACCACTCTCGCACTGGCTAACTTAGAGACAACTTGTTCATTAATTACTTATTTTAAAATATCACAGACTCGTCTGCACGGTCTGCGAGCTCTCCGTCCTCTGGCGCTCTCTCGTCATACCAGCAGACGTGTCAAAAATATACCACAACAACCAAACAGATGACACCGGCGAGCCTATACATATAAATTTTGTTGTCTGCAAGATTGGAAAGGTAATTTAGGAATAAGTAATTTCTGCCTTCTGCTTCAGGGGCTTTAAGTGGTGTTTATGCAGAGAAATTGCTGCTCAACGTAAATATTTATTTGTAGTCATGCTTCACTTGATTGATTTTCTGGCAACTCCTTTCTCTGGAAAAACAGCAGAGGGCTTGTGCAGCATTGTTAAACACAGTCCTCCTGAATAGCTTCTGACCACAGCCACAAACCCATACAAATCCATGATGACACAAGAGTCCATCTATTTAATTTTTTACATGCTGCATCCATTGTCCTCAAAATACTGCAAAGCCAGCATGAAATTGCAGATGCATTACTCCAGCTAAATTACAGCTCGCGGGCTCAAGCAACGCTTCCTAAAATAGATGAGAGACAAGGGGTCAGTTACAGTTTTGTCATCCGCTGATAGGAGCTGCTCACTCCAAGTCTGTTCCACCTACTTATGTCACCAGAGACAATTCCCGCATGTGTGATGGGCACGAGAGCTGTCGCTTTGATTAATGGGACAATAACATTTACGGCCACCATCCAGTTTATTCTCTCTCAAATGTGTCCCCTGACCTCTCCGGTTTCACCCGCAGATATTTTACTTTGGTGTCTTTGCTGGCACTGAAAGAGGGTGATGTGAGGAAAACAGGACAGGAAATTCACCTCCCAGGCTCTCCATCGCTTTCATTTATGACCTGCACATAGAGTTAATATAGGCTTGTGCGAAGGCTCACGTGGCACTTTGAACTTTGGGCCTTTGAAGGATGTAACATGAAGAAAGGAACGTATGCTACCCGTTGCATTTATATTAATTTAATTTGAAGCCCTTCAGGTGATACCAGTCAGGAGCACTAAATTCTCAAATAAGTAGGGCAAACACAAATTTTCTTCTTGCATTTTTCAAAGGAGCTTTTTTTTTTTTAATTTTTGCAGAGCTAAATGAGAATATTGATAGCACTCACACATCTGTCTGTTGAATAAAAAGCTAAAGCCAGCAGAAGGTTAGCTTAGCATATAGACTGTGCCTACTTATATACAACTCTGATTCAAAAAAAGTTGAGACGCTGTGTAAAACATAAATAAAACACAATGTGATTATTTGCTGATCCTTGTTGACAATTGAAAACAGTAAGACAATATATCTAATGTTTGACCTCATGAACTTCATTGATTTTTGTAAAGCTCATTCTGAATTTGATGGAAGCAACATGTTTCAAACAAGTTGGGACAGGAGCAACAAAAGACTGTGAAAGTTGTGGACTGATGCAAAAACACCTGTTTGGATCAGTCCACAGGTAAACAGGTTCATTGGTAACAGGTGATAGTATCATGATTGGGTATGAAAGGTTCATCCTGGAAAGGCTCAGTTGTTCACAAGCAAGGATGGAGAGAGGTTCAACACTTTGTCAAACACATGGTTGTATAAAGGAGATTACTACATGGGCTCAGGAACTTTGTGGAAATGATTGCATTCTGTTTTTATCTATGTTTTACACAGCGTCCCAACTTTTTGGGAATCACATCTGTCTAACTCTTTTCTCTCCAGATTGTCTCACATACCCCCCTAAAAAACACCTTTTCAGCTTTCTCTCCTCCTTCTCTCTCATTACAGGATCCACAGGGGGGGAAGATGAAGCTTCATCGAGACATGCCCCCACCGTGAGTCTCACTGCCTGGGTTCTGCGCTACCACACCTCCTGGCATATCATCGATCCCAATTCAACAGTCTGTTCATCCCTTCGTGCTCGACTCCATTTCATCCCAGTTCTTGATTCCTCTCATTCGCCTCCCTACACCTTACCTGCCGTCCAAGAAAGCTAATTTTCTTACCTAAATGACGTGGGCTTTGTTGCTGAATCACAATAGACTCCACTCTTGTTGCTTTAGAAAAGTGCAAATGAGTTAAGTTAGCCTCTGCATGTGGGTCGACGTACTGCGTGTGTGGGAGGGAATGACGTGAGCTTCGGCGCACATGTGTGTGTGTGTGTCTGACTTATATTTTTTGATGTGTGTATGTGCATATTGTGTGTACTGGGCTGTCAGGCTAAAAGCAGGGCAGTGACAGGTCCTGACTGCGAGATTGACAGCCCTACTGGGAGTTGGACAAGAGATGGATTTGGCTCCACTAATTGAACTGTGAGAGCACTGAAGCTTTCAAAGGAGCCAGCGCTATTTTCACTTAAGATATGTTAAGGCGCCTGTGCATTTGTGTGTGAATGCATGTGCGATTTCACATTTGTATCGTTATTAATGACTCTGCAGTCTGTCAGGGTTGATGACAAAGCATGGTTGAGGATCATATTTGCCATAAAGGAAAAAATGCCTTGATTGAGATTTTCCTTTGTAGCTGTGAATTGTTTTTGACAGTCTGTGCCGAGGCCCCATGCTTCACCATTGACAGCTCTAGCTTTAGTCAATGCTATGTTACATTTGCTATTTATCAGCGGCCTAAAAAGACGACTTTATTGGGTCTATATCTCTATCTGAGATCTCAGCGAGGAACTTGCTTTTACAGAGCAAACACTGTGATTTCGACACTGTAGTTTCTGTAATATTGAGCGTCAAAGGGGACACTTTTCAGGTCACTATGCAAGGTTACGCTCACACATATACTCATGCACACACTCACACACACACATCATTGCCTTCTTCTATGACAGGTTGATGAATCTTTTATATGTTTATCCATTTTAACTCCATGGCTGGTGTATTATTAAAGTGCTGGTGTGGAGCTTATTAACCCTCTCAGACAGGGCAGAGACAGGCTAGGACAGGGCAGCCGCTCTCTCCTCTCTCTCTCGTGTCTCGCTGTCTATCATCTATCATCATCTGTTCATCTGCCTCTGTCTGTTTACTATCCTTGTCTCTTTTCATCTCCGTCCTGCCTCTCATCTTCTGTCACAGCCGCCTTCTTGCTCCTTGCTGCACCTCTGCAACGTCCTTCTCTCAGTCACCCCCATCTTCGATCTTCACTGTGTGTATACGTATATATCTCTGCTGTCAGAGAGTCCCTACGCTTTCTCTCTGTCTCTCAGGAGCTATCTATCAAGATGAACTGTCTCCGTGTCTGTCCGTCTGTATTTTTCTCTCTGTGTGTCTGAGCCAAGAGCCCTAGTCCTCCTCATAGATGGTCTTTTGAGTCTGACTGAGCTTTGGCCATGAAGCTCTGACAGAAACTTTAGAGAGCCTGTCTGGAGGAAGACAGTGAGGGGAAATTGAGAGGGCATTGAAGAGGTTATGAATCCTTGTACCAAGTCCTCTGCTGACAGTCAGCTCATCCCTCCTGGCTCCCAGATAGAGCCTGAGATGGATGGTAGGGATAGTCGGGATGGACGGATCCCAGCTGGAGAGACGGCGACACTGGCGAAAAAAACACCAACAAGGGATAAACCGAATGATGAAAGGGTTTGGACGACAGCACGACCATGAGCGCGCATAAGTTTGTGCACGGCTGCATGTTTGTATTTATTTGTATCCATACGGGCGCGGGGTAGGTGAGGAGAGATGTGACTAGCATCGAAGCGCTGCAGAAGGCAGGGCAGATTATGCCTGGAAATCCCTGCATACATGTGTCAGCATTACGGGCGTGTGTGGTCTACGGGAGAGAGTAAATACGAGACAAGCCATATCCGGCCGTGCTGTTTCAGTGTGCTGTGACTCAGTGTGGCCTCGGCTTCTGTCGTGCCTCCTTCCCAACCTGCCTATTGTAATCCACCCTGCCTGGCACCGGGTTCTGATTATGGCTCTGCCCGTCCCACCTGGACCCTGGGAGGAACACAGTATTCCCTCCACAGACAGGGCCTATTGATTGCTGTGTCAGAGGCTATATTATACCAACCCCTCATCGGACTGGCAAAGGTTTTAGTCAGTCTGTCTCTGGGTTGTGTGAACAGCCAACATATGACATTTAAACCGCGGCTGGTGCAAACCTGCTGGACTGAGGCTGACAGCCTTACTAATGGCTACTTTACAAATGACATTTCACTCTTGGCTTATTAACACCATTAAAACACAGCTTGATCACACAAGGTGAAGGCCAATCAGATTGTTTTGGCCAGATACAGTCTCAAGCAAAATACTGTTCATTAGTAGGAGCTTTTTGAAGCCCTTGCCAAAATAACAAACAGCCTTTTATTTACTTTTCTTTCTGACTTGTGGGCAATGCCACAGCAACACACAACAGACTCACCGGGGATGTATAGTAAGCCTGTAATTCTTGATTTACACTGCTGGTTAGTTCCCGCTTACAGTCGACAGAAAGGTCACACTGGTGCTCAGTAATGCATGCAGTGCCCCAGAGGACCACCGTAGTCAAAAAGTTTTACAGCCAGTCCCCAGACACCAGGAGCTGCCGTACCTATTAGGCTCCAACCTGCTCTTTCCTCCTCAGCCGATCAGCCAAGCGCACCAGCTCATTTAGATCCCATTTAGAGAGGAATCAGTCATTATTGTCACGGTATCAACCACCGTGTTGCGCACGGCAGCTCAAAGACATGTCAGAATCGTTTTAACATACATTGGACCCCTCTATGTATAGCTCTCAAGGTAATTGGCGATCTGCTCACGTTCAGGGAGATAATATGGCTGCGTGTGGGAAGAAGGGGTTGCCTTTGATTATAGCGGAAACCTGATTATTAAATATAACATAGGCAAATACACATGGTCACAGGAAACAGCCGTTTAAATTGTTTTTATGCTGAAGCTATTGAAGATCATTTGGACAACTTGTCTTGTGAGATGTCTTGTTTGTAGATTTACATGTAGAGCATGTGCCATGAAATTAAATACACTTGGAACAGCATCTTATAATTGGCTATATCAGGCGGTGAGATTGCAGCTCAAATGGTGTCTTTCAAATTAGTCCACATGCCAACAATGATATGCACTAAAAGGTGCTGCTCTTACCTGGAGGATAATTGATTCATTATTTGTTGTCTAAAGCGAAGAGATTAATGCAGCGCCTTAATGACGAATGTCACTTAAAGTCAATTTGATGAATTAAAGGTATAATTGAATAAATACACAATGAGTGATTTGAATAATGCAAATGGGTTTTTAGAAATGAAAAGCTTTTAACTGGTAATTATTTTCTTTGCCTCAAATCAGTTAATAAGATAAATTAATAATACACTTACTGTAATTTATAATTCACCATTTAGTCATTTTGTGTTTTTAATTCTTCAACTTTCCCTATTTTAATGGCCCTACTGTGCATTTAAAGTAGTTATCTGTTTCCCCATTTTCCTCACGTAACTTTTTCATATTTTCTTGGTTTTTATGGTAATGAGAAGAGTCTGCCTAAAATGCACAGGAAGTATTGGCTCATGTGTCGAAGTCGTCATTAGGGAGCTTTATTTCACACTTCCTTTTTCATTCTTTTACTTTTATATGATACACAGGAGCCTCAGTGTTTACTAAACCTTTGCTGTGCTTTGTCAGAGATGTAATTTTATCAGCTGATCTGAAAACCCTTTAAAATTAGTTTTAGGGTTTATTAGCACTCAGCGGCCTTTTAGTGGTTCATGAGGTATAATGAGAAGCTAAAACAGCTTTTTGGTTGTTTCATTGCTGCATAAATCAAGCTTATTGCTCAGACAGCTCAGTTATTTTAGACACACTTCTCTTAGGTGACAAGAAAAATGCTGAATGGGAAAATGCTGAATAAATAATGGTATAATAGGAAAAAAGTGGCTTATTGAGTTAAAAAAAAAAATTGGCTGCAAATGACAAACAGGAAAATTCATTTTAGTTTTATGAAGTGATCTGAGCCTAAAATGTTTTCTGTTTACATTATTTAACTCGCTCTATTATGTATTTGTGTATGCAATTAAACTTTTGATCCATGAGAAAAGCCTGTTGTTTGTCGTCTTTGGGACCACATGGAGACTCTGTGCTCATTTCGCACCTTATGTCTGCGCTAACGCCTCTCAGAAGGTGTAGCATTTTCTACACCTATGTGTGACATTTTCATTCACATAATTAGGATGGTATAGACAGGGACTCGGTAAACAAATGCAGTTTAATGTCAGCGCTAATAAGGTGATGAATAGTTATGGTCTCCTCTCCTGTCATAGCATGAGAGGAGGGCCGTCCGTGGGGATGTCGGGGTTGGGATGAGAGCCGAAAAAACTCACCTGCACCACTGAGGGAAGAGAAAAAACATGGGGAGTGACAAAGGACAGGGGCGTGGGAGATAGCGGAAGGAGACATCAAATGGGAGAGGGAGAAGTGGGATGCTGTCATCACCCCTGAGAGGACAGGTGTGGACCACGATTAAGACTGAGTTTCACCGGCAGCCATCTGGAAACAACCCTCACATCACCCGCGAGGGACGGGACATTTGCAAGCATCCACAGCCGTGTGCACACATGAGGCCACACACTCAGATGCACGTGTTCACGCAAACACACACACACGGGCACGCACGCGGCAGCATCTTTATGAGCGGGCTGCCGGGGTGAAACAAACAAACTACGCAGTGATGCTGCAGTTGAATTGGAGGCTAGAGGGACGCTTGAAATGAATTATGAATACAATAATATTTCCCTCCATTTTAGATCTTCCTGTTCCAGCCTCAGCCTCGAACACAGACACAACCCCTGCTTTGGGTCTAAGTCAGTCTGTCCTTACTACTCTGCTGGCTCAACCCAAATCATTTCCCTTCCAAACTGAGCTGCAGGGTAATAAGGGAACAGGAAAAGGGAGGGAGAGAAAGAGGTAGAGTCTAAATGAAAAACCAGCCTCGGTTTAACATCTTCTCTTTCTGGGGCACGGCTAAGCTTTATTGGATTTTTTTTTTTTTCTCCTAGTTTCGTGGAATCAGAAAGACTTTTCTCATAACCTTTGGCACATGTGCAATGTCAAATTTAATCACTTTCCTTGTCGAAATACACTGTACATGAAATTAAAATGCAAAGACAGGGACAAATAATAATTCAGTGTCTGAGAAGAATTGCACGTTATCCGGTCCCTTCACCATCTCCTTCTTGTTAGACAAAGTGATGCTGAAGTCTCTGCTCTGCATCTTAACACTGCTTTAATCAAAAGCTATATGAGATTCAGCAATCTCATGAACCCACTTAATACCCAGCCTCATTGTTGTTACACAGTACAATAACTGAAAGATAATCCTCAAACTTACCTTTTTGATTAGAGACACTGAACTGGTGCGGTCAATTTCAGGTCGTATACTACGAGGGTCAAGAGTCATTTCGGAGTCAAGCTACTTAAAATGTAATATCATGATGCAGGGTTAGTGTTAGTGTTTTTGCAGTGTGATGTGAGGAAAAGGAGCAAATCTTCTGGCTGAAAGATGAAGGTCAGGTTGAATTTTCTTATTCCTCATTGAAAGAAAACATGCAAACTACTTTTCTATTCACACAGACGGCCACCCACTCGTCCATCCAATCATCCACCCATCAATAATGTAGTAACATAATTAGCTGATGAGGAGATAAAATACATGTTAAAGGCCGCTCATAATTACCTCTAATGGCCCGTAGATTGTCACACGTTTTAAACTAAAGTGTTGCCCTCTTTATATTTTATTGCAGTTTGTCTGTCTCATTAATTCAAGTCTAAGTTTTGAGAGGGCTCGTATGTGAGTATTTCAGTGAGAGCTATGATGAGTTGGTGTTAAAAAGTGAAATTTGATTCATGGCTTTATTTGTGAATCTGAACAGATCCTGGTGTTAAGATAGTATTGTAGAGATTTCAGTTCCATTAGAGATTATAATGTTAAGCATGTGGTGCATAATCTGTCGCCCAGATTGCGTGTTAGTGTTTTGATATTGATGTTTAAACCTTGAGTCTAAAGCCAGATTGTTCTTATTTGCCTCAATAAATAAATAATGATGATAATAACAGTGTCAATAAAAAGCCATTAAACAGTCTGACCAGTACATTAACTGTAAAGCTGCATTTGAATCAGGTTTATATTAAGCTTTTATTAAGGCTCATTTCCTGCTCCACTCATTTATGGAAAGTTCATCATCATCAGCTCAGAATCCTTTCAGCCCCAAAAAGGTGCTTGTGCAAGTCACTGGGATGGAAAAACAATTCATTAAGAAGCAATATAGTGCATACAGTTTGTGAATGGTGTGCTTTGTAAAGGTAGTGGGCATGATGGTGTGAGGGGGCGTGAACCAAGCAAAGGATGAGGAAGAAATCATCATCAACATTGAATCTGAATATTAAAACCAATGATGAACCAAAAATGTCAAAGTCAATAAATTAATCACCACACTTAATAAACAAAGACACTCTCAAGTGCGAAGAGCTGCTGGCTGTATTCTGGATAAAGTCCTCACCAGTGTTTAAGTTGTCAGGAGAGACTTAGTGTTTTCAGTTTTCTCCCAGTAATGCAAATAGAAACCACAGCATCATGAAGTAAACTACTCTCAATCATGCATGAACTCAGCAGTGCAGGAGAGATGGAGCCCTGAAATCCACACTCACTAAAAGTTGCTCCCTTGGAGAAACCTCATTTGGAAGCAGTTGATAGAATGTGATTTTTGTCTGTGCACAGTTTATAAAGCAGGCTTTCCCCCCCTTCAAGATAAATGTTATTCTCTGCATGTTCACAGAATTGCTCACATGGGTTAGTTTTGCGGTGTTGGCATAACTGATATTGGCTGCATGTTAGACAAAAAAAATTGTTTTTACAGCATTTATGAAATAGTGCCATAGTGCACTTGAAATACCCCCACTACTAGCAATACTCCCCCGCTCCTGCAACTCCTACTGGTACACCTACAGCAATACCTTTGTGCTCTCTGCAATTACATACTTTTTGTTCACCAGAAAATACACTCAGAAATCTCAAATATGAGGAACTGTTCTGTTTCCCACCGTTTCTGTTATGTTTCACAGGGAGGATGTCTGAGATAATCACACTCAGCATGTCCTGAAGATTCCTGTGTTGCCGCTGCAGATGAGCCACTGACTGTTGGCACCATGACTGTGAGCTGCGAAGAGCTGAATTATATTGTAATTATATATAAAAGTCAGTGATAATTACCCCTAATGTTATGTTTGGGGCCCTCTGAAAAAAAATATACTTAACATTTGTTTTATCACCTTAATACGTCAATGATTTTTACTAAACTATTAAGACAGACCACTGGGTAAAAACCTAAATAATTATAAATGATAAAATCTATACACTTTTTATCAGCTTGTTTGGGACTTGTAAACCTTAATGAACAGGACTTTCCATCTTTCACCCTCAGCTTTGGTGGTTACCATGTTCTTGATCCAGGCTCAGCTATCTTGCACATGCAACTTAGATTTTCTTAAAAGATCACTGACAAAATAACAACTTTAGGCTCATTGACGCCTTTTCAGTCACCTCTGAATGATGTCACAGACACTATATGTGCAATGATGTTCCTCTATGAGCCAGCACATCAGTCAGCATTTGCCATGGGAAGTGGCCTTGAGCAAGACACGCTTTCTATTTCTAACTTTCATGGTAAGGATCAATATAATATCACAATATCACACATTATAATGGCAGCAATTATGATACAACTGAACGATCAAAAAAGTGCCAGAGAGACAAGAGCAAACTCATTCATTACATCTTCATCCCCAGCCCATTTTTAAAATAACCCTCATTCATTTCTCAGTCCTGTATTTCTAGAACATACTGAGCCTTGCGTAAGCCAGGAACCTCCACCCGAGTTTAGCCTCGCCCGGCCACCAGGAGGCCGGCTAATGGGCCGGCGTGGTGCACAGGAGGAGCAGGCGTTCCTAATGACCCATAACTGAGCAGCACTGGGCTGTACTGTAAGAGCACTCAGGAGCCTCGTGAAATCTAACCCTGATCTCATTTTGTACCGGCGTGCGCTTCCTGTGTAACATGGCGTCACTGGTGGGTGTGAATAATAGAGGAGGGAGACAGCCTGACAGCAGCGGTCCTCTCTCTGCACCCTAACAGTTTTACTACATTTGTTACAGTACCCACCCCCTCCCGCATTTCTGCTGTTGACCCACCAGCTAATAAAATCTGCTTTGGCTCTGAGATTTTCAATCTAGCCCACATTTATTCAAGTCTATTTCATCCACGGCAGCTTCTCTAAAGTCACTCCTACATGCATGCAGACGGGCTGAGCTGGTCTATTGTTGAGGGAGGGAGAGCGAGAGAGACTGTGCTGATGCTTCACAGCCCTTAATCCTATTGGAAGTTGGGCCTGCTGTTTGTTTCCCTGTGTTGGCCCTATCAGTCACACTTAGATGAAGCCTGAGGGGAAGTAATATGGGTAGATTGGACCTGAGTGGCACAGGGAAGTTGCCAGGGCAGATGGGGGACTGCAGAGTAATACTGTGTGAAGTACCACAGCCAGAGGTTCAGTTCGCTGTGGATGGATGTGTAATGGTAATGAAGAGAGATGAGATGAATGTGATACTCAGAGGAGGGAAATGTCTCACACACATACACACACAATACTCTCAAGAATGGCCCTATGGATTATGCGCTGAAACGCTTGCTCGCGATAAACATCATTCGGCACGGTGCTATTTCTGCAGTGTCTCCACTTTTAAATGTTTCAAGAGAGATAGAGTGAAACTTAGAAGAATAGTACTGACTGATATACAGTATGAAGGGAATGTGCTGACATAATACATCGTCAGTTCTCCAATCGTAGATGCCTTGAAATAATTTCTGTGATAGGCTACACATCCACACGCTGTATCAGTGGGTAATGGACTTCCTCTGGTACGCACTGAATAAGGACTCTGGAAGATGGAAAGGGAAGATAGGCTGGCATTTTAAAATGTCTACACCTGAGCTGGGCTCTATCTGGTTTGGTGGGACAACAATGTCAATGGGATGATTCAATGTGCGTCTATTTTTGAGCATCCACCCAGCACGGCCCGCTCATTTTTTACAGAATGCGCTATGACTTTTAAAATATGCAGAGATGAATGTCACATTCAATCAGGGAGTGAATTTCTGTCTGGTCGCAAATAAATATAAATGTGATCTCTTTTTACAGCATTTTATCCTGAGTGCTTAAATAAGCTGCAATAAAATCAATAAGTGGACCTTTGACAATGCTTGTTATCACATTAAAAGCTAAGCAAACACATCCATCTGAAAACAGCTGTTCTGAAACCTAGTGAGCTACATAATGAGAAATAAGAGAAATATGAGGAATTATTCGCAGTCTGTTTTCCTGCCCCAGCCTTGGAGCTAATGAGCTCAGAGTGTCTAACAATGTCTCAGAAAGAAATGAATGGGGGGGGGGTCAAGGTTGCGCTTTTATTCAAATTAAGGTAAAAGCCATCAATAATGCTCTTTAGTCGGTTGCAAGGTGCAGATTAGTGCTTGCACTGTGACTTAGACCTATCCCTCTACATAACAAATCAGCTCTAAAGAATCAGAAAACAGCTCCTTTCTCTTTTTCTACCTACTAATGAAGATTTATGGCTGGCAGTGTCAAATCATAGATGATTTACATAAAGCAACGGGTTGCCTGCCACCAGTGGAAGGAGAGCGAGAGAGAGTGAGGGAGGGAGGGCTATTAAGAGCTCTGAGGTACTCCAGCAGGCATGATGCACCATTAATATGCACACATATGTGCCTGTGTTAAATAATTTGGCAGACGATCATATCTGTCGAATTCATGAAGCACAACAACTGCAAACAGTGCACATGATATAACCATGATTAATACACTCATGCTCAGTGCCTCCGACTAGATAAGTAAAAAATCACATGCAGTTGAAATTTTGAAATATCAAACAAGACAATTTGTTTCTCATTTGTAAGCATACAGCAAAATCTAAATCTATAATCCTGATGTTCTGTTTGGAGTCCTGAAGGACCCTGTACCTTCTTGAACAGCTCAAAAAACCTGCTTAACATTGTTAAGCAGGTTTTTTGAGCTTTGACACTTTGACACTAGATTACTTTTTGTAATTTTATGAAAATTGTCTATAAACCTGAATATGTTTGTTTGTTTCAGAAGTGCTCTCCATTTCTTTGTGAAAAACTTTTTGGAAATGAAAAGAATATTAATGCATATCCCATTAAATATGTCCTTATTCTGTGTTTGCACAGTGCTTTATAGTCATTTAAGTATTTTGTCACCTCCATCAAATGTGCAGCCTCACAGAAATGTTTTTGCCAAAGGGAAGGGTAAGCACTTAAATACTTTTCGATGAACAGGGTTTTAATGAGGTCAGAAGAAAATTAAAAAAATGTATTGAAAAGAAAAATAAATGGTTCAATTTTGCAACTATTATTTACACATGCAGCAGTGGAGTCTGAGGGACTTCCTACAATGTGGAAGTAAAGTTGATGTCCGCAAAACACAAGGGTTAAATAAAATATTGACACCTACCAACCAAGAGTCTGAAATCAGTGCAGAAAAACATTAAAAAAAAACGTCAGTTCAGAAACCAAGTGCAAGCTAAGTGCATCACGTCCGTAGAAAGATAGTTAAAAGAGTGCAGCCCTCGTCTTTTATACTGATCAAGACAAGAATGATAGTCATCAAAATCTCATTTCACTTTGCCTTTAAAGGACCCAAGAAGCAGGTGGACATTCCAAAGCCTGAAGCTTGGAAAATCAATCAGGAACGCAAGCGTGAGTTCCACACAGTTTCTCTTGTATGGCCGCCTTGCTATGCCCAGGTTAGCTTTAATCATTGCTGATCCCTCGCTACTATTCAGAAGCTCACAACTCCTTCTCCTACCCTGAAAGCCTTTGATATGTATAGGTGTGAAACCGGCTCTCATTGCTGATCCCTACCACCACCAAGCTCACCATCACAGTAATTCAGTTTGCAGTCTCCGGTTTGTGAATTGATTACTTTGCTTTGCCTCTTTAAATTGGTGTCTGGAGAGTGGCTCTCTCTCTCTCTCTCTCTCTCTCTTTTCTCTCTCTTCTCAAAAAAAGGTCCCATCAAATCAAATGGAAATCTAATATATGAGGGTAATGGGAACGGATAGCGGATGATCTATGGTTCTGAATGATATGTATGGGTGATGACTTGACGTTTGCAGAGATGAGGCCATGGCTGGATGCATCCCCTTCGTTCTCCCGTGGGCTTCTCAGGGTCTAGCACCCTTCAAGCCAGCACGACTGCCTTACAGGGAGAGAGCAGTGTGCTACAGGTCCAAGGTCAGATTTCAGGCACACACTAGAAATGTTCCTGACGGGGGAAATAATTACAACAATACCTCCTTTGATTCCAAGACCTCTCCTCTAAATCCTTTTTTCCCTACCTGGCGCCCAGCAGATCCGACCACTCCAGAGCAGACTTTGATGCACTCTGTGATTGTATGTTGAGATTACATGCTTCATGGCTTGCCAGCACTTAGGATTTTGCCAGTGCAGCAGGGGGTTGCATGAGAAAAAGGGCCACACGGTAGGAGGTGAGGAATTGAGGTGACTATGAATAATTATGTAGGCATGTGTCAGTCTGACTAATGCATGTCGAGCTTGCAGTACATTTGGACTGGCTCGGCTCGTCTCCTCACCTTAAGCATCACACTTTTGCTGCGTCGCCCCTTTTGCGCATTCATCACACCTTTCCTCTATCTTATTTCTTATTTCTCTAATCCTGTCTATCTCTGTATTCCTCACCACCCCGGCCATGTCTAGACAGTCACCGTTGAGGCAGACTTTGCCATATCATCGATCGATGAATCACCCGGGGTAACACACGCAGCACAGCTGGGCAGTGTCGTTTTCCTTCGAGCCACAAATACACAAACACACAGATTTTGACATTACATAGACCCTGACTGAGTCCACATATACTGTAATAAATGAATGTCATCTCTACAGGCATCCCTGCTTACCAATCAATGCACCACATGCTAAATTTCCAGCAGCGATGTTATTATTGTGTGCGACGAATGCCAGTAGGATGTAATTCCAAAGGGCATCTGAAGGGCAACTCTTTCCCTGTAGGTTCGAACACAACCTATGAATTACTTATGGTGTTGTTGCAACTGACATGTCCACACTCAACATTCTCATGCTTAACCCATCTCTTTCCAGTCTCTGCTGGGCTTTGTGAAACATCACTGGCCCCCAGACAAACTCAAGCCTCGCTTCCAAACCCAGACCAGCTGGAGCCTTTATGAAGGCTGTGCTGACATGCAATTAAATAGGAGCAGAAATGTTGTTTAAATATTTCATCACCCCAGTGAAAGAACGGCAGGAGTAGAGGACTGGTGTCAGTTTTAGTGCACGGGCACAGTTTTTTTTTTTTTTTTTAAGACATGTTTTTTTGTGCGTGAAGGAGTGGATGAAGAATGTAGGAGGGAGGGGAGAGATGGATAGATGGAGAGGCAAAATGTGACAAGACAATGGAACATGGGGAAACTGAGTGAGAGGGAAGCGAGAGTAAATAGAAAGGACAAGTCAATATGTTTTTGCTTCCTGACTCAGGAAAGAATGTCCTTTGGCTACAAGGATGTTTTAGCTAAGCCACACCTTGTGAAATTATTAAAAAGGAGGGCATGGATGGATATGAGTAGTGCATAAACTCAGTGAACATGTGGCAGTCATAATCTTGTCCCAATTGAAAAATTTAAGAAGGATGTGCAGTGGGGCAATTTCACCAAGGGGAAGAAAATACATCCAAGAGCAAGGACTTGCTCAAGGTCATTCTTTTTTTTTTCTTTCTTTTCTCTCATGACAAGGCAAAACCACTTTGTGTCACACACGAATCACAGTTATATTCCTAACATGTTTGCATAGGCTGAAGAAGCAGCAGGTGATCATTTCAAGAATCAGTTTTGTATGTAGAAAAATATGTTTATGTCTTATATAGTCATGTATTTGCTGTATTGAGGCATGACTGTTGATGATAAAATAGAAAATGCCACATGCCTTCTAAAAGGAAATGGCTTTAACAGAATCTGAATACCTGAAAACCTTTCCTCTTCTGGCTGTTCTGGAAGTTGCACTTTATTTTTTTTCGGGTAGTTCATAGTGCCAATTATTGCATAATTAGATTGTGCCTTGAAACTGAGAACAAAACTGCCTAACTCATATTCAGTTACCTTCAGTCCTCTCCACTGTCACGTATTAAACGAACATATTTTTCCTTCGTTCCTCTTCCAAGAGAAAAAAGCCATAATTAATAATTGCCTCCACTCTCAGCTTTGAAAAACCTCTCGAGAGCGTCGAGGCAACTGTGGTGCAAGCACAGCCTTGCATCTCTTGTTCTGTGTGCAGCCTAGATTTGCTTCTCCTGAGATTAGTGTGTCCCCAGTGACTGTCTGGTCCAATTCCACCCAGTGCTGATGGCCTGTAAAATCCCAGTTCCTGGAGCGTTGGCTTTTAAAACATTCATCATTCCCTCACTTCCCTCTAGGTGCAAGCTCAGCCTCTATCAGAGGGTTTGACAGGGGCTTTTTTTGTCCCCCTCCCTCACCAGCCCTCACTCAAATAGAGAGCTTTCTAATCACACTTGTATTCTTCTTGATGGTCAATAGGATGGCTGGTTCAGGTGCCATGTGCTTCCTGTGCATTCAAAACCAAGCTTACATCAACTCACCTGGCGTGTGCTGCAGCTCCGTCCATTACCACTGGGTAATGTAGTTGTGTTACAGCATTGACACAGGCTATTTCTACAAGCTCCTTGACCAAGTGTGATTACTCACAGCTAACATCACGGACATGTTTAACTTTCTTTCAGTTCACTTCATCATTTAAACTACACTAGGTGCAAGGACATGAGCCAACATTGCGCTCGTGGTACTTGAATAAACATATCACATCCTGTTAGCGTGCATGAGTGACTTCAGATGAGGTGATGGAGGGTCATTTTCCGGCTTTGATTCATCACTGTAAAAGCCAGCGCTCACGATTATTTGTTGCCATTCAACACCATGCCGGTCTGTAGCTGTACGCAGAATGAAATTAGTTGTTGCTTTAAATCAGCCAACAGTGACGAATGTGCAGTTTTCCACAGTTCTTGCCGATACCTCTTCACAGCCACAGGGCTATTTGTTGCTAAATAAAGATCAATACAGAACAAGATATCCATGCAGATACTAGTACTCAGGGACATTTACTCATTAGTTCAGCACATTTGTGTTTGAAACAGACGTGGCCTCTGTGCACAAGAAAAGATTCTCCTGCTGTAGCCGGAGAGGAGTCAAAGAAGACAAGTACAAATGAGTTAAAGCAACGAAGACGTTTGTGGCAAAATAACGTGCCCAAGAAGAGGTGGCCTCCAGTAACTCTGCCTCACCAACAGTACATGAAACCGTATACAGTAACCACTCTTTGTGCTGTTGTTGCCACTTTGATCAGAGCAAACAGAACACATGTCCTTCGTCGCTATCGCTCTCCACCTCCGTCGCTTGTGTAAATTCAAACAACCTTCCAATTGTGTTTTTTTCCCTTTTAAAACACTCGCGGTTGTAATCGTGTTTGATTCTATCTGCAAAACAGATAGAATACATAAAGAGTGGCTTCAGAGGACTGTTGTGTGCAGTCATCCAAGGCTGCGTCTTAAACAGGATGCGTCTCCTCCCTGTTTCTGCTGACCCCGTCTGTTGACACACCAGCAAGCGTTTGGCTTTATCGCTCCTCCTCAGGGAAAGTCCGGCTAATAGAATTAATTGCATTTCACGTTCTGTTTGCATTCTTAATTGTTCCGTTTGTGTTCTTACGTGCACTTTTAATCCCTTCCTTCAGTTGTCTTTATCGAGGTAAATCCCAATATATAAACGGCCTGCCTGGCGACGTCGCACAGCACAGCAAACTCTCTCCACTCATCCTTGTTTCTCTGTGTGATTGTGACCTCTGCTGCAGCCATCCATGAAAACAAACATCCTACTGATAAAGGGGAATAAAACACCAAAGGCTTTGCATCTAAAAATCTGTCTGCCGTTTTTTTTTTTTTTCTTCATGTCAGCCTTTACTCAGCGCAGCCAGCCAGCACAAGTTGGCAGATTGGCTCTTTGGGTGGGAAGTCTGACTGAAACAGTTTTTTTTTTTTTTGTCCCTGGCAGTGATAGTGCCCAACACTACTGCAGCAAGGGCACCTCAAAACCATGTACAGTATGTGTGCTGATGTCCTCCAAGGTCTGGTAGTGGATAGTGTCAGAGTAAAAATAAATTACACACACATACACTCTCTCATAGCCACCATTTCCTCTGAATATAAAACAATTTACAATCTTGTCCTTGGTCAAAATTCAGGGGACTATCTCTTATCTGTTGTCTTGTTTTTTTTCCATTAAAGTCTGACATGGAGCTGGAGGCTAAGCTAGAAGTGTGTGCAGCAGTGTGTGTGTGTGTGCGTGCGTGTGCGTGTGTGTGTGTGTGTGTGTGTGTGTGTGTGTGTGAGAGATGTTAAAATTAAAGAGCGGCTTGCTTAATCACCCTTTATCAAACGCTCCAATCGACTCCTTTGCAGTCCCCTTCACCGACCAGGCTGACAGAGCCACTGAGACGGACTAATAACGTTGCTCATGCAAACAGAATTAAACCTGAAAGGCCTCAGCTATTGGAAGGATCCCTCAGGAACTGCAGCTAAAAAGCCCAGAACCAGACGTTGTACAGGGACAGTCAAAACTGATTTAACACACGCCTATCGAACACCAGCTGAGAAAGTGCACAGGGAGACAAAGCAATATTTAGCATTAAAGGACTGTTTTAGAGATTATCCGATTACACGAGTAATAATGCAGCCATATTGAAATCCGAATCCCAAAATGTCTATAATGTCTAAGCTCTTTGGCCCTCATGGCAGCATTGTAGTGTGAACAAAATGACTGCTGGATTCAGCTATTGAGCAAGTCAAAGCCTATTTGAAAGGGATAAAGAGCTTTCTTCTGAAGTTCATGGGGGAGTCAAGTTCATTAGTGGTTTTGATAGAGTAGGTGGTGTGAATCAAACCTGAATCAGAGAGAGGCTGAGCGAGACAGAGAGCTGAGCAAACCACAAACAGGCTCCAAAGGGGCAGGTCTTTGGCCTCTCTGTCAATACTGGGTCACACACACACACACACACACACACACACACACACACACACACACACAGAAGCACATGTGAGCAGTTAATGTTACAATAGCGACTATTTCCTATTATTCCAAACAACCCACAGCTTTTTTTCCCTTTTCATCAAACAGTCCCCTACTTCCTTTCTTCACCTCTAATTACTCTTGTGGCAGTTTGCAGTTGTGGAAAAAGTTGCAAACAGGCCACAGAGAGAGTTAAGTGAGAGCTGACAGAATCGGGTCACATCAATACAACAGAAAACAATTAGTTCTCACTGTAATTTAGACTGGACTGTTCTGATAAGGTCATTTGGGTCTGTCAAACTTCATATAGGGCTGGACGGGTTTTTCTACTTCCACATTATGGCCCCTTTTTGTGATTCCCAAAGAACGTGTTGACTGAGAATATGTGCAGGTGCCAACTACAGTTAACGGACCAAATGTTGGCTCTTACAAAGTTTCATCAAAGGGAAAACATGATGCATTGTCCCTACCAAGGAAACAAGTGGATAAATGACTCTGAAATGTTTTTTTCTAAGCTGTAAATCTAAAATATTCACTACTGAACTGATAATCTGTTTATTAATTTAGTGATTTGCAATGTTAACCTGAATGCCTGCAATGACAGATTTACAACAATCAGCAGATAGGAGGTTTTGCTGTTTTCTTCTTTTCAATAGTTCCTGATAGATGATAAATTAAAGTTTTATTGATAGATCTAAATGAGCTGTCCTGGAAATGAAGACTCATGGCAACTCAGCAATAAAATTACTTTTCAACATGTAGGCTTTCACTCATGAGCAGTGGGAAACTGGGCCTCCAAGCAGCCCCATTAAGTCCAATAAAATAAACAAGACTGGAAGCCACTTGATGAAACAGTGACGGTTTTATTTGCTGACAGGCATCATAAATCAGCTGAGCACAAAACTATAACACGTAATCTTAGAGCGCTTCCTTCTCAGGTAGCTTCAAACAATAACCTTAAAAATAGAAGAACACATCAGGTCCAATGTCAAAATGTCCAGGTCACATGTGCAATTTGTTGTTTGATCAAGCAACCTCCAGTTTCCCTCAGCATGAAGGCTGCAGTCTTGCACGGTTTCTCTGCTGAAGTGTTTCCTTACCCAGTGGTGCAGAATTAGTGTGCATGACACAGGCAGGAAATTAGAAATATAAAATACTTCCAAGATATGCTGTCCTGGTAAGTCAAGTAGAACCCCAGCACTGCGCGACCTCAACGCTGAAATTCAATCAGCAGTGAGGGGGCGTTGTGAGAATAAGCCGCCTGACTGACAGTGCTAAAAGGGGTCAGGAAGTCCAAGGCTACTGATCAATAAATGTGTGCAACTATACACATGATACATGGCCGACAAACACACACACACAAACACACTGTCTGTCTCCCTCTCCGCAGGAAATACACCTCGATTTAGACTGTTCATTAGAAATCACTAGACCCTCCACTATCCTCGCTCCCTCCCACACAGAGGGAAGACACTCGGCCCTTTGAACACCATCTCTGCATCTTCTTATTGTGTATTTACTACATCAGACCTATGATTGGGTTTATGTTATCTCCCCGAAGCCGCTACAAAGCATTTAGCCACCCTCCTCTCTACATTATTAACTGTTCCCGTCATTATCTGATGACTTCTCTCAGGCATTTCTCTGAAAATAGAGCTCCCTTGTTCAGCGGCTGCCAGGCGAGAAGACAGACAGAGGAGAGGGTGGCGACGCTGGTAATGCAGGAACAGGGGGGTGAGGATGTGTGTACTGGAGAGAAGGGAAAACTGATCAAATGAGCCAATCCCCATGTTTGGTGCTAATGATGAGCCTGCAGGAGAGGCCTGCATCCGTTCACCAGATGTGGGTAAGATGGAAGCTGGAGTGATAAAAAGATGAAGAGAGCATGGGCCATTATGGCTAACTGCCTCTACTAAAACTTTAAAGTGATGCACAGAAGAGGCTTTACATTACTGTGAACAATTTCCAAAGAATACCATAAGGTTCTGACTGATTTTTTTTACCTCGCAGGCGGCAATTCAGTTTGTTTCAGTGCGCTATTAAAATCACCCTGCAGACTCAATACTTGAAACTCTATCACATCTTCAGCTTGAGATCCGTCACTGTGAACAGCGTGATTTCTTTATTTAAGTTACATTTTCATTTCCAAACTCGCACCAGCGGCCTGTTTAAGAAAACTTAGATTTAGTCATCAGAATTGATGAGTGCTGTTTTCCTGCAATCAAATGTAGAAGGCAAACAGCTGGCAAACGCTGACATTGTGAAAAGGAAGGTGTGAATTTGGTCATTTCTTACAAAAAAGGATTGCTGTTAACAGCAGACTGACATTTTAGGTGACAGAGAATTGAGAGTTTTCTTTGCTGCCTTCAACATGAATCCATAATGTAACTTTGGAGACTGTCCTCCCAAGAAAAACAGCAGCATCAGTCATTTCAGTAAACACACAGAAAGAGTCATAAGTTCATGTGACAAAGCTCCAGCAGCAGTGTTAATTATGAGTCATGTCTTTTGGGAGCAAAGGAGATAGTTTGACATGGTTATAGAGCCACAAAGTCTGCAGAAGCAGGAAGTCGGGGTGGGCGGGTCAACAGAAACTTGGACATTGACACAGGGGCTGCTGTTTTCTTCTGTCAATGTTGGTTTCTTTAAACTATGATTGTTTAACCCAAACCACAATCTCACCCTTACAAAATCCTTTTTTTTTGGAAGACACAGACAAGAGAGTCGTCCTTCCGATAGTGGGATCAGATCATAAAATGCTTGTTTAAATCTTCTGGATGGTAATTGCAAACAACATATTTTGTGGTTTAATTAGGACAACTTAATGTTGACATTTAAAAAGTGGACTTGTTTACTGCAATGGGAGACATAATGAACTACATCTAGCGGCGTGTCTGGATAGTAGAAAATCACTTTAAAACATAGGCTTCATAAAAGCAGTAAAGCAAAGTATCTGTTCAGTTTGTTTGAAATGAGCCAAAACATGGAAAAAAGTATCAATTCCAGTTGGGGACCGACTAGAACCTTTTTCTAAATTTAATAACCTTAGCCTGCAAATAACTAACTTTCTTTGGGCCCAATTACTGTCTATTTATTGAACAAGCCATTCCTGATTGATGTGCGTTCACAGTGGGCAATCCATGATTCAAAGCCATTCCTTATTTGAATACCATCATGTATACTCCACATGTACGTTAATGAGTCATGGCTGTAATTAGGTCAATGAATAATTCATATTGTTAGTATTCAAAAATGTATGCCCCGCGCATGATACATGCATCAAGAACACAAGCTGGAGTGCATCCTTATGCACCATTTGCCTTACAATAGAGTGATGAAAGGAGCGCTGATTGTCAGGGCTTGCTTTCCTTTTAATGGGGTCAGATAAAGCGAGCCAGCGATTTCTGTTTTACTCTTAAAAAAATCATTCTTGTTGAAGGTTAATAACGATAGAAGTGACCCACTAATAGTCTGTTTTAGGTCATAAACAAGAGTTCACTTCCATATGTTAAAGATTAGCTACAACAATCTATGGCTCCAGTTGTGTTATCTCACTTTTAATCTCATTTTTGTAATCTAACTGCCTACTTATCTCAACCCCTTGAGCTGCTGGTTTAATTCCACTCGAATCCATAATCTCTGGCTGCGTGTTGAGCTATAAGGGCATGAGATTCACACGTTAACAACATGGCGCTCTCGTCGGTCGGGGGAGTCAGAGCACCGAATGCTTCCTGGTCCCAGCGTTACCGCCAGCTGTTTATGTTACTGATGGATATCGTTCTACTTTTCACTCATTCTACTTTCCCCTCACTCCTTGGAGATACTCGGCCGACCGTCAATTCCTGAAGGGGGCCTGTGGAGTGATTCAATAGGATGGTAACAATAATCTACACGCTGTCTCTTGAGACAAAAACAAGACATACACACATGCACATGCGGGCACACACCAGCAACTACACACATGCACAAACACTCTAACCTGTTCAAACGATGGGACCGGCACCATTTCTGCCTCATCTCTCTCTCTCCCACTCTGCCCTTTGCTCCTCTCATTTTCCACCTGTCTCTGATCCTCTGCCTCTTTTACATTTCAATCCACCGCCTGTTCCTCCTCGTCCTGACAGGAGAGTGAGCGGAGAGGGAGAGAGAGAGCGGGAAAGAGGGAGTTGTCCCCTTTGGGTAGCTAAGCGATTACCGTTTGAAAGATCCAATTCCTTGCATCATACCTCTCACAACCTCCTCTGCTCCCCCATTACTCTGTGGGAACCCGTTTCTGCCTCCTCTGCACGTCTGGCACCTCCGCCACTCTTTTCTTCATCTCTCCTTATCCGTTTATTCTTACTTCATTTATGACTCTCCTCGTTGTCTCTAATCCCACCCACAAGCAAGCCATTTAATTCACACTCATGGGTTTCTATGTTTGCGTTGTCATTACTCCTTGCGCATCCAGTCGGCTCACTGAAATATGCTGCAAACTGTAATCAGGCATTTAAAACTCAAGTGTGATAAAGAACCACCTTGTAAATGTTTTAAAAAATCATTTGAACACGCCTGTATCTGCACATGCACGCTTGCATTTTCTGCCTATACATGCGTGTTTATAAGAGCACATCTCTGTGTGTGTTAGCATATATTGTGAGCTGCTTCAGGAGCCATTTCTGCCTGTCTTATCTGGCTGAGTGGAGAGCTGGCTGCTCCAACAGCAGAGCCAGAGCCCACTGCCCACTGCTTAAGTGGAAGACTAATCCCTCTTCTCAAAGCCCACTCTAGTAGTAAACACCACTTCTCCAAAGCCACCCATGCACACACAGCATGTCCAGTCCAGCCACAGTCCCCAGTACTCGGTCTGGGTTATGTGCAGCCTGGGGTGGGAGGAAATTATTGAGGGCGCCTCATCTCATATCAAATAATCACCAGTACCATGTTTCATTAAGAGTTGAGGGGAAGGATCTTTTTGCACATGCCAGCACTCAACAGTTATTTGTCCCTCGAATCCTTCAGCGAGGCAGATCGTGCCCGCGTGCACCTTCCTGCATCTGCCACATTCATTGCCCTTCATCTCCATGATAAAGGGAGGAGATATTGTTATGGAAAATGTTGCAAGCGGACATAAAACCTTGGAAACCTGAACCATCTAACAGCTGGAAAGGGGAACAAAACTGCCAGTGAAATGTCTCTAAATGGGTTTTCATTTAAACCTAGGAGGGGTCATTTCCCTGGCTTTTTTTTTTTTTTTTTCAATTGGAAAAAAAAAGATCTCCTCCTAGCTGGATGCCTTCAGGGTGCAATTTATTCTAATGGAAAAAGATTACATCTTGAATTAAAAAGTACTCAGCACTGACCAATAGGACAGGAATCAGGCGAAAGTAGTGAGAGAGAAGTATCTTTCTTTTGGTTTTTTTTGTTTTGCTGCTTTTCTTTGTGCTTTGCTTCACTCTGCAGAGACCGTTTAATAAGAACAACAGTTTATAAGACTTTTCTGGCCCCAGCAGTGCAACTGAAGGTCATTATTTGCTTACCTTGCTGCTATGAAACAAGGTATTTAACAGAAGAAGGTCTGATGCAAAATAGAGATCTGCCGTATGGCGTGACGAGTCTTTGATGAGGAAATTCATCACAATCACCGCCATATCTGGCAGCCTTGTGATTTTTCACCGTAACACTTCCTTTAGCCATTTGGGGTACATTTTAAAGGTGGGTGGGTGGTTGGAGGGACAGGGTGGCAGATTGAAATTCATTAAAGTGAGCTTTGCATACACGCTGCACTCGGCTCTGCGTGGATGGTTGGCTCTCCACTCAATCAAGTCTGGTAAAAATTGACCCACATCATCCATTCCTCTGCGAGCCAGGAGCAGTGTGTAATGTGGCATGCTTTTTGCATTATTTCAGGGTGGCCTTGCTTTTGATAGATTTTTAGTTGTAGAGCAATTATACTGTCGGCAGAAAGTATGGAAATGTGCCCTACTATTGGACTTATCTGGATCTGTATAGATTCACATACTGCACCAGGCAAAAAAGGGTCAAATGAGGACATTGAACAATTTCTTCCTGTTTCCAAATTATGGCAACTTGTGCATGCTGATTCAATTATTATGAAAGTAAGAGTGATACTCCAACTCTCTCAAATACTGGTTTGTATATTTAGCTTGAAAACATGCACTTGAACAAACAAATGCACCAAAGATTGTAAGTCAATAAAACTGCATATGTGGCTAAAAGATTACTCTTACAGCCCGAGTGTTCACTAATATGTTTTATTGAAAGCATTTATTCAAGCTGAGTGACATCTCACATCTCATATCTGCACTGAGCTTCTGTGGTCGAATTAAGGTTAATCAAAGTTCAAGTCTGTTCAAATCCCTAAAGAGGACACAGGGGAAACTGTGGATCTCAGGATAAACGTTATAAAACACATGCTGACAAGGTAGGGCATTGCATTCCACGGCATGGGAGGAAAAATTAGAAGACCGAACGATATCAGAACTGGATCTGTTGAGTCAGGACGAGACGGGTCCAGTCAGGATGTGTCTAGAGGTTCCATTAGCGGTTCCCTGCACCTGCGCGACTGCTCCACGCTCTGGCTGCTCATCAATCTTTCAGGGCTTTGCCTGTGAAGGCATGGTGGCTCCGGAGCTGGGTCACTGCCAGATGTAGCACAGCCAGATTCTGAGATGGTGCAAACAAGCACAGACAAGCTGCAGCGGCCGGCCGGGCTTGGCTGCTCCGCGCCGGTCTAGTGGACGGGCACACCGGAGGAGGTCGGCCTGTTTGTCTGTCTGCACAGCAACAAAACAGCCCGGCTCAGCACAGCCAGCGCCGATATTTTGGCCACAGTCAGCGCATGCATGTGTGTCGGATGCTTCAGCAACAACGGGGGAACGCGGACAGCTGAGAAGACTCCAAGAACACCATGCACGCTGGGTGAAGTGAGTTTCTCCCTGCCAGTGAGACCACATAGCACTTTGATCCTTTTTTACTCATCTAACCTAATACACACAAACACCGAGGCTATCTCAGACTGTCCGTCAGCTGTCAGAGAACACGCTTCAACTGAGCGCTGTCTTTTTTCTTTTGCAAAGCTGGTCACCCCACAAAAGCAGGAATGTCATTTTCTGCCAGAAATGTGTTGTAGGTGCAACCCTCCAATGTTACTGTCAGGAAAAACTAATGAGCATCATTTCTCATTCATCACTGCTCTCTTCACAGACACATACCTGCACATGCATAAAATCTTGGGCTCCAGCAGACGAGGACATCCTCCACTACACAGCAGGAGCAGACACTCTGTTTGCAGCTGATTCTGTTTGTTTCTCCTGTTTGATTGAGTTGAATGTCCCCAGGGCACAGTCAGAATATTGTGGGCAGCCACAGAGCATAAACGATCTGAGGCTCGCTTTTTATGTTGTGTTCACCATCACAAAAAAAAAGGAAATAAAAGTTTACTTTCCATAGAGAGGTAGTTTCAAGGCTACACAAAGCTCTGCTCTGCTTGTATGTAGATTTTTTTTTGCAGTAACCCAGAAGCATTTAACTGCAAATGTTTTGTTCCGGAAACCATTATAACGCATTGTGCATCCTCTCTGCTTTAATATGTTGATTTTTGCAAAGTTAAATGGGGATAGCATCCTAGAGTGCTATTAAGCCTTTGCATTGCAGAGTGGCTTCAATTAACCTTTTTAGTGATTGCACTGGAGGACACATTGGAATCCATTGTTAATCCAATAATTATTGTCTGGTGGATGTACTTGACTTCGCCCCGTCAGCCAGCTAATTCACTTCATGTGTGTTTTTTCTCTCCTTTTGCTGGAGTCAATAATTCTTCTGATTAGAGTTGGATGTGCTATTTAAAAGGGGAGACGTTTATCAGGTTGTTATCCACACTCCGGTTAACGTGCTAACAAAGCAGAAGCATGTAATTCACCTGGGACTTCACAAAATGTAACGTAGCTTAATCAAAACATATGTTAATTTAAACCTGGGAGTCATTTTAAAACAATCAATTGAAATAATCTATGATGAATATAATGCTAAATGTATGTAACGAAAAAGTAGATTAAGTATATGTTTTTTATTTTCTATTTTTGTGAACTCTTCCCTTCATCTCAAACAATAAAGCATTTTTATCACACTAAACAAGCAAATAGTTCATCAAAGAAATGTATATTACTTGATACAGTGCTGTTACTTATGTTTGAGCTAAGTTTGAGAGTGAGTGAACAAACTGTTATAAATCCAAGTAACCAGCTTGTAATTTGGAGTTTTGGTGGGTTGATGCTGTGCAAAAAGTACTAACACCATTCACAGTTACAGAAGATATGAAAATCCATTGTATGTATTCATATTTTATAGCTGAGGTCCAAACAGATGTCATGCAAACTTAGAAACATGCCATCGGTTCAAAATTATGTTTAAAAGCAATTCCCTTAAAATTAGTCTGGAAGCATCAAGACAATAAAACATGTCAGTATGTTGTTGAGTTGTCTCGGCTAAAAGGGGTTAAAAATCATAAGTCTGCGTATTAATTTTGTCTTTGTCATAAGAACAAAGCCATTTATCACCTTAAATACAAAACTCCAATGTTCTCGGATCAACTTGAAATTTCTTACTGAATTGGTCTCACAGGCAAGTGATGAGCTCCAAACTACTATCATCTGTCTGCGATGCTCCACGGCATCATAAGAGCACTTGCCATCATAAGAGCACTATTCCCTGTTAACTGCAGTTCAGTCAGTGAAGCCACAATTTGAGCTATGCCGGCCATCTTACAGCCTTTTAACCACTGGACTAAATGGGGCCCTTTTGATCCTACAGCACAGACATTTTGCTCCCTATATGTTTATGGGAAACTGACGTGCATTGGGAAAGCAAATTATTCTGTTCAGTCTGGGAAGCAGGCAGCCATTTATCCCTGTGCTCCTCTCACCATGCTATTTCTCCTCCTCTCCAAGAGACCCATCTGTTGTTAGAAATGTATTTATTGATGACTATTTACTTCTCCTGGTTTGCTTTTGTGCCTCAATTTAGCCCCCGAGTCATTCCAGCATTTCAATGACTCTGGTACTCCAAAGTGTTTGGCTCCCAATTCAAACGGCCTAGTATAAAACATCATGGTGTACCCATGCTATGCCTGGGAATGTGGAAACCTGGTTAATATTCCAACCAGCAACAGCAGAGTGAAATTTGAAAGTGGAGTCTTTTTAAGTGGTTCATTTATCTTGTGTTCGAAGAGCCGGCCCACACTCCGACATAGAGAAAAGACTTACAAGGAAAATCCCAATCAAGCACCAGAGAAGCGTTCTGGGGGCTTTTGTACGGTCATTTGCTAAAAACAAATTTGCCTCTGCTCCTGCACACTTTGTCCTGCAGAAATAAACTGAAAAATGTCTCCAGAACTGGTCGTAATTGTTATGACCGAATGTGTCTAAATCAGAAAAGTACAGCGTCTGCCCCATTTTGTCATCTGCAATGAGCCCACAATGATTGAAGCAATTTTTTTTTTTTTTTTAATTCCAGGCTCAGCCACGAGCCAGAGAAAGGTTAGAGGCAGAATTTGGATCCCCCCAAAAAAGACGAGAGAATGCAGATCATGAGATGGAACTGAAGTAGCTTTTTATGGGTGACAGTAAAGGTTGAAATTAACACTGATGAAACACACTGAGAAAATGAATGTGTCTACCGGTGCAAAATGGCTCTAATGAAGTGAGGCAATATCAATTAATGCAAGAGGGAGGAGGGATGGAGGCGAGCAGAAGAGGGGACGTGAGGGGTTGAGAAGGATCAGGAGGATCAAGAAGCTATGACAGCATGGGAGAAAGACTGGGAGAACAAACTGCAGAAACATTTTTAAAAGATGGTTTACACTCCATTGCATGGCTAAGGAGGTCAATTTGAGCATGATAACAAACAACTGTGTTTAATGATTTATCTGCCTAATCTGACGCACATCATTAGGCGGAAGCCCCCGTACAACCAAAACAAAGCAAGCATAAAAGCATCAGTAAATCTGCTCTTTTAACAAAACAACACAATTCTCCCATCTGCAGCACCCGCTAAGTATGTTTGGCAGCTTTCTGGGGCACACACAGTCGCAGGAATAGATCCAAGATGTATGTTTTTTTGTAATGAAGATTGCCAAGAACCGACTGTACAAAGCCGAATATGCGTAAGTCCGGTTTATTGCCAACTTTTCCTCTTTTCATCCTTGCAGGAAGTGGGGGGCCTAAGTCGTGTGTGATGGGCTGGTGATTGAATTTTCTTATTAACAGTGACTGATCAGGACGGGTATGTGGCAGCAGGCGGCAGTCTTTGAGGGAGAACCAGCCCAGCTGAGACGCTGCCTCGCTGCTGGGAAGTCACCAGCAGGACAGACACACATATGGAGGAATACGCGCTTTCCCGTGGAGTGAAATTTGTATTTGTGTGGACAGTGGAGTGTGCTAATGCTGGAGCCTGTCACATTATAAATGAGCATGGCTCGCCGGGGCAGCTGGACCAGGCATGGGGCAGCTGGGTAATTTGGAGAGTTGTGGAGAGCGGTTTGTCGGCCCAGCTGTGTTAGCTGAGGTGGTAAAATGGGTTTGGGTCGCATGATAGAGTGTGTGTCCATACATATATGTGCATGCATGCAAGAATGGAACGAGGGGCAGCTCATCTCAAATCCTCGATGTAGACAGGGGGAATAAACAGGCCTGGAACTGAAATGACACTTCACTGAAATATTGATCACCCTCCACAGCAGAGGGAGAATGCACAGTACAGATAGACACAAAGACAGATTGATGAAACAGTAATGCAGATTTGAGGGTTTCTCTACAAAACCTTCCGGCGGTGCGTAGCATTACATAAACATGTTTTCTTTCCTATACTTTGAACCCTACGCTGATAATTTGCTGGGATGTCAATAGGTGTTGCATAATTTATTGTGATTGATTCGGTGTTGATAACTCATATATGGAGGCTCCTGATATGTAGTATAACTTTAAATAAATAAACAGATAAGCAAACCACAGTGCTGTAAAGGGAAATGTAGCAGTTAGTGTGGCTACTCCAAACAAATAAATTATTCAGCTTACAATCAACTCACAATCTCAGCTACTATGCACACACACACACACACACACACTGCAGGTGGAGGAAGGAAAAAAGATGGAGGAGCTGCCGCATTGTGTGCACTTCCTGTCATTGGAAAAATAAAACTTTGAGTTGTTTTGTGGTGTCACAGAAAAGTCTTCAAAATACCACGAGAAACCGAGCAGGATTTAACAAATCAATTAGCACCATCTCCCTGTGATCCAGCTGACTGAGGAGCGCGAGGGAGGAGAGAGAAAACTAGAGGCGTCGGAAGGAGGGAGAGGACATGTGGAGGGAAGTGAAAAAAGGAGAGGCCTTTGTTTTTCTTTCTCTCTGCCTCACTCTAATTAGACGGGCCAGTGTGAGCAGAATCCCAATGGCAGGATGCAGGGAGTAACAGATGTAGAGAGGAGAAATGAAAAGCAGGGGGGGGGTATACCATGACACTAACCTGAGCTTGCACGACGAAGGAAGCCGGAGAGGTAAATACGGGTCTAGTGCTGCGAGAGGTGATGATAAAAAGTTGGCATATGTAAAACAGACAGATGGGGAGGTTGAGATTTGCTGGGTAAAAAGAAGAAAAAGAAGAAGGAAAAAAGGCAACTAACCCAACTCTGTGTGTGTCTGATTGCAGACAAAAGGTAATTTAGGAGAGACGCTGCAGAGTGCGGCAAACATTGGCTCCCCACCCAGTCGAACTATCAAAGACCTCGATACTCTTTGCTATTTATGCTCCTTTCTGACTGACAGTCTCATTAAAAGGGAAACTGTTTCTCCTAGAAATAAAGTCATACATAACTATTTTACATGAGCTCAACATGCAGGTTTTGGGGAAAAGGCACATCTGCATAATGTTTACTTCCATCCTTTTCTAAAGATGCATCGTGAAACATATATGCAAAATGTTCACTGTTACCATTTTTCCTTTTTCCTACAACACCTGCACATCTCAAAAAGAGGCATGGTTATGTTTAAGCAACTAAAAGTCCCTGAAACACTGGAGCAACGACAGGACGTTTAAAGTATGGTTAGAGTTAGGTAACTAAGCCACTTGACTGGGGAAAAGATTGTCGCACTGTAACGGTGAAATGAAATGTGAAATGAAAGTGAGATATGAGACAAATCTGGGCCTGAGTCATGCAGCTGTACACTCATCCACCTCAAACACCTTCACTATATAAACATCACACTGCTTCCTGTGATGCCAGTTTTGCTGCTGAACATCACTTTTAATTGCAAATTAGTTGCATAAGACTGTAATTTGTGGGAAACAGGGTTGCGGCGGAGGTGTCTTTTTTTTTTTCCGCACACACACAAATTGACTATCAGTACACTCCCTTTTGAAGCCTCTTTAAAAGTCCTATGTTTTAGAGCAGCTGGAGGGCAGGAAGACTCACTAAGCTGGAGAGTAATTAAATAACCCTGGATCAAATTAAGCCAATAACACAGCGACTGATGTAGGCAATATTAACAGTGAATTATCTGATGTTATAGCAATTATAGTCACTTTAGTGCAAGTCTGCTTTATTGTCAAAGAAGAAAAAAAAATGTTTGCAGACTGAGCACAGCAAAGAATAATTTAATTATAGTGGATCAACAATTTTAAAGTATTGATCTATGCTATGCCATAAACTCTGTCTACATACTATTAAACAATGTTGACATCAGATAAGACATCAAGTAAGAGTATCAGCATCATTTTGTGAATGTGATAAATAAACCTTAGATAAATGAGCCTTTTGTAGCCTTTTTAATGAGTGACAACCTGCTCTGTTCTTCAGAAACCAAGCCTGTAAATGTCTCTGTCAGCTGTGTCACGTTTCAGAGTAGCTATGGGTTAGGTATGAAAAAGCATCTCTACAGAATATTTGGGGAACAAATGGATTATATGCCTCGAGCTCAGCCTCATCGTCATAGGCCAGATTTGTCATTCTGCAGGATTTGAAATGTCTTCCTCCAAGTTCTTAAAATGGCTTTCCTTGATTTGTGCCACTATTTGGATAGCCAAGCTCGCCGATGAGTCAACACAGGGGCTAATTTCTTTAAGAGCGCCGAGAAGAGGATTTCCAAACTGATAAATTTAAGTGAACCTGACTTCGGTTCAACATTATCAAAGCCATTTTCAAATCAAAGGTTTTAATACTTGAAATACGCTAGAAAATGTGCGTCATCGCATGGCAAACGATGCAAGGTACGGAAATAGAGCAGTTCAACTCTTATATTCATAATGACAGAGGAGAATCTCACACAGATTGTGCAGCTTTGGTACAATGGGTGCTTACCAGAGATCTAAGGTGGCTTCATCAAATATTGAGCAGCATTTCAAACGCGAGCGTCAGACTGTGATTGAGAATAGCACACTTGAAAGTGAGATAATCCATCAACACATTTGAACCGGCAAACACTGATGACCCATTTCCTTTTGGCACCTGTTTCAACACTTCAGCTGAAAGATGCATTATTAACAACATTTATCTTTCACTCGCTGAGCTTGTGGGTGCATGTGTCTACATTTAGTTTGTACAAAGAGAAAAACCTGTAAAAACTGAACTCAATGACCTGTAACAAAGATAAAAATGCTCTCTTTGACACTTGGTTGCTTCATACAAACACAACAGTTGTACCTTCCTTCTCGTCTTTAGTTCATGTCTGGTTCAAGGGACAACAAGGCATATTAACAAAATATAAACTGTAAAATTTGCTTAGTCGTACTTGTGGGCTCAGATTTCAGCCCTTTCAAATGACACAATGCTCATATTGCAGAAACTATATCCCTTTCAAATGAGGACCTGGTTGCCATGCTTACATGTGGTATTCAATTCAGCACAATAGCTGCAGACTAGTTTTGAAGGCCATCTTGTAGCACCACATTAAATGGACTTGTTTAATGGTGCTTTTTTGTCTAAATCTGCCTCTACATGGAGGCCAACAAGCTTTAACAGTGTCCTGGAAATTTGCTGGAAGCCCCCCACTCTGAAACAAAGCTTCATAGCCACTGTGGATAATCCATCTGATTCAAGTTTTTTCAGCAGCTGTAATTAAATTTCCTAACGATCGCGGCACTATAACAGAGGGGGATTGGACACTGAGTGGAATTGAAGTTCAGAGGAGCGAGACCTCTATAATGAAGCTTATTCATTTAAAGCATACAGCACGCCACCGAGCAGGGCTATCTCACTTTCACCATGTAGTCGCCGAATGACCTGACGAGAAAAGAATGATATACTGCACTGTATGTGGCAGCAGCAATAATCCAGTTTAATATGAAACCTGGTGCAGATCACCAAGACGCAACACATGTTTTTTAATGAGGGAGGCAATTAGATTGTGATTCTGAGAGTCCGTGTGTATGAGATTGTTAATTTCAATTACGGCATACATCAGTATCCACCTCAGCTCTCTCTTTACTCGGCGGGGAAATTTTAGAAGCTCCACTATATTAGGGAGCATAACTGTGTTAAGTTAGGTGAGCCAGCAATCAAGCAGCACACAGCAATACCAATTAAAGGGAGAGAAAATAGATAGAAAAGCTTATTTCCATTAAGATGGGAAAACTGCAAACCCTGCAAATGGGGTTTGGATTTTGGAGCTGTGCCCTTGGCCGGTGCACAGAGGTGACGGCCCCCATTTTTATAGAAAGGGGACCCAGAGGATATCTCGGTGTTGTGTTCATGAGTGAAGGTAAAATTGAGTCGGAGGATTGGTGCTGCAGCTGCAGTCATGCAGACATTGAACCAGACAAAGTTTGCAGTAAAAAAGAAAGGCCCGAATGCAGAGCTCTCAATCTACCAAGTGATCTATATTCTTCCCCTTACCTGCTGCCACAAGCTCTGGTTAGTGACTGAGAGGATAAGATTGATCCTCAGGGAGAGAGTGAGGGGCTCAGGGTTGAACCGCTGCTCCTTAGCATTAAAAAAGCACCAATTGAGGTGGTTCAGGCATCTGATTCGAAATCCTAACAGGTGCTTCTGTTTGGAGGGCATGTCTGATTGAGGGAAGAGTGAGTGGGAGGAGGCCCAGAAAAGACTGAGACCAACTCAAGGGATTATATATACAGGCACACCTCGATACACACTGGGATCACCCGCATGAGCTAAAAGGACATCCAGGTTATTCTACTAGAGCTGCTTCTACTACAATCCAGTGAGCCAGCTTTTGCTGTAAGCCTCTTTAAGATGATAGTGGAGTCATGGGAATTTGCTCGCTATCTGACAACATGTGATTTGTAAAAGGCTAAAGACTGTGTACATACGTTTTGGGAGGTGCCTGCATCATCATTTGGTCGCTGGAGACTTGAGATGAGAGCTAAGTTCGCACCGTACTTTTGGACAATGTCTCAATGTGGACCCTCCTGTTCTGTCGTCTGGGCTGAGCTGGGATGGCTGTTTGTAGATGACGCCATCCTACTGGCTTTACTGGACTTTGATCTTCAGCATGCACTGGCCCATTTTACAGCTGAGTGCGATGAGTGAGGATGAGCATTGGCACTTGAAGAAAGTGTGAGGTTTTCTCCTTTCTCCATCCACGTGAGAGGGGATAACATGTCTTCAAAGTCTTACTCATGTGTGACAGTAAGAAGGATCATGGGATTAATGGGGGGTGTCAGCTGCACTTATTGCAGGTGTTATGTTGGGATATAGGTGTGAAAGTAAGTGTGGGCCACAGATCAAGGCTCTGAATTTTCTGGGGCTGGTTGCCGTTGGTCATCTATGGTTTATAAGATTTGGGACGAGCGAAAAGAATGAAACAGCGGTGATGAGTTTTCTATGCAGGGTTGACTGGCGTGATAAAATGATAAGAACTAAATCATAGAAATCGCTGGAGAAAAACATGGGCAGCTCCCGATTGACATCACAACCCTTAAAAAGATAGATGGATGGATTAATGAATACAAGAAGGGAAAAGAAATACAAGCTGGAAACCACACAACCACTTCCACAATTGCTGCAGCAGGATTGGAAAACATCAACATGAGGGCTTTGCAATGGCAACAAATGGCTCAACTCCCTAATCTTTAGTGTAATGCCATTATTATTGGTGACATGGTGTCAGCTCAAAAGCCACGATATGGAGAATCACAGAGTCATTTTGTGTTCATATTTCACAATTGGATGGGGAGAGAGTGGCGTGCTTGAAAAAAGAGAAACAAAATTAATCTAACGAGCTTTTGCTTGTTAAGGACGTGCTCCGTCTCCGGCTGAATGACAATGACGAGGCATCCGCTTACCACGATACACATTCCATTGTGAATAAATGAATATGTGAGCACACTGCAAAACAAAAGCAAATGGAGGAATTAATTCAATGAAATGAAAAGCCTGCATTGCCAGATAAGCCATAAGGCTTCGCTGCCGAGGTATGAAATATGACGGCGCTTGTTGAGCCGCATGGATTCGGTGGCTGGGCCTACATGTGACAATCTGTCCGTGCAGCGTCCACTGTGGTAGGCTCGTAGCTCCGGCCAGAGTTTCTTGCATCATTAATTCAGCATCTCCCTGGCATGGTGCTTTGGCTGCTTTCTCTGCATATGGGCAAAGTGAATGCCAGGACAAACAGAGGTCAGAGAGCAACAGAAAAAAAAAAACTTTCCCAAGAAATCTTACTTGCTCTCACATTTACACATATGTTGCCTCAGAGAAAAACATGTTCTGCCATAAGGATCTCTAAAGTGAACCTATGCGCATGTGATGAACGCAAGCCATGATCTGTTTTGAAAAGTTTGGCCAAGGCCAGGAACTTGAGAATAAATATGTACTTATGTGTGTCTACTCCCAACTACAGTGGGGAAGATCAGAGAGGGAATCCATACCAAGATCCACATTCAGCCAGACCCACAGCGGCGCATCAGAGCCAGCGGCTGCCCAGGGGGTGGGAGGCTGCACGTCCAGCTCCAGCAAGGCCACTCGGCTATCAGGACAGCTAAAACAGGCACAGCGCTTGGCATGGAGCTACAAAGAGCCTGGGCCTGCAGGGGGAGTCCTGTTTGATGGGGAGGTGATAAAGATGGACGGTCACCCTGCCAACTACCTCTGAGTCATAAAGCCGGGACGAGTGTTGGGGGAGGGCGAGTCGCAAAAAAAAAAAAAAAAAAAAAGATTACAGGAAGACAGAAAGAGCTGGATAGTTAGAGTATGAGCTCTGCTGAGTAGCTCTGAATGCTGGGTAATTGGATTGGGAGAGCCCTTGATGAGAGCGAGAGGACTCTGCTCACAGCTAAGGGAGACATTTTACACAGCCACATGCTTTATTTCCTATACTGTAACTATCCTGGGCTGCTGATGGAGACCTTGACTTCATTCCGGCTTTGTCGCAAAAAGCATGGAAACAGTTAGAAACTGCGAGGGCAGTAGGGCAGCATGTGGAGGTCTGTAGTATTCGTACTCCACAGAGACGACGAGAGGACAAGAGTTTGCAGCATGTGAGTGGACAAGCTATGGCAGCATCCTCACAGCGCGCTGTTTCGCCTGAATGAGCTCATATGGTGAGCAAGATGGAAAGAGTCCTTATCGCTCAGTGTAAACAAACCAGCTTCTGATGAGTTTCCGGGAGGCAAAAGAAAAGATTTTTCATGAACAAATTAAACGGATATAAGGTTAAGTGCATGACCTTGACTTCTTTTTTTTACCCGTAGAAATGCATGCAGAGTAATTTCATGTGAATGAAGTAAAGAAAATTTGATGGGCCTCCAGGGGCATCTGCAGTGTAAATATGTTGACCAGCAGCAGCTGAAGTGCAGACTGCCAGCCACAATCTGAAGAAAACTGCCATTATGAGAATTTAAGAAGGTTAAAATGGATTTTTGTGTGTGTGTGTGTATGACTGATTTTCTTCACTGTACACTGATGACTTAATAATAGAGTCCTAAAAAACAAAGAAGTATAGAAAAACTCAAATGGTGAGAGGCCACATTAAAATGCAGCTCGCCAAATGCTCATTATTTTTAAACTTGTACAGTCAAAGGGGAGGAAAAAACTCTGCATTATATGAGGGCAACACTTCAGATTAGTGAACTGAAAAGAAAAAAAAAGAGTGAATTTGAATGTATTCCATCTATGGCTCTCTGTTCTTCCCTCTGAAGTGTTTCCAGAATGAAGGGAAGGTACATGGAAAAGGTATTTAAGCATGACAGTAGAGCTGGAATTAGTTAAAGCTACAAAATACCGCTGTCAGAATTCCTTCTGCTCAGTCACACAGCTTTAGTCGGGCCTACAAGTGACCTTGAATACATACATAAATGCATGAACACATGGAGGCAATATAGAAATATTTACATTTAGATACACTGGTGGTCCACTCTGGCTTATTCTCATATACCGTGTCTCAAGTTGACACAACTTCAACATTTCATTTCTCAAGTGTCAATTGTTCACTGGGAACACCGCGCGCACCTATCAGTTGTGATTACCTGAGCTATAAACAAGAGATTTTTCTATCAGAGGTTTCAAAATTGTACAGCGAGATGTTCAGGAAAACACGCTCAGATTATAATTCCAAGGAGGCTGATAACAAATCTCTAGTGTCTCTGAAATAGAGCTGTTTAGCACTCAGGGACAAAAGGGCCACAAGATGTTTTTATACCATATCTTTTCAAATAATTGGCATCATTTCATGTGCCAAGAATCTTCTGACTTCCTGCATCGAGGCAGGTGCATTGGTATCTATTATAGTGGTGTTTTCATTTTACCACTTGAGGGTGCCAAAATTGCAAATCTTTAAATTCTACACATACTGGATTTATTTCTACACATTAGTTTGTTTACAGGTCTTGGGGAGAACTACTGTATATGTGAAAAAAAAAAGTCATATAAAACCATGTGTGGCTTCAGAGGAACCGGCATAAAATCTGACTCAAGTGATGTCACTTGAATCGGCGTCACTGAGGATGAAGGCTACAGCTCTGGCGATGAACAAAATTTGGGGGTGTGGAGTTAGAAAGAAGTGAGGTTGCCAGACCTCTGTAGCCTGCTCCTCATCACTGCATTAGCCATTTGTAGAATAACACACCAGAATCTCCGACCAAACTATCGTCAGTAGTGTTGCATTGTGGGTAATGTGGGCAACATGTTTTTACATGGAAGAATGGGTGTAATAAAAAATATGATTCTGCAGCATCAATTTTAATGCTTTCTAAAACTCATGCTTTTTCCATTTTTTTCAATCGCATCTCACTTTGTTCCCTTGTTTCATCTATAAAAATGTATTTATTTGGTAAAAGTTGTAAATATGTTTTCATATTAGTTAGAAGCTCTTGCATTGTCTGTCTTTTTTTATAAATATAGTAAGTGTTGCTCCTTTAAAGAACGTTTTGAACTGCTGGATATTTGAATGAAACACAATATCACATTAAAACAGTTGGACACAAAGCAAACATTACAAACGCTGAATGATTCTTGTTGGGGACAAAATATGGCCAACAGCATTATTCTTTTCCAAACGACGAATACTGCTTTCCTTTATAAATAAGACACGTTCAGATACATACATGTGGTAACTTTGCAGGTTTTTTCCTGGAGACTGTTTCAGCTCTGTGTAACTCTAATTTTAAATTCACTGCCTCCTTACTGGGTGATTAAACGTACTATTTAGAGCTGTAGGCATTGATGTGCTCTATTTTCTCTGTTGCTCGCCTCCATTTCTAAACATTTATTTACTGGCAGAAAGTTGACCGAGTATGCTTACACACATTTGAGACCTGCACGGTGTGACTCCAGACCTCTGCTACCAGCCACTGTGCCACAATGAGGCAATCATGGGTTCACTGCTTTTCTCAGAGGATCAATAACAGTGATTGTTAGAGCAGAGAAGAATGCACTCTATTCGCCACTTTCCCCTTTGGTCTTTAATCAGCTCGTCAGGGAACATTAACCTTCTCATGGCGACAAGTCCAGCTCTCTTGCCGCTCGGCCACTCGATCATCAAAGTTTGAATTAACGGCACGTGATATCGTTTCATTGTTTTTACCTCGCAAACACACATTTCCTTCAAATTACTCTGCACACATGTGATAAATTTTATCCCGCTCTGGGTCACCTAAGACATTAATCACTTTTTGTTATCTGCTTAATGTTTCTCATTAAGACTCGCATTAACACTATCATGCAGCTGAAACAATTGAAAGCATTAATGACTATAGATAGGACCTTTCACGATCTCTCCTCTTTCTTTTTTCGCTCGGCTCTCTCTCGCTCGCCGATGGCTCTGCTTTCTGTCCCTTAGCCCCACGCCATAACTATGTATCATGTCATATCATCCACTCTAAGTCCACTCTCAGTCCACCACCCGCTACATTAACCTTTGTACATTGCGCAAGCAAAAATCCACCATAAAAATCACTGGGAGGTCTCGGGGGGTGAAAGGCCATTAAGTGGTCTACAAGGAGTCTTAAACTCTGCCACCCTTTGCCTGATGGTGCACTCCCACAAGTCCATTACAAAAAGAGAGGGGCATCACTGATACCACAGGCTTTTTACTTGAGGTCCCACAAGAGAGATTTACACTTTCAAGATCTTCACAACCCACTGACCACCGCGTCCACCAATGCTTGTGTGAAGTCATGAAAAAACAGAACGCCTTAAACTATTAACTGTATGACAGACCAGCTTTGAAGGCATAAATGTTTGAAGTATATGGATTGTTGGCTGCGCAAATATGCCGCATTAACCAAGAGGGAAAACTCTCTTTTGATTTGGGGATAATATCCATGTCGCTGTGTCCTGTTTTTTACTGTCGCTCATGAAAAAAACCTCACTAACGTGCTGTATTTTTCATGGTTGAAAGCTGCTTCGTTCTCTTCGACTGCAGCCCTGCCAGTCACAGACTTTCATTGTTGTCAGAAATTAATTAGAAACAGCTCACAGACACACACTGCAGCTTAGACTGATGTAACATATCATGTAGAAAAGCGTGTGTACCGCAGTTCAACTCTGGCAGAATATAACCAGCCTCAATACAACTGCGGTGATTTTGAAGTTATGGAGTCTTGCAAAGAAAAATATACCTTGCATGTGTTTTCAGCATGATGGATTACATTAGTTCAGATAGCAGTGTGAGCGCCTGTAGGCAGCTTTATGGATTTCTCACAATAGGAGTCTGTCGGCAGGTAATGTGGATTTAAATTCACTGGTAATAATGGTGGTATTGAAAAAAGCTGCATTATGCTTACTGTCGTCGCAGCTATAGAACTAGAGATGGCACTGATACATAGATATGAGAGAACCAATTTTGCTAAAGAAACATACGAGTGTTTCTCGAGTGTCACATTTATTGATTGAAAGAAATGTCATATTTATACAGTCTATATATAATAGATTATGTTTGTAGATGCTGGTTGTAATGTCACATATGAGATATTATTTCATTCTAAATACAGGCTAAACATGCAAAAACACTTGAGCTTCCTTCTTCTTTTTTTAAACACCTCCAGCAGAGTGTCTTGACAGAAGATGTGACTCAGCTGATCTATTTCAAAGACAACTGGTTGCACCTCTATAGAAGATCGACAGAAGGTGGGACATTCTGTTATTTAGATTCCATACATGCATAAGTGCAGGAAGCAATAATGTAGAAATATATTAAAAATGAGTAGGAGATTCTGGGACTGTTTTAATGAATAGGAATTGAAATTTTATAAACGTCAGTCAGCAGATGATAGTTTTTTCCCACAAGCTCATAATTAATATCGCAATGACAAAATATAATATAATAATGTTGAAACAGGGAATCTTGATGAAAGTCTTTTTCTTTTTCAGAGTAAAAAGCTTTTTATTCCCAAACACCTCCACCCACACTGGTGCAGCAGAAGTAACCTCTAAAGTCAGTGAGAGGGTGAATAGCCTCCAGTATGAGAAGGAAAAACCAAACTTGATCCAGCAGCCCCTGAGGCTCTGGGCGTGTGGCCTTGCCAACTAAAGAGCACTGTAGTTCCCTCTCTATATCATCCTCTGTGGCACAGCAGCTCACTGTATTCAGTTTTTAGTATTTAACAAATTGTGGTGTTCAGTTACACACCTTCTCCTCGTGTTGTTTTAGGGCATTAAAGGTTTACTCGAGTATCTGTCTCAATTATTTAAGCCGGCCATGGTCAGTGGTTGGCAGAAAAAATGTGGAGATGATTTATTCATGGCGAAGTGCAGCTGTGTTTTAATCAGTGGAGGTTGGTAGAGACGAAGTGAGAGGAGGGTGTTTTGTTGTATTTTATTGGTGGCGATGAGATTGACAACACACTTTGTCTCGGCCTCTCTTCCTGTCTCGTCTCTACCCCTTTCATTACCAAAACCACCTTACAGTAAAAGGCAAAAATCTATCCTCAGACGCTCTTATGCTGTTAGACATCATCAATTTGTGATGTTCAATTTGGGATGAAATGTGGTAATTTTCATTTTCTGCTGTGCCCACTTTGTTTCAACTTGCCTCATCAACTTTTAACTCAGTCGGTGATTTCCAGGAACGACTTTAGTCGGCTGGCTGAGAGCGACGTCTCACAACAGACACAACCCATGACTCCCTCCCTCCTCTTCAGGTGGGGCATGGCTCATTAATTGTAATAGGTACATTAGCACAATCAGCAATGCTAAATTTAGATTATTATGCGATCGCTTCTCTGTTTAACATCACTCAGCACCGTGGTACAACAATGAAATGAGAAAAGTCTGCAGCCGTGCTTTAGTGCAGAGCTGCAGTCAGTGTCTGCAGTCTCTCAAACCAGCTGTTGGTTTTACTCTGATAGTTTGAATAATCCTTTCCCCTCAGCGTTGCCATCTAATGGTTGGTGGCTGCAGAGTGTGAAAAGCAGCAGTGTGCACTTTATCATGCGCACAGTTGTGGCAAGTTTATTACAATGACCCTTTTCTGTCTCTGTCAAAATGTTGGTGTTTATATAGAGATGATGTATTTTTCATATTCTCTGGTGCTGTTGACAGATTGGAGGCTTCAGTACGCACTTAAATTATCATTAGAGTACAGCAAAGAATCTGTGTCATTCCTCGATGTGCCTGTAAAGAAAATGGAGCGTCTCAAAACTAGTGTCTCTGGAAAACAGACTGACAGAAATCCACATTTACACTTCAGTAGTTATCATCCTCCAGGTTTTAAGAAGGGTCTTCTGTATGGTCAACTGAGAGCAAAAACAATCTGCAGAATGGACAACGTATTTGAAGAACAAGCCTTTGATAAGTGTAATCATTTCAAAGATAGAGGCTATAATGATCATGTGGTTAGGAAGTGAAAATAGAAATAATTTACTATCCCCTAAACCTCCTGCAAAGATGGACTCAAGCTTTGTGTGGCTACCATGTTTTCTCCAACGAGATTAAAAGGTGTTAAAAGGTGTGCTATCAAACACTGGCATATTTCATCCAGTGACCCTTTAGTAGGTCAGTCTTTCCAAGATTTACCATCTCTGCCAATAAGCAAGCATACCAGGAACTAAAGGGACACCTTGGTTAGGGCTGATAACCTCCTCAACATTTTCTGTCTAACCTACCAGGTGGGAATTTCCTGTGTTTATGTTTAATGTTGTAAGCTCAGCATTAGGAACAGGATCTCTTGCAGAACCGAATGTGTGGCCTACCTCTTGAAATGTCCCTGTGGGTTGGCATGCATAGGAAAAACTAAACTAGGACTCATGAATGTAAAAGTAGCATAAGGAATAAATATGAAAATCCCTGGTATCCTGAATCCCAGGATATGTATTCCTTTAAATGTCAAGGGTATAGAAATTGTGCATCCTTTTAAAAGGCGTGGTGATCAGGACAGATTGCTCTTAGAGAGGGAAGCATATTTGATTCACACATTACAAACTGAGAGCACAATGGCTGCTTCATATAATCTGTTCTTATAATCCACCAGAGTTCCCACTATATTAAGATTCCAGATTTCGATTGTGTAGATGTATTTATTCTTGACATTGTGTCTACTGGGCTCTCTTGAAAGGATTCAAGCTCGTGGGGTCAAACAGCTTTTGATTAGTTTCCTTTTACATGCTGTTCATCCTTACACCATTTCTGTACCTGTACTTTGTCTTGACATTTTTCTGTGATATTTCTCTATATGTTAAACTTGAAAGGGTTGAACCCATTTAGCGGGGTTATATAACTTTTAATTAAATTTACTTCTTCTTCAACTCCTTCTTCTTTATACTTTGTGGTTGTATTGATTCTTTACATGTTTTTCAACATTTTCTATGCTCTCTTGAAAGGGTCATATAGCTCTTATTTAGTTTAACTTATTTCCTTGTTCATGTTAGGTTTAGAGACAAATCCTATTTCACAGATTTTTCTATAGCTCTATAGCTTTCACTGGTGCATTTTGAAAAGTTTAAAGGACAGACTAATTGTATTACTTTTTTTCAACAGATCATATACAATTATTATTTAATAACCTGGGCTGCATAGCTCTATATACATATACAGTATATTCTCTTGCTTTATGTTTCCATTCAGTTTTCCATTCAGGGCATTCAGTTTTATATATTCATCACCTTTCAGCTTGTAGTTTCTGATTATTGTGTTCGCACCTCTTCCATTAGAAGAGGTGGTTTCTGGGTGGTTCATTCATGGCTGGATGCTATCATGCAATTGTGTATTCTCTTTGCTGATTGGGGTTTGAACCTCACCTGTTTATATGAATAGGTATTTCTGCTCTTTTGAGGACGCTGATGATTGTCTCTAGCTGAAATGGTTATTGCTCACAGTCTATAAGAAAACTATTTATCTGTGAGTGCTGGTTTTCTGTTTGGCTGCAGAGTGCCACACATTTGGAAAGATATGGTGTACTTTGTGTATACTTCAATTATATTATGTAGTATCTTTCATACAACTATTAATATGCTTTTAATATATTAAAATGCACGTTTAATTTTTTTTTTAAATGTGTCAGTAACATACCTGGAATAGTAATTTGAGTAAAATGAAGTTGATTGATTTTGATATGAAACTCAAGGATGCTAAAGTCTGCAAATTTCAATTCTTTGCATGGCAACATATCAAAGTCTGGCTCCTCTTGGGATGGCGGTGGTGGGATGATGCATTTTGGCACCGTGTTCTGGCATTTAAGGAAAGAAATACACTGATTGGGCTGATGGGTACAATAAAAGGTCAACATTTCACATTTTACAATTCACAGGATGAGGCATCATTTTACTGATTGATCCCGGGGGTGGGGGGTGGCCGGTGCATCATTTTACTGCTGTTTGGAGTAAACAATAAACCTGTCCAAGTCACTTCTTCTTTCAGTGCTGCACTCTTCACGCCCCAGAGGACCTCGTGCACTGTCAGCAGTTGCTGCATGCATACTGTCCTCATTAAACACCTTTTATGATCGCGATGAAAGAAACAAAATGCCATTTAAGGAGTACAGCGGGACATAAATCAAAAGACAGCTCTCCAAAAAACCATGGTGCTTTACACAGGTGGCATGGCATCATTTATCACTCTCCTGATCCATGGCCGTCTTTAGGCTGCCTGACATCACTTTCTCTTAGTGTTTCACCTCCAGCACATGTCATCTGTATCCACTTTATCGCCAGCCCCGAGCCAGTCCATCAGAACAGCATGTCACAATGCATGGACAGTCACAAAAATACCTGTATCTCCTTCAATGAATAGTAAGAGAGGAAGGAAGCTGGAATCGTTTCTATATATAACTTCTTAGATTCAGAGAGAAGATAACGATCAGAAGTGATGTAGACTTGCCTTACGTTTCTCTGTCCGTCCATCACAGACATGTAGACGCATCCAACTCAGCTGACAGGAGTAAGATGTGTCAATCTTTTTTTTTTTATCCTCCCTACTAGGAACCCAAATCGTAACTGTGTGATCTTGAAGGCTTTTTTTTTTTTTTCTTTTCTTTTTTTTTTAGAGGATTTACAAGAGTATAGCTGAGACCAATGTTACACAAAGCTGCAATGTCTCTCTCACACACAAAAAGATCTGAAGATATTTACAGTATTTAATGTGATTAGATATTATCACACCTGCCAAGAGTCCTAAGCTAAGCAGTAAATTTTAGCCTGTCATTTTAAGCTTTTTTTGTGAGCAGTTGTGCAGCAAAGTTTTTAGCAAATTAACACACAGTATTAATTGATTATGCCCTAATCAGTTCATTCAAACATCACAGACCGGATTTGCTTTTGATGACGCTCCTGTGTGTGGATTAACGGTTCTTCTTATGATGTGGATTCATTAAAGAGCACACATCCATCTAGCTTTGTTATGCTTCACAGAAGTATCACTCCACCGATCTTCTCTTCTTTCTCCAGCTTCTCCTCTCTGTTCACGTCTCTCTGTTTTTTTTTTATCTAACAACTAACAGACGGTTTCAAATAACACAGAGATTGTGTTGATCAGCACTTCTGTTCAGCATTACAATGACTCAAATTGCCTACTTTATTTCCATGCATTGTGATATTGTAATCACAAAGGTTAGTAATTACCTCATGGAGTAAATGGATGGCAGAGCGTTTGGCAGGAAATCCTGTTAGTCATTTAGATTGTGCACACTGTGTGAACATTGTCCTTTACAGGGGGTTTGTATGGTACATTCATGAAAGGATCATGACACGTAAATTGCTTGGCAATCAACATTTGCAACAGTGCAGCTCGTTTTTGTGGCATGCACGTAACAAAAATGCAAACAAAAGAAAAGGCTTTTGAAAAATGAATGTTTACTCTATGTGTCTGTAAATCCAATTTCAGCATTTTGCAAGACATGGTTCACTTTTGTAGATGTGGCATTGAGTTTAAACGATGAACGCGTGTGCCAAGTGTCTGAGTACTGTATATGTTCACTCGACTCAACTACACTTATGTGGGACTTTCATTTTGGGAGGTTAGTTTTCTTGATTGTACATCAAATAATGTGCCGTGAAAATGGTCATAAGCCCATTGTTGTTGTGCTTTGAAGGCCTTGTGCAAAGAAGAGAGTTGTCCTCATGTTGGTAGAATCACCTCTGTGTGCTCCAGAAAAGGGCAGCAGAGAGAGAGAGAGAGAGAGAGAGAGAGAGAGAGAGAGAGAGAGAGAGAGAGAGGGCCATGTCTCCATGACCCCTTCACACAACACTGCTTATTGATTGATTGCCAGTACCAGGGCTAAACCCTCTTCCAAGGACAAGTGGCTTCACACGCCCATCCAGTGCCCACACACACACACACGCACACACACATCACAGCTTTTGCTTTGAACAGGTTTCTAAAGTACACTATGCCTGCCTTTGTGTTTGATGACAAATTCAGTATAGGAGCGACTGCAAACACAAAGTCTCCCTATATGCTGTAAGATGGCTCAGCAAAGATAGAGCCTGCTGCTGCTGCTGCTGGAGGACGACAGTGTGTTTTTATGTGAACTTTCAACGTGGCGATCACACAGTTGAGTACATGCACTGTGTAGACAGCTTTGTTCCAATTAAGGGAAATCTTAATTCCACAATATGCAATGATATTTTTGACAATAGTGTGCTTTCAACTTTGGAGCAGCAGTCTGGGGAAGGTCTGTCCTGTTTCAACATGACAATGCCCCTGTGCACTGAGCTGAGTTAATTTTGCATGGAAGAGCACTGACTGAAAAAGCGGCCTTATCGCCCAACATCCATGGATGACGTCACTAAGGTTCTTGTGGCTGAATGGGAGCAAATTGCGGCAGACAGCTTAGAAAATCTTGCAAATAGCCTTCAGAAAAGAGTGGAGGCTGCTACAGCAGAATATTAACACCTGCGCTTTTGGAATTGGATGTCAAAGAATCACATTTCGGTGTCCAGATACTTTGTCTAAGTGTGCTCGTACTGTTGCAGTGCAGTCGCCATAAAATACAAGCAAATAGTCTGCCTCAGTCCGCAACTGTTCTTCTGTCAAAGGAGCTGATGAATGTGCCTTTGTGTTCACAAGGGACATAACTGAGGTACATAAAAAACAGTGCAAATCAATGATTCCCAAAAGCAACAATGTTGAACCAAGAATTAAGTCGACTCTAAAGCTCTGCAAAAATGCTGAGCTACAGTCACGAAAAAAACATTTTTTGACAAGCAAAATAACAGAGTCGTTTTTCACAGTACACTGCATTAATGCATTACATGAATCTTTGTATTGTCAAGCACCATTTATTCCCCACTGAAAATATACACACAATGGACATAATCACTTTAACAGGAAGACCTTGACTTCTGAGTGCGTGTAACTAGTCTTTCATCATTTTTTTCCCTTTCTCTTCCCATCTATTACAAACAGGAGGACGCTTGTCACTCTCCCCGTGCTTCCATGTAAACACCGACATCAGTCTGCGTGACCAAGCCTGCGCACGACCAAACCCAGATCTACCACTGTCTGCCTAACCCACATCCACTTGCATGCCTGAAGGCGTGTTTGAATTGTACACATGCAAATATACAAAAACCACCCAGTGCTCGAGGGTGTATGAATATGCGAGTGGCGGAAGTGATGGGTAGAGTTATGAGGTTATGGGTGGAGGCTGTGGGGCAGGTGGTGGCAGGGGACGAGGCGGGCAGTGGTGGGACAGACTGCCACCAAGCCGCTGTGTGTTATTTATTGCAGCACTGGTTAGGATCTCAGCGTGGTGTCTGCAAAGTGGGTCAGCATATTATCTACCTCCCTCCTTTACTCCCTCCCTCCTTTGCTCCTTCCCTATCACTATCTCATGCTCCTCATCAGGCAGCCCCTTCGCTAACACTGACTCTGCCTGACACGTGTTTCATTACATATCTCACATCTCGTTTCTGTTTCCCTCTCTCCTTCTCTCATCCCTCCCCACTTAGCCCCTTTTGTTTCCTCAAACTTGGCTCTCTTCATGCCAACCTAATTCCTTTTATTATCACTCCAATCCCTCTTCTCCTGGCTGTCCCCTGATCGTCCCCTGATCATTGGTGCATCTCTGCAGTTCTCCCAACGCAGCCCGGGCGAGGAAGCTAGGGAGAGAGAGTGCAAAATGGGTGGAGGTAGCCAGTAAACAGCAGGAGTAGACTACTGCAGCTCAGACACCCAATGAGCTTCATTAGCAGCCTTCCACTGTGATTCAGGAATCACATTAAAAATAATAAATGCGCAGTGCTCACAGGAGGGTACACACTCGCATGCACAGCTTCACACTCGCACTACCGAAATACACACAAATACAAACAAGTCCCATGCTCAAAGGCTTTTCAACAAACTCAAGTTCATGGACTCACAATTAAATCCCCCTGCTGCGTAAAAATATGCTCAAACTTGTTCTGAATTCTCTCTCCTGACTTTGCGAATCCTCCTCAGAGCACCACCAGGCCACGAGGCTGTAAGGATGTAGCCTGCTGAGTCATCAAGGTTTCTCTTAAATGGTCGCTGGGTTCGGCTTCGGACCCTCAAGGCCTGAGAGCTGCCAGGGACCCGCAGTTCTGAAGAGCAATGCCGATGATTTGCAATCCCCTCTCCGACCGGCCTGAAGCCTTAATCAGAATCTCAATCCCAGAAGCCCCCGGGGCGTGGGCGGGGCACCAGCCTATTCCCACAGCCAGCTTGCCAGGATACAACACTTGGATCTAATAAAAGTGAGCACCTGTGTATGACTTCCACCCGCTACTCAAAGGGAGGAATTATTTAAATCTATGCCAGCACCTCTCCTCTAATCTTTCTTTCCTATTCATCCTCATTTGATGAGAACAGCTTCAATCTTTGCGGTAATTCAAATAGTTCACAAACACAGTCAATCCTTCTCTGACAACAACAAAAACAGTCAATCCCACTGCTACTAAACAAGCTGCATTTAAACAGTTTTTCCTCAACCTTTCATGTTTCTGGACTGAGTTGGAAAAAAAAGAAAACACATTGAATCTAGGCCATGCAAAGTCTGAATGTTTCATATTCTGCTTTTGGAAAACACACATGCACGCACATACCCAGCAGTGAGGATGTGATAAAGAAAATTAAGACACTCCAGCAACTCTTGCAGCTGTTAGTTTTTCAGATCCTCCTTCCTCTGCCTCTTCCTTTATTTTCCTACCCAAGACCCCCCCTCCCCCCTCCTCTTCTTCCCGACCCTACCCTCCTCAGAACAATACAGAACACGTGCTGGAGAGAATAGCTTTGGAGGGATTGCAACCAATTAAAGGGAGCAGTGCTACACTTTGAAGAACTGCTGCGCACAAGACAAAGCGCTATGTTTGTAATCTAGCCCAGTGTCTCCTCGCTGGCCCGTGCTCATCAATCCTGGCTACAGCGGGTGGCAAAGGGGCAGGGAAGAGAAGAAGCGGTGCTTTGCACCAGGGTCACTTCATCATCACCCTGCACCAACCTACCACTGCATCTCTTGGCCCTATTGCCTCATCCACGCGCAGCTATAAATGTCAGCGGTGCCCACCCCTCTCTGCGGCCCATGCCCGTATACTGAGAATCAACCCCCCGGGACTTGATACATGTTTTTGTCCTTCTCTGTCCACTCTTCTGCTCCCCGGAGAGCGCACGGCTGCACTCGGCTGCATAATGGGCATCAGTCATGGAGGCTCACTCATTCTCCTGTGAGACTGTGATGGTGTTTACGGTGACAGGTATTATGGGTACCGGGACTCAGATGACCAATCAAAACCGCCTATTCCACGCAGCTCCGAGAATTTCACCCAAAAACAACACTGTGATATTCTCATTGCATCCTTGAGGAGCAATATATTTTGTCAGCATTGTTAAAGCCTCCGATAAACAAAAGCCGCTTCATGTCCTGTGGCATAAACAAGCACGAACGGCCAGTCCGGCTTGCCCCTGGTGTGGGTAACAGCTATTGAAACAGCAGACCTGCAGGGCTGTGAAACAGTAAATGAAGCCCAGTGCAACAGTGATAGAAGACTGTAAAGACCTGCTGGCCATGTGGTAATGTCCCACTGGACCACTGCTCATCTCCTCCACTATTTTCCACTCTGACATTTACTTACTGCATGCCTTGTCCCTACCTAATCTCTTTAAAAGAAATTTCTTGTCCATCTGTCTTTTTTTTTCTCATCTCTTTCATGCTCCTCAAGGGCGATGGGTATTTTTATCTTTGTGTTTCTTGCTTGTGTCATTTTTTAAAATCTTTTCCACTGAACAATCTGCTCCCCTATAGAAAGGAGGCTGCTGTTTTTTCGGCCTTCGCTCATTGTCCAGATTTCACATTGTATATAAGCATTAATTGTGCCTGTAGGACAGAAAACCTTTGTCTGGATTCAGTTCAGATTTTAGGAAGTATTTTTACTTGGGCTGAAACAATTAGCCATTCATTGTTTAGTCGATCAACAAAACCTTGACAGTCAGTTAAATCTATTTAAGCATCATTTATCAAACATTTGCAGCTTTTCAAAAGTGCTTATTTCCTACTTGATATAATTGTAAATTTCTTATCTTTTCATGTTTTGGACTGTTGATCTGCCCAAAACAAGCACTGGAAATTTTGTTTGAATTGTCTGCTATTTCTCTAAATTTGGTTTTTATATCTCTCATCATTCTGACATTTTATAGAAGAAATCGGTTAAGAAAAGAACTGTTATTTGCACCCGTCATTAAAACACACATGCATACAGCACATCAGCAAGCAGACACCCACAAACACACACATGCTTGCTTTCTTTGACAGCTGTGTTAAAAACCACTGCTGATGCAGCTCCATGAAGTCCACTGAGACATCCCATACGATACTGTGCTCCAGTATACGAATAAACTCGACTTGACTTATTCTCCTGGTGCAGTTCCTCTCGCCTGTTCCTCAGAGCAGCTGAATAACTAACATTGATTTCTCCCTCTCATGTTCATTCATATGGATGCCTTGTGTGTACGATCGCATTTGCCTTTCTCATCCTGCATGAGGGGGCGCCTCTGAAATGTGTGTTTACTTTGGCAAAAGTTACCTTGTTGGCCAATCGACTTAATGTCATTAGATAACGTGTTGCTGTGTGTGTTATGCAAACTCTGCTGTCAGGCTGAGACAGGCTGTGCTAACACTGAAACGGGACTGAAAGAGACAGAAGGAGGAACGTGAGACATCAGGGCCCTGCCATCTCTCTTATTATCACCTCCTGCATAAGCAGCCATCTTGGACCGGGCAGACTATGGACGTGTGGCGCACTGACGACTGTCGGAGGGTAAGGAAAGCTTGTCCCGCAGCAGCTGCATTGTCTCCATCAGCACCATGGACAGCTCCCTGGAGGATTTGCGGCCCTGTCCTTTCATAGTGCTGAATAAGAATTGCAATGCTTCAGTCTTTATTTCAGTGAGTCAGTGTTGGAAAAAAAAAATATGCGTACGACAGAAATATGAGTGTATGAAAGCCTAAACCAGCTGTGGCCTGAATGTGTCAGGTTCAAACGTCACTTTGTGTATCGAGTAAGGAATAGAGCATAAGCAGGAAAAGCACAGAGAAGCTTTATGGGGGCGCCATCAGCCTTAATGGAGTCTGAGAGGCAGCTATGTACGCCACGTCCTCTCGGATTGTTCTAGCGCTTTTCTCTCCCTATCTCCCTCGATTTCTCCTCCATCCCTCAGTTGCCTAAACACACATTTCAGAGCTATTAGAAAATGTCAGCTGGAACAAGCACACAGAATAACGCCTGGGTGCATGAATATTGACTTGACACCCATATTGCAGCACACTTTACTACTATTATCCACGCTGTCACATTTGGAGTAATTTCATTCTTATGTTCATGGTGGATTCATGTTCCCTTGGAGCAGATAAAGTCTCAGTCCCCAGTTTCGTATCTGCTCACATCTCCCAAAATATGAACAAATGAGGCTATTGTCCGGCGTCATGTCACTGCATGTTTTGACATCATTCAACAGAGGCCAGCAGCATTTCAACAGCAGCTCATGCTATAATCCACTACTGTATCCCCTGTAATCGCTCCCTCTTGTCTCTAACTCACCCCTGCTGTGGTTCATGTCGCACTCTCTCACCCTCCATAGCTTTGTCTGTCCCACAAGCGCACATTGACTCACATATATGTGCCCTCGCAGATACCGCCAACATCACCATGACTACCACCACACACATACACACGCTCACACACACACACAGTCTTTCTCCTAATGATGTTAAGAAAATGCACATTTTTAATAGGCCAAACTACAGCGGGCGTCTTCATGTAGCATTTTTCTCACCTCATTAGTATTTCCCTTCCTCTGCCCACGTGAAAGGAAGAGAAGGAGAATACAGACTGCGTATTGTTTGGTACCCTTGATGAGGCTTGCTGCCATAAATGTAAAATAAACATGTCTGTCTGGCTTTCTACATGCAGCACTGACATCAACTACAAAGCCCCATGGAGAAAGGGAGAAAAGGAAAATTAGCTCCTCTTGACATGATTGTGGCAGTTGAACCATGGATTGCTGTTTGCCTTCAGTCGCACAAAAAGGCTGCTTGTCTGAAGATCATGCATGGCTCTGCAAAGCTCTGTCCTGTGCACCAAAACGCAGAGGGATGCATGACGAATGCCACTGAGCTCAACACAATTACAGACAAAAGACAGGCTCTGTCTGCACACCAGGTGGAAAACATGCAAACAGTTGGAAAACACGCCATGATCTGCCGGGAGACGTTTCATGAGTGCAAACTGTGAAATTAACAATGAAAAATAAAAACAAACACAGAATGGGTGAAGGATTTTATATCTCCACTGTTGTCCTGTTCCATTAAATTGGCTCAGAGCAGGTAGGTGAAGCAACATAAGGACCAGGATCAATGCTAAAATATATATTTCTTTAGTGCTCAACAAGGACATGGCTGCTGCAGACAGCACTCTCTTTGATACACACACAGCAGAAGTTAATGTGAATAGCTTATTGGGCTACCGCTGGGCCATTCTTTGAAAAACATATTGGACATGCATTTAATTTAAGCTCTGAAGCTCGGCGTGGCTTTCTTCCTGGCGTAGAAGGGCCGAGTTCACAGAGACAGGAAGATGAGTGGCTAGGAGCAGACTGAGCCACACCAAAGAGCTTCCAACAACAATGGTTGATTGAATAACATTGAATATTATTTTTAGATATATATTCAGCTCCCATGGCTAACATGAATACACCAGAAGACAGAAGAACAGCACAGTGCTCAGTATACTGCTGTTTTATTAATTACACCCTACATTCAAATGATTCCTTGTAGATATTGGATGTGTGACAGAATTAGGGTATGTTGAAGTACAGCTGCATGATCACTCCTAACATAACAGGCTCAAAGAGACTGTAATTATTCAGTTGACAAAATACTGTCATCACTTTAACCTGTCCCTTTAAAAACATAAATAAAACTTACTTCGCCCGCATACATCTTTATATCTCGTCACATTAAATCAGGGCATCTTCTCCAACCTGAATATAAATAACACTAGTCACAGTAATCATTCCTTCACAGCATGCCACCTAAAAAAAGATTCATCCCTAAGTACAAAATTTGGTTACGACTTGCAGGTTGCCCGTGAAGTCTCGCCTGCAGCTGCACTCGTGTCTGGGAAGCACAGACCGGTTAATCACAGCATGCTCCAAACAAATGGCTGCGATGGAACAGTTTACCTGTGTGAGTTTATACACAGATCAGACACTTTGAACATAAAGAGACAATATCACAGCTGGCCAGGTGAAATTATAGTAATTGTGGAATCCAAAAACATGGTTATTATAGCATTAAGTGTGAAGCCCCATATTCAAGTAAATATCCTCCTCTTTAGTAACACTTGTATCTTTGTTGTGTAGACACCACAGTGCATTGTTATGTATTTGTGAATGTGTATGATGCCACTACATACACATCACAGTGCAGGTCGTAAGAAATGAAAAAGAATATTGACTGAGGCCGGAGGCAGGCATGTTTTCTCCAGTGTTTAACTTTCAGCAGGTATGACTGCATACTATGCACAATATTGTATATCATATAATCAGGACTGCACACATGAGCAGATGCCGATGAGAGGCTGGTGCAGCAGTGCGGAATAGAAAGGATTAAAAGTGAGATATATGTGTGTCTGTATTCATGAATTACGGTGCATCGCCCCATGAGAGGGCTGCAGGGGGAAAAGGAAAGGAGGGGCCGGGGCATGGCTGGCAGATGTGCCGTGCAGCAGGAACACGGGTGCAGGTTGGTTTAATGAGCAAAGTGAGGCCATGTGGACTAAACTCCCTCATCTGTTGCCATCACACCTATGATGAGTCCATTTTGGGGTCAGTTCCGCTCCGTTTACCCCCCTCCAGACTCCGAACTCAGCCATATGGAGTCCAAGCGGGGACAGTGGAGCCTCTTGGCTCTGACCTGTTGGAAATGGACCACTGATGAGCAGGGCTTACCTGCGCCTTATTGGGGGTGCTAATACTGATATATTATTAGCAGAGTAATGAAGAGGGTGGGGGATGTGGTGCTTTCAAAGGAGCTGGAAACTTCATATGCCTTCTTAAAATAACCAGCAGCAATGGTGTTTATCACAACAGGAGGGTGAAACACTGCACATGCATGGACATATGGTACATAGGGTCAAGTTCATAATGAATGAATTTGGATGTAAGAGCAAGTGAAAATTGCAGACTACTAAGATGTAATCTTGCACGTACAGGCCCCTGTGTAGTTCTGGCCTTTAGAGATTCAAGCACAAGAATAATGTAGACCTAGGGGGACATTTAAATTATAACCAATGATGTTACCCTGCAGGGAACTTGTTTGTGCCCAACCAGAGGTGTCATTTCCTGAGGTTAGCTTCTTAAACTTACAGCCAATCAAACAGCTGCCTAAGGATTACAAGAATTCTCACTATCACATTGTGTTATGAGATTTTCTCCAGACCTCTGTGAGCTTTACAAGACAGGGTTTTGGCTACCTGAGATTGATAACCATGTAACATTAAGATACTGTACATCTCCCTGGAATATGAACAACGTTGCCAAAGAGGGCAGAAAGAGTGAAAATGTTCTTGAGTGGGGACGCTCCAGCTGTCTGGTGTGTGCACACACTTGTGTGCCAGCCTCTCAGAAGGCCTGGAAAGTAATTACAGGATTCATAGTGGTAATGGGAAATATATGTCACACACTCTCTCCTGTCACGCAGACTATGGTTTGAAATTTGCAATCAACCTGAATTTGCCATTAGATCCAGACAAGGCTTTTATTGTGCCAGTGGCTGATGCAACCTAAAGGTACATGAGCGCGAGAGCTGACCTGGAGCTATCACTACATCTGTTGTTATGCTGCATTGTACGGTATTTGCTTTGCTCTGTTCTGATTTACAGAACAAAAATATCATCTGTAAGATACTGGTGTACCATTATTGTTCCACTCGGGGTCACAGGGACAAATGTAGGGCTGGCGGTGGGCTTCTGGAAACAGATAAAACTGCATTTGCGTTTCTACATTTTGAAGTCCCTCTTGTCTGACATGGCCGGTACGGATGGCTTGCACAGCAAATAGACTTAGCCGGGGCAGGGCGCATGTGGGAGATCACGCATGGGCATGGACGAGATGAAAGGTTTTGGTACCCTGCTTGTGACAACAGCAGTCACAGATCTCTGCTTTGATGGTGGCACCCTATCTTCAGCACCTGCCCCATCCTGCTAACCTCCTGGCATTCCTGTAGAGAAGAGAATCACCACTCTCTCTCTCTCTCTCTCTCTCAAACGTCAGCAGCCCTGTTATTTACCACTGCTTCAGCTAAGTAATCCCTTGTACGATATACAGCGAACCTTCTGATCCCAAGCACACTGTTCATTACCGCCAGCAATTACAGATATCTGACATTATTACACTGGAGCAGAGCTAGAGAAAACTTGCTCAGCATTGATTACGATGACAGTGAAATTGGAGAATTAATGGCTCTCGGTTATCACAGCCATTTATCAACATCATGTCTTGTGTCTGGGTATGTCTGCGTATCAACATCGTGGACTGTGGACAAAATATTGTTTGTTGAAAATTAATTTGTATTGAAATCCATTTCAAGTGGCACTTTCTATAAAATCTACAGGGCAATTTCAAATAAATGACACTACTACAGTTTATTTTCTATCCGGGAAAGAAGGACTGGGTTACAATGAACTTTGGAAAACACTGCCTTTTTTTTTTTTTTTTTAGCACTGCCTGGTCTAAATACTGTAAGCCGTTGGCCCTTTCATGTAAGCCGAGACTCTCTCTGAGTCCGCTTTGAGAGGTTGAATTCAGTTAGTCTCCGTGGATCCAGAGATGCCGATAAGATGCAGGATCACATGGACAAATGGTTCAGCCCTGGATGGGATATGCAGAGTTACACGAGAGGAGATACCGCAGGTCACTTAGGCCGAAGAAATAAAAGCAGCCCTGTGGTTTGCATCCCTCTCTGCGTTTGACCTCTGAGCGGTAACACAGTATTCACTACAGATGGCCTGCATGCGCCTCGCTGCTCATTGCTCACCCAGGTACCATCGCTGTCACCTTGTTACCCCCCACTCACACACACCAGTCACATAGCCAACTGACAGGGCTAAGAGTTGGCGTGTGCCCAGCAGCCCTGGGCCCACCTCGGGGCAGCCGGGAAGCTCTTACACAACTCGTTTGAGAGAGCTCTTGGTCGATACGCTCATGACCGCCTCAAATGCAAATGTATGCTCCGACTGTGTACCACAAATAATGCACAGCTCTGTGTGACTACTGATCAATCACTTTTAATAGCATGTGGAACACTTGACTGGAAAAGTGAAGGTCAAAAGTGGAATTTAGTAGAAACAAATCACGTTTATCTCCTGCCAGTCACAGGATAGTCGCACACTATGAAATGATGTCTGTGCTTGATCATTGTGATGTTACATGCACGTCTGTCCACCCATTTGAAGGCCTCTTGACTCTATTTATCACAGCGCATTGTGCTTTATCAGGGGTGACAAATTCTTCACTCGCCATTGTATCTTATTAGAAAAGGTTCGATGGTCCTCTTTAACCAGATGGGTTTTGCTATGTACGTTATTTTTTTCTAAACGGCACTAATGGAAAACCTGCTTTGTTACCCCTGCTTTATAGTTATGCCTAAGTACATAATCAGACAGCAGCAAATGCCATAATTATAATGTCAGGTCAATGGAAACTTTAACTAGCTAACATATTCAAACTCAGCTTGGAAAAACAGGTTTATGATGCCCCTTACAAATATGTATAATATAATATAATGTATATTGTGTATGTAAGCCATATGTTGTTGTGAATGTCTGCATGTTTGTATACAGCTTCTGCTCGTATTTTTGTGCACAGACATATCTTAAAAAAGATTTATACATTTGAATAAAAGATTAACTCTAAGTCCGACTCCGGTATTAGCTGCCAAGAAAATAGTATATGCATTAAAATGTTGTCTGGTAATTTTATATTTATATCACAAAATAGAGGAGCCGGTTGAGTCTTACATCAGAGGGGTGACATTTTGGACAAGATTAGCAAAATCAATCATATTGATTTAGACACAGTGGGTAGTGAATATATAAGGAATGGGTATGAACATGCAAAAAGTGAATTCACAGGATTCATTCACAGTTTTCCTTTGGTGTCATTATCTGCTTTATCATTACTGCGGGGGGGAGATCCAAGCAATTTGTGGTTTATGTCGCTCTTTTTAAGATCTATACCGTCATTCACCTCTTAAATGTGGTTAAACACCCACTCAGAAGATGCATATACACAAACATATGGACAAACAAATACGAACCAACCCTGCAGCATTTTTTAATCTGCACATATGCAGTGGAGAGAGAGAGAGAGAGAGAGAGAGAGACAAAGAAAAAGAGACGCATGGCTAGAAGTTTTGCTCACAATAACAAGCATAGAGCACTGATAACTGCGAGGAGCCTCCTGCACAGATAAACAGGGAGCTGTGTACGTATGCAGCCATGAGAAAGGCTCTGTGAACACTTGAATGTTCAGAAACCCGACCCCAACATGCACTATGCACCGATACATATGCATTATTTAACACAGATGTTGGACAGTAATTGACGAAATAGATGTAGCAGCACTTCTTTAGATTCGTAATCCACCTATATGATATAACATATTTCTCTCCATATGTTGAGGTTCCTCAGGCTCTAATTGGTCTGTTTGCAGCAGGGTTGTCTCGCAGAGCCAGACGTGACTCCATCGCTTCGTGATGAGAATAGACGGCAATTAGCTGGAACTGTGTTTGAGGATTGCAGGTAAATCTGGCAGACGAAGCTATGCCCGCAGGCTTTTGATCCGCGTTTGAATCAACACCCCTACCGCCTACGAACGGTGTCGGATTGGTAAATAAAGCTTAAAGCTGCACTAATAAATAAATCAGTCATTGCTGCTTTTAATACACCGTTCCATTGTTCCTTTATTTAAGTCAAAGCCCACCACAGTTCGGCTGTCTCCAGCAGACTAGCAGTGACTTTGAGGTTGAAGGTTATGTCTAGTCATGACAGCATTAGTCTGAACAACTGTCTGTGTCAACAAAGCCAAGGACCTAATACAGTGCGAACGAAAAACAATGAAAATTACAATATAACAACGATAAAATTCTTTTTCTGTCTGTCAAATCATCCTCGAGCGGGATTTTGTGTTGCCTCCCGCCCACATCCTGTGTTTGCTTCAAAACATTTCCTCTTTTGATGTACTCTCCTAACAGTGAAGTCGGCAACGGAGTGACGGAGACAGGAAGAGAGAGACTCTGACATGTACGTTTGCAATCTGGTGCCTCTTTTGCGGCTCGTAAATACACTCAGCTGCACACGCGCACGTTTATGAACACGCTCGAGTGGGATGGGAGCGATGGTGCTTTTAGGTTATCAATAGTGTCCTCATTGACATTCATCCACAGAGAGGGAGAGCGGTGGGGTAGCTCACATACGAGGGGAGATACATGTGTGTCTGCGCTGTGTGTGTGTGCTTTTAGATGCTCGGCTTAGTGTGTGTGTGTGCGTGTGCGGTGTGTTAATGTCAACACAGAGTGCAGTGGGTGAGGCTCATTGTCTTTGAAGACGTCAGAGGGAGATGAAAGGGCTTTCTCTCACTGATGCCCACCCCATCCCTGTTACCCCTCTCTACCTTTCTCTCCCTCTATAATCCAATGACGTGCCTGGCTCTCTCCCCTTTCGCTCCTCCATCCGCACACATTGTCGTATTGACATGCATAGGCCATACCACTCTCTTCTTTAAAGGAAAATGGATTTTGCAGAAGTGAGACGTGAAGCACTTTTGCCATGTTGAATGTCCCACGGGGATTGCGAATGGATAGATCTTTCCTAAGAGCAGGTATAAAGAGAAGAAACCCCCCTCAACACACACACATACACACACACACAGTCATGTTTCCATCACTTTAGAGGACACTACATTAACTAATATTCATTTCCTGGAGACTTACCCTAACCTTAACCCAAGTCTTCACCATAAAATTTTATTATTTACATTATGTGGTTTTGTCTCCATAAGGAAGGTGAGTTCCCATAATGTGACTGTGTAAACAGATTTACCTCTCCACAGAATGAGTAATACACACACACACACACACACACACAGTTAATCTGTTGGCTCTCCATCCAGCTCCCTACACTCCACAAGCCTCCCAACAACGGCTGAGCGCTGCCTCCCAAAGAGATGTTTACTGCTTCCCTTCCTACATGCAAAGGTAAGGCAAAGGTTACCAATATGAAACTAAATTCTGTGAGACATGCCTTTAGTGCACTCATTTGCATCATGTGTTCAGCCCTTAAAATCCTTGGTCTGGTGAATCTTGTTTTGGCAAAGCACTGCTGCATTTTTGCACGGGGCAAGATCAGGATGCAGAGCTGAACTAGAACAGAATTGTGCAATGGGAAGAAATTTCAAAAGGCAGAGTTTTCTGAATGGTAAAGCAATTCACATCAAGCCGTGTATATGGGTGCTTTTCGGGTTGAATTTATGTGTGTTGCAGTTGTGTGTGGCGCAAAGACCCACGTCAATAAATACGGCACCCGGGAGCTGTGAATTAAGGTGAAAATGCATCCTCCAAGTTGTTTTTCCTGAGGCGTCCAATGTATACACATACAGAGACAAGCAGGGGGTCTTGAGGAAAAATAACAGACAGAACTGGAAATCCTGGTAAGTTTTGAGATCAATCGGAGGCTGAGCTGTCACTCAAACTCAGCACAGAGACACCAACACACACACACGGCTGGTTTGTACGCTGCTTACTAGATGTAGCTAATGTCTGTAGGGTCAGTACATCGGCTGTTTGGGGTGAATAACAGGAGGTGAAATTTAAATGCTTTGCTCTCTGTCTGAACAAACCTTTAGACAGCCACCGCTCACAGAACCTGCACTGCTTAATATGCTGCTACCCAGCATTTAGGTCGATGCACCAGGGTCTGCAGAGAGCTCCCCTCTACCTGCTCAGCCAGTCTCAGCCGTTCAATTACTCTGTCAGTAAAGAGGCGATGGCATGAGGGTGAAAGAGTAAAGGGCCGAGGATGGGCCCTCCTCTTCAATCTCTGCCCGATGCCAAGCCGGGTGTCCTACATTCAGCAGCAGCAGCAGCAGCAGCGTGAATGTCAGAGCAGGGAAGAGATTAGCACAGTGTCAACCCTGACGTAGGTTAATGCAGGAGCAGGCTAACCATTTGTAACCCAAAAGGAGATTAATTACTGTCGGACTGTGCGTGCATCAGCTCGAGCTGTGACGATTTCATTTGCTTTGCTGGCTTTTTTTTTTTTTTTTGGATTGAAAATGTAGTTTCACTTGGGATCATGTCTATCTCTCCTGGTTCTATCTTCCCTCTCTCTCACCCCTTGAATAAGCATCCACTGCATCATTTTTTTTTCAAATGAGAAAGGGCAGGCCGTTTTATTTTAGTATTTCATTAGTTTTTCAGAAGCACAGGAAAGACAGATTGGAAGCTTGTGCCAAAACACACCCACTGCTACACGCTCTGCATTGTAAACCCATTCTTTAATGTATTATCTGCCTTTCTGGGCAACGCTTCCTGTCACAATCTCTTTCACTTTTATTCAGTATTTACCTGCCCAGCTGCACAAAATAACCACAATGTATCTAAGGTGAGGTCAGTGATCAATTTCTCTGACTGCAGGATTAATTTGTCAGGTGCAGATTGTTTGGTTGTTCAAAACTCACTTTCTCCAACACATATTCTTATTTCTGCAAGTTTTGGAAGTTCATTCTCCTCAACTCACTCTGCATTTTTAACTGGTGATCAGAGGAAGACAGACAGACAACTGAGCAAACAAAATTCAAGATACTTCAGCATGCAAGGCTTAAAGTATTCGGCAATTTGCATATGAATATCTCCTCCATTCATAATCCTTTCCATTTCATCTCTCATCTAACTAGCTAGCTCACTCGTTCCTAAGCTGTTGAAGCAATTCAGCAGCCACTATAACTCTGCAAGAGAGGGGAATGAGAGCATTGAGGGAAAGTTTGAAGGCTGCAGCAGAGAGTTTTGTAAGAGGAGACCTTCTACCGATTTAGCAAATTGCTGCGGCTCACAAATAAAGGGCACTCAAGATTTTTAATACTGCTTCAAATGTCAGGGGGTTGGGAGCAGGTTGGAACTGCATTTTTAGCCGAGGAAAGTTTGTAATACTTTTCATTTTCCGTGCAAAACAGAATTTAGGGAACATGGATATGAGGGGTGGTTTGAGTTCAGGGAAAAGATTTGGAAAACAATGCGGTGAGATATGGGAACACATCAATGACAAGCAGTGACCCTGGATGCATTTTTATAAATATGAACCATTTTTGGGATTACATTTAAAAACAACATCCAGTTATAGAAAAGATTTTATGAGTTTTTCTGAGCAAATATAAAAACTTTATCATGAAGGACAACCAAGCTAAAGACACTGAGAAAGCACAGATTGAGGAAGGCTGGAAGAGTGTGACCCCTCTTTGAAGCTCCAATTCTTAATTTGATTAGTTGTGTGGGCAGCCGTGCCAGCAGGACATCGCCTAGTTGCTTCATATTATGCTGAATTATGTGATGGCTTAAATTAAACACACTATGTAACTATCTCCCTAGGTGCTGCAGCGTCCCAGGTTCTGTGTGAGTGCCTGTGTTTCTTATTACTCTGAGCAATTGTCTTTACAGTCTCTACATACAGAATGTTTTTATATCTAATGTTTGGTATTGCATATGAAATAAGTTCCACTGCAGAAGGGCTTGCGTGTGGATCCGAGAGGCCAAAGCCCTTCAAGGTCATTTAAAAGACGAGGCGCTAAAGCGTGACAGCAGAGGAGAGAAACACTTTGTAGAGCAGGAATATATTATCTCTTCTGCTGCCACTATTTAAGAGCAAATAACAAATTCCAACCAGCCGACATGAGCTGCAGCTATTATCGAGGGAAATCAAGTGCCGGGGTGAATTACAGCTCACAATAACCTCAAGGTGCAATGCATGTTTCTAACGCTGCACCTGTAGCAGAGCAAAGATCTTGGTAGTAAAGCAATTTGTACCCCGTCACATGCTGATGTTCTGTGTCTTGTTTTATTCAGCACAGGATCTCCTCGACTGATCCGGCTGTGACACAGCTGAGTCACGTCTTGCTGTTGCGGGATTAAAGGTGGAAGATGGAGGAAGCCATCCATCGATAGGCTTGCATGGGGGGCAACTACGAGGGAAAAGGCTCAACAAGGCAGAAAAGGCTCTGGGAGGAGCAATAAGTCGTCCCTGTGGTGACCCAGTCTGATGAGAACAACAACACTGCTAACTGGCCACAGATGTGCCCACACATAGCCGGTGTTTTCTAACAGAGAAAATGGCACAACAACCTGCCTCCCTCTCTTGTATACCCACAGGCTCTATCTGTGGCTCGGCGGGTTATCCTGCTATGATCCATCCTGCATTTAACAGGTAATTGGTTAAGCCGCTGTGGTAGCTAGAGTAAAAATCCTATCAGGTCTACAATCATCACTCCAATCCACACATCCATTGTGAATTTCTGGCCTGAACACCTCCTAGGAGTTGGCCTAAGTCGGGCTCATTGTCACAGAAAATCCTCATTTCAATTCAGCGAGTTTAATCTAGTATCAGATATGGCTGGTTGAGGGCCACGTGTGGTTATAATTAAGGCTCAGTGGGAGCTGTGCCCCTGGAGGGAAGCAAGGTCTCTAAGGTCAGACTACAATCACTGCCTTCACATGTGGCCGGCCTGCTTTCCTCTGTGCCACAGAGAAATCTGAGCTTCCAGCCAGGTGACTTTATTATCTGCAGCCTAATTGGGAAAACATGCTTTTCATTGGCTGGGTAATGACTGTGAATGGTTTTATAGCTTGTCAAACAACAGGCTATTTTCAATTACCTGCAGACCCAAGTGTTCGAATGCCATGAAATTGAGCAATGGAGGAGTTTAGAAAAAAAAAAGCCGGCTGATGTGCTTAAATCTCTTCATTTGGAAAATGGACCTCCGCCACTGATGGCTGTATAATCACAAGTGAAAATGTAAGAGCCTGACAACCATTGGCTAAAAAAAACATCTGAAAAATCGGCAGTGGTGGAAAAGTCAACATATCAAAAGAGAAAAGATGTAACAAAGGCCAATGGAAATGGATTTTTCAAATACACCTTGATGTTTCTATACCTGCTTCTGCTTTGTCTATTGTTATCGTTGCATTTATGTTATACTGCCAATTATTGTTGAAAGGCATAAAAATAAAAAATAACACAAAGCTGTTGTTGAATACATTTGCATACGGTGTAGTTGATGGGAACTCAATGTGCAATGTTTCTTTCTTTCTTTCAGCTCTCTTTGGTGTCTACCTGTGTGAATGGCATAAAGACACTACTTTATTGAGGTTTAAAACATGATGGTCAGAGACATTGGAGATGCTGGCTGGTCTATCTTGACCTCGCCTGAATTCAATTTTTTGCCAGCACACCTCTGAAAATGGAGTTGTCTGACTTATCGAGTCTCCTGCTCTTGCTCCTGTTTTCTTATATGACACTGTTTAACTTCACTTTATCTACGTCTCTTTTGTTTCCTCCTCACAACAATGTTTTTTTTTTTTCACAGCTTCACATCTCCTGCACTGCTCAGCTATCCTCCTATGCTATTCCTCCTCGCCTCATCGTTCCAGCTCTCTGCCCCTTTTTCTCCATCCTCACTTCATCAACCCCTCCCTCATTTCTCTCTTTGCTCTGGTCCCTCCGTCTAAATCACTTCCACCCTTATATGCTGTCACTCTTTCTATCCCCCACTCCCCAGTTTACATCCTCCAGAGGCTGAACTCTCTATTAATAGCATAGCAATGTAAGGAGAGAAAAAAGAGACAGCGAGAGAAAAGGAAAGAAAAGAAAAAGAAAAGCTTGCACCACATGACTCCATTTCTAAGGCACAGACACGGATGCCTGTTGCAGGGCAGACAGCCATCCACCGTCTACATACCACAGATCCCACTATTACAAAGAGCTGAGCCTCATCCCACACCCTCAACCCCTAAAGGCAGTCTCTACCATAACACTCCTATTTTAACGAACCTGTGTGGGTTTAACAATGTGCACAATGGGGTTTAAAATCCAGGCGTTCCCTCTGGACATTGTGATTCACTGACAGCAACAGCTCAGCATCGCTTTTGCTTAAAATTCAAGCTACGAGCTTAGATTTGTCTGTTTTCAGTTATATAATACTCATAAAGAGCATTAAGAGAGAATGAATGTGAAGCATTGCTACATTATCACCCTTCAAGAGGAAAACAGGCTTAATACTCTAAACTAAGAACTAATTGGCACCAACGCATATATATACACACTTTATGTGTTTCTAATGTGGGGAATGTTTACTTCATTAGGCCTTTATCTCATAAAAACAGACACAGAATTTTATCCCAAGCTAGTTTTTGCTTACAATGGAGAAGCCATTTGGAGAGTAAAGAGCATGGGAGCGAGTATAGTTATGAAGGAGCAGACGGGGGAGACAGTGTCTCGAGGTCAGCTCAGCTGGGGAGCAAACTCATTCAATCACTTGGACACAGATCAAGAATGGTGAGAGCCTGTACTTCTTGCCTTGAAATTAATTGGTTTCCTTTTCCAAAGAAAAAACGCAAATACGTGGCTGCCAAGGAGTGTGAGTGCGAGGGGCAAGAGAAGAGGGCAAAGGCTTCATTTTTCTTCCACTTAGTGTCACGAAGGACGAGAGCAATGATAAATCCAGCCAAAAGGGTGCATCACTGAAGAAGAAGGGAACAACTGTGAAATAAAGGTCCATCTATCTGAGATTGTAATCACAGCACTGCACAGCTTGAGGCATTACTGAAAGCAGAATCTATCATGATAAGATCGTAGGAAAATAATCCAGCACACTGATTCAAAGTCTGTGGTTGTCAGACACACAAAGTTTGTGTTCGTCTCTGTGATTGTCTCGTGTGTAGCTGGCAGCTAATCGGTGTCGGAAAAAAATTGTCAACGTGTTATTAATGACCTCTGTTTATTGACTGTCACGTCTTTCTGACTGACCTGTTTTGAGTTTTTAAATAGGGCTTGAAGGACAATAAATGTGGTTTATATATGTTTTTTTTTTTTTGCAAACATGTATCGTTCAAATCACTGCCAAACATTTTCCAAAGTATTTGTTTTTAGAATGACTTCCTTCCTCCTTGTTAGTTCCATTGGTTCAATGGAAAGTTAGTGAACAATTTTCCACTTTTTTTTTTTTTTTTTTGGTGGATACTGTATGTATGATTAGTATGTGGCCCCAGTTACAAGCAGAGACCATTTTGAAGTTTCTTTGGTGTTGCATTCAAGGATACTCCAATTTAGATGTTTCAGAGCAGGCTGCCAAAAAGTATATAATTCCTGAGCTTCGTGATGTTGGTGAAAAACCCAAAGGACAAAAAGCAAACAAATATGGATGTTGTGAAAAGGATACTGTGAACTTTTTCTGAATTTAAAAAGTTGCTCTTTAGCAGAGCTGTCATATATCTAATAATTGAATGTCCTTGAATGCACCAGTTTTCAAAACAGTCCAGTGGCTCCCTGGAAGGTAGGAAATCCAAAAAAAAAAAAAAAAAAAAAACAGCAATAATTTGAGCTAATAACAGAAACTCACACAAAAATGAAAGCATTTTGTAGAAAGACTGTGTTAAAAGGAGCTGGTGGGTCAACACAGCACAGATTTTTCTGGCTGTAATGCTTCCTAAGAATGTGGAAACAAAGACCGTATGTAAAGACATCATGCTGGGCTCCGGGTCAAGTAGAGCAATAACAGTGAGCTTTTATGTGTACTCCAAATGGCTGATTACCTGTGATTGCAGGGAAATTACTGCGTAAAGGCCTTGCCATTACGAAGCACTTTTAGCAATCCGGGCCTGTGTGTCATGTCGTCTGATTCTGAAATGGGTTGTGAATTATATGTTAGAGTATGGAATTTGCAGTTGCTGAGACATTTGAACGGAGCTTGTGTAAGGGTCAGAAAAGGGGTGAGATAAAGCAAGACAAATTAATAAGAGCATGTTGCAAGAACGCTTTTAGTAATGGATTCAAATTACTTCCTGCCAACAAAAAAAGAAATTTACAAGTATAAAAAGAGATTCAGCTTGTTTAAGACATGGGTTTTAGCTGGTAGTGCTTCTGTGGTTTTGTTGCATCTGCAAACTCACCATTTACTTCAGGAGTCCTGTGTTCACGTATGTGTATCATACAATGTTCACTGCAGTTCTGGGTTTATTTTGTTGTTGTTGTTGTTGCACTGCTGCCGTTTCTTATTAATGTCAGTCATGATTGCTTTTCTTTCCTCTCGACAATCTGTGCCCTGACATCCCACCACTCATAACGGCTCACAACCTTACCCTGTTTATACTTCAAAACCTATTAGTCAGCCCAGAGTCACAAGAGGCCGTGCTCTCCCCACAGTAGACTGAATCTGCTATCACAGGTTTATTTCACTTCTGCGCAGCTATGTCAGGTCCTCTGCCTCTACAACTCACATAGGCACATCACGTAGATGCACGGACTAACACATAATCACAGACACACACACACAAACTCCAGGAGGGGAGAGGATATGGAGCTGTAATGTATCACCCCTGCTGGCATGGCCTTTTCACACAAGCTGTTGTGGGTCTCTTATCGCCCACACTTCTTTCATGTGCAGTGGCAATATTTCTACACTGAATGGCTTGGATGTAACTATACATCAGCAAAAACTTTATGGTCTCTGTAGGAGTGTCCAAAAGGATGGAGAGGTAAACAGGTCCAGGGCTCGCTCGGCCATCTCTCTCTTTGTTCCTGTGCTGTCATGTTGTAAAGGAGAGGGTGAGCCAAGATGGAAGGGGAGGACGTGGGGAATAAAAAGGGAAGGGTGAGGGGCAGTGTTTGATGTCTACGAGTCCACAAGCATGCCTGATTAGATGAGAGAACAACAGCAGTTTGTGGACTTGCGTTTCAGCTCCTTCTCATTAGTTTCTCATTCAGTATCAATAACAAACTGTACTGTCACACAGTCCACAGTGCAGGGGTAGCAAGCCATATATATTTACTGAATCCCAAAATAAAGCCACCTTTACGAAGGCAAGAAGTGCAGAGTGGCTACAGCACAATTAAGGTGTGGTCAGACTTAAATTAGTTCCCCATTTATTTCAATGACTACGAGGGCGAGACGTATTCAAGAACTGTTGATTGTTCAGTTCAGTCTGATTTTTACCTTTGACCTGCAAAACAGTGCAGCTCTCCAGCGTCCAGCCTATTTTAGACAGTGGATAGTAAATAAATATTGATTGTCTCTATCCTTATTCTGCATAACTTCACTGCAAAATAATACAAGCAGCAGAGGAGGAGGGATGCTGCTTGGCTGCAGGAAGTGCAAGGCCATGCTTGCTCCCCTACAAACTCTGCCCGCATGATTTCTCATCCCATCTGCTTTCCACTACAATGTGTCTTGTCCCTAAAAGGCAGTCCTTAAGAAGACTTATGTATGTAATTAAGTTACTGTTACTCAGAGACTTTTCATTAGAACTACTTTTGTGCTCTTACATGAGCTTAGTTAAATAATATTGGTAATATTAGTAATATTAAAAATAACAATAATTGGTAATAGTAGTAGAGTTCAAGCGCTCTGTCCACTCCTGCAGTTAAGTGCAAAGCCTATATATCGACGTGATAGCCTTTGCATCCATCTTAACAGAAAAAATCTATATGCACCTCCCCCATTGGGTTTTTTAAGTTGTGCTATACATAGCCGTGACCTGTTTGTGTAACCTTATATTGCATCTATCGTTATCCTCTTCTTAACGCGACCCTGAGATTGTACTTAAAAGTAATATGGAGAGAGATGACAAAGATGAGAGACAATTTTTGTCTTGTTGTTTCAGCTGAAAATCTGTCTGTCTGCCATGTTTTATAACCACCACCCACCTCCCATCTCTTTAAGGGTCGTCTGGACGTGCCTGAATTTAGGACTCTACCCTTTTATCCTTCCTGGTATCCTCCTAAGTGTTCCACAGCCACCACACATTCCCTCCTGTGGCGTTATAGCCAGACATGGAGTTGGCCGCCAAATATGCCATCTGGTCTCTTACGTCCTACAGAGCGAGTGCCTTGTCAGGGTCAACCAGGTAGTCCAGAGGAGCTTAGCAATGTCAGCTGGTGGGGGAAACATTTTTATTTTCTAGTTATTTGATATACGCTCACAGTGGGAATGGGGTGCTTGAGCAACCCTTCAAACTCTCCCTTAGCTCCTAAAAGAGTTGTTTCCTTCATAACGAAAGCACGGCGAGGAAGGGTTATTGACAAATAAATTGTTTGACTTACAATCAGGGGATAGTGTCCTAGCAGACAGGTGCTTTGATATTGTTGACACACTTGGCCTTTTACAAGAATCTCTTAAAACACTGGCCTTCACAAGAGGGAAATAGCTGTCAAAGATGTGGAGGACACCAAAGACTTTACAAATCCTTGAATCTTTGTGGAGAGAGTCACTGGGCTTTTCTGTGGAAAATATCTTTTTGCATTTTGCTGTGATGGTGTTAGAGAGAATAAATTTGGACAAAAAAATATCCCAAATAAGCTCTGTTTTTTTGGTCCAATTTGAGTAAATGTATTTGTAATCATTCTCATGATTAATATGTGCTAAACATAAGTATAACTTTCATGAGCACTCTCTGAAGAGTGATATTAAAACTATAGTTGTGAATCATAACCAAGTAAATAGAGGCAAAATAAAGAAAATTATATGTTTGGTTTGTTTTCCCTGTCAAAGTGTTTTTATGGGTATCGAGGGTCTCGGGATAGATGGTGTTATATGCAGAACAGATTGTAAAGCCCCTGGAGGCAACTTTGTGACTTATAATATTGGGCTTTATGAATAATCACTGACTTGACATTTAGCATTACAAACACAAGCACAAGTCAATAAAAATAACAGTAGTGTTATTTTGTGTAGCCTATTAAGAGAAAACTGAATTAAGTGGAAAACACATATTTGTCCGATAAAAGTTGTTTTGTCTAGTTAAATATAGGGATATTGCAGATTGCAGTTAAAGGGAAACGCACATTAATGTACAACACTAATGAAAAAGAAATGCTCAAATATCAAAAAAGCAAAAGCAGAATCTCTAATAAAATTGTAATTAAATGATATGGCACTAAATGTCAAGCAAAAAGTCAAGTTAAAAACTGCAACAAATTCCAGTTCAGACCTTCAAACTGTGCCGTCCACACTGAGCAGAGTTGGGGACAGTGATCCACAGTCACATCCTCAGCAGCTCTGGCAGAACAGAAGCCTGATGCCCAAACTCACTGCCCTAGATGCTGTTAATGACAACATGTTGAAGACACTAAACTATGAAGTCACAGTATTTCCCTTTGCAGACATACGACTGACACTGTGCTTGATGGTTGTTGTCATATAAGGGGCCAGTGCCAGTCCTTCAGCTTCCTTTGGTTCTTGTACAGCCCTCCAGTGTCTTGTCTTTGGCTGTGAAGGGGCACTTGATCTCACATATCCCGCAGCAGACACAGACAACTGACCGGTCCATCTGGGCCGGCTGCAACATGGGGCCACTTGATATTACATTCTCTCACATCCTGCATGGCCGTCCACAGTTTTTTGGTGGCACATATTTTCTGCCTCGTCCATTTTGCAGCCACATCTCACATTGAGATCACAGCTGGGTGGTTCATGTCACAAGGTCAAGCAGGAAATAAAGAATTGTAATTAACCATTGTAGTTGGATGATGGCACAGAAAAGCTGAATGAACTTTGAACCCCAGTGAGTCATGAAAAGATTACATTAGATAAGATCATCCTTTATTGTCTCCCTTTGGAGAAATTTGTCTTGGGCATCTAGAAAAACACAGTCAACGTAGTAGCACACAGCTAAAATCAAACTCAAGAAGAGAGTTTTCTCCCTGTGGCAGCGAGCTGTACAGCAGCTAAGATAGAGTCCCACCTCGTCTGACAGAGCTCTTTTTAATATCCCTTCCCAGCGCTGCACTGAAGACGATGGTTATGCTTGGTTTCCCTCTACAGAGAAACTCTCCCCATCATCTTGTTTTGCAACACCTCTCTTTTTATCTGTTTAGCAAAGAGGCACATTTTAAAAATAGAAGGCCTTGCCTGGTTCAAAAATAGAAGTGCTTTTGCACACTGATAATGTGATGTCACCTCGCTGGATTTCTTCCCAACACCTGTTAAAACTTGTGTGTAAACTACAGAAAGGGCAGGTTTGAAGGGGATCAGATGATGTAAAGTTGTCAATTGGAACTGACAGGGTGTGTTTAGATGTCATTGTGGAGACTCATACCTGCACTATTCACATTGAGGGGACTCACTTCCAATCTGTGTTTTCACATGTGTGTTAATCATGGTTTGGAAAAAAAATATTCCAGAAATTTAGATTTGGAGAGTCACCTCCCATTTGGGAACAAAAACTGGTTCCACAGGGTTTACCATTAACTTTAGGGTTAAAATTAATGTGAGAATTATGCTCTGATTAAAGTGAAGGCTTCAGGCCACCAGGTCTGCAGATGTGTAAAAGTAGTAGGGTGTGAACTTTTCTCTTAAGCTCTCTTTTCATTCATTCATTCATCACATAACTACTTCCATCACTTTTTGAATGCACAGCTGAGTACAACACCATGCCTTCCAGGCATTCCCCCATTTGTATGATTCATCGAGTCGAGACTACGAAGATGCAAAAGACACAGAATTATTTGAGAGAGATTGGAGGGAGGAAGTGATGACGGCAGGCTATTCGCTCCACCTTCGAGTGTGGTCATTCAGAATAGGTATAAAGGCATCGATATATTTCCACTGGAGAACTTGCTGGATGGTTGAACAGCATCTGACACAGCTGTCTGACAGAGGAATTCAGGGGGCCACGTCTGACAGTTTTGGTAACTTTCCCTGACAGACAGTCTGACAGTCATGGCCACTTCACAGCAATTGGTCAGGTGAGAAAGTATAGTATCAGTATCTGTCGTAGTTTGTTTGAAGCATACTGACGCCTTTACGTTTGTGGTTGCTGAGGTTAATTTAAGAGTAGGCCTCAAAGTGATGAATGTAAGTGGATGCAATATCTTCACAAAAAGTCAAAAGTGTGTATGTGTGTGTTTGAGTGAGGTGGACTCTTCAAGGACCACTTGCTTTTTTCATTTACAACATCCATGCAAGATCATTGTGCCGTCTTCGATTAATAGCCCTAAAATATAACCAAATAGTATCAGGACATTGTGAATCAAAACAAAACTTGCAATTAGTGCTGCGCTGAATGCATTTTCCTTCATCTGTGACTACCAGAATGCCATTAAGTATACATTAAGGAAGTCTTTTAGATGCCAGTTAATAGCACAGCTCTCTCTCACATGTCCTCCAGCCTGGTGGGCCTGTGCAGAAAAGACATCACAAGCAATAACCCAAGGCTCTCTTGACTCTGAGATGCCTTCTATCACACCACATTTAGGCACATGATGGATACTGGAACACGCTAATTCAATATTTGAAGAGGTTGAGGCAATTTCCAACATACATGCCCCACATCTCTTCTATATTAGTGTCATGTTTCCCCACTGCTTCCTGAATACCTGATGACTGACAGATCTGACGGTGGTTTAAATAACAGGAAGGACATGTTTATGTGCCAGTAATTCTGTGTAAGTGAAATAATGTATTCTACAGTTGGTCTTTCCCATTAAACTTGTCTCTCATGAGACATCAAAGAGTGTGAATTTTAAACGGCTATTATCCTCATATTAAGCCCGGGTTTATGACAGTCACAATGGAGTGCTTTTTGATTGCATTATTTCATTATTTTGCAGGGAAGCTTACATTTGCATGTGAGTAAACAGTCAAAACAAGTAGTGGGCACAGGCGGAAGTCAAAACATAGAGACCTCATTTATCTTTCTCAACAAGATGCCATTTGTAGTTGAGCTCCATGTACACACACACACATACTGCAAATTCAAACACGCACATGATTGCTCATATACTCGCTCTGTCTGAGAAACAGACACAGGCAAACATTATGAGACGAAGACACACACACACACACACATCCAGCTAGCCGGCACATCACACTGTGCAGGACCCACCCCTCGTTGTTTCACACACACACACACACACAAAAATAGCAGAGAGGAGGGCGAGGAAGAAAGAAAGCGAGTGCAAAGAATTCCAATAGTACACTGCAGATCCCTTTCTTCCAGACATATGACATTTAGTCAGTTATCATAGCTGTCAAAACAAGTGTTTTCTCCTCTCTGCAAAGCGCAGTAGGTGATGGCGTGGGAGACAAACAAGGAAGCTGGCAGGGAAGGGGGGGATAAGTGGAGGTGAGGGAGCTAAGTTGAGCCCAGAGCGTTGATCCATGAGGTGGAGAGAAGCTTGAATGATAAGCAAACAGAGAGAAAAGAAAGATCAAACAGTATTTAAATCAGCTGACAGAGCAGCAGACACGCTGCAAACTGAGGGTCAGTCTCTGCGTTTCAGCTATTAATTTTCTATCCTACACCACCCCAATACCACACCCATGTAAAATTACCTCCACTCCAACCGCTGCATGATAGACTCTGTGCAGTGGTCTTCTCTGAAGCGAGGCTGATCACAGACTGCCTCACTGTGGACACATCCAGCCCTGGAGGCATGCCCTGGGGAGGAGAGGCCTCTGGATTTCATTGCAGAGCTCTGATTTAGCCGCTCCTCTGATGATCGAGCTCAGTATTCTCTGCTCCAGTCGGGGTGTGATTAGGTGCATGCAGACAGCTTGTACTTACATTAACATGCTGTCGGCAGCCGGCGTGGATAGATGCTATCTAATATTGCTTTGAAAGACTACAGTAAATGCATGGCCGTGTCTGGGATGCCTGTTGATTATCATTCGGAGTAGTGAAGCCACAGGCTATCCCCAGAGCAAGATGGGAGTGTTTAATGACAGGAAACAGCTGAAAACACTGTCCTTTATCATATCCTCTTGCCAAACCCTTACTAATGCATCGTGAGTAATAACACAGGTGGACCCATTTGGCACTGCAGGGAGTCCGAGTCTTTCAATGCTCATTCACAACCGTTATCATTATGTTGCCAATTCCTTACTGTAGCTGCCTTAACAACCTGTAACCCTGTATTCATTTTCCAATCCTTCTCTTGGACAACCTCCATTGCTCCCTCATTACCATACCTTGATCGGAATAGAGGACTCGACTCTGAGTCGCTCTGGGCTGCACGGTGCCACGACATCCACCTACTGCCTCATTAAAGTGCTATTCATAATCCCTGTGGCCTGTAATGCTAAATTCATCCCCTTTGTGTTTTTTTTGCAGAATACCTCCCATTACCAAACACTTGAACAAGGTAATACTTAAAGCAAATGTGATTTCAAATTGCTAGTGCTGGATATAATGGCACCTTTTCCTTTGACGTAAGCTGCGCGTTTATGGCACATGTACAGCATTGAAAATCCCATATTAAAACATTCTGAAATGTTGGAGACATGGTGCTAAAATACTGTGGATCCATCATTCTTGAGTGCACTCGCTGCTTGTATGCTTTTTTCTTGCAAATTATGCTTTGTTTGTTGCCTAATATCCATTTTCTAACAGGTTTTTAAAGTAAATAAAGTTCAGCATGGCAGCACAATTCCATCCCTACATTTTATTGTGCCAATGCTTTTGAGAAAACTGTCTCCTTCTTCAAGGCACAAAGTATAAATCTGCCAATTCACAACATTTTGTTCAGTTTCTACTTAACCCTGAAGCGCCAGATACTACGACTTCAAAGTCAAACAGTTTTTGGCCTGAATGAAGACTATTGGCCTTTACTTGATTAGAGGCTGGTTTGAAATATTGATTTTTGCAAAGATGTGTTGATCTCTTTGAGATGGTGTTATGTAGCTTTGTCAAAGCTTTGCTTTGCATCTGCATGTATTCAGATGTGTGGGTGCATATTGTATCTGAATATGAAAGACGCAAACACACTTTCTTTATAGTGTCATGCATTCATACAACTATGCCCTGAATACAAGATACTATAAATATATAAGTCAGATCCAGAGTGCCATGAATACAGTTACTGTGAAAAAGCCCTGAAACTAAAAAAAACTACAACTTCACAATTAGATCTTCTAACCTTCATTGTCTGCTTAAAATGTGATAAATCACTGACAAAAACATTTGCAAAATAATAAATTTGAGTAAATAGTAACTACTGTACATCTTCCCTTCTTTTACAGGCTTTCAGACAAAATTAGTGGACTTAAACACGTCAAAATTAAACCTTTTCCATTTTTGATCATCTGTACACCAGAATATTTTATTATTATGAACCTGACTTAGAAATATAGATATAGAGATATATGTGTTGTATATGTAGGAATGTAGGTTTGTGCATATATGTGAGGTTACTTTTATAGACATAGACATGAACAAATATTTCTCTTCATATTACAGGGGGGATTTTTTTGACTCAGATCTCCTCTTATGACTAGTTCTGGCACATGCTTATATATCTATCATATCTATATTTTCTTAATTGTGAAAATGTACCATATGCATATGCTGCATATGTTTTTTTTTTTTTGCATACATGTCTCTCTTGATCCTGATCTCAACAAGACTGTGTGTTTAACTGGAGGATTAAATAAAAATAAATAAAAACATCTCTATGCAGTGCCGCCACACACGCACACACACACTCAGGTGAAAGTGTTTGTCGGATTGAGGTTTCCCTGCCACAGTATGCATGAGCATTGTGGGTCTGGTTGGTTTGTGCCTTGTCTGCCCTCAGGAAGGAGACAGTTCTCCAAAGCACATTGGTGAAACTAAATTGATTCAAGGCATCAAGCTGTCATCCTGAATTTTCTGTACTTTCACAGAAACAGCATATTTCCAAGGACTGGGTAACGAGTCTCATGAATAAAGTCCTGTATGATTGAAGTTCAAGCATCTGTCTGAAGACTACCATAACACATCTCAGTTATGGACTACAGAAGTTTGAAATCTAGTACTCAGAAGCTTTCTTAGCTTAAATATAATCCTCGCTCGGTGTTGTTTTACAAGTTATTGAGCTCATTAAATGGTGAAGAACCACTACACTGCAAATCTGCCACGGGCCTGTAAAGAAAAAAAAAAACCTCACATCACAACAACACAAATAGTTTGGAGGCATGATGGTCAGCATTAAAGATTTGTGAAGAGATACATGTGCACTGGAAGTAACTCAGCAAGTGTAGACTTAAGAAAAACAGCTGCAAACACAGCAGCTCGACTATAGCTGGAGGTCCTCTATAGAAAGAGTTTCTTTAGCCATCCGTATCGCTCTCGTGCTCTCCTCTCCATCACTCCGTATCTTCCCCTATTGTGCTATCTGAGGATCCCTCTCATGTTTTCTGCACTGGCCTATTAGAGTGTACATCCAGCCAGTGCCACATTAAAATCCCTACAGCCCAGTGCTTGTGGACTCAGATAAAGATCCCTCTTTTTACTGAACAGTTTGATCCATCTCAGACAGCACACTACATTAATATTCTCCCATAGATCAGAGACAAAAGAGCCCCAGACCCATGTGCTGTAGTGACTGGTGTGTCATCTGTGCATCATCCAGAAAGAGAGGAGAGAGAGAGAGAGAGAGAGAGAGAGAGAGACGATGAGGCGGGGATACTCAAATATATGGTAACACTGCATGAATTTTTCATCTGCCAGCAGCTGTTTTCATAACCTTTTCTCAGGGCAGCCACTGTGGTTTCTGCAGTGCCAGAGAGTCATTGGCACGTCAAGCTTGGCAGCCATGGGAATCTGAAGGAGTGCGAAAAACAGAAGAGGTGGGGTTGTTGGCCACGGTGGCAGGTCAGCTGCAGGGGGACGAATGCGTCGGTCTCTTGGGTCTTTGGTTATGTTTGAGAAGACAACGGGCATGTGTGCTGTGGTGAATGGAAGCCCCTGGCAGGTTTCCCTTAGAGGGAGTCAGGATGCTTATCCCTGGAGAAACTGCCCAACCCTCTGTGCCAATTTGGGTCCTGCTGCTGGTGCATGATGGGAAAGAAAAATATCCCTCCTTCCCTTTTCCCTCCCCTGTGAAAAGCACCCTGACCTGAATACAGATTCAGACAAATAATGCTTGCTCTGTGGACGAGGGCAGACACGACTTTTTTTGAGTATTCATCATCTAAAATCCCCCCTCTTGCCCCTTCAAGGTGAGACTTTGGGGCGTGAGGACTGCCGCATCATGCTCCGGCTTGTGAACCAAGCGAGAAAGCATGAGAAAAGACAGGGTGAACACTGTGAGGAGCGAGAAAAACAAGCAAATGTGACTGCGCAGTTGAGAGCTGCAGCCCCAGATTCACAATCATACTGGGAATCACAACACTTTTTAATAATTCAGGATGAATAGAGGAGAAAAAATTCTGCAGCAAGCAAGGAAGCCAAGGAAATGACAGGGAGGAAAAGAATCCAACAACACTCTCCGTACAAAATTTCCCTGTGTGGAGACAAGCTATAGGGTTACGCTATACATCAGTATGTAGAGACCACTTTTAGCATCGAGAATCACTGTGCCATTTGTTATTTATGACCTTGGCTCACTCACACATTCTCTAGCAGCAGTCTACCTCACCATGATGTCTTCATTTCATGCACAGCTATGTTTAAAAATGAGGGGATTCTTAAATTAAAAAATGACTATCAATTTCATGTTGTAAACAAAACACTCTTTGTGGATGCTCGGCCTTTACCTGAGGACACATTTCAAGCACCAGACTGCAAGTTTGATTTTTCAATTTGGTGCACCTGTACGCTTTAGACAACCCTTTCCTTTCAGTGTTAATTTTGTCTCAAATTAATCTGTTCACTTGGTTGTTCTACTTTTCCCGACCCTGGCCCAAACCACATCTCATTATGTTCCACTATTTTTAATTTCTTACCACTGGCAACTAGGTAGTAAACGAGAAAAAAATTTGCCAATTAGTCTGAGCCCATGTGATTTTGCCACTCTTGCTAACAATTCCAATTTCCATTAATTATTCATTTTGAGGTCACACGCACAGCTGTCCCCGCTAGAAGGGCTTGAAAGAGAGAAAATGTTGCGGTGAGATCTAATCGTTTGTGTTTCAAACGCCTACCATGTCCTGTTTTTTTTTTATGTCTGTTTATTTCATGTGGACAATCATAAGTATCATGTTAAAATCTATGTGTGTGACATTCCTTAAAACCATAATAGCTTCAATATGTAGAAAACAGATTGTTAGATGTGTGTAGAAAAGCCCCCCCATCTATGTGCAGAGTGTTCTGCATCCCAGGTTCTGCTCGGGATATTATTTCCTGTGACCTTTGCTACCTGTTGTGTCCGTTTTCATAAATCTGCATTCAAAATAAAACGGTGTCAGTCATCCTGCAGTCCTGGCAAGAGGTGGCAGACCAGACAGAAAACACCTCGGCTCATTGTTCATACGTCTATCACCCTTCACCAGCGCCTTGTTTATCGTTGTGACTGGAGATATGCTGGAGCTTTGCGAGTGTTTACTGGGCTGCAGGGGTTGAGCATGCTGAGCTGCAGGGTCACAGGACTGGTGCTGAGAGGTCACGCCCTTTATGTTCAGACATACTCTTCAGGGAACACCGCTTTCTTTGCCCAGCATAAGTCCAGACACAAATGCTAACACACACAAACACACGCACTTCTCAGACATGTCTTATTAATCATAAGCCAAAGACGAGGGAGGGAACTGTAATACACACAGCAGGACTGAGCTGGACTGCAGGCCGAGGGAGCAGACCTGGCTGTGAATCAGCACCAGTCCACACAGATGTTGCAGACTTGTTGCTTCTCCAAACAGGAGACTAATTTGCACAAATAGGGATGGAAGAAATCCAGTTAGTTACTCAGTAATCCCAAAAAAATGCAAACATTGTTATAATCAAAAGAAAATACTAACTTTCACTGTTGAATGAGATTCTGTGGGATGTGAATTTTAAAATCAGTCTGATGACAAATTAAGCCTTGCTTGGTTTTATTTTTAAGTTCTATTTGTAATCAGCAAGACTCGGTTTGACTTCTTTTTAAATTATAATAAGCATATGATGTAGTGGCACTGATTTATATCAGAAACAGAGTGAAAATTGCTCTCTAAAGAAGCCAGAGCAATTTTTATTTCTAGTGTTCCTTATTCTAAATTAAATAAAACTGACTTCTACTTGTGCATTCATCAGAGGCCCTTATAATATTCATATATTCACGACATACTCGACTCCAACTCTATATACTGTAGCTCTTACTCTACATAATCTCTAACACAGAGACCTACTTTGCTAGTTTTATTTGGTTTTCAGAGCTGTCTTTTACAAAGGCCTATCTATATATTTTGACATCTGCCATGCCTTTCATTTTTCTCCCACGTCAACTTCGACTTATTCTATTTTGCCATTGAAGTATCTGTGAAGACAGAGGTAACGAACTCTGCTACACCTTCCAGGCTGGATCACACAATAATCACGGATCCATTCTGACAGAGGCTTTTCTGCAAACATGCACATTGTCTGGTGTGACACGAACAGCAGTGACATGGCTGAACGCTGAAGGGAACTTCTTAATACAACGTGCCATCGTAACATAGTCAGCACAATTTCCACTTAAAAGATGACCTTTGTGCAACAATTACAGATCAAAACTCTGAACGTGTTAAAGTGCAGCTGTTGGATCGACAACCTGCAAACCAAAAGCACAAACAGCAAAGTGAGTCATGAAGAAGAACAAAGTTTCCCTGAAAGTTGCGCTTTCTATTTAATGCAACACTTTGGCGTCAACAGAAGCAAAACAGAACTTTATAGTACAAACTGTTTTGTTTCTCACATACGTGATCATAATATCACATTCTCCAGGAGGACTATGTGGGCCACGATGAGTAGATGAGTAGTGTATGGAGAGAGAAAACTGAAGCCTTTTAGTTCTATAGAAGTGCCTGCACCTGCTAGGTGGGAGGCAGAGAGCTGAAGAGGGCTCATACATACGCCAATGTAACAACAATGGTGTGAATCTCCAACAGAGAGAGAGAGACAGAGAGTGTCTATGTATGTATGTGTGTGTGTGTGTTCACCTGCAGCCAGATCGCCCCAGCTGCTCCCACACAGCGCCAAGAGCTATTCCGATCAGCAGGATAATAGTGCCATCATCGCATGGTTTCATAAGCCGAGGTGCTCCGTGCAGAGATGAGATGTATGCATCCTAACAGACAGTTGCAAACTAGTGTGTGTGTGTGTGTGTGTGTGTATGTGTGTGTTGGGGCCTGCTGTGAAGGGCGCTGACAGATTGAGCTGTGGGCGCGCCTTCTTCTCGCTGCCACATCATGTAGCTTGTACTGCGTGGAGACTCTGGGACAAGGATGATGTTTACATCATAAACAAGGTGTGAAATTTGGAAATAAACACAGCTCTCTGAAATGCTGTCCTCTTAAGGAGGGGGAGGGGGGCGCTGAAAGGGTTTCTTTTCAGCTCTTACATATTAAGTGATCATTTTTGTTTTTATTTATTTCCTTCCACCTTGCGTCCAATCTTTTTTTTCCTTTAATGTAGGAATCATTATCTTTTACAAACCCATTACTACTGTAAACAGCACACCTTTAAAGCAATCTCGCTGCAACACTTCCAAGTACCATCTTGTACTTTGTGCAAATAAATAAATTGAAAATTGTAAATATAATTATCTTTTCAGAAACCCTTGTTCCTCAGTTGCTATATTTGTTAAGCATTTTAAGATGCTCTGCGTGAGATAGACTGTGGCAGCCTGAAAAAATAACTACTAAAACGTCAAGACAAAATGGAGAGGCCTTTCCATCAATCCTCTGTCTCATCATGTCATCTAGTAGTGTCACATGACCTTAACAACTTTACCTTCACAGTGTGTGCGTGAAAGCGAATGTGTGTTTAGGTCCTGGTTCAACAGAGCTCTTACATATGTAGGTACAGGCTCATAATAAATGTCTGCTTGTTCCTTGAAGAAGTAGAATAGCCTCATCCGCATTGGTCCATGGAAAGGGGCATCAGTCTTCGGGGTCAATGGGCTTTTCATGTCAATGACACCATCTCAGGTACACATATATTCCCCCAGACATCATTACACACCACTTTATCTCCCTTTCCCTCCCTCCCCATCCTCCCTCCCTCCCCCCTTTTACCCCCTCTCCATTTCAACAACTCTTTGTACTTTTTCATTGTTGACAATGTCATTGAATCTATTAACTTCCCTTTGACCAGTGCGGCACAGACTCTCCTTCTGCAACACAGTCTGTGAATGCGTTTAGAAGGAGATCCAGTTTAATACCACTGGCACGCATGCAGACATCTACCTTATATCTCTTTGGCATACTTTGTGGTCTCTCAAAGAGAACGTCTCACGTTCCCCAGAGAGTGCGAAACGAATATGTAAAGAGATGTAAGCAGAGTAAACAACGCGGCCTGCCAAAAACAGCCACATGAAACATATCGAAACATGCTACATGGCCGGGTTTTAGTTTCTTATCACAATGTAGGGAAGCTAGGTTAAAAGTTAAAGTGTCAGATTGGTTGACTGACGGATCAGCAGCTGCAGGACGGTTCTGTCTGTATAGAGGCTCCAGAGGATGTTGTGCACTTGGTTACCTAACTCACAGCGACTGTTAACCTCCCCATCCATCAGTAGAGAGAGCAGCCGTGACACAAAAAACCTGCTTCTTCCATTAGAGCCCTGACAGAGCCTAATGCCTGTCCTTGCTGCTCTCTCCCTCTCTCTCTGGCTCTGTATCTCTCTGTTACAATAATGAAGTCCTCGGCCTCCTTCTGCTCCTATGAAGTGAGCAACTAAACAAGTCTTTAATAATACTGTTTTTGTTACCTTCTCCTCAGTGCCTCTTTGTTTTCCCTTGATGCCCTCGTCTTTGAGGGATGAGGGGACTCACGTTGGCAATGGTGTGAATTAGCACACAGACACGTAGGGATGAAAGACCAGCTCTTATTATGGCCTAAACGCATGAGCACACTTCTGGGAATAGAGATGTGTAAATGAGCTCCGCACACCAAGTGCTGTCTTTTCTGGGCTGTTGTTTTGCTCTTTTAAATAATTGACAAGGCTGTGCTTGTGAAGACAGGGACAAATCTGCTGAGTTAATGTCGCAGCCAGAGGAGTTTTAGCACCAAACGCTATCAATCCCCCCCACATAGAATTGTTACCGCCACGGCAGTTCATAAATCTTATGTAACCCCAGCTCAGCTATATAACAAGTCAATATTACGGCAGCATGTTCTGTTTATTGTTTCGCTGGAGAGCTGGCAGCGGATGACATCTGCTATATTTACCCTCTAGATTACATTCCATTTCCAAACAACACTTTAACGTCAGGCAGGTCTCTGCATTGGGGCTGGGGACATATTAGCGTGATTGCTGAGGGCAAACTGTAGGCTGTTCCCGGCCATCTGGGGAATAAAGAGACTTGTAGTTTTTGTGAGAGTTGGAGCTGTCAGGGGTGCACACATGGCTCAGACAGTGATCTTATACTGGGGTGTTGGGGCAGAGCGGTGGCAGTGTTTGCTGTCAGACTGTGGCATCTCTGTGTTCTCCGGCCTCTCGTGGGAATTGAGCAGTGTGTGATTGAGGCCTTGACTGGGAGCAGCAGCTACGCGACACGGCATACATGGTAGTGACTATCTATTAGCCTGACAGTTTTTTTTTTTATCTTGCATCTTTTCTCTTTTTTTTTCTTTTCTCTTTTTTTTTTGACTGCAGGCAAGGCGGGATGCAGCTTTTTCTTCAAGGTCCCTTGCCAACCACAGCAGATGGGTGGAAACCTCTCTTCGGAATAAAAACAACTCTGAGCTTTCCCCTTTCGCTCACCATTAAAATCCCAACAAAAAAACTACTCCGGCATTGCCAAGGGAAGAAAATCCATATCTGACCGTGTTTTCATTCAGCCTGGTGTCACTCCGTCTTTAGACCATGCTGTTGTAACATCTGTCCCTTTGTTGTTCCAAAATGACGGCCAAGAACAAGACGACAAAATGTTCTGAGAGTAGTTGGCTTTCCAAGCACTTTCATCTTAAACAGAAAGCCACCTGGATTTTAACCTGAGCAACGTGCAAAGGAAAGCGCTTCATAACTGAAACCCTGCAGGATCGAGGCGAATGGAATGCAAAACGACCGGCTTCACTACTCCTCACTACTCTCCGCTCCTCCATCCTAAAAGCAGGATCTCCCTGGCCACACCTCCTGCCAAAAAAAAAAAAAGAAAAAGGCGCTGCAACATAATTTAAGAAGGCCACGGATGTGATGCAGCACAATACAAACATGCTTTAAACCGTCTTTCTGCACGCACCATATGTCAAAATCCACCTCCGAGTGTCATCCAGTCCAGCAAGGGTTCTGTACTCTTTAACAAGTACTGGATTAATTAACACGCTTATCTCTGGCACACAAAGCAGCACCTTGCATCTCTATTGTGAGTTTGACTCCCAGTGTTTATGATGCAAGGTCTTATTGGCTTGAATGATTTCTGTGAGCGAGGGCCAATGCTGAGGAGCAATGCTTGTTAGAGAAGGAAAACAGACAAATGTCAAGGACTTCACCGTCATTCACAGCAATGAAATACATAAGGAGACTGTGTGTGTGTGAGAGAGAGAGAGAGGCCCTTTCAGCTCCAGAAATAGATTTCAATTTGATGAAGGTAGGCTGTGAACGCAGCAGGACATTTCTGACTCTGATTTAGGCAGATGTGGAAAAAAATGGAGGGTAAATTGAAACTGGTAATTCCAATCCATTCTTATCCGCAATGTACGAGCCTTAATAAGGTCAAAACATGGTTCTGCTGCTGTAAATGACTGAATTTAAGACCATTCTAAGACAATTGTGAGGGATTTGCATATAAAAAGATGCGTGATTGTGGAAAAGACCTTGGCCTATATTCTGTAATTACTACAACTTCATCTGTCTCTCAGTCCTGCCTTTTAAATAATACTCATCCATTCCTCTTTTCAACTATCTTTTGGATTCTAGAGTAAATCCTCTTGTCCTCCTCCAGCCATTATACAAGACAACATCTGGTGCCAGCTCGTATCTCTTCGTTTCACTCTTGAAATATTTAATGCAATTAAATCACACTGCTTTCAAGCAATGCAGCAATCCTTCTAAAATTAGATGAATATAAAGTCCAAACTAACTTTGTTTCAGTAGAGGTTTTTCCTGGTCTGCACCCAAGCTCAACAAGATTGCACTGGCAACCCACAATTAGCCTAATCACCCTGCAGTAGGTTAGAGCTGAACTGAGTTTTAAGTGGTTCTGCGGTTGCAATATCACAGGCCACAGCGTGCATTAACATCACAGGACAAAATTAATCCTAACAGGCTGCAGCAATTACCTGAGCCCTGCCTGTTCCTAAAAGTCAGCCTGAGCCGTGACAGATGTATGAGCACAGATAACATTTGCCAGAACACAGACACGGCAGATATTACAAGCACTAAGCTCAGATGTGACTGTGACAGTAGCCTGTCTCATTAAAGCCAGGGACGAGGAGGCCGGCTCTCGTCGAGCTGTGGGGCAGGAGGTGAGTGGAGCGACAGAGCCAAAGACATCAGCCTTGGAAAATGGAAAGAAGATTGTTGTTCCGTTTTCACCACATTCCCCACTGAGTGTTCACATTGAGCAGCCGGAGCAGGAACTTTCATTTGGACACATCTTTAAACCTGCGAACCTTGGTGACTGAATTAGCCATTGTTGTCACATGAAACATCTTGAAATGATTGAGTTCTGACTATGACTATGGATGGAGTGTGAGACTAATGATTGGGAATGAAAGGTTCATCCTGGAAAGACTCAGTCGTACACAAGCAAGGATGGAGCGAGGTTCCACCACTTTGTCAAACACATGATTGCATAAAGGATATTACTACATGGACTCAGGAACACTTCATAAAACCGTTGACATTCCATTTGCAAATGATTGCATTCTCCTTTTATTAATGTTTTACAAATTGTTGGGACAACCATCTTTTTGTCACTTGATAATAAAGAGCATCAACGTACATGACAGATGCTCCCCTCTCTCCTGGTCTTCACCTCCGCTCTATCTTGCGACGATATGCCACTCCATCTTGAGGACTTGCTAACTCTCAATGCCAAAAGGGCAGATGCCCAGGTGCTGGTGTAGCTGAATTGCTGTCCTCAGCACACAAAGGCAATGTCGCCTGGGGAGGATGGCTCAGGAAGGGGGAGAGCTGTCAGAGTAACAGGAGAGCACCTGGGATTACTGTCAACAGTCTCCTGGTCTGTCTCTCTCGGCCCCTCCCCCACCTCCCTCCTGTCTTCTAAGATCCATGGCATTCTCATTGACATTGACCTTTAAACTCCAATTAGCCACTTAATCAGAAATTAATTATTAATATTAGAAAAACCAACAGGGCTTAGGTTGTTTGTCTCTTTCACCTCATTATCATCCGCTAATGACCATCCTTGCATCTCATTTCCACAACAAAGGCTGAAGAGATGGCGTTTGCACAAGAATCAGGTGATTTTTTTTTTTTTTTTTTTTTTTTTTTTTTTTTTTTAAAGGGCAAAGAGATCGGCAGATTTTCCCCATGCATGTTCTGTAATTTTCACCTCTGACTCCTCTTCCAAGTCGGAATGTCCCATGGATTTAATCATTCAGATGTCTCTTCAGACTGCATTAATAAGAGAGTCCTCGGCTGCATAAGAGCACCGCATCCACTTCTGAACTCAGAGCCCTCATGCCCTAATTCAGCGTGAAATGGTTGACAGGGAAGTGTGAAAATGGCTCCCGGAAAAAAAAAAAAAAAAAAAACAACAGTTCACGAAAAAAAAAAAAAAGTGACATGCACACCAGTCGGTGCTGTCTTCTCCACACAAACACACACACGCTTGTTAATTATTTGTCATCTTCTGTTAGGTGTCACGTGGTGAAACTGTGCCAGAGGCTTCCATGGAAACACTCCTGAGTATTGGCCACTAAATAAATGGCTTTTGGATTTGAACAATCTCCTTTGGCTAAATAAGATGTTTGGAATGCACTGACAGAGCCAGAGGTGCATTGTGTAATAAATGTGACTCAGCCATCCAATAATTGGTAATGTTCCTCTGTCAATTACTCCTGACGCTGTGTTTTCTAGACTCGATCTGCAGACTACCAATGGGTCAATTTGTTAAAGGTTCTGGTTGCCTTATCCTATCGCATCAGAGGTTAAGCTTGCACATTTCATTTCCCTGTATCTACTTGACATCTTGATTAGCCGATTCCACCATCTCGCACCGAACGACGTGTAGAAAGTCTTCAAATTTACAGTCTCAAACAAGTGTCAGACAGGAGTGGAAATGTTGTCCTCTTCTCAGATTTGCTTTCTATTTTTCAGGCGGCTTAGAAAGATTTAGGGGATCAGTTTGAGGTTTATATTTTTTTGCTCCTCTCCACATTATCCTCTTCACTTCTCTTCAAACATCCTCTCCTCCAAACCCTCAGTCGTCTGTCCACACTGCCTCTCTCACCCGCACGGAAACACAAGCCGGGCTGAAAAGTACAACAATGCAGAGTTGACAAGGAGTGATAGCAGAAGGCTGACACTGCGAGAGGATTAGGAAGATGATAATGTGAGCGGGGAATCTATTCTCTTTAAATAGAACTCTCTCTCTGGGCCTCGACGATGGCTGAAAGTTTGCAACATATTACAGTGACAGATGGGCATTTATTGCTCTTGTGCAAATTCGTGTCGTCGTATCAAATCGCTTGCATGGTGTTCGCTTCAGGACGCTGCCTGCGTTTGGACCCAGGAAAAACCTCTGCTGGTCCTGATAACAAAGAGAGACCATTTGTTTTTACGACTTCAATATTTTGCTTTTTAATCATCGACATAGCACTTGATGTCTATGAGTCATATCATCCTTTGGTTAAGAACATCTCCCAGAGAGAAGCGAGCAGCCCCTTGACGTCTGCGGTTATTAGATATTGTGGAGAGCGGAGCTGGAGCCGCTGAGGAGCCGCTGTGACGCCACCGACACACGTCCATGAGATGCGGCCCACACAAGCGAGCAGAGCTGGAAAGCTGGGGAGCACAGGCCACAGGTGTTTCCCTTGTGCTGCATTCGTTGCACTGAACTCATTAATGGCGAATCCTCCAACCCTGTCTGCCTGTGCTGAAAACAACATGAGCAATGTGCCGCTTTAAAGTCAGTGCTCGTAAGTGGGGTTGATTTACAAAATATGATTAGTAACTGCGACAGGATTCCATAATTGCTACAAGTAATTATCTCTGCATATTGTCAATCACTGGAAATGGACGATTAAGGAACAGACTGTTGTGGTTGGTTTTTTGTTGTCATAGATGATATGTTTATGACAGAATGTTCAAAATTTCAATTAATTAGCATCCATGCGACTGCTGATGTTCATGCCAGCGTGCACAAACATAAAGCTTGCATGATCTGTAGTGGTCTTACAACCCCCATTGTTTTCTCAGAGCTAAATTCCATTTTTAAAAGTCAACGCAAATGCATTTCCCAATTAGTCTTATCTTGCAAGTCTGACACTTACAAAAAAGGAAACCGTATCTGTGTGTGCGTGCGTGCATGCGTGTGTGTGTGTGTGTGTGCGTGTGTGTGTGTGTGTGTGTGATCCCTTTAGAGCCTTGTTTTAGGTTAAGAACTCAGATTTATGGTTGATGATGGATTAAAGTTCAGGTATATGGCTTGAGGTAAGGCATGTAGTGCTGATGCTTGAAGCTGCTTATCAGTGGTTTTACATGTTTTATCCTGTTAAGTACAAATTATGTGTGAGGTACATTAAAGCCAAAGCATAGCATTTTTCCAGAGTGTGACACAGGTTGTGAGTGATTTCCCAGCTCCCACGCAGCCATCAGTTTCACTTCATGCCAGTACAGTATGAATATCTAGATGCAGAGACTGACTTGAGACAAGTACATCACATGTACATTTAGTTGTCTTCATTTTTATTACAGGTTTACATTGTCTGCCTGTGAGGTGAACAATGCAGTAGGAGTGTTTGTTTTGCATTTTAAAAGTTGCTTTGAAATCTCTGAAATGTCATGTGCACTTCGACATGCACTTAAAAGCACCGACGAATGGGATTTTTAAAAATAGTTCCTGCCTGCAATAGCAGCGCCGTGCAACAGTGACGTAGGGGATTAAAAAATAAAGATGAATTCGTGTTGTGTGTGATATTCTCAAGCATGTTTCAAGTCTTTGCAAATTGATTTTTCATGCTGTTCTGAAATGAATAGAAAACAGTGGCTGCCCATGAGAGTGAGAAAATCTATGACATCCAGGTCAACAGCACATTTGTAGTAAGTGGGGTAAAACATGCAAAACCATTAGAATATATGGAATAAATATAGTTGAAAGAGCATCTTCATACTGATAAAAGTACAAAGATGTGTATGTATGTTCATATTTGTGTTTGGGGGGGGGGTTGCATGTTGTCACAAGTGTTTCTTGTTGCATATCTGTCTATTTTCATCCGAATGGATTTGTTGTCATGTGCCTAACACTGTACAATTTAAAGGTGGCATAAAGCTGAATAAACCTAAGCCGAGCCTCCTCCAGTAATCCTGAATAACACGTAGCAGCAATTACAGCACGTCACAGCATGGTATATATTCAGTGGACATCTCGTTCCTTTCCATCTCAGAGCTGTTCTGACAGATCATCCCTTGTGCCCACTCTATGGCTGACTGGTTTTGATAAAAAGAGAGATCGTGAAAGCGAGACAGAGAAATGGACAAAAAAAAAAAAAAAAAAAAAAAGCCAAGACTGAGATGGAGTGACGTGTGATTGCGTGGCCACATAGATGTTCACATGTACCCAGACACTCCCTCACATATGTAGCCATTGCATAAGCCATAGGAGAGACATATACACACACAAGCAGTATCGCAAACACCATTCTGACTGTTCAAACAACGATATGAGGACTATGTTATCTCACCTGCAGATGGATACACACCACAACTAATGCCGTACATGTCTAGACATATTTGTAGACGATATGGACATGAGCGTACCTTGTTGCAGAAACGATCAGCTTGTGCAAGCCCACGGCCCACAGATGAAGAGATCAGCAGCCGGAGAGTGTCAGACAGAGTGTGAAACAAAAGGCCATCATAAAATCTACGTGTCCACCCCATTAACATGGTAATTAGGCACAGCTAGCCACAACGTGAAGTCAACCTGAGAGGTGCTGCCAGTGTGTGTCAGCTAGGACTCTTTGCTTTTATGTGTTTGTGAATGGTGGATCTGTCACAGTAAATGCTGCGCCCGATGCATCAGCCAGGCTGCCGAGAATGTGTTATTTTAGGTGCAAAAAAAAAAAAAATCAAATTCACCAGAGAACTTCTGCGCCGTTCCTGCCAACGCTGACGCATCTCTGCCTCACTATTGTAGACTGAGACATGCTGGCATACTGAGCACTTTTGGCAGACTGGTGAAATCTGTACTTTGAAGTTGTTTGTCTCGAATTAAGTGATTTTCTGTCCGGCACTGTGCGGCGGTAAGAGAGCTGATTCACATGCAAAAACCTTGGACAGAGCGGGGATAGAGCATCCCCAAATGCCAATCACCTCTGGTTTCAGCTTTCCATTTAACCCTCAACATAAATGGAAAATGAATGTGAGCTGTGGGAAATCGTCTCCTTGAGGATCTGTTGATGATAATGATACATTATCAAGAGTAATAGCGTTTACCAGCATGTCCATTAGTTTGACACAAAACAGACACAAACATGTTTGCTCACACATTAAACAATAAAGAGCCTGTTCTGGAATGCGCATCGTGACTCACGCTAGTTCTCCCAACAAAATCCAGATGTATCACTTCTCATGAACGACACGAAGATCTGTTCCGGGAAGCCGACAGGATGCAGGTTTTAAACAACAGGCCTTCTCTCGAAGCTGTTATAGCTATAAGCACTCATCACCATGGTGTGTTTCATCTCGACAGTTGGAACAGCAATAATCGATCTGATGGCAGCGTAGAAAACATGTTGTTTTTCTCTGCCCCGGAGGCACGCAGCAGAAACACACACACTCCAAACAGATGGTTTTTCACAAGACAGACTAAATAAATACAAACATAATACAAGCAATGAGTGTTTTATGGTGACCCCCATCAAGCGTGTGTGTGTGTGTGTGTGAGGTTTGTGTTAAAGGTTTGAGTAAGCTACTTTTTCCTTATACATAAACTGCACACAACAGAAAAGTAGGCTACTTTTAAGTCATGACAAAGTGAAGTGCAAGGCTGGGTCTAATGCAGTGGTTCATAAAGTGGGGTCTGGGGACCTCCAAGGGGTCCCCAAGGGGGGCTCCAGGGGCCCCAGCAAAATGAGGAACAGTTTAATTTCACTATTATTTCACTCCCTGGATAATAGCACAATGGGAGCGAGTATTACTGTAATCTATTCTCATTAGAGGTTTAACTCTCCCTGCTGTTGTCAGACATCCAGTGCAGACGGTTATGCAGCTGTATGGCCAATTAAAGCCTTGGGACACAAGATCATCAAATAAAGAGTCTGTGGTCTCACGTGTCTCTATCTGGGAGATCTTGGTATTAAAAGTTTGAGGAGCTCTCCCCTTTCATATGAGGTGCTGAAGGTCCTGGGTGTTCATATAGTGTATAGCCAGCAGAGAATAACCTCATGAACTGAGGTTTGATCCATCACATCCAGATGTGGTGACACACAGCAAATAATAAGGCTCCAGCAGAGATAGCCCTGTGACCCGGGTACAACTCATAAACTGCAGTGCGGCATCGGCTGTATTAATATCACATAGTCGTCCCCATGTTTCCTCACACGGATGAATATTTCATCCGCAGAAAGCTTCAGTGCGCGCAAATTAAAGATGCGCTTCAAATGGCGCATCTGCTGCAAAAACACATCTGCGGTGCATGATGAAGGCGTCTTATTCAAAACATCTGATTCGTGCAAAATGAAAGTAGCGGCATCGCATTCGTGCACATTATGAGAAGGAGGCAGATTTCGCATTACAGGCTGCAGAATATCAATAAAATCGGCAAATTTGCGTGATAAATTCTGGCTGTTAAAGTTGAGACTTCACTCACCCCATTTGAACATTTTGTAGGCCTAGGTGTATTTCTTCTTCTGTCCTCTAAGAATCATCTATTCTTATATTCCAGACTTGAAACTTTAGTTGTGAAGTTGATCCGCAGCTCTCGTCGTGTCAATGTCACTTGTCACTCCTCGGGATTTTCTTGCGATCCTCTGCAGACTGTGGCGGGTTTCATCAACATGGACAACAAGCAAAAATCTCCTTTCCCACAAAGTCTGGCAGACCTCAGTCGGACCTGGGAAATTGGGCAATCATTGCGGAACAGACGCACTAAAATCATCCCCTCCGTCCGAGATGCTGCTAACTCCAGACGCACAATAGTCCGACACAACCTCTGATGGCCAAATGATCTTTAGGCGCAAAAAAAGGCTGCGGATCAGTTCTGGGTGCGAGTCGATGGTTGCAGCCTCCTAAAAACACAGATGTTGAAATTCAAGTGTGCAATCTGAGATTCTCCTCCCGCTGCTGCAAATCGCATCACATTCGTTAAAATCTCTAATTAACATAAGTTATTTGGATTCCGCCTCTGATGTCGGATTATAAACGCAGTCTCCACAAATCCTCCTGAATAATAGAGACTTTGATGCCTTCCGTTTTCCTTAAAAATCCCCCCTCTTTTTTTCTCTCCTCTCCACTCGTGATTGTTACATTTCTGGGATGTGAGATCTCTCTGCTGTCCACCTTTGGATCAGAGCTGGTTGACGCGCTCCAGGAGGGAGGAAGTGTGCTGTGAGCTCAGCCCCTCCACCGGGCAGCATCCTGCTCCATCCCTCCTCTCACCGCCTCTGTCCCTGTCTGCAGCCGGAGACACCGCAGGTCTTCATCACGGGCAACACTCACACGCCACGACAGTGTTTTAACAGCCAGACCAAAACATCAGGGGGGGGATTTGAGATCATCATTATTCTGCAGAGGGAGACAGCTCTCTCATAAAAAAACCTCTGATCAAATAGCCTCCACCCTAATCAATAACTTATGGTCAATGGACTAATACATGAGCTCTGTCTTTCTCTAACACACACACACATTTATTGCATTGCAAATAATAATAATAATAATAATGACATTTTTATTACATTATTTATTGAGCAAGAATAACAAATGAGTCTGCTTTTTAAAAATACTGTGTGTTTTATTTTCAGTTGACATTATTTTTATTTTGAAATGAATAACAAATATTATATTATATTTATAAATATTATATTTTACTTATGCATACACTTACATATATTGTAATTTTTTATCTATCTCTATTTTTTTATTTTACATAAAATGTCTCTCAGTGTATAATTTTGGCTGCATAACATTTTATGTTTTATTTTTTATTAATTTTATGTTTTACTTCATTTTGTTTTATTTATACTTTTTGTTTATTATACTTTTTAAAACATGGTAGCTATGTAAAGCCCTTTGAAACCACCTCAGTGTATAAATTGGCCTCTACAGCGTTTACCTTTTCATTAATTATTATTTTATTTTATTATTGCTTCTGTGGACACTGTAACCCATGTAAATATACAGTAATGAACTGTCTTAGTCTTTCAGTGTGGTCCACACGTCCCTCTGTCCCGTTCGGTGACGATCGATTACATCTGTGTTCGACTTTTCTCCACTCACCTCTTCAGTCGATTAGTTTCGCCTTTCTGTTCCTCACATGTGTCTTGTTTGGGAGAAAAGAAACATGGCAGCGCCCTCGAGTGAGATCCAGGTTGTTCCTGTCAAAAAGCCCACAGGTAAATGTTAATGCCGATTATGAAATATTTAATTTAATAGACAGAAAAATATGAAACCTATAAGAGTATTTTATGGCGATATCCGGTTAAAACGTAGTTTAGCCGTAGTTGTATAATCAGCTGTTTTCAGCAAAGCAACACAGATGTTATGTTGTTAAATAGCTATATAACTGAGTTCAGTATTATCAGTTTACATGACACAACATCCGCTTTTTTAGTTAATAGTTAGCATTAAGTCATCATTAGTGTTTTGACTCACCAGGCTGATCAATCATGAGATCGATTTGTTTGTCCATCAGGCTGACATTAGTTTTCTGTTTAAGGTTTATGAAAGATTCATTGTTCCTGAGAAGATCATCATTGTTGTCATGACGAGTTTTTATTCTCACAACAGGAGATCGGTGTCTTTGCAGGGTCCACAGGAGAAATTACACACTAGGCCCACCACCGGAAAACACTTCACTGGTTAACATTTCCGCTGGTTACATGATGCAGAAATGCGATGAAAAGTTGAACATAACATCTTAGAAGATGTAACTATATGTGTTTTTTTTTGCACTTATACTGGATGTAAAGTATTTTGGGGCTTTTCATACCTTGTGGATAATTTATCATTGATTATCCAGAAATATATTTTTACAGAATGAGTGTGATTTGCTGTCGATGCTAACAGTGTTTCCTAAAAGAAAGGTTGCATCATTTTTCCATTATTATATAATTGTTTCCCTTATTGCATATGTAACCATGTTGCCACACTCTTTTATGCATGTTAAATTGTGTTTCCATTTAAGACTGTTGAAATAAATACAAACACAGAATATACAAATAAATTGTTTTGAGTGAGTTCACATCTCTATATTCTCTTTATGGCAAACAGTGATGTAACACCACTATAACATGAGCTCATGGCTACTGGTCTTAATTGACCAAGATGGTTGAGCTACAATTGCATTCACTCCTTTTCTTTCTTACTGGCAATGTCTAAAAACATTCACACACTTCCAATCATCAATATGTTGAGTGAGATGGTGCAAGGCTGTTATTGATTGATGAAATGTGATGATGGTCCTAAGATCTAGTAGAAAAGGACCTGAAAGGTTGTTTTCTAATCTCACTGCAAGTAAAGACGACACGAGGCAGGAGTTGACCTTAAGATTGTGCTTAGTCATTCGTAGGATGATGACAGATGGAGCAAGAGCAGCAATTTTGATTGACTGCATTTCTTTCTGTCTTTATTTAATTTAGCTTTGAAATATTTTACTTTTCTGAAATTTATGGCTCAAATATGTAATTTACTTGGACTGTGCTGTGAAAATAGCTCAAGTCAGTTGATTACAGCTGTAACAGGAAAAGCAAAACACTGTCATCAGTGTCTGGCGGCAAAGATTTATATAGAAAGTAGTTCAGTGGCTACATGAATGATGACTGCAGCGCCTGACTGTTTAACAAGTTTTATATTTACATTTTTGGAGAATAAATCATCCTACAAATGAAACACAGTATATCTTTGAATGTCTGGGTTATTTATCTTCAGAGAGCCACACAAGTCAAAGTAAAGTAGTTCATAGCCGTGTACCAATGACCACATAAAAATATGGATGTTATTCTTAGAAACAATTTTGGCATGTATGTTAAACAAAAGCAAAAGAATGAAAAGTACAGAGGGAGGAGGTTTAGACTGTTTAATAAAAAAGATTAGAAAGACTTTGGGGTTTCTTGATTTCTTGAGATGTGCTGGATATGGAGACTGGACTCTCTCAGACCAGAAACCTAAGAAGAGCCCTACTCATTGTCACCTTTTTTTTTTTAGCATATCAAGCCTATTGGAAGTTTTTGTGTCCCTTATTAATCAAAATAAAGACTGACCTGAAAGTACAGTTTTATTAATCAGTCCGCAAATAAGATTGTAGTTTGTAATCACAGTAATTCTACGTGTACAATTGAGATTCCAAATAAGTTGGGACATTGTATAAAATGTAAATAAAAACAGAATGCAATGATTTTGAACTATATTCAAATTAAATACAGTACAAATACAAGATATTTAATCTTCAAACTGATAAACCTTATTGTTTGTTTGAACTCATTCTGAATTTGAAATAGAAGATGCTACAAGGAGAAATTTGTGGTGATTTCCAGTTCCACCACTCTCTCAAAAGTTGGCCTGCTCCAGTAGAGGTGGGGGACACATTTGGACAACTTGAATATTAACTGAACTGTATATGTGTGTATGTTCTCTTCAGTCCGAGGACCTCGACGGGTAGCCAATCAAATTCCAGATGAAATCCTGCAAGACCCTGAGTTACAGGAGGCGATCAAAGCCCTGCCTGCAAATTACAACTTTGAGATCCACAAGACGATTTGGCGACTGAGACAAGCAAATTCTAAGAGAGGTGAGCTCTAGTCTCTCTTAATACACTTGATTCATTTTGCACATGTTTAGGAATCTATAGTTACTCTTGTAAGCGAGACGATCACTGTCTTCACTGTAGATTTCAAATGACAGAAGAGCAGGTAGGATACATTTTTTTACAAAGGTAAATTAGGGTATGGGAGGTCCTCACCTAAGAAAATTGGAGGTTTAACACAACATGGACTTTGTCACAATGCACACAAGCACAAACCCTCACAGTGCCAGACTTGAATTATGCTGAACTGGAACAGAGGCTGGATGAAGTTATTTGAAAGTAAAGGATCTGCAATAAATAGTCTTTTTACACAGCCTTTGAACTTCCCCCAGGAATTAGAGTTGGAAGGCTCCACTCACACTGCAGCTGATAGTGCTCCAGCTCAGATTTCACCATCCATGCAACACAGATATGCAGTGCAACTTAAAACAAATACCAAAAAAAAAAAAATCATTTTTGCAATGTCTTTTTGACCCATGTTGAAAGCAGAACCTGGCCTCATAAACAACATTTCCTGGTCTCAGAGTAAAAGGAAGAAGAATATTCTATTCATCAACTCCAAAATGGTTTTATTTCAGCTCACTTAAATGGATACAAAACAGGATATGGGTCACTAGTATAGTCAATAGTGTAGTCAAACAGAATAATCAGATCTGAGAATAAACAAAATCTGACTTGAGAAGCAGGGCCTGCAGTGGGATTGTAGCCTCAGGACTGAGTGTGGGCACCGTGGGAGGCTTCACTGACATCGATGTATGTTGTGGTCTATGGCAACAGGCAAATCATTTTTCTTTTTCCTCTGGAACTGCCTTCACTGGCATTGTTTCACCAGCCCCTGCACCATTAATAGGCAATAATAAAAACAGAACAGAAAATTAAATAGGGTTCAGGACAGGGTTCAGCCAGTCCCCTTTCAATTTTGCATTATTAAGGCAAAGGTGATTAATTTATTACACAATATAAGATAAAATAAACCTTTATTCATCCCACAGTGGGGAAATTTGCAATATATGTAGGGAAATGAAGTAAAGAAATGAGAATCACTGTTGATGATGCACACAGAACTTTACTTTCACTAAAACATAATTTGCAGGGTTTTATGTGGGGAAATTTGCTCCCACATTACAGGTCTAATATAAAAATACATTCATGACTAATCAGATAGTTGAATCCTTAGTCTGTCCTGAGTTATAAGTGTTATGAAGCTTATCAAGACAAATATGCCTCATTTTAAGGTGCTGCTGGATTATGACAAGCCACACACCAAGAACAGGATCAAATTAGCAGCATTGAAATCATGAGAGAGACAAGGGTCTAATATTCATGTGTGCAGAACTTGATGTGATGTAACTAATGTATAGTGTTGGCTTGAATATGTGTCACACAATTGTTCCACAGTTTGCAGGGACTCATGTGTGTGTGGAAACAAACTGCAGTAACTCCCACTCCCAAATGGCTGAAGGAACAAACAGTTCAGACTTAAGTTTGCAGTTCAAGTGTGAAAATGCCCGTATTTTTTGGACTGCTTCTGAAGTATCTCATGACATGTGTGCCACCCTTGTAATAAAATTTCAGACCTGAGTCAGACCTCGTGTCTTAATGTGTCTCTTCATATACCCAGTTCAATTAACACTGATTACAGTTGTCTTCCCTAAAACCAGTTAAAAAATGATGCCTCCTGTGTCCTGAGGTTTTCTTCCCCAAAGTTACAATCAAACAAAGCACATGTGAAGTTTTCGATTAATGGTTTGTTTTTTTCTGTTGTACTGACAATGGACAAAATTGAGTTTTGTGTGTCTTTGCATGCCTCAAAAGCTTATAGTTAAATATGTATCCGTTGTCAGTCTTGTTCAGTTTAAAACAAAAGATAACAGATGGGCCACCTGTTTTGTTGTTCTCGACCAGAGCACAGTGTCAAGTGGAAGTTTGTGTCAGCAATTTCTTCTGGAAATTTGAGTTGTTTACCAAGCTGCCCTCTCATTTCCCAGTCGTTTGCCGTAGTGACGATCTCTGTACACCCGGCCTCTTTGCCTCTCTTCTCCCCCGGCCTGAGGAAGCTGATGAGGCGAGGGCCTTTGGCTGAGAGTTTGGTGTTCTTTCTTCCTCCAGTCCCTCGGCCAGCTGGGCCAGCACCTGATCATGTCGCCATCTGAATCTCCCATCCATCAGGCTTGTTTGGCATGATGACAGGATGTGTTCCAGGTTGGCTGGTGTCCCACAAAGCAAACAGCAAAGATTCTCAGTTAGCCTCCACCTTTAGAGGTTTGTTGGTGTTGGTAGGACAGCATAGACTGAGCAAAGCAGAAACTTGATCTAATGCCCCTTCATGTTCCAGATGTCCCTCTATCCCATACACTGTATATAAATTAGTGGATGTAGCTTCCAGTTCAGAAAAGTGAAGCTAATGCAGAAGTGTCTTAAAGCTGCTTTCTGGGTGACTGGCAGGGGGCGACTCCATTGCTTGCAAAAAAGTGCACTTAAGAAAAAAATGACTCTCACTTGATTTATTACCTCAGTAAATATGTTTCTAATGAGTCTGTGATCTCAATCACTAGTTTCAAGTTTAGAGTAAAATAGATGATAAAGCAGGTTATGCTACGACAGCGACAACATAGTATCTTTAGGTTCAAAGAAGGAGGGCTGTGGATTCCGTCTCCCATCCATCACTTACATTAAAATCACTTTTGGAAAGAGATGTCTGTGTGGTCTCTGAGAACAAGAGAAATGATTCCAGCAACCAAAACCAATTTCATTAAACATGTGGAGAATTATTGGCTTAAGTTAGACTTCCAAAATTGTGAACCTGCCCTTTAATTTCACATGTACTTCAGTTTCTGCCGTCATGCATTGTAATATAATTTGACTTTTCCTCATGTTTGCTGTTCCCTGTGAAGCAGGTTAGGGGGTCGTGTTACAATGTCAGCCTGCGGCCTAAGGAAAAAAAAGCGTCCTTCACTAATCTAAATGTCAAAATGTGTAGTCGTTCAGTTGTTCCTGCCTTGGGTGGAAATATGCAGATGGCGTACCAAGAGGATTGAATCATGATGTCCCTGTGGGGAGCGTGTGGTTTACCGCAGCTTGCTGGCTTTGCTTTTTTTTGTTGTGTAACTTTTTTTTTTTTTTTTTTTTTATCAGAGCCTGTCGTCTCTGAACTCAGAGAGCATAACTCACCTTATCACCCCTGTCTCTCTCTGTTCCTCTTTGTGTCCATCTGTTTCTTTGTCAGCCTTTGAACTGCTCTCGAGTCTCGAGCGCTGTGCTTCTAAATAGGGGGCTGAGGAACACAGAGCTGAATTTGATTTTAGCTGCCCAGCCTCTTTTTCTGAGTTTATTAATAGTCAAAAGCTTTGTGTTGTTTCGCCTAATTTTCTCATTTTAATCTAACTGTGTGTTGTTTTGATATAATCTGCTGTGCATCTCTTCACAGAGCAGCTTAGTCATATAGAAACCGCCGTCGGCTGTCTGCTGTCTTACCGTCACACATTCACTTAAGATAAAGACAAGTGAACAAAAACTTAATTAGCTGATAATAACTGGCTGACTTGAGCCTGTTGTTTTGTTAATTGGCGCCTCGAAAAGAAATTCAGACCAACACACGAGCCAGATGGAGGTTCTTCAGGTTAGCCATTCATAAATAAGATGGAAGCAGTTTATGTATTTATTTTATAATGTTGGGTAGAAACAAGTGGATTTGCACGTTGAAATTATCATATTTGTTTCTAGTTGATGACATTTTCTCCTAAAGTAATATAACCATAGAATTTAGAAAATACAGACAGGTTTTTTTTTTTTCTAGCCTTGGTTAAATAATCAAATAATGTTTTTTAGGAAGATTGATATTTGAGAGTAATAAAAATCTCATAATAACATATAGATTGTTTTTTCACATAAACATTCAAAATAAATTAATTTTTAGAAGGATTAATTACAATTATTTAAAAAAAATATATCAATGCATCCAAGATATGTGCTGAACCAGCTAATCCATCAGTCAGCTCTAATTGAAACTATCACATGTGTCCCCAGGTAATAATTTTTGGTGTCTAAATGATAAATGGCTCTTTTTGATTAAAGATCATGTGCAGTGTGACTGTTCTTGAATCTCAATTCGTTCTTGCCATTTTATTCTGGCCTTTGTCTAACAACAGTTATTCAGCCTTGCAAGCAACCGCTGAATCCCATTTGGAAAAACAGAGAAATTAGAGAAGACATTGAGATAAAGCCAAAGAAGCAAAAAGCAGTACAGCCTTGAGTGTCTTAGGGGACCTTGAATTCATGAAAGTGTTTCCCTGCTGGGTTTGTGAAATACCCGGGGAGTTGTTCTGTTTTCCATGGTCTTCTCACAACTTAACTACAGACAATCAAAAGATTAGCACAGTTGACAGTTTCTCTTTAGATGTTTCCTTGAGCTTCTAGACAAAAAGCACCATGTGGAGCATTTAGTTCCAGCTTTTAGATTTTTAAGGGGGTGGCGTGTGGGAATATAAGAGAAAAGTTGTAGCAACGATGTTGGGAAAAAACAAAATTCTTAGAATCTTAAATTTTGAATTGAGGATTGCCTCAGTAACACTGTTAACTACACATCGAGCTGAGCCACAGATGACCCACCCTACCAAACAGAACAAAGTCAAACAAGTCCAGATGGACAAAACATCTAGTTTAGTCCATGGCTGGTGACTTGTTTTTTTTCACCCCCAATTTATTAATGGTCCCTTTCCAAGTCGTCTCTTTGTGCATCCACCAGCAATAGAACCACTGTTTTCTTTCATCCTCAAATACAAAATGCCTCCTCAGTAAGCAGTCCAAGACGGCCTTTTCTCCTCTGTGTGAACGCTGTGTTCCTTTATAGAAAACATGACAGCAGTGTGAGCGCTGGCTGCCAATGTAAAGATCAAGCAGATCATAGTCAGCAGTGTCCACAGACTGGTCATGCACATGTGGATTTATGTCCTTTCTGATTAGAGTCTATTAATGGTAAATACACATATGTAACATACAGTCACTTTGTGGCATTGTGTGAAATTCAAAGTCTGCTTGTGTGAAAATAAGTCACACTTATGAATTTAATTTCAGAATTTATCACTTAATTCATATGCATTTAAAATATGAATAAGGGTAAAGAAAATATACAGAATGCAATACAATAACACCACAAACTGCAGCCCCCAAAATGGCCGTAAAGTTGAACCTTTCCTAAACTGTGAAAAAAAACCTGAGCATTATGTTTTTGTAGGACTGTTGTATTGGGCTGCATTAGTTTTAGCAAGGTGTACCTGGCAACATTAAATGAGCTTCAGTAAATGTGTTCTTTGATTATTTCATTATATCCCCTTTATCTAAGACAAACATTAGCATCAGCACACCACTTGTATTTTAGTTTTTCACATTGATTGATTCATCACATGTAACTTCAGGTGTGATGCATTCACACTCTCAAAATTTAATCCACAACAGGATAAACCCTGTATATATCCTAATTCTAGTCTTTCTAAACATAGCTTTAAAATTCTCAGTAATCCATCGGCTTTGTCCAGTCAGTCTGCCGTTCACTGATAAATTGGTCTTTCCTGCTCTTTCTTAGTTCACCTCCTGTCTTTGATTGTTTAAATGCAATTTGTCTTACAATGTCATGTAACAGCATCATTGATGATTGACAGTTCATGTTAACCAAAAGCCTTTTGATCACTTCTTATGTTTGCAACTGTAGTCCACATTGACACGTCTCCAAGAGTAAGACACAGCCCACACAACGTCCAAGGCTGCTCTTGTCTCTTTGTCCGTCTGTGTGCTTTAGCTGCCCCGTCTTGTCGGGAGCACTTCCAAAGGTAGAAGCAGCTCATCATGCTTGCGTGCAAACTCCAACATGCGTTCAAAACATCCAGTCCCACCTCCGGCATCTGACTCACCTTTCGCCGAGGGCAGCAGATGGAGAAGGCTCTTTGCTTCTGTCAGCTGTGGCAGAGGTGTGCTCTGAAACCTTTCTCTGTTAATAAACTTGCCCTTTTCTAGGTAATGACCTGTCTCTCACTGTCTGCATGAGCGCTTGGTGATCCCTTAACCTTTCATCAGTAAGAAATGTTCGCGCTCCTCCTCTTCGCACTGCCCCATCTATCACTCCATCTCATGACCATCCTCCCTCAACCTCCTTGGCCTTTCGTCTGTCCCAGCTTTTATTGCTTAATGCCGTCTGGCACCGAAGTCCTGAAATTGTTTCAGGTCTGGTCATGTGAAAACGTTCTGTGAGCTGAATTGGGTCTTCGAATTCTAAGTGTCCACTGAGACGTTGATGGATTTATTGAAGTAAGGTGTGACAGAGTTTGAGTGGGAGAAAATGTCATGGTTGATTGAAACAAAGCCTTTGTCTCCAGGTGCTCGCTCCCTGTGTCTGACTCGGTGGTTCGGACTTCACATCGAACCGGTCAACACCTTGTGAATGCACGTTCACGATCTTCTCAAATCTACATGAAACCTAAATAGATTACTGGGTAAATGGCAAAAAGAGAAGTGTTGACAGGAGGCCTTGTTGATGCACAGTGTAGTCTATTATAATCCCAGACATCAAACAGTAAATCACTACAGCAGAACCTCTGTATTTCACACAATTACAAGCAGACAAAAACACGCTCACACCCAATTAAAAATCAGCTAAAAATGCATTCTGGTTAATTAAAAAAATCCTAAAACTGGAGAACAGTCAATCGAGCATGATTTCACCAAGAAGTTGAAGACATTATTTATTAGTTAACTTCATCAAATATTCATATTTTACTCTTCTGCACCAAATGTGTTTTATCTGCATTTAAAACCAGGAATTCATTTCACTCCTTTTTTTCCTGAAAGGGTGTTAAATAAATATGTGAAAGGAATCCTTTGTAGCTGATGCAGATAAAAATGTTTTCTTGATTTAAATGACCAATTGTCGCGATCAAAGTCAAATTAAGATGAAGTTCTACTTTTTTGTCTTTTTCCTTTGAAAGCATATTTGTTCTTTTGAATCTTTGCTGAAACAGACAAGTAATGGACCAGTCAATTAATAGAATATGAATTGCAAAGTATTTTTGTAATTGATTAAAAGTTTACATCATTTATCAGGCAAAACTTTGAAGTTCTCAGCATTTTGTTTTGCTTGTAATATGAAACAATAAAATTTAATATATCACATAGAGTTGTGGCAGAAATCGAGAACATTTTTCACCATTTTTGGACATTTAATAGAATTAATGAATAAGCAGTTAATTGAACAAGTAATCGACAGATTTTTTGATAATTAAATAATCATTAGTTGCGGCCTGAGTTGATAAAATGTTTCATGCTGAGCATTTTGAAAATTACCATTTCTTGCCATATTTGCTTTCCTTCCTAATCTCCTCTGTGTCACTCTTCCTTCTCATCCACTTCATGCTCTGATTCTTGCTCTGTTATTCCTTGCAGGGTTATACTTGTCATCATCAATATCTTAGTAGTCTCTGATACCAAGGTGTCGTCATGTTTTATTGATGGCAAGATGGCAGCATTAATGTATACTAAATCATGGATTCTTTAGGATCTTTAATGCAAAAAACGACAAGACTTATCGCTTCAGAAATCCCCAAGCGACACTTGGATTTTCATCTATTTTGAATCCCAAGTAAACATGATGATATCATCTTGAAAGTAAAGCTTAAAAGTTGCAGTTTAGTTTGCCTGAGACACCAGTAAAAATTGTTAAGTAGAACATTTTGAAATTAGAGCAATAAAATCAAATCATAATTAAGTTAACAGTTATCAAAAACCCTTACATTAAAATTACTCCAAAGGGAGCATTGACTTTCACTTGCTGCTAAATGTTTTGTTCAACCTTTATGACCACACAACCACAACTTTCTGTGGCCTCTTTGATGTTTAAGATGTTGATTATCATGACTTATTTTCTTTCTCAAAAGCTTAATTTAATTACATCTTTTCACAGGCTTTTTTCATGGAGCTGAATAATTTCAAATCTCCTGCACGCATATGTATTTACAGAGAGCTCACACGTCATCAAGAGTTCCACAGAAAACACGTAGGTTAAATCTAAATGGAGAATTTTTCATGCAACACTGATCACTGTGTTTACATTAGCAGCAAATCCAGCCGAATGTGCAACCTCACATTATTCATACAGTCATCATTTGCGTGATTTTCCTTTAAAGGAATATGCATAAAGGAAAGAGCTGCACTTCACTGATTGCAGGCAGGGTGCAGCCGAGATGACAGGAAAACTGCGCTTCCAGCCTCTTCTCCCCATTTGATAAAAAAAACATGCCCGTTTCCCGATGCGGAGCGAGTCTGAAACGAGGCACAAACCACTTAGTAAATCCTGCCCTAAATGAGTTTTTTCTTCCAGTGGCTCATCCCAGTCGGTGTCACACATCAGTAGATCAATGGGTCTCCTGTTGTCAACATGCAACACCATCAGCAGGACCAGTGCTTGTTAATTGGCTGCTTGATCTCAATTTCATAGCAGCCCCATCAGTTTGTCCATATTAAATTCCGGCTTTGAGACTTAAACTCGTGTGAAGCTGGAGAAGGAGGGTGTTTTTGTGTGTTTGGGTAGCAAAGAGAGTGAAAGTGTGACTCACGGAGCCGGTGGCAGGCATGAAGACAGACAGGAAAAAGAGAGAGTTTAATGGCTCTGTACAAGCCATGAGCTGTAGCGCAAGACCTGTGGTGATTGGTTTGGACTATATTTCCAACAGCCTGTCACTTGCTAAAATAAACCAACAGTACTACCGTGGCAGAGGGGAAATTGCCCTGAAATGTCACTACTTGCTGTCAGTGAACTACTCTGAACCAGTAGCGGAGGCTATGTATAGCTGTGCTGTCCAGGATTTATTAAATAACATGTTGCCGTCACTCTTAACGCAACTTTTCTATTTGCCTTTTCCACTCTCTCCAGTGGCTCTGCAGCTTCCCGAGGGCCTGCAGATGTTTGCCTGTGTCATCGCTGACATCATTGAGAGGTAAGGTGGAGAAAGGATTTTTTTTTCTTTTTTTTTTCATTCAATCAGTTCTTAGAGAGTCTGTGATTAAGCAGCAGCAGGTGTAGAAGTCAAAGCAGCGACGTAGGAACTCTTCACTGCCACGGCCACTTGGCGCTCATTAGGAGAGCGAGAGCTTTATCGTAATTCCCTGCATTCGACTCAATCGGGGATTCAGGAGAGAATGAGGCACGATTACACTGTTTTAGGACAGAGCAGATATCACAGCTCCCCTTGCTCGCAGTTGGAGGAGGGGAGATATTATTCTTGTTAATTACATCTTGTTTCAGTTTGCATATGCCCTATAGCTGACCAACACTCTGTCACACAGACGCCACAAGGTTGTTGGTTTTTTTTTTCATCCTGCAGCGAGAAGTGCTGCAGCATTAATGTGCAATAGTTTGTCTTTTGTCTACTACGCTGTGGTTTGGCCGACACTGTGCAAAATGTGTACTTCAGAGCTTGGTAAATAGAAACGCATTGTGAAAAAAAAAAAAAAAAAAAAAAAAAAACTCTTATGTGAGGGCAACTGTGAAGCACAAGAAAAATCAGCTCTGTTTTTTCTATTTTCTCCCTCGCTGTTGTCATCATGGTCTCATTTCACCTTCAGTTGGCCTCTGTTTCTCAAGAACACTGTCTGCCAAGTGTTATCTGAAGGAAAATGGCTGCTATCATTAAACACCCAGAGTGGGTTCTTTTCAGAGGTGTTTAGTCAATACTAACCTGATTATGAGATGGACACAGTGAAGAATAGAGTGGCTGGAGCTGCCATAAGCTTTTCAAGCGAGGTGGGTATTTTATTTCAGACAGGAAACTTGGATCGTATCAGTTTTACTTTATTACTTCGCTCTTTGCATGCCAAGACACATTTATTTAGTTTATAAATGCTGAAACGTTGGTCTCTTTGGTCAAAGACATGTTGGGCAGGAGGTTGTCTTTCTCCCTTACCTCAACTGTTTTATCTACCTTATCTTTTTACTCCCGTATTTAGTTCATCGTTTCTGCAGCAGTATCAGACCTCTATCACTCTATCTCTCTATCACTCTCTTTATCGTCATTTCTACGTTTTTTTTTTTTATCACAGGACAGATGATAGAGTGAAGTTTTTGATGATAGGGTCTGGTCTTATCAGTCCTGCTGCTATCAGACTGAGAGATACCACCACATGGCTTTTAAACCACACACCCATGCAGTCCACAATTATATGAATTCTCACTGTCCATCATGGAGCCTGCTAAATCGGCCCCATCTCGTCTAATGAGAGCAATTAGCGGACACTAATTGCTTTTCTCACTGTCTTCATACCTCGTCCTCTCTCGCTCTTCTCTCTGTGTTTTCAGCCTCTCTTCACCATCCACACCATTGCTCCCTCAGACTGCGGCAGAGTTGATGGTTCTCATGGTTTCCCTTCATTAGGTCCTGCTATATAGTTTCCCTGAAGCTATTTCACCGCTGCGTGTGCTGTCTTACTATGTAAGAATTTTCTTTGCAGTCCTAGTCTTTCCAGATTTAACAGATGGGCTCTTTGAATCCTGGATGAACATCAGGGCTTCTAAGAACTACTGAGTATTTTCCATCATGTACACGGACTGACAGGCTGAGTGTGTAATTCAAATGATAGCAGCTAAGTTTGAGTACTGCTGTCTCCATATAACATAACTAAGTTCTTGATTAACTCAGTGATGGACAAACATTTGGTCATCCAGGATCAAACAGCTTTTAGGAGAACATTTTGCTGACAAAGCAGAGTTTCGGAGGATTATCTAAACCACTTTATTTGGAGGATGAAATCAAATGAGCCCACCTGAAATGTTGGAAGAAACCTAGTATATTGACCAGCTTTAATTGTTGATATGATATTAGGGAACATTTAACTGGAAGGAATGTGATTCTTGAAATTGATGTGACATGTTCAGCTAGAGAGTAGACCAGTGTGCTGGAGTTGTTGGGACTACAAAAACACTCACCATTGTACAGTGGTATTACACAGTGATGCTTCATTTGCCTTATAAACAGTCTTTGCCTGAATAAGAACAGAGGCCTGTAGAGAGTGCACAAACCCTCACACCCTCAATTTTAATTGCCATGAACTTACTCATGGGATTAACATTAATAATCTTTTAACTTTTCCATACAGGTGCAGAGCAGAATAATATACAGAGAGTTGGCCCAGAATATACATTTTACATCTCAGTGAGACCTAATACTATTAAATTGATGTCACGAAATGAATGAGGTCAAATAAAGTGAAGCGCCAAAAAAACAATTTCTCATTTAAAGACTTTGGCATGTGATGTTGCAGTGCTGCAGGAAACTCATTTGAATGAGATGGAGTCACAGAATTTGAAGCAAAGATGGGTGAGCCAGAGAGCCAGAGTTAGTTGTTGACAAAGAAGATATGTTGTAATTTCTGGACTTTTTCAGAGTAGAAAATATACTTTTGTGAGTATATATGGTCCTAATTTTGGTCAAACAGCATTCTTGTCGACATTATGAGTGCTGCTGTCCTGGATGGATATATGATGTTGTCTTAATCTAAACTGTGGTGAATATACTTTTTTATTTCAAGGTCCACAATTCCTATTTGAGGATGGACTATTTGCTGTTGCCAAATGTCTTAAATGAGAATGTGATCAGTGCTGATGCACAATATATTAACATGGGATCATGCTTCATTACTGTAATATTTTCTCCTGACTTAAACTCACATTAAACAACATATTGGAAGTTCAACGACACCCTGTTAAGGGATGAGAAGCTTGTTTAATTAGTAAAGGACAACGTATTAGATATTATGCTTTAAATCTGAATTGTGTTTCTTCTGCACAGACATTTTGAGAAGCTTTTAAACTTACATGTGGCAGATGAATCATTAGTTGCAGCAAAACAGAGACGAAGGTGTGAAGGATGAAATATTGTGATGATGGAGCTCGAGAAATCAGAAAAGCAGCACATGGAGGATCCTAATAATCTGGAGCTTTAAAAAAAATCAATCTTTCTTATTAGGTCAGAGTTGCAGCATCGTTTCATGGAGAAATATTTGCTTTGTATAGATTAAGGCAGAGATACTTCGAGAATGGTGATAAGGCTGGCAAAATGTTAAATCTCAGTCTGAAACAAATGGAGAGCAAATATTCGATTGCTGCTATTCGCAACAGTAAAAGGTCTTTTATGTGGACCAAAACAAATAAACTTGGCTTTTCAAGATTATTATTCAAAAAAATATGAGTCAAAATGTTTAACTTGAAGGCCAAATGATTTTTTCAGTACTCTGTCTTTGCCTGTGTTGAAGAACACTGATAAGGAATATTTGGAAAGGGCAGTCTCTGAGATGGAGATTAAGTCTGCTTTTAAAGTGGTCACCGCTGGTAAAGCACCACAGGAGGATGGATTTACTGCTACGTTTTATAAATGTTTCCAGGTCACATTGTGCTCCTTTCTAAACTTATTGTGTCATGATGTTATTACCAATCAATCAATGCTGGGCAGCATGCGCTCAGCGGTAATTTCTTTCTACCAAAACCAGGCAAAGACCGCCTACAGATGAATAATGATGATGTTTTTGGCCCAACTTGTCCACATTGGATTAAGTCTCTTTATTAAAAACCAGTTGCATGTGTCAAAACCAATGGTATGATATCGTCCATCTTTCAGTTTCAGTTTTTCAGGTCTATCGGACAGGGTTGTCCAGGGTTTATTCGCTTACTTTCACAGGAGCACTCGAACCTTTAGCCTGTACCATCAGAGCCAATCCAGTGATTTTAAAGCTCATCTTTTTCCTGATAACATTTTTTAACATTATCCAGGTGACTCAGTGAAGTTACAGTGACTTTGTTAAAAACGGTATAATTGTATCCAAACCTTTAACTTGGTGGCAGGTATAATGTTTTGACAGGAATGGTGTCCAAAACCATGAAAATAAGATCTAAGTTCTAATAAACCAGAAGTGTTATTATTTATCCGTCTTGCTTATGTGATGGCCACAAGAACGGAAGTCAACAGCCACATCATATCTCTGGGCTTAAGGTCGACAACATCTGGTGGCTCTTCACCATGTGAGCATTGATCCTGATGTGAGGATGAAATTTCAACATTTGTAAGGAGCAACTAAATGACCTAAAGAAAGGTCTTGGCTTAAGTCTGTTTCCACTTCATACTGCAGAGATAGGTAGTGCCATGGAAGTCAGAATAGTCTTGATAACAATCTCAATACAAGAGCTCAGAATTTGGCTGATCCCTTCAAAGGTTTAACCCGCAGGTGAAAACTGTCTGTTTTTGGATGTTTAATCTGCCCCCAGATGAAACTGCTTGTTGGGTAGAAACCAGGATGTTCTGCTGAGAAGCCTGTCCACAGCTCTATCTACCAAAAATATGGGAAATGAAATAACTCAAGCACGTCATGTAAAACATAACAATGATCACAGAGATAGAGAATGTATAAAACGTACTTTGCAGCGGCTATCGTTTCTTTATCGTAGCTCCAACCAAGCCAGCTGTTGCGTTGATGAAAGTGTCCCCATCTTAATGTGGATCTAGCCTAGAATTAGAGGTTGGTGTTTGGAGAGAGTGAGTGACAGTAACCTTTGCGTGTTGGCACAGCAGGCAGCCGACCTCGTGTCACACAGCTTATGTCAAGGGTTACCAGAGGTCCCAGGAGTTGGGAGACTGTGCCATCACCATCACTGCCACGGTCCCCTTTACTCAGGAGACAGGGCTGAGGTCCATATCAAAATGGGGATGAAAGGGCTTAGCTGGCCTCAGAGTAAGGAGCTTCAGTGGGAGGGACTGCTAAGTCTTAATGAGGACAAGCTGCTCTGAATTATGGCCATGCTGCAGTTAATACACTTAGGGCAAATCACACAGCCTTTACATACACACATTTTACAGTCCCAGCGTGCCATGATTAGTGTGATAGGCACCGCGTTTGTTTTTCAGGCATTATCTGACATGATCATGACATGATTATGCGCTCATGTAGTATTTACATATTTTCAATTAATCAGCACCACACAATAACCTTAGAGTAGAATCAACACATGTCTGACTTCAAAGTGCTTTAAACAGGAATTAAAATCAAGAAATGCATAAATCAGAGTCTCTAGAAAAAATTAATAAGACAAATTAAAGTAAATATAACATATGATAAAACATATGATATAAACAAAGCATATGAAATGTACAGCAGGGCCATGATTTGGGGAACTAGGAAACTATAGGAAATTATAGGGTTAAATCGTTGATAATTCAGCAATTTTACTTTCATTTATATTGTATATTACTGTTATTATGGGAAGCTTCAAAGACAATGACAACCAATTTAATCATGATTTGTTATTTGCTTGATGATATGAATAAATGAATATAAATAACTTTCCACTTCTGAAACCAAACCTACATCCTAACTCTTGAAGGTGATCATTAAAATATAAACCCCTAAACATACAATCACCCAATGTAGATATGCTAATATGTGTTTTAATAAAGGGAGGGCTTAGTCCACGGCTGTTCCAATAAATTGCTTTATATTAAAGTATATGTGTCTTATCCCGGCATATCAGTAAAACTCCATAATGCTCCTGGATTCCACCATTTCATTACTAACCTGCAGATCTTTTCACCCATAATAATCCAGATCATATATTAGTTTTCAAGTCTGCTATGCCAGATTCAGAAACCACTTTCAGATGTGAGCCCACCTGATACTTTAAAGTACATTGTTGTCTGCAGTCTAAATAACCACGTCACTGTATGTAAAGCAGCGGTCCATTTATTACAGTGTCATCCTTCTCTCTGAGCCATTTCATTTCATTCTTTACACTGACAGTGTTGACATTGCCACAGGAATTCAAAGACTTATGAACTCTGCTTTCACGAGTAAACAAAAAAAGAAAAAGCTTTCAGAATAAAAGAAAGAATGGCTAAGTTGTGCAGGCAGGCAATGATGCATGTGCTGTCACTGTACCATATGTTTTATTGCCTTTGATGGTATGCCAGCTGTCTCATTCTAGCTTTGAAAGATACTTTTATGAACTTACTTCAGTATTTACTGCCGCTGCTTTTGTGACAGCGGAGGAATATAAAGAGAGTAGCAGAAAGCAGGGTATGTGGGGCTGTCGCTGTGTCCTAATCCTGAGGACAGCGCTGGCATTTAATGGTCCGTCTCTTTTCTCTTGGCACGAAAAACCCTGGGCCTCGACATGGAGATGTTGGCCTGTAACCTAATCCGAGGTCTTGTACTCTGATGTTTGGTGGTTGAATGACAAATTTGCTGAGCACACAAGGCCAAAGGGCTCTGGCTATTTGAAGCAAAAAACAATAGTGAAAAATGAAACTGACTGAAAAGGAGTCTGATTGTTTATCATAGTATGGTCATGTAATTGTGCTTATTGCTTGTTGTTTGTGTCTCCCTGTAAAACATAATTTGTACTAAGTGAAATACAATGAATTGATTTTATGGTGAAACAAAACTTCATTGCACTTTAAGAGGCTGAGACGAGCTTTAAACAGCAATCAGCACCTTTAGAAATGAGGTAATTGGCTGATGAGAATAAATGCTGCTGTTAGAATGATGAACTGCAGCAGCCACATGTCAGTGTAAAGGTCACTGTATTTCTTTGGTCAGTGTTTGTTCACAAAATGGTTCCTATCCATTGAGTAGGCAGCTTGAAACCATAGTTGCCACCTGCCCTTTTAGTCATTAACTAATTCAGGGCTGCGTGGTAGCTTATTCCAAATTAGAAAGGTTCAAGTGCTGCACTTTGAAGCCAAGGGTAAGGTCAAAAATGATTGGGTGAGATTTTAAGTACTGTACGTGTAACTGTCATGATCTTTTTAGTTATGTAGCTTTTTATAATCACAATCTGTTTGTGTGTGACAACATTTGAATGAACATGAAGTAAAAAGCAATCAGAAGTAAAAGCAGAAGAGAGAGAGGTAGAGATGGGTCAATTAAAATGTGTGAGTAATGTCATACCGAAAGCCTTGACAGTCACCAGAATATTAATTTCCCCTCAATCTGGCAGTTGCCCTAAACCCATTCACCAGTTACAGTTCTTTTAGTTTCAAGTTTTTCTGCAGAATAACAGTCAGCAAAAACATCCCAGGTCTTCAGACTACAGTATAATGAGGCCCACATTTCTGATTAATATAGAAACAAGAGTAGGAAGGAAGCTTTCCCAAAAATGGCCTTATAAATAAAGATAGAGCAGTGAATAAGCCTACGCATTGACAGAAATGGCCAACCAGCCCCGGCGGACGGAGTGAACAGTGATGAGTCAGGGGATTTGCAATTTGTAACAAGCTCAATGCACCATCATAAATACACTGAGCTGATGGAGTCACAACAAACCACCATAATCATATAATAGTAAAATGTGTCAAAAAACACATTTCCTAAGCTGAAAAGAAAAATAAATGTTCTGGAAACACTCCAGCTTTCATGCATGCTTTTTAACTTGATGGGACAAATTACAGCCACCCATTAAAATCTTGAATGTCTGAAACAAGGCACCAGCTTTTGTCTTTGTCTAGATGCTTGTTTTATGCCCCCAGATGCCCCAGATTGAAATATCTCCACAACTAATACATGGATTGATAAGAATTTGCATTACAGATATTCATGCTCCCAAGAGGATGAATCCTGAATGTCTCTGATGCCCAGAGTATAAATCCTAATGACTTTGTTCATCTCCTGACTTCTCCTAGTGCCATCATCAGTTGAGATTAAAGTTAAATTCATCCAATTCTTTGGTTTATTGCCAAAGACCTAAAAACTGATGACATTCCCATCAAACTCAAGGACTACATTTCCCACGAGCAACCCTTCCTCGTGTCGTAAAGAGCTAGTGCGTGCATTTGTTTTGGAAACGAGTGAAAGAAACTTATCAGACTCTTCATGAAGAACCATATAGAGGCATCATTATTAAATTGAGACTGTTCCATAACCAGTTAAAAACTCCTCGTAATACAACTCTGAAATAGTAAAAATGTGTAAAGACAAATGTCTGAAAATGTGTGACCGGCAGTAACAAGAGCAGGCATCAGTCAGTTCTGGTCAGGAGGGAGAGCTGGTGTGGAGGCAGCTGATTTTAAGATGCTCATTGTTAAGCATTCTGGAGGAGTCGTGTGCTTGTATGTATGATTCAACAAAACATGCGATAGAAGACGCTCGCTCGGTGATCCCACTGACATGCTGTAGCTGTTTTCTGTCTCTCTCCATCACGTACTTTCCAAGATAACTGTCAACACAGGCCCTGGATGGCCCAAGCAACAGTCATGCTAGATGCAGCGTGTTGGTAAATTAAGGTACAGTTTGCACACAGAGCCCCCAGACATCTCCAGGTCCTTTACCGTAGCCGTTTTCATCCATCAGAACACATTCCTCTATATTCTGCATGGCAGGTTGAATCATTTCTGTGGGAGCAGCAGCCACAGCCCACAGCCTCCCAGGGTAAATGTCAACTCCACCATTAGGAAGGAGCCTGGTAGATGCCTCCAACGCCTTCTTGCCCTCACATCGTCACAGTCTTCACGGCGCCCACAGCACAGCTGAGCTGCAGCAACAGATCTGGTTGTGAGTGAGTGAGTGAATGTGTCTGTGCCAGCATATATGTCTGCGCATATGCGTGTGTTTTTGTGCATATGTGCACCACGGTTTTGTGTCTGTGACGACTTTAACTTCTGTCTGCTCTCGGGCTATATGAGATCCTCATATACGAGGTATTCATATATGAGCTCTCAGCTCACCCACAGAGCCATGTGCTGTCTAATTAGCTCTCCTGCCAGGCACACCCTTACTGCCCACCTGAAGCTTATGTTGAACTCCAACAATATCTCATCATCGGCCACCACCTGCAAACACTGTAGAAACCTGTCAGTATTGGTCAGGTTTTTCTGTTCCTCTTTGTTGGCTCCTACTGTCTACCCAGATGGAAAGAAAGACGTGAAGCCATGTATGAAGACTAAATTAGAGAACAGAAAGTTTAAACTTCCTGCCCAGCACCTGCCAAGTTTATGTTGGGAGTACAGCATTTTCTCTGTTTATTTTGTGTTGTATTTGTACAAAGCAAACTCACAGGTGTTAGAATTGCTTACAGGGAAGCCCAGCAGCAAACTACTTGTATGTCTTACTCAGTCTTCTCCTTGTCATCCTTATTCTTTTAGAGATGATACATACATCAGAGTTAGAGCTAGAAAAGGGAAACTCAAGACTGTCCTTATGACTACTACTTCTGTCAGTTTGTCAGAGCAGGTACTGGTCACCTCCTGACGAAGACTTGACACTGATGCTTTCTCAGGTGAATTTGATTGTAGTATCAGGTAGTGATAAAGTGCTGTAAAGTGGATCAGCCACACCTATGTCCCCAAGCACCTCACAGACAAAGGCCTGGAGGACCTCAGAGATACCGGTTCTATCTTTGCTAATCACATCTCATCTAGGGGGACATCATGTCCAGGCGGACTGGAAATCCTGATAGGTGCTGACACTGTGTAATACGATATCTTGGCAGATAGCACCTTGGAAATTGCCTGAGCTGTCATGAAAATACAATTGATTCCCTCTAGAGATACAGTAAGGTAAAAAAAAAAAGGTCACTTTGGCTGTAAGTTGGACAAGACTGGGCCAGATGGAGGTTGTGAGTGTTTATTCTTAACGTCTGGCCTTTGACTTCTAAATGAAATGTGACGATAGTAATGAGAGCACTTGGGGGAAGGCAGTAGATTCCACCGGTGTTATCTCAGACTGAATACTTCTAATTTATCGAGTAATGATATAAACACATTTTCCCGTCTTCTCGAGCCGTGTGCGGAAGAGATAAGAGATGCACAGTGCTGAAGGTTACAGTCCCTCTTTTCCCCTCTGTTCTGCCTCCAACACAACCACTCAGACCGACCATAATCGCTCTCATTTCGGATGGCACAGTCCCAGGCACATGTCCATGTAATTGCACTCACAGGGAGCCGTGTAATATTATGCACAGCCTGGAATGAATGTATCGGAAGAATATTACATATGCTTTTAAAATGTCCTTTCACACTATCTCCGCTGACATTACTCTGGCAGTTGAAGGACAGAAATTGGGGTTGCACAATGCTCAAATTGCAAAGATAAAAACAATTTAGAGAACTGCAATTTAGTGTCTCACGCTCTTTTATGAAACATCATTGAGTGTAATGAGCCCAGCACAATGTATGGTTAGAAAAAGACAGTTACCCAATTCAAAATGAAGCAGCTACTTTTCTATTATGAAAACATTGACACGTCTTTTATAATATATATATTTTTTTTCATTTTGCCCTGTTTTGTTCATAGTGATTATTGAGGTTTGACGTAACTCTACTTCCATTTAATAGAGGGGGAGAAAGAACAGCAGCTAATATGAAAATGTCCTGTTTTGTTAGAGGATAAATGAAGGACAACTCAATCACTGGGACCCACCTCGATTCATCAGGAGAGAAATCCTAATGAGTAGGCGTTCCCAAAAATTCAGCGAGAGATGTAATGATAGACAGCAGCTCAGAGAAATTATGACAAGGAGCATAAGAAGAGAGGAAAGGAGTCAAAAAGCGTGAGAAAATGAAGAGAGGGGAGAAACTGTGAAACGACTTGAGGGAGCGGAGTGACAGACGATGGAGGGAAGCCTTAGGGATGAATGAGAGGGGGATTAGATGGATGTGACCTCATCAATCAATACAAGAAAAGGTTTTTATAATCGTTATTTTTCAGCGTTGACTTTTATGTCATGAGTATTGTGCCTAAAGAGGCATTGATGTACTGCCTTTGCTTTTATCACTGCTTTGGGATGGGTGGGGCTGAGATGGAAAAAGGTCAAGTCCCATGCGCCTTTGCAGCGTTTAGCAACACTTGAATCTAAATTTGATAACGGGATTGTTTGTTTCATTCCCAGTGTCAGGCAGTCTGATCAAACCACACATCCATGCTGTCCTGATAAAGCTGATTTGCCTCTTAACCCTACAACAACTGAACACAACACTGACATATTATCAGCTGTTAAGTTGGCAAACATACAGTTAACATTTTGCACATCCAGTTGTCACAGAGGAACATCAGTATTCATTTAGAGTTGTATTTCTGTCCACCTGATGAATATGCAAGTGTAATATTCACTCTCCTTGAGGAAAGTATATCTTTACCTGAGGGTAATGTCTGTCTCTTGCTCCTAAATACTCCACTATGTTCACCACCAGGGTGAGAGCGAACCAGAACAGCAAACCAAAACAATGAGCTGAAAGATGCTAAAAAGCTCCATAGAAATGCGGGGGACTGCAGAGTCAGGTAACACATTGGATTTGATGTATTGGTATTATAAAAAATATTGATTATAGCTGTTTTAATAATTGATAATACTAAGGCTGTTTCCTCTGAACTTTAACTTTTATTCTTGCTTATTTACTCATGAATATTCAATGTTGTTGAAGAATAGTGAATATTTAGATCCAAGTTTGTAGGAGCTTTAATACAGTCCTTAAAAAGAGTATTCACTTGTTTGTTTTCCACGACCCTCTATGGTTTGATTAATTTACCTATGCAAGAAGCGAATAAAGCGCTTCAGCGAGCCACCGCAGCTTCAAGGAAGCTTTAGCGTTCTGTGCTTGTAGAGGCACAATAGCACTTAATACCCCCATTATCTGTCCTCTCTGGTCCCTTATCCTGAGTCCTGTCTTCATACACCCACGGATCTGATAACCACTGTGTCATACTAGATTTAGTTTTCTGTGTTTTTTTTTTTGCAGAGATCCTCAGAGATTAGATCTGCTCTTTGTTCTAGGCCTAGCCCTGAGTTTTCACCTCCTAGAGCAATATCAGCACAACTGCTCTCACTTGTAATAACTGTTGCCATATCATCATTGTCTTGTTTAGTAAATTGGATTGCAGCTCTTTTAAGCGTGCCCTGCTATGCTGTGCAGTTTGCGGCTCTGTCTTGATAAAGCTGTAGGCTTTTCTGTAATGACCCATGGCTCAGGCTTTTGAATAAATGCCATGACAAATAGATGAGATACACTTACAGAAATAGCAGTAATGATCTTGTTTTTCAGGGAGTTAAAGGATTATCTAATGGCATTACTGAAAACATCTGTCTACGCATCAACCCGTACTTGCTGCCTCACATCTTCTCTGTTTGCTCATTCCTGGCAGATGTTCAATGGCTGCAGTTAGACTGTCATATTTTACAGGGGGGTTTGTCTCCAGATTTTCTCTGTGGAAGACAGGCGGCCCAGGATTCTTGTGTCAATATGACAATGAAATATAGTGAAATATAGGCAGAGAGAGGCATCGAGGGGAAGATATACACAACAAGAGAAGGAGGGGAGATCATTTAATCCTACTGCCCAGTGCCCCTTGCCAAATTTATTTTTGGAGGGGAGCACTTTGTCAGGATATTTTCTATGTTATATGTGCAGAAAGCAGATTATAGGTATCAGATTTGCTAATATTACAAACCCGGCAGCAAACAGCTCATCTGTCTTACAGTCTGTCCTCTCCTCGTCATCCTCATCATCCCTCTCTCCTTCTCTCTATGTCCTCATCTTTCTCCATATTTTCTCTTGCTCTCACATTCTGTTTTCCAACACACGTGTCCTCTTGTTTTCCCTCTGTATCAGTGCCCTCATTTACCTAAGCTGAACTCATTTAAAGAGGAAATAATGACGGTTCATCTCTGCTGAGCTAGCCTGCCACTTTTGGGAAAAGCCTCTGTTCCTGGGCCAATCTGCTCTGCCCCGTGCCAGAGCCCACTCACGGACACACAATGGGCTGATGGGGGCTGATGTATGAAATGTAATGGAATAAAAGATGATCCATTGCCAGATGTAGGAAGTAATTCACGCGTGTGTTTGTGTGCATGGAAGGGTGAGCTTGTGTCCTTGTGTGTCTGTCCGTGTGTGTGTGTGTGTGTGTGTGTGTGTGTGTGTGTGTGTGTGTGTGTGTGTGTGTGTGTGTGTGTGTGTGTGTGTGTGTGTGTGTGGGTGTGTCGTGTGTGCAGGTCCACGCTACGACTTTGTATGCAAACGTGCCACATATGCTCATTTGAGCTGTCTGCCCACAGTGTATCAGTGGCAACTGTGCAAGAGCAGTGCTGCTGCACCTGTACCCACCTTGCTGACCTGCTTGTCACTTTGTTTCCTGTGAGACCGGTCTGCTACCTCAGCTATTATTAGACCTCAGATGTAGAAATCTCACTGGCAGCACAGTCATACAGACAACCTACTGTGGAGTGTACTGCAACCTTCCTCTTAGACTGCCAGGACAGACAGTAACAACACACACTGTCCTGTTTGGAATAAGAATAGTGCCTCTGGTCTAGTCTAATCCGTCCTGTCCATACTTATATCCACCGGGGTCAGTCAAGGTACATCACACTAGACCACATCTGTTTGAAACATTCATTTTGAACGTACAGTTGCTGATTCTCGAGAGCAGAAACAACTGCTGCTTTCCCCTCCTTAATCCCTCCACTCATTTATATTCTCTCAGTGCTTCATCCATTCACATCATTCAAATGTGTGCACACAAACATGCACATTGAAGGCAGTATAAGTAAGTCTGGTGGTGCCTGTGCGTAATGGCTCACAGCTGTTCTGTTTTTCCTCCATAAATCAACATGTTTAAAATATGTTAAAACCCCTTCTGTTAAGTCTTCATGTTTTTCTCTTGTTCTTCTGTTACCTTGAGTATTTACAGAACCATAATAAAAGTCAAGTTAAAGCAATGTTAAAGGCCAACATTGGATTTACTAATGCAAAAGTCACCTTTGTTTTACACTTCTTTGACTTGTTTTTGCACCACACTAACTTTTTTGGGGGGTCTTGAAGGTTAGATTTGAATTCTTGGAAGGACTCCTCTACCTGACTGTGACTGTACTCATAGCCAGCAGTAAGTACTGTAGAATTACTTTAGACCTTGAACCATCTAAGAGGGATTCATGAAAGACATGAAGATCTCATAAAAAATAAAAAAAAACTTTAGATAAGCTGTCCTATTTACCGATAACACAGTTAAAAGACATTTTATTGAGACATCTGTTTTATTATGAGCTCCAAGCAATGGCAGAAAAGATTCTTTGAAGGAGAGCCAACTGGATCAGAGTAGCTCTGTGGATCCTTTGGAAACTTCTTACACGTCTCATTATATCATAAATAGGCGCGGGAACAGCTAAGGGGATAATCTATCTGTGCCCACACAAGTTTGGAACTTCAGATTCTCTATTTGAAGATATTGCATCTCATACCATGTTCTGGTAAAAGCAAAAGTGACCTGTTACCCCTTTACCACCAACACAGAACCGGTTCAGTTCTAGTTAACTCACCTAGTTTTGAACAGTTTGGAGCATTTTGACCAAAAACACATTAGTTAAGAACCAGAAAAGTTGGTTCACAAAATTTTGAGGTTTTTCTTGATCTGAATGGCCAACCGAAGTGGGTGTGTCATATTGTGCGGCTCATTGTGCAATGCCCTTCATTAACACACCAGGTGAAGCTGTCTAAATAAGCAATGCATAAACAGTATGTAAACAGTTAAAAGACAAACATTGCCGTAAAAGAAGAGCACATTATGAGGCATAGTGACAGTATTAAAAATCCTGCTCTTTAGCTATTGCTGATGATATATTATTCCATTGGCTTATTGATAAAAAGATGATACTATCATATATATGTGGACCTATAATTTTACCTAGTTATCCAACATATGCTTGTTCCCTACATGCATCAGCAGATGTCTTACTATAACTAACTCTTAAGTGTTGCTTTCATTTCCTGTGAATGTGTGCATGCCAGAATAGACGTACTTATTAACAGCTGCAGATGAGCTATAACGTGAGAAAAGTCCTGCTTCCTCTGGCTGTACTTCGCAGAACATTCTCTTACAATTGTTTATTGAATTGAATCCTATACAAACTACTTTACTGTATATTGACACATCTTAGTTTAGATACCACAGAAATCAAATATCATAAAAGGTTGGCCTGACGTGTAAAGAAACACATGGCAATACTGTGTATGGTAAAAATACAATATTCCATCCCAGCATGCACCGAGGGACAGGCACTGAAACAGTCTGGATAGATTTCCAATCCATCAGGATCAACATATTCACAATCCTGCTTGGCAATTTAGAGTCTCAAAACCATTTGCATGTGTTTAGAGAATGAGAGAAAAGTCAGAGCCCCTGGAGGAAACCCGCACGCCCACCAGGAGTACATGCAAACCTCCAATATAGAAAGGGCTTTGGCTGAAGATTAAAACCAGAACTCTCTTTTGTGAGAGCACAGTGATAACTACCAACCTATTCTGCTGCCAGAGTAGCATGTGGTTGATTGCTGGTATTCCCTGTCTTAACATTAAATTATTTAAATGCAAAATGCTCATTAGGTACCGCAAAAGAACTGTGACGTCTTATGTTGACCCCAAAGGATGCAAAAATTTAAAAACCTGGAGAGCTTGGAAAAGCTCTAATCATTTTCTCACCTATTTTGCACTTGACAAGGAAAGTTACTGCTGAACAAATTAAATCACATCAGCAGGGAAATAAGGAAACATGCAAATTGGGAAAATTGGATTAGCCCACCTGATGATGGCAGATGACTGTGAAAAGTTCAGTTGTTACCATTTTTTTTTCCTTTTTTTTGTCTGCCAGGCTTGTTGACCATCCACACACTTGCCAAGCAAATGCATAAATGCATGACAAGCACCACTCCAGCAGCTTATAAGAGCTTGTTATTCTTCTTAAATGGGCTTGATTGCACCCTGCACATCAGTATATTGAAGCATAGGAGTCATAAGAGGTTTTGTTTTCACCACTGCCTCCTTTGCTTTAGCCAACCAGGAGGAAAACATGGAGGGTGGGAAGCCTTCTGCGATGCCCTTGAGCAAGGCACTTCACCCTGTTTGTGGTGCAGTGGAGATGGAGTGGGAGATAAAAACGTTGTAGTGCTGTTCAATACTGATAAAATCAAATATATATAGTGTATTGGCCTCAGTAGCTCAATATTCACGTGATAGATGTATGATAGTGTTTTGAATATGAAGATTGTTGTTTTCCCACAGCGTTCAATCTAAATTAGGGCTGAAGCTTGAGAAAACAGGATTGTTGATGCAATATAGACAAGCAGGTCGACTGAATAACTGTTCAGACAAGTGTAATGACAGTTATTTAGAGGACAATCCAGACACAGTGAAAAGTTGCTGTCAGCCAGTTAAATTACAAGAGGTTTGAGGGGAGTTTAGTGGCTTTTCCTTTTTGTGTTTCGCCAGTGAGTCCAAATTTTTAAGATCTTTGCTCTATTTTCTCAACTCATGGCCAGTTTGTCGTTATAGTCGACTATTTACATTAACACATACACAGTTACAAAAATATAATATATGCAATGCACTGCACCGTCACTGCTTCAAAATATCAAACATTCCTCGCACATGAATAACATTATTGATTTGTGTCCATCCTTAGTCGCCCTGCATCAAAGTAAAGCTTCAAACTTCGATGGAAGTCTTTCTGTGTGACTTCAGGAATATCTGAATCACAACTGCTGAAGTTGAGGACTGATATTGTATTTGACACCCTCCAGGTATGAACCTTTGAAATATGTGAATGTGTGAAGCACTGTTGCTTGAAATCCAGTCATTCCACTTTCCCTGAATAAATAAAAAACACTCCTTTGAACACTCCTTCAAACACACAAGTGGAAATGTGCATGCAGAAAAATACCCCAAAAAATGTAAATAAAATGCATCATTTATTCTTATTTTTTTCAATCAGCCCAAAAATAATACAGTATTGAAATTGTAGGAACAGCGTGCTGTAGTTTTACATGCAGTTTTTGAATTTAAAATGTCCATGTAAGAGCCTTTTTAAACTGTAATGCTTTCTCAAGCTGATAGGCCCAAGAGTAAAGCGTCAAAGTGAAAATTACCTGCAACTTCCCACATTTTAAACACAGGAACCTTAAGTTGACAGTTATTCACACTGATGGTGGAAGCTGTTAGTTAAATCCTGTCGAGTAATTTTCATCAACAGATGAGTGTAATCGGGGACAGAGTGGCTTTGTAAGCGCTAATGGGATGGTTTGGAGACGGGAGAAGTTTTTCATTCTCTTTGTCTGCCGCAACATCTCCGAGCTGTAAGACTCTGGTGCCAACAAGTTTCTCTTTTATGCCGGCATCAGAAGAAATTCCTGTCAAAGTCGGAAAAGTATATCATCTCCAGAGGACGGGAGCAGAGAGATTAATCTGCTTTCATGCCTGTGCTGCCACACAAGGACAATAATGGAAATGAGTGAGATGCTTTTTATATCAAACACATCAGCTACTTAACCTGTTGATAAACAGCGATATGATCAACTGGCACTAAATCCACAGTCGCGTGAGCGGCCATATGTATATCACAGTCAGCTGCTTGTGTTTGCGGCACACACCAGCGCTGTGGTTTTTATAACCGAGATTCAAATCAGTTGGCAATTTCTCACACATACTGAGCCGTATGCTAAAGAGGTAATTAACATGGGCTGTTATGGAGTTTAGAAGCTTCTCTGACATCTTAATTAGATCTTAATGACATTTCAGTTGGAATGGCTGAAACCAAGTACCCTAAGATGAGGCAAAACCAGTGCTGATATACACAAAGAAACGGGGAAGCGACTGATACTCGAGACAAGTGCGAGTGGGAAGGGAGAGAAGGAGGGTTGGTTGCAGGGAGGGAGAGAGGGATAAATGGAAATGAGGAGGCATCGGAGGACAATTGTGCTTCATATATCCACCAGTCATATAGCATATCCTGTGTGAGATAGCGTGTGTTAGAAATTTGATTAACACTGATCCGCTTTTCACTCTGTCGTTCTTTCATCCTATCGCCCGTCTTCCCTCTTTTCCTCTCTCCCACTGGGATGTGGGACTATATGTTGCCCAGTAATTACTCTGCCCGTGTCCCAGTAGCGCCACGTCTCTGATGGGTCTCTTAATCAGATTCTTAGCATTCATTACCATGAAATTTCAGTGTACTCACTCTGAAAATAACTAGATATGCACTGCACTGCCAATGGAGATAACATGATAATGGTATTTCTGGCAGATAGATGGCTGATTAGATACAATAATCTCCTGCAGTGCTGTGTTTTGCATTGTAGATGGTTCTGCATGGTCTGCGGTGGATTGCAGGCAGTAGTATCTCTTTTTTTTTCTGGTGGGCAGGCTGTGTATTTTTAGCTGAAAGGTTGATGCACGTTTATGCAACTCCAAACAAAGTCAACAGACTGCGGTGAAAGAACAATGGGCTGCATTCAATGAGCACAAAACTACCCATGCGATTATATGATTTTTGGTAACCTGTAATTACCTTCCTGCCGTCGGCCACATACGCACGTGCACGCAGCACGGAGAGACGCACAATGGCAAAATCAACACATTGACATGAATTGATTCAAATCTTCCAAGGCAAATATTTATTTACCAGATGAGTTGCTCTCTGTGTGTTTTCCCGGGCTCAGCTGGCCTGCGCTGCCCTTCACTCGAGAGCAGCCATTAGAGGAGAAGGGACAGGGAAATAGGGAGAGAAAGAGTGAGACAACATAGAAAACTAGGGGACGATGATGAGGAGCCCAGAGAGAGTGCAAACCAGAGATTACATCAGAGAAAATGAGGGAGGAAAGGCTAAATAGAAACTTTGTCTGAAGCCCCTCGCAAGGAGCAGAGCGAGGAATAAACAGAGAGAGTGGATGTGGGTTGAAAGATTGGGCAGCAGGAGACACATTACTAAGAGTCTGTTGCTTGCTACAGATGCTGTTCTGTGTGCAGCCATGTCTGTTTATCACTTCCCTCTTCTCCCCAAGCCCTCCGTCTCATCTCTATTCTACCCCTTCTGTCTAGCCTAAATCTGTCAGAATACAGCCACAAATACCTGGCAACAACCGCCATTTACAACCACCCCCTCGTCTACCCATCTTTCCTCCCCTACAATGCCTCAAGCTTCTGTTCATTTGGGCTTCTTCCCTCTTACTCTCAGCCTTTATATATTTTAGTTAGCCTTTATGGGTTTACTTAGCATTTTATTCGCCCATAAAGGGTGATAAAAGAAAGAGCTTGTTTTTCTGTAGCGCGATCTGCAATTCATTCGAACAGATCTGGGTCCACAGATGCCTGTGTAATTTGGTGCCTTTCCTCTCAAGGAGGCCATGAATTTTTTTTTTTCTCTATTACAGCAGCAAAGTGGAATGTTAGGCCCACGTGTTCTGTGCTACGCTCTCACAACCTACTTGTGGCATAAAGCATCTAGTCTGAATAGTTTATTCCAAACACTAACTGTTGCTGAGGCAGATGTGCTGTGAATCCAGGCCATAGATAAACTGGCCAAGGTCCCTGCAAACTCTAATCTGCTTATGTGCACCAGTCCTAGCCCTCATCTCCGCCTTCTTCTTCCCTTTGTGCACCCTCCTGTTTGTGGCCAGGCTGACTCGTGACCCATTAACCCTCGTCTGGCAGAGCTTTAACTACGAGACAGCTTGTGCCACACTCGAGCCTTTGGCTGCCGAGGGTGAGGAGCAAAAGAATAGCAGTGTGTCACCCTGATATGCTGTGTCAGTCATTGACTGACAACGCTGTCAGATACTATATAGTGTAGTCTATCTGTAGCAAGTAGATAGGAATTGATCTTATTCAGCTCTCTCATCACACAGTGCCTGGCATGATATGTGTATTGATCTAGGTGGTAACGATCGTCAGGACGTGCATATGGCCTGCGACTGTGCTGATTAGCGTCTCTGCGTGCGTGCATCCCAGGTTCACGGAGGCAGATACAATTGTGATGGGGGACGTGACGTACGGCGCCTGCTGCGTGGACGACTTCACCGCCCGAGCCCTGGGAGCTGACTTCATGGTGCACTACGGCCACAGTTGTCTCAGTGAGTATCTTTATCTGTCTGTGTGCATGTTTGTGCACCTCTCTGTCACTCGGCATGTATATTATAACACGCAGAGGAAGTGAGCAATCATCAAGGACTCCAGAGCACAGATGGACCGGCAGAGCTATCGATCAGCGGAAAGCGTAACTAGTTAACGCAGCCTGCCCAGCTCTAGTGTGGAAGGCATATCAGACCTTTGGAGCCTGGACATCACATTTACCCAGCAGATCAATGGGGAACATGCATTAGGGCCGTCCTTTGAAAACCTCATGCAGTTCTTGAGGACCTTCACCCTCGCCCCTGCTGCCTGTCTCTTTCAGAACATGGGAGAAAATGCTAAATCAATAGTTTTGATATATCCCTGCCAGAACAACCTCACCTCTCCCAAATACCAGAAATGACCAACAGAATTCTAATAAACTGAATTCCTGTCTTGGTTTGTGCTTTTGTGTGTTTGTTTGTGTGTGTGTGGTGTGTGCAAACATTCAGTATTTGTATTTGTAGAGCAATTATGTGTGTGCATGTTTACAAAAGGGATAAGATGTCACATCCACATTTCCATTTAAGCTCAGAAGAAGGTAAGATAAAGACACCAAAGATCAGCTCTTTGTAGGTTGTGAAGTTAGATCAGGTGCTAAGAGACTTTCATTGAAACTGCGGATTCTTAAAGAATCTTTGTATGAGGGTGCCATTGTGTGTGTGTTCCTGACCTTCATCACTCAATCATGAGGACATCATCTGCACTGTTTGCCGAGATGTCAGATGCCTGTGGGAGATTAAAGACACTGTGTTCTGACTCAGTCATAGAGAAAATATCTGTCCTGCGCTCCTTTATTCTCCTTTCATTTCCTCTGTCGTATCCACTTTTAAATAACGGTGCCGTCTTTTGTCATCATAAAGCACCTCCATCTAGTGCATGATAATATGGGCGACATCATAGAACCACGTTTTTTCTGTGTTTTAAATTTATAATAATATTTGAGGGATTTAAACGTAGTGAGGTTGAAGCATTTTTGTAACTGAACATCTGACTAGTTTGAACAAAAGGGAAAAGGAGTGAGAGTGGGTGGGCAACAGAGAGACGAACCAAATTCAACTTATTTTTATTTTCCACCTCTTTCATTGTGGTTATTTACCAAAATGGAAAAAGCACCTAAAAAGAAAAATAAAACTGGCAAGACATGACAGCCTTGCTTGGATAAACCCAGGCCAGCTGCCATAGCTGTAAGTATTACTGGACCTTCTTCCACAATGTAAGCAGGTCCTCACTATTTTGGTGGCATGACTCATTTTAGAAGAGCTTTGTAAAGCAGAACTTACCCAAGGCACCAACTTTAGTTTGAGCTTGTGTTATTTATGTGGACCAGCATGGCACTTGGTTTTAAATAGCAGGCTGATTAACAGTTCCCATCCATAGGCGTGTATGACTTCCCTTATCCCACAATGCGCATTACACCCCATGAAAAAACTCTATAGCTACATTCATTGTACAAGCCTGCACGTCACATTTCTAATTTACTGCTCAGATTTTATTTTTAAGACTGCCCTATTTTACTCTCTGAACACATTGTAATCATTGCAGTATATTACATAATTGCCAGTATTGGCTGAAAGAAGTTAAAAAGAGATTAATTTTGTGAATGGCCTTTTCTTTACACATTGAATTTCTGCAGATTTTAACATTTGAGGATAGATGTGCTCAGAATATGTAAAGCTTGGACATAGATTGAATCCAGCCATTCTAATTTAAAATTCAGGTGGAGTACAGTCACAGTTCACCAGTCTTTGCTAATTGCTTTCTGATATCTTGTAACAATGATAAAAATGAACAACAACAACAATTTACTTATATCAAGACACACTTGTTTCAATGCTCTGCTTGCAAGTGTGTGCGATCCAGTTTCTCTTATATTGAAAAAATGCAAACATAATAATAGGGCCTTAAGTCTTGTTTTCAAGTGCCAGCTCAAGTTTACATCTAATGTAGCATTACCCATTCATCCATCCATCCATCCACCCATCCATCCATCACTAAGCAAGGTAGTCCAGACACTCCTCTCCCAAGCAACATTTCCCAGCTCCTCCTCGAGGATCCCAAAGCATTCCCAGGCCAGATAAGATGAAAGTACAAGCCCTCCAGCATGTTCTGGGTCTATGCCGGGGTCTCCCACCAGTTGGACGTGCCCTGAAAATCTCCAAGGGGAGGCACCCAGGAGGAATCCTGAACAGATGCCCGAACCACCTCAACTGGCTCATTTTGAGGAGCAGAGGCTCTCCTCTGAGCTCCCTCTGGATACCTGAGCTCCTCACCTTCATCTCTAAGGGTGAGCTCTGCCACTCTATGAAGGAAACTCATTTCAGCTGCTTGTATACGTGATCTAATTCTTTCGGTCACCACCCAAAGCTCATACTCGTGGGTGAGGGTTGGAAGATGGATCAACTGGTAAATTGAAAGCTTTGCCTTCTGGCTCAGCTCTCTCTTCACCACAACGGTCCGGTGCAACGCCCGCATTACTGCTGATGCCTCACCAAACCGTGTGTCCATCTCATGCTTGAACAAAACCCCAAAATACTTGAAGTCGCTCCCAACCCAGAGGGAGCGGCAGAGAACCATGACCTCAGATTTGGAGGAGCTGATTTTCATCTCAAACACTTCACACTCGGCTGCAAACCGCCCCAGTGCACGCTAAAGGTCACGTTCAGATGAAGCCAACAGAAGCACATCATCTGCAAAGGTTGCATCAGAGTGACATGAAATTTAAATTCTGAGATGACTCAAGTCGTACTGACACAAACTGGACATAGTGGTTCAGGGCTGTATATTAAAGGGGCCAAACGTTTGCTGTATTGTTCATAAAACTGTCCACATGTACAACATACAATGGACCTGTTAGTGCATATTGATTTGTAAAGAAGCCAGTATACCATTATGTCCAACCTTTTCAAAGTCCCACTTGTTGTGAATGTGCCTGTGTATTTGTTTACATGGCCGCGTATAAGCAGCTTAGCTGAGTGACCTTATGGCTCTAACACATGGATGAATAAAACCACTGATGGGTCAAGTGAGTCCTGTCCATCTCATTGACTGTGTCTCTAATTGCAGCGTCTAAGTGCTCTGAGGCTACCATGCTAATGTGAACACAGATCGATGTCACTTTTCTTTGCCCTTTACGTTTTGGGAGTGCTTATAAACAAGCGACAGGCAGCCGTTGGCCTCAGTGTGGATTTTTTTTTTTTAACTCTACTACACCAACTCCTTATAGCCTCATGATATATTTAACTCCTTGGTTTCTTACTCAACATGTGGCCTGCAGCAAAGCCCACCTTTTTAAATCCCTATCCATCTCCTTCTCTTCCCCCTCCACTGAGATGTGAGCTCATTCATCACATCTGTTACCAGTTAATTGACAACCAACCCCCCTCCAACCCCAAACACACATACACACACACACACAGTATCCTATTAGTTTTTCCACTCCTCTTTTCCATGCCTATCTTTTGGAATTTATATAGAACATTATTAAATCACATACCCTCACCCCCATATTGAATTTCCCAGCCTACTTTCATAGGAATTTCTCATTCCTCACTCCTGGTTTCCACCCCGTCTGCCCTCAAGCCTTTGTAACGACATGTATCTCACAGATCTTCCCAGTCCACGCCTCTCTGTTCACCCTCTGCCCCCTTGTCGTGCTTTTTGCTCCCTTATCTCCTTCTCACAATGTTGCTTTAATCTAGGCCATCAAGTGAGCTGCACTCGCTCATAAAACATTTGCACCATAATGGACCATTTGCTTAATCATAACAACAAAGTCCCCTTGCTCTCAATCTGCAAATTAAATGTAGCACAAGAGGAAGAATTATTACGATGATCAATGCAAACGATAATTCCTCTTCCTCACCCGTGCCCCTTCCCCGTGTTTTCTTGGACTCTCTTCTGCTTTTTCAGTGTCTAACTCAGCACGTCTCTAGCTACCTCTCTCAGGCCCGGCTGCGTAGTAAATGGCCTGTGAAATTAATGGCATTAATAGTAATCGCATGTGTCCCTCTCCTTCCCTAAATAATTGAGGTCTTTGCATCAGTTCCTGCATGTGCTCGAGATTCACACTGAATGAGTGTCAGTTATATCACACGGGCGCCTACTGCAAGCTATATATGTGCATGTACTGTGTTCCCGTATATCGCCAAACATGTGCTGCGTGTTAATGTTTGAAGCACCATCAATACTGCGCTGTATATACCACTGGCTTACCTGACATAACAGAGTGAATTATTCATCTGTCTTTCGTTTCTCTTTGTCTCCCTGCAGTCCCCATAGACTCCACAGCGGGTATTAAGATGCTGTATGTGTTCGTGGATATCCAGATGGACAATGCACACTTCCTGGACACGGTCAAGTTCAACTTTCCTCCTGGACAATCTCTGGCGCTCGTCAGCACTATTCAGTTTGTGGCAGCACTGCAGGTGATTAAGCGCTGGCTCTGTCCAATATTGTATAAATGTGGGTGAGTCCGTTATTGTGTCAGAGAGAGCTGACGTACTGTGGAGCATTTCTGGATCTCTACCTGAATAATCCCTGTCACTGTTGTGTATTTTTGTTTTGTACAGTATAGCAACGCGCACGCACCTACCTCACCCTTCTGCGCACTTGTACAGTACACTTTTCTAGTCCTGGCTTTCATGAACAAGCTCGCACTCCACACTTAAGCTGAGTTCAAGTGTGGGTTTGAGAAACCCGGCAGCGGTTATTTTGGATTTGAAAGGTGAAATGAACTCGGAAGGCCTCTCGGTTCAGCGTCGTGCTCATCTCTGCTCTTTATATAAACAGTGGCAGCTATAGTATTAAGCTTGAACATCCTTTTTTTTTTTCAGACTTGCTGCCTCTCTGTTCTATAATGCTTTCATTTACTGTGTTGGACCAACACCACTCTTCACTAATGTAACCGCTGTTATTTTTAAACCACCTTCTGCCTATGTGGGCCATATTTTATGTTGGGGTGTTTGAGTGCATCTGTGTGTTTATATGTGCATATGTCCCTGTGTTTGTGGATCGTATACATGTGCGCCTCCTTCTCTCTCATGTCTTATGGTGTGTAGGCTTGTTGAGGTCAAGCAGTATGGGCGGGAGAAGCTTGGAGTTCAGCCGTAGTCCCTGTGGACCGCCTTAAATTAGCCTTAAATCGTTCTCCTCCAGGCTCACTGATTTTTTTTTCGCTGTAATTGTTTGCTCTCTCATCTTCTCACTTTGCTTAAATGAATGTATGTGTTTGGAAGAGTCGATTTATCTTGAGTATTAGAGCCCACATTTTAAAAAAAAAATGGGTTCATGTTCTTCTTATATTCATCTTGTATTTATAGTATGACATGACATGTGGTTGACAGTTTCTGTCTCAGTGCTTTGCAGAATCATGAATCCATACATTTAACCATGCGTGGCGACACTGGGGCTTAAATCTTTGAGAAAATTAGTGTCATGCATGACCCATTCGGAATCACTTCAGGAGCACATTTTCTGTGTAATCTTTTCTGACCTTTCTCATTCTTCGTGTCATTACCCTTTGTCGATCCGTCATCTTTTGACTAGTACATCCACTTCTTTCTCCCTGCATACATTCAAAATCTTCTGTCTCAGTTGCATCCATTTTCTGTGCCTTCCATCTGTGTTGTTTTCTTTTCTTTAATATAAAGAAAAAAGGAGGGGAGGCTCCTTAAATACACATATTTAGCATATAAGTATTTTTCACTTTTCCTTTTTTTTTTTCACAAATACAGGCGGTCAATGGCAACACATACAAAAAAGAACACTTGGATCAGCCGCTACTCTGGATTCATTTCAAGCTTGGCACATCAAGATGTTTATAAAAAAGGAGGAAGAGACAGCATAAATAAGTCCTAACATAAACCTGAAAGCCAGTCGTGGGATGCTTTCACTATTGATGAAGAGTACTGTATGTGTGAAGACATATTGAAAACAGAAACAATTTAGTCACAAGAGTAGATGTGCGGAAACACATGATAGCCCACTGAATAATGCAATAATGATACAATATGAATATGAAATAAAAGTAATAAGGACTGACTAGGTGAAAATACATAATACAAAACTATATACAAATGTATTATCCGTTGCTTTGTCTGGTTTAGATGAAACAAGACAGATCCAATTCCTCATTCTTCATGCCTGTATTTGTGCTCATATTTAGCATATTCAATTTTCTATTTTTCCTGCATTTGATGGCTTCTTTCCTATTTCATTTATATCATCATTGAGCTGTCTGGGAAGCCTTTTCCACTGCTTCCTGTGGTTAGCTCTTCTTTCCCTTACTTCTTCTCTATATTTAGATACCTAAAACTCAATTTGATCTGCTCTGAAACAACAAGAAAAATGTGGCCATTTGCATTTTTTTTGCAAGTCTTAGCACATGGTTTTGTTTCGCTTTCAGCTTATAATGATGTGCACAAGTAAAGAATGACATCCAGGAGTTACTTTCAGACTCTACCTTGTAGTTCTCTTTGTGGACAGCCACTCTAAACCTGGGGCTACTCTAAAACAAGGTAAAGGGTTAAGGACGAGCTAGTCAAAACATGTGAATCACTAACTACTTTTCCTTCTCTTTTCCTCCATGGTGCAGGCTGTGAGCGCAGCCCTCAAGCCAGAGTATGATGTGCTGGTCCCCCAGTGTCGACCTCTGTCACCAGGAGAAATTTTGGGCTGTACCTCCCCTCGCTTGGAGCGCCATGTCAATGCCATCATGTAAGATACCTCCTTCCCCCTGTCTCCCACCACATGGTTTCAACCCAGCTCTTGTCCTTTCTTCCTGTTAGTTAGTAGAGGTATCCAGGTAAAGACACCTAGTCTTGACTCATCCAGGAACTCCCCCCTCCCTCCTCAGCTACCATAATTACCCCTGCCATTGCCATGCCCGCCCATGTGACATGAGTAATACACAGTGTGACATCACACCAGTCATACCTGACTGTGACAACTAGGTTTGTCCATGTGCTTCCGATCACGCTTCCATTATATCCGGCCAGAAGCAGCCAGATTCTGATCCACAACGGCTAAAAATACCTTCACACTGTGCAAAGCATTGAATTGTGTAAAGCCACACTGACACGGCCACTTTTGGCTGTTTCAAACCAAGCACAATGCTTCCACATGCTCACCAACTTTCAATGTTTTAAAGAAACTGTTGTCATAAGTAATGAGGCACCTGCTGTGGCTCTTATATGATGAGAATTGATAAACTATGCAACAAGTCACATTTGTCTTTAAATTCGTTTTGGCTTGTGTTCTAATTTTCTCCTTCGTGTCCTCTGAATGGGAATGGGAATGTGTCCTAAAAGGCTAGCTCCTCAGCGTTATTACATCAACATAAATGCTGTGCATATGAGACTTGTCAAAGTGATGCTTATCCTCCCTGTACTGCAGGGAGGAGAGTGCTCTGGCAAAGTAACAGATCAGGCAACAAACAACACCTCCGCAGCCACTTTGAGTCTATACATCTCGTGGAGCTCTGGACAGAATCCTATGCTTTGTGGTGCACAGTGAGTTGAAGTAATTCCCCAGGTATAATTACAGTATGTCTAGGTGCATCACCCTGTATGTCTGATTCACACACATCTAGTGTTAGTCCATGTGATTAAAAGCTCCCAGTGCATGAGATTAAAATGGATACACAAGGACAAGCTTTGCTATATGGATAAGCCAGGCCCTATGGGAGGGAAAGAGTGTGTGTGTGTGTGTGTGTGTGTGTATGTGTGTGTGTCTGTATGCGTGTGGTGCGTGTCTTTGTATGTGTGAAAGAAGTGGAAGTGGAAGGGTTAGTGTGTGCTTCACCTACTAATCCAATGTGCGTTGTCTTTGATGTGTGAGTTTGGGTGTGTAGGGGTGTGATGGGAGAGAGAATCGATTAGGCTGCCTCAGAGTTGGAACGCCTCTCTCTCTCTCTCCCTCTCTCTCTCTCCCTCTCTCTCTCTCTCTCTCTCCCTCACTCCCTCTTTCTATCTGTCTATCTCTCATGCACATTCAATACACATGTACCACATACAGACGTGGTCTGAAGTTTGCCATATCTCCCTCCCTCTCTGGCATAGCAAAGCCCACTCCTCCAAACCATGTGCAATCTTAATCATAAACCTAAATGGAGCAAATGTTTTATTATGCTGTGACCACTGAATCTAAAGCTTAATTACTGAATAATAGATTTCATCTATTAACAAGCTTCCTTTTACCTCAATTAATCACTATTAAGCTATTGATCATCCTTTATCTCCAAGAAAAGCAGCACTGAACAAGCTCTTTTTAACAGCTTTGATCATCACCTTTGGCAGTACAACAAATTCATATTTAACATTGGGTTCTCTTGTATTGATTAGGAATGAGTCAGTGCTCCAAAAATGTTAGGTGTAATTCCATTTTACCTAAGCTTTGAGCTACTCTAGCATTATGGAGAATGAGTACGGTGTATTAGTCCTTGAGGCTCATCTTGAAGTTTTAGAAAGGGCCTGTTCTGTCTCATTTCTATAATAAAGAAAAGTATTTTTAAAAGCTGAAAAGAGCTATAAGAAAATCAGTCAACCATTTCTACCTGCTGCCTCTGCTCTGGCTCTTGTTTGTAATAGAGAAATCTGAAGATGTGAAAGTGAAGATATGGTGTTGCATAATGCAAAAATGCATAGCATTACCATTATAGAGAAAGCACTTTTACAAAGAACAATAGAATATAGAAGGCAGGAGCGTGATCTTAGGGAGAGTCAAGCACGCCAGACTCTTAAAAGCTAAAGAGAGCTGAGGACAGACGCAGCTGAAGTACAGCAGGCTTATTGTTGGGAACATAATTACATGAGGGCCTTGAATGTTGCTAAGCAAAGAGAAGTTGTGCAACAGAGGCTCACCTCCAGTGAGTATTATTTGCCACACGCTCAGCGACACATACATGCGTGCTTGCACACAAACACACACACACACTTATAAATAAAGCCTTGGCAAGACATGTCTCCAGGTAGCCTATATGGGAAACCTCCCTCAGCCTGTTCCAAGCTGCTATGAAAGCTGACAAATTAGTAGGTTTAATTGCATGTCCTGTCTCAGTAGGCCTACCAAGACTGTGCAGTAATGAGTAGGGGTTCTGACCCGAGCACCCTCACACTAACAGCAGGATCCTTCTCAGCCTGACCCTGAGAGGGGGATTTATTTAAGACTGCTCTTGCCTGAGCTGGTGTTTTCAGGCACCTACTAGCCTCTGTGTGCTTATGTTGTGTGAACCCTCCCTCCACTCGGGCCCCGGTGAATCCCCAGCACCAGACCCAGGGTTAATTGGAAGGGCTTGCATTCTCTGTAAACAGCATGCTCCAATCGTTGGGGTCACGTTCCTGGACAGCAAAGATGGACAGACCCTCCACCCCAGCCTCGGGCCCTCTGCCTGCTATCACTTTAGTTTTTGGTTTAAAGGCTGCAGAGACCAACAGCGAGAGAGAAAGCTGATGGCGGAAATAGAAGAAAAATAAATTTATTATTGCTAGAAGGAGTTTTCTTTTTTTTTTTTTTTTTTTTTTTAATATTTTTCTTTAGTTCCTTTCTTTACCTCTAACATTGAATTGATTGATGTTTTTTTGTAGTTATCTGGGAGATGGAAGATTTCACCTGGAGTCAATCATGATCGCAAACCCAGATATCCCTGCCTACAGGTATCGTGAAACAAAATGGCATCATTTGTCCTTGAACATTTTTATTTCTCTGTAATTTATATGCTGACATTATCTACAAAATGTTCATTGTAGTCAATACAGCTATAATGTATACACACAATTTGGGAGCAACTGATAAGATGTAAGTGGAATTAAGTAACTGCAGAAGTTGGCAAAATAAGTAAGCAGTTTTACAAATATATATTTTAAAACATGATTAATAGTTACTTACTTGGGTAAGAGATCACTTATAAAGTTACACAGAAGAACATTTAATGCATAGCCAAAGGTATTATTTAATGTTATTCAAATTAAAGATTTCCCCGCACTCATAATCACTCACCTTATTGCAGTGTCATGATCACATTTTGTGAGAATAAAGTTCTGTTTTTGATGAGGTCTTGTTTGTATGCAAAGTGAAATTGTGTTGTTATAGACATATGCACTGCTGCACAGATCACAGGTCTCTCTCATAAACAAGATTCTAATCTCAAGTGAAGCCCTTGTACCGAAGAAAAGGAGATTAGATGCTCAGAAATACCTCCATTTTTCCTAAGATACACTAACTCCCGTCATACTTGATGGCTTTTCATGATTAGATTTTTTTTTCTTCTTTTCTTGCACTTCTGTCCCCAAGATAGACACCTGAACAATAGATGGTAATGTTTATGATATGGTTTGTCTGTTGATGTTTATGCACACATTCCATTCACATCTGTCTGTTTTTCCCTTTGCTCACAGATATGACCCCTACAGTAAGGTGTTCACCAGGGAGTACTATGACCACGAGGCAATGCGCGCCTTAAGGCTCCAGGCTATTGACAAGGCTCGGTCTGCCCAGAGATGGGGCCTCATCATGGGCACGCTGGGCCGACAGGGCAGCCCAAAAGTCATGGAGGTAAGTCTGTATCCTCATTTCAACAGTCTGCATGTCCCGAGGCCAGTTGTGTAATGGCTTGTAATATTTATAGTGTGAGTTTCTCTGACAAGTGGTTTTGTGACATGAAGTACTGATACACTGGGAGGTTGTTATTTCACATTTAGGATGATGCAGCCGAACAGCCATAGAAAGTCCTGTCCTTTATCCCACTGTTGGCCTCAAGGTTGGCTGTGTTGAATGTTACTGCTAGAATGTACATTTTAAAATAATTTATCAATTCTGCAATAAAAAATGACAAATAATCAATCACTCTAAATATGAAATAGCCTGAAAAATATTGTACAAAATCCTTGCTTTTCTTCAATGAAAGCTTTTTTTTTTGCAACTGACATAGCCTTTTTTTCACACCACAATTCCAGTAAATTAAATTACCGATGTTCATGTAGTTATTCAACAAATTACCAAACAGAATTCAAAAGACTATAACTAAATACTATGTGTGTGCATGCTAACACTGGTCCATTAGGTGCAGGCGATTTAGTGAGACTCTTTGCAAGTATGAGCTATTACACGTTAGCATGCACACAAGTCTGTCTGGAGGTACTAATCAATCGACTGAGAAGCCCTCTCCCTACATATTCTTGATTCTGTCTCTTTTGTTTTATATGTTGTGTGTTTGACTATGTGTATTAGCTTTGCCTTTTTCACATCACCATGTCTGTAATTATAATATGGTAGAATGCATGGACCTCCACTTGAATGCTGGATGTAAAAGGTTTAAAGCCACACCAAGGTTTTGGTCAGATTTCATCAGTCAATATGCATTCTTAGACTTATATTGGTGCACATCCCCTGACTGTAAATATCGGACTTGAAAGATGAAGGTAGTATTGATGCAAAAATGTCAACCGGAGAACGAAAAGTTTCATTTTTAGTGTATCAGGAGAGGAAGGATTAGAAAGAGGGATTTGAATAAAAAAGATTCACCAGTTCTCCCATAGCGATCTGTCAAGATTAAGAAGTATATGTCAGATAACCTCTGAAGTAAAGGGATAGAACTATCTGTGATAAGAGCACAGTCGTTGAAATGACTCGTGACACTCTGAAGGACAGTGGATATCAGCAGCGCTCACACCTTTATCTCACCAAAGGAACATTTATGGGGGTTTTTTTTCACTCAGTTTGGCCTTCTGCATCCCTGAATAACACCTCAGTCCAAGTACCAATGCCCCAAACTTCAAAGGCAGCGTCAGCAAGGGAGCAGAGTTCCTTGAACTGGTTATTGATATGTTATACAAGGCCTGGTGCCTGGGATTGTACCCAAGGGGCCCAATCCAACTCCATCTGAGGAGGTAAAGCCAGCTCTATGTAGGCCCACTACCCTCCAGGGTGCAGTGCAAAGTGTGAGGAAAAGCTGAGGGCCTTGGTGGGCTAAACCTTTTCTACAAAAATATAGTTGAGTTCACCTGTACACAGAGCACCGACTCTGGAACCAAACTCATCGATGAACTCTGCTTTTCCAGAGTTGCCTAAAGTGAAAGTTGCCAGATGAGTCAGGGGACACTCATAATTCCCTTGCTGAACACCACTATGCTGGAGTTTTCCCAGTAAAAAAAGAAAGTCACATCTTTATGACGGAGCTTCATGGAGGACAAGGCTCAGCCAAATGTTGAACATCAGTTTCAGACGGATCGAAGCTTATTCCCTCCTGTTTGTCGAACAATGGACCAACCAGCCCTCACATGTATTTTATGATTTATGATGACTTGTCTTATCTTATGATTGTGCCCCTTGAGATGATGTGCGAGGTACTTCAAGAATAGAGTGAGAGTTGTGTCTGTATTCTCAGCAACAAGTCGTTCGTAAGGTGGGAATTGGGCTGGATTTTGCTTTTTTACCAACTCTGAGATCTTTATGGAAATAATCTCTCGGCGTACCCAAGGTGTGGAGTGACACCAGTGTGGTAACCTCAGGATTGCCTCTTTGCTGATGATGTAGTTGTGTTGGTTTCATCAGACCGTGACCTCCAGCGCTCTTTGTAGTGATTTACTGCAGAGCGACAAGTCTGAGGCTATAACACTGCCTGAAAACACTGGATCCTCCCCTTGGGTTGAATATGAATTTGCTGCCTGAAATGAAGGAGTTGAAGTGAGTCTAAAATGTAGATTGAGCATAGCATTGTGCTGGACAGTCATGAATCCTACCCTCCCAGTTTTGAGCTCTTGTTTCCTTCATTGTGTGTCTGTGCACACGGTTGACAGGTTGAGGAGATTGAACATCTGTATGGAGGTTGGAGTAGAAACACTGATCTTTTGTTCTGAAATGAGCCAGTTGAGGTGGTTTGGGCATCAAACCCAGACGCTTCCCTGTGGAGGCCTTCTGGCCAGAGCCAACTGGAAGAAAGAAGAAGCCCCAAATTATGCTGGAGGGATCACACATCCCACCTGGCCTGAGAATGCCAGGAGGAGATGGAGGAAATGCCTGAGGAGAGGAGTCCTGTCTGCTTCTTTGCTTAACTTGCTGTCATCACTCTCTAGACTTGAGTAAGCAACGGAAAAACATGGATAGATATACAGTATGAGGCTTCAGACACTGAGAACTGGATAAATGCTTCCTGTTGAGATTGTTAACAATAGAGCAAAAACTCTTGAACAACCCTAAATTGGAGCACTTACAGGATTATGCCCGTGTGGGTGGAAGTAATGGGCTAAGTGATTTGTAACTTATTATTTAATATAGTGGAGTTCCACAGCCCATGAGAGAATTGTGTTTCATGTGTTGATTACAAATGTCTTTCTCTTTCTAGCACCTGGAGTCGAGGCTTCAGTCACTGGGCAAGTCCTACAGTCGAGTGCTCCTGTCTGAGATTTTCCCCAGCAAGCTGGACCTGATGTCAGATATAGATGCGTGAGTATTAAGATGCACATATACATACACTAATGCACATCCAAATTAGGACATGCCACAAAGCAGGATTCTCCCTAATGCATCGAAAAGGCTGCCATTGTGTTTTTGTCAAGAGCCTCTAATATATTTGGCGGTCTCTCCTTGTCCACATGCCATGCCTTTCTGCTACATTAAGGTTGAGACTACTTTCACCGTCTTCCACACATCACAGAAACACTTTTTCCTCTGGCTCATTGTTTCCACCGCTGTGTCTCTTTGTCATAAAAAAAAGGCAATTTATCTTTCACATCATGAACCCCTGCAGACCTGTTATGATCAACAGCAAGCAGTCACCTTAAACTTGCAATCAACCGCATTTGAAATGTATTCTGTGAGCATCATTGCACAGATAACTGGGGAGTCAGCGTAATTTGCATTGCACACTATCACAAGGAGCTGACAGACAGTGGTCCAGAGTGCACAGATTCATTAACAGAATTGACATTCATGTCTTGGCGAGAATCCATAGTTTTGCCTTCATAGCAAAACCAAATGGTCCAGTGTAATGAACTTGGATGCTTGATATAGTATCCTCAGCTTTGACACACAGGGCATAGAAAGAGGAATTTATACTTGAATAATCTATTAAAGTGCTTATTTTTCAATGTGTTCTTCTGCAATAAGGTCAGAGAATAATAACAACTAGAAAATATATTGGCCTTTTACAACCTTTCGCCTCCAAATTCTGTTTCATTTCATTCATCACAACATGAGTACTTTGTCTATGAAGGTAATGGTGTGACGTTATTGATACATCAGATCTTGTCATTAATACATGTTCCTGATAATCACAGTGGCAGGTGCTGAAATATGATCTGCCGTTTAACGTTGTTATCCATCCTGGCAACACTCATTCCTGTCTCCAAAAAAATAAACTCAAGTTTCCTCAATGAATTATCAAGTGCTCAGGCTTCGAGGTGCAGTTTCTCCGATTTATCTGACTTTCAACCAGAAGAGAGGTGAAGCTGGACAAGGGCTTAGTGAGACACCGATGTGCAACAGCTCCGATCACATTCACACACACACACACACACACACACACACACGCACGCTCCTCGCACTCCCTCAGATTGGCCTCTCACTGTGGAGTAATGAGAGGTGTGATGTGTGAGGGAGGAGTGGGTGAGAGAAGGACAGAAGGTCTGAGAGAGATTGAGAGTGAGTTGGAGAGAGAGATAGAGAGATGCAGAGGTAGTTGAGGGGGCTGTGTTTGGAAAGCGAGCGATCATGGTAAAAGCCTTTTTTTTTTCTTTGTGTTTTTGGCTCCCCTCTTCAGACTGACGTATGAGTGCAACTCCGAAATTATGTAAGTCAGGCACGATTCAGCCAACCAAAACAAACCCTCATTACAGACAAAAAGCTTTTCAACAAGGCGAAAACAAAGATGTTTGAATGCAAAATGAAGGCCTGCTCTATACATATACAATATATCAGATAGGAATACACTATATACTTTTTATATCTAGTTGGCTGGTTTATTAAGTACATCAAGCAAGTTAGGTGCAACTAACTTCCCTGTAATAAATAATATATGGAGAGAGATGTTTTTAATATTTCGTCCACTTTTATTAAGACAAATGGGGTGGACAAAATATTACTTATCTCAGTTTAACCCAGTACAATTCAATAAAACCAAACACTACAGCCTCCAAAATGACCATAATGTTTAATCAACAGCTCATCAACAATTAAAATAGAAACATTATAACCTTCATGAAGTGTTTTATAGCAGGGCCGTTGTTGTAGAGTGCATCGGTTTTTAGCTATGTGTAATCTGTATGTACTGTACATGAGAATGTAACAACAATACGTCTTTGTACGTGGCTGGCTATTGTTTGAAAATTTTCTGTACTAGTGCTGACACAGTAACTTTGTTTTCATACTGTTCCTAAAACAATTATTTCAATATGATGAAAAATATGTTTTACAAAACCCTTTTTTCATGTAGGTAAGGAAAACCAAATACTTTAATGTAGTCTAAACACACAAGTAGTCATCTAAGAACTTTGTCGTTGTCCAAAATTGACAAAATTATTCTTTAAATCTAAACCTGTCTCATCAAAGAATAAGAATCTGAGCAAGCATTTGATGCCTTTGTTTTGTACTGGACAGTTTCTGATATGTATTCGTTCATCAAAATGTTGCCTTTGTCCATATGAAACAAAGACAGTCGTTTTTAGTGTTGAGTGTCCTTTTGGAAGATGTGACTTACTGACAACATTGTTTGCATCATTAATCACAAGTGTTTGTTCGGAGTGAGAATGCACAACATTGAGTATTGTGGCGTTTTTCCTTATTTATCAACCATTTGATTTCTTCTATTTCTGTTCAATCCCCTTATTCCCAGGTATAGTTTGTAAGAACACAGCCATCCTACATGAGGCTACAATAGACCTGATAAACCACAGGATGTTGCAAGCTGTGTTGAATCCAGCTGCGTTGAAGGAGGAATAGAAGAAAAAGGAGAGAGAGAGAGAGGCGAAGATTGAGAGATAGACAGTGGGGTGGGAGAGAACGCATTAGAGCTCAGCTCCAGCCGAAGCAGCACACTGTACAGAGCCCACCCCCAGGCTTTCTCTGTCATTAGACACACACATACTCACTCATATAAAAGAGAGAGACACCATTAGCATATGCTCTTAAGTGTGTAATTAGGCTGTCCCCAAGCAGGTTTTAAACTATTGTACAGATATCTCTGCACGGCACACACTTATCTCAACTAGACCACAAATGCCACCCAGCACATTTATCTTCCCGTTTGAATTCTAATTCTTGACTCCATTCAAATGTAATTGTTTGTTTTAATTCGATTAAGTTTTGCCATTAAAGGTGAACACTTTTCATTTTCCCGCAGTGCTGAAAGGTTAATTGTTCTTGCTTTTTGGCGGGTCAAGACTGTGAGTGTAATTGAAGTGAAGCCATGCAGGTGGAGGTCCTCCTAACAGTGTCAGGGTGTAATGGGCCACAGCAGGTAATGCAGCGAGGCCAGAGACGGAGCTCACGTTGCATAACTAAATGTCATGCAGTCTTACCTTTATTTATCGCAGCACAATCACCGCCAGCGTCCTGCTCCTCTAATCCTTGCGTGTTTCTTTGTGCTGAAGGCTTCTGCTGTCTACTAAAGGAAGTAGATCCTTAAGATATGGACCGAAGGTTTCTATTAAACTCATATTCATACATTGTTTATTTCACTTAATCTTTGTTTGGGAATAAGTTGTCAAAGCAAGGTGCTCATTCTTCCTCTGTCTCTGCTCCTGGTTTTTTCTTCCTCTACCTCCTTCTTTGTTTCACTGCACTGCATGATGTGGGACATCTGCTGTGCTGGCTGGATTGGAGGCCAGATAAGGGCTGGAAATGCAATTTTGGACTCATTCTGGGGGCAGTACCTGCCATGGCACCATGCATTTTACTGAAGTGCACCATTCAGTCAGCATCCATGCTAATAATAGAAAAGTTCTTTCTGGCTCCATGTGCCAATCAGCTATCTGCTCCTTAGGAGGGATCCTCTCTGACTTCCCTTTCATGCTTCTGTCTTGCTTTCCTCTCAGACCCTTCTCTCATTGTAGCCCCAAGGATTTAGTGGAGGAGTCTTGGTCTGCTTATTAATCACCCTCCCTCTTTTAACCACTCCCACTGTTCTTTTCAGCTCATTATACTCATAGACAGTGACATCCAGCAGAAGTGCATGTACGCATCTCCTCACATGCATGTGCACAAACAAATGCAAACTGTCAGACACCCCCTCTGTTATTAGTTCCTTCTTCCTGTGTGGGCTCAGGCGGATTTGATACATTTGCAATGTTTGTCTACGTAAAGGGCTCCGGTTATGAATAGCAGCTGATGGACTTAAAGGTCATATTTCAGACTCCACATATCCACCTCAACTCAGCAAAATTAGGTCTGAGGAGATTGGTGTTTGGTGCAAATATCTCTGACTCAGGAAATTAGGAGGATGAATAAGAATTCACTCTTTGGGGGGAGACATTTAAAAAAAAAAAAAGAAAAGTGTTATTTGAAAATGAGAAAATGCCATGCGTGTGCCCAGAGGGGGTGGAATATTTCTGTGGCAGAAAGCAGAGTGGAGCGAGAGTCAACGGTGCAATCAATTCTGCAGTTGAGAAATTGTATGAAAGTTGGAAAATGAAGAATAGACAGATGGGGATTTTGACGCATTAACACAGACATGAAAGTATTCAAGCGATTACGACCAAACTTTTTATTCTTTCAGGTGTCATCTTTGCGTCTGGACTCAAAGAGGTGTATTCTTATTGGCATTTACCTAGACCTAACGTTTTTCTCTGGGGCTTTTATATGCACTGCAGCTCAATTTATATTAGTCAATATTTCTGATGGAGCTCCATCATTAGGATTAGGGACAAGGGAGGGTCCGCTCCCTCAGTGGAGATGGAGCTGTGGATAGCATTGATCTGTGAAAGCTAACCCCTGTAGCCCCGGCTGCTTCTCTCCGTCTCCATTTTCCTATTGTTCATTTCTTCCCTCCAGCTGTTTACATCCACGCCCTCCTAATCCCTCTTTCATGCTTTTTCCAGAGTAAACACTTTTCTCCCTGCCAATCTTCCTCCTCTCTTCTGCCTCTGTTCTCTCTTCTCTTCTTGCTTCTGCCTCTTCAGCCCCCCCCCTCACTCTGTTTTCGTCTTCATTGCTCTTTCTCCCTATCGCTGTATATCTGTGTCCTTCTCTCTCTCTCTCTTTTCTCACCCTCCCTCCTCATCTCTCTCATACACAGCCCCCCACCCACCCACCCTCACCCCTCTCCACCATCCTGTCTGCCAGCTATGTAGGCTACCTCCGTGGAGACCGGGCTGGTGCAGGTTTTTTATTCACACTCACCTCACCTCTCCCTCTTTTCTTTCACTGTGTTTCTTCTCTTTTCACCTCTGTTCACTTCTTTCCCTGTTTTTCTGTTTATGCCTCCTGCATCTACTCTCCCCCCCCTCCACCACCACTAACCTTCCCTCCCTCTCTTTTCAACCTCCCTTTTTCACTGGCTGGCTGTGCATTCAGACAGTGTAGCGTGGCTGTCTTTAGAGCTGTTGCAAATCAGGACAGATCTCCCCAACAGATGCTGGAGATCAGGTGGAGGGAGGCTCCCTGCACAACCCATTGCATCACGTATCCACATGCCGCGTGCAGCCGCAGATGTGCCCTGCCTGCCTAATAGGATCTTGGTCTCTCGCCCTCTCTGACTGCCTCTGTTTTACACACACATTTGCACCCACTCATGGATGTACGTCTGAGCACAAATTTGTACTTTCTCTTTCCCACAGGTGGATCCAGATTGCTTGTCCACGCCTTTCTATCGACTGGGGCACAGCCTTCTCCAAACCTGTGCTGTCCCCATATGAGGTAAACATGCGCCTTATAGTCTCTCAGCGAGATCACAGCTGTAACTCAATTAACAGAGGAGGCTCATGCATGCACACACACACACACACACACACACACACACACAGACCTTCAGTTGAATGAAGGGCTGTGTGTGAATCTGTGTAGGACTCATCAAGGCCTGCCTGTGCTGAGATGGAGTAGTGCGCCTACTCTCCCTCCTCCTCTCCCTCCATCCCTGCTAACACACCAGCACACACACACATAGAGCAAAATCAGCAGAAGACTAGCCCCCCCTACTGGTGTCAAGACCACACAGTCCCCCCCACCCCTTGCAGCTGTCTTGTTTTTCTAATGGGAGAGAGAGAGATAGATCGGACAGCAAACCCATAAAGATCCATTTCAAAGCAAGTGTTTGTTTGGGCGCCGCTGCAGCTGCTGTGGCAACTTTGTGATGGGATTGGCAGTTTTTTGTGATTATGTGACTCGGCTGGTTAGCATTTGATGTCGCCTATTAATTCATTCAATGATCTCTCGCAAAGATATGCTACTGATTTGAGTCCCTGTGAAATGGCTGCAAGGGGAATTGCCGTCTTGAATATCGGATTGTGATTTGAAATGGTTGCTGTTTTTCTCCGACTGCACATCTTAGTGTGTACAGGTGCTGCACATACATTTCAGCATGGGGCCATTAGGAATAGTGATAGAATTCACCTTGGAATAAAAGTGCTTATTATTGTGAATTGTTTTTGACTGAGCTCTATAATGAGGCATGTGAAGTCTGAAACTCGCACTGCTGTAATGAGGAAGGCGGCAATCTGTTTTTTTAAGCCCTTTTTGTGAGAGCTCGCTTTGCTCTCCCCGCCAGCTATTTGGAAACAATGTCTGTGCATTTAAATAATTTGCAGCTGCGTCTATACGTGTGCTTTTGTGCATTTGTGATAAGTCATAATTCAGCCCCTTCTAATACCTATGAGCGTTCTATGTCTCAGTGCACTGTGCTTTTCACTGTGGCATTTACAATGAAGATGAAGGGGAAGGGGATGGGAGGGTAGAGTGAGCAAGGAGAAGGGTGGAGGGGGGCAGCAGCATTTATTTTCAGTGCGTCTCATGTTATATTTATAGTCAATAAGACACACTTGGCTCTCCTGTCAGAGCAGGGATTAGCAGGAGAAGCTAGCTTCCACAGAGAGAAGCAGTTGGTGAGAGAGAGGAGGAGAGCAGCGGGTAAAAGCTGAAGAAAAGAGAGGCGGGTGGAATAGGGGCAGAGGAGAGGAGGAAATGAAGACTCTAGTCGAAGGATGTTTGGGGAAAGGAAGGGCAAAAACATCCCTGTGTGCAGTTTATTTGTTGAGGAGAAAACACCATGGACTTCAGCTGACCCACATATTTTATTTTTAATAGCTGGATATGAAGGAAGAAGCCATGTTATTATTTTGTTATAGCAGAAAGACACCAGATATATGCTCCATTTTAACTTTTATATAAACATCAATACATGTTCAAATAGAAAAAATAAACTAGATTGACTATATATGTTTATCTCTACTGCTGTTGCTTGTGTCCTTTATTGTTTCTTGTTCATCTAAAGGTGTAAAAAACATGTTTAAGGCAAGTATTGATTTCCTGTTTCTATTTAAAGATGCAGCCAGTATGTAAAAAAAACACGACCATGTCAGTGTTGGTGCACGCCATACTAACAGAATACTGTAAACTACACACAAGCTGTGTCACAGTGACGAATTATGTCCCACCAGAGGAGAGATTTCACCACTTTCAAGCTGCATTTTTCATGATCCCTTTGAACTAAGTCCTCTAATGGATCAAATGACTGTTTTAGGAGCATTTTCAAGACTTTTTTTCTCATCATATTTCTGCACATTATCGAAATCATCCCAAATTGCATGAAGGTAAATTAATAAATAGGCCTTGTCGTCTACCTAGTCTGAAAGATGAATGAGTGAGTAGCTGGATAAATTCATAAATGAACAATGACATGTTTTGTTCTTTCACTCAGCAGGCTTGTTTATTCATCTGTTCAGTCATTCAGCTGCTCTTTCTGTCATTCAAAATCAATATTCACACACACTTCTCTTCCATATGGAGTCGTCTGCACTTATGTCACAGCACTGTCATGCCTGTGCTGTTGCTCTCCTCTAACAGCTGTTGTGTCATGCAGTGCAGCTGCATAGGGATAACATGACAAGTCTGCCTGTTATCCAAGCTTAATATTATGACACCTGTCTTGTCTGTTGTGTCTTCTCATCACTCTGCGGTTTCCTGCAGCTGGTTTGGCCCAAAACTTGAAAGTACAGTAATAGATAACAGGGGGAAAAAACACCAGAATCATGTACCATAGCACCTCAGACACGTGGGCTGGTGTTGCACTTTCAGGTTGTCGAGCTTCTTGTTCTTACATTATTTGTGATTACCTGTCTCACTATCTCTCAGGCAGCTGTGGCTTTACAGGAGGTTGGCTGGAAGGAAGTCTATCCCATGGACTTCTACTCCAACCAGAGCCTGGGGCCGTGGGCACCCAACCACCCTGACAACCAACCTGTGCGGCCGAGTCGCAGACAGGTGAGGAGGGGCGGGAGATAAAGGCATGAATGACAGGGGAATTAGAGGAGGGAGGGGAGGAGGAAGAATAGCTGGTGAGGAGTGAACTGTGTTCAGCATGTGTTTCAGGACTTTTATCAGTATGTCACCACACTGACACCCAGTGGCACAAAGATAACAGGACATGCATGTCTCTTAAAGGCGTGGTTGTGACCTTGACCTTGATATGCATCACACATTTTCAGATTTATTTAAAAAAATAAAACTGGATGTGGAGCTAATTGCTGCAGTGTGAACAGTTTCAGTAGCCATATTGCCTCATATTACCACTAATCTGCCTGAGGTAGGTAGTGTCACTAATGTTAATGCAATCCTTCTGCTTGCCTGCAGAAACAAGGCTCAGAGGCAGCCCTTCCCACCAAGCAGTGCGGGCAGAACCAGTGCGCCCCCTGTGGCTGTCAAGGTGAATGATGCATCGTGACCAACGGCGTCTATGACTGGTCTTGTGCCTGCCGGTGCCTCCCTGCCTCTGCTAACGACTGGAGGGAGGTCAGACCAGAGGAAGGAGGGTGGATATTTGTCCAGACAGTCTATCAGCGAGCAGAGCTAAAGCCAGAGGAGCCCTCAGCCCCTCCTCAAATGGATTACCAGCCATAAATAATCCCTCCTTTCGCAGCACAGCAGATCAAACCAAATTCATTGCTCTCATTCACGTTCTCAGCATGAGGTCTGAGCTCAAAACACATGCAACTGAGAGAATAGCCTGTGTGTTTTGAGCTCATGCACGTTGTCCAGATCCCGTGAAGGAGCCACGCTAACAAAGGAATTCCTCCTGCACAGGAGAAGACATGGCTTTTTGTAATTGTTAGAGAAAAGAAAGCCCGAGATGACCTTGAGCACGTTGTATGGAATTAAAGTGTCTGTTAATGTGGGTGGCTTTAGTCAAATGCAATCCACTTGTCCTTGGATAAAGCTCTGTATGTTGTCAGACATTTCAAATCCCTTCATGCGGTGTTTCACAGACAGTCACAGACATATTGTATGAAGCACTTTATTTGATGTACAATATCTGAGTTTTCACAAGAGAATTCTGCTGAAATGTTGAGAATAAAATGTGATGCATTATGACATAACCTCCTCTCTCTGCGTCTCTCTTCTGTAGTCAAATCCTGAAACAATAAATCAGAAATGTGACTCTGCTTCATTATGAGTGTTTTTGAAACCATGCTGAGGCGATGGGTGTGTTTTTAAGGCTGTGGGATATGAGTTTCCAGATGTGTGCAGTGCTAGTCACGACTGCTCTCTATCCTCATTATTTATTGATGGAGGAGTCTGTCAATAAGTAAATAAATACACATTCTATTGCTGTTGAGCTGCCACAGCAGAAACTGATTGACAGCAGAGCACCAGAGCTCCAGCTGATCCCGAGAACTTGTGAACCTTCCCCAGGTTGCAGCACATTGTCTCAGGTAGTTGTGATCGTCTGTGAGTTGTGTTATTTGTCTACAGCTGCTGGGCTTTGCTATTTAGATCCTGCCTCTTCTTTCCCCCATTGCATCTCCCTGTGGTGACAGAGGATGGAGCCTGTCCCGCCAGATGTCTGTCTTCCTCATGATGTGTCTCACTACAGGCTGTTATTTTGAAGAGCTGAGTACTTGCTACATTACAGTGTGTGATGCACTGCGGTCAAGAATAAATTATTGGGCAGCAGAGCTCGCTCTCTGCTGATGTTTGATTTATTTTTTGGCGCGCTCTATCAGGGGGAAAGAGGGAAGAAGCTTGATAAATCCTCTTTTCCTCCCATCCAAAGTGTGCAGCTTTTAATCTCACGGCAGAAAGATTTGTTTTGCCTTAAATATTAATTACTTACTGATTTTAACATCACTGAAAGAGGATGTCTTTCAAAAAGTGTCCTCGTTGGCAAGACATTTCTATGTGAGAGTTCAAACCATTTCAGATGGAAGTAATGAGTATTTAAATACCATAATTAAAGTCAAATAGGGCCCTTTTACATTGCTAACAATAAGGGAATAGAGTGCTTTCACAATCAAAACTAGTGATATACTCTTGTCAGTATGTCTGGAAATGTGTGAAATTGGATTAAGATCGTTAACATAGATGATTGTGATATTGTGAATCATTTTAAAATAATGAAGATCAGATTGAATATATTCAGCTTTTGTGTGAAAATATTATATGAACCATTCATTATAATTCTTCACTCTCATTTTTATTGTTCATTTGGATCGCCATTGATTTTTATGTTTTGGCAACAAGTGCCTTTCCATAGATCCATTTTGTAATCAATATATACTCTTACACCACATACAGTGCATGATACAGTTACATCAATAATATCCATTACCATTACCATTGTCACCATTACCATTCTCATAAAATGACAACACCAATCATGACATAGAAAACATTAAACAAATACTTGACCAACAAAGCATGAAAAATAGTCTTATATCATTTGAAGATCAATGGTTAAAAGAAAGTCAAATAATACTTATTTTGCAGGCCTGTCTGTAAGAATAACCACTTTAATTGCTTCTTGAAATACATTTTTACAAGACTGAGATATAAAGTATATATAAAGTATTGCTTTTCATAGTCTAATACTGACCTAACCTTCTTATCAACAGGTTGCAGTGTTTGTCCTTTTAAAAAAATTATTAATGAATAAGTCATAATTGGTCTGGTAGGGCACAAAGTATAGTTTAAACCTTTGTAAAATAGTGAAAAAAAAACAAAATAGTGAAGTTGCTCCTAGAAACTTGGAGGAGCTGGAAACTATTTCAGCATATTGTGGTGACTTGATTTGGCTCCTGGAAGAAAACTTAGCAAAGAGAAGAATCTGATCCACAGAACTGTTTTAACTCCGCCAGTCACAGACAGACGGCTGTGTGAGTAATGTAAACCCCAGTCAGTCTGTCCTGTTCTCTCAGACTCATCATGCTGACACCTGAGTGCTCACTAGGTGGCACTGTTCGCATAGCTTATTCTGCAGTCCTCTAAGGCAATTCAAATCACACACTTTTCACTGTGGAGAGGCTGTGGCAGAGTGAAAGTACCCGATGTACTTCTACAATCTGTGTGTGCAATTCTTTCCAGATGTGGAAGGAATTTGACTCCGTGCTCTTTCATCCTCCCTGGCATCCCGTCTCTTCCCTTCTCCCCTGCTCCCTCCCTGCTCTGATTGTATTTGCCATCACACCTCCTCTGCCATCAGGGCCCAGTTTCCTGTCCAGAGGGCTCAGCTCACTGGAGGGAATTTGTGACATGTTTGTTATGGGTGTTGGGACTCGGGAGAGGTCGCAGGTTTGAGCCTGTGCTTAACACAACAGGTGCTCAGGTCGAGTAGTGCTCACAGTGATACTGATACACCCTGACTGGTCACCTGGTTGCCTCTGGTGCCCGGCACTTGTTTGTGTAGCCTACAGCAGTAAGGAGTGATATGCCTCCAAAGCCATCAGCTAATGTGCCCTCAACACCCAGAGTAGTTGATTGAAGCAACACATTTGCAGTAAATATGAACTGTTTGTCAGGGCTAATGTTTTTCTGTGGCTTTGTCTGGTACCTGCGAGCAGATAAAACATGTCAGCATCCGTGATGTATTTAGTTGTTTATTTGTCTGACCAGGGAAAGGCTGAGTCACAGCTTCCCCTCGCCGTCCCCACCTCTCTTTACATTTCCCCTCGCTAAGTAAACGCATTATCACAAGCTTTTATCACAGTCTAGCGTTCATTTGCTTCTTGTGTGTTTCTTATTATTACTCAGCTTTTCTGTCCAAAATGAAAATCAGGCAGGAGTGTAAAAAGAAATATCTTTTTTTATGACTCATGGCACTTCAACAAAAATAAAAAGAAGAGGAGGAGATTAGTTTTTCAAGTTTGTTTTTTGCATATTTTTTTTCCCAGTTTGAGCGTGACTTCAGAAAACCACATGTGACCGGGGCTGTGCTGGGGAAGGAGTGGCCGTAGATGACATGTATATAAGATCCCAAACTCAGTTAAGAGTCTGTAATTCAGTGTGTTTCTATATTTACGTGTTTCTCTTTCAGCAATTCCCTGGGATTACTTTAGAACTTAACAGAAGTGACGAGAAAGAAACTGACTGATTTGGCTTAACTCGCCCGTATTTACATCTGTCAAGACACTGTAGGTGGGTGAGAAACTGTTTAGGGAAAAGTATGAGGGGGGGAAAATAATCCATGCTTGGCTGCAGAGGAATTGCTGTTTGAAAGATTTCTTTGAGTGTGCTTTGGCAATAATAGTCTGATGTGACAGTGCATGTGCAATTTCAATTTCAGGCGAAGGGCCTCCAGAGAAGAGCTGCATGTCGTCGGTGTGCGTGCTGTCTCTGCATGATTTGGATATTTCTGTGCACGTTTTCTGAAGGATAATGCACAGATGAACTCACAGCATGTGTCAGCTATATGTGTTAGCCGAAAGTAACTTGAGTGAACACGACTTGCAGGTACCAATGATCACTCCTGTTGTGTCCACATTTTGCTGGTAAGCATCAAGTCTGGAATAGAAGGAGAACAGCAAACGAGACCTTTATACATAAACAGCAAAACAAAGGCAACACGTCCCCTATGGGAAGGATTAAAACAATTAACTTCTTCAAAACAGCCTGTTGTACTCATGTTAAAACAAGTCTAATTCCAAGTGTTTCTTCAATTTAATTTGCTTAAGCAGAATCCTATAACGCTGGAAATTAGCAGCTATGAATTTAACAACCCCTTGATCTGCATCCCTGTGGAAATTTGAACAATAAATGATTATGTCTAGAGGCTGCTGACTTCGTGTGTGTGTGTGTGGGAGAGAAGAAGCCTGGGCGGCCAAGCAGCGATGTGAAGGAAGGTTGCTAGAAGGTTGAATAAGAGTTTTCAGTGGGAAAAAAAAAAAAATAAGTGGTGTAAAGAGATGACTAATTCTGCGTGGGAGGTCAGCCTGTCCCTGATCATCTGGCCAAGAGCCTCCCCAGCACAGGGCTGTCACAAAGTCACCTTCTTTCTCAACCCACTCCGTCCTGCCGTGGATTGTCAGCGTTTTCCTCTCATGCTGTGATATCCGACGGCTCTTATTCATTCATTTACTCCTCTCATACTCTAATCTAGTGGGAAGAGGCTAAGTAGAACACCTGCAATATTGAGAGGTTACTGATTTTCATTTGTTGCTTTCCTTGAAGGTTTTTTGTGTGTGTGTCTTTTAATAGTAATGTGGGGGTCATTCAACCCCTTTAAAGACTTGAGAGGAGGCAAAAATTCTCACAGTGAAATGTTTCTGAATAGATAATTTTTCTAAATTCTTAAGATTCTTATTTTACGCTTTAAGATGATAAATGTTTATAAGCCCTTTGTAATCAACTGATGAATTATAAGTTAATTCTGTGATATTTCCCTGGCCCTTTACACAAACAACCCATAATGAGGGATGGTTGTGTTACTCCTGATTAACTAGTGAGATGTCAAACTTCTCAAACAAGCAGGAATTAAACATCTTCACAGTTCAGCCAGTTCAATCCACTGCCAATAATACTTTTCGAACAACCCCTACTCTCTGTATTTTATCCAAAACCAAGTAAACATAAGTTTTTAAATACTAAAAAACACATTATAGTAGATATTATCACTGCTAATGTACCAGTATTTAACAATTAGTTCCTGGATATCTGTGAATATGCATACTGACCCTTTCTAAAAGATTAGATTTAATAGCACTGATTTAGTTTACAATTTCCTATCGGGCCCTGCAGCCCCTGACTCATCGTCAAAAAGCTGGAACGACTATGCTGTTGTTAGAAATTAAGTTGGTAAAATCGAGGGGAAATATGAGTCATTTGAGAGCGATGGACTTGTAGCTCTTCACAAAATACGGCATCTCAGTTTACCGGCTCTTTTTATATGGATGTGAATACTGATGTAAATGTGCTTTGAACACAATAATAATAATAAGAATAATAAGAATAATAATACACTTTATTCGTATAACACCTTTCATACAAGAAATGCAGTGAAAAGTGCAAAGAAATTACATGCAGTGATGTTAAGTGCTTCACATAAAAAACACATTAAATGAACATAAAACAGGGATAGAAAATGTATGTAAAATAATATTGATAATAATAGTAAAACAGTGCCAGTGCAGAGCAGCTAAACCTGGACTTATGTGTTCCCTCCTCTAGGCTCTGGTTAATAGCTGAGCTGCAGAGTTTTGAATGAGCTGAATTCTCTCTGCGTTTTTCTGAATCAGTTTTTATAAATGGTCATACTGTGTTTCTAAGGTGGAAAAATTATACTTTTATGTTGGGACTGTGGGACTTAGATCTGAATGAAGGATAACACCAAGTCTTGTAACCTCAGATTTAATCCAGGGAGTTCATTTCCTTAGATTATTAAACAGCATTTCTCTTTTCGCTTTAGGGCCAAGTAATAAGATTTCAATTTTGTCCTCATTTGACTTTAAGAAATGTTGCTCATCTATTTATTTATTACTAACAGAGAGGTAGTAAAGGAGTCTAAAGCTGCAGCATCAGTTGGTTCATCAGTGATGTACAGCTATGTGTCATCTGCAAAACTATGGAAACTTACATTGTGCTCTCTAATGAGAATGATAATTGACTCGTGCAGCCTTAAAATAGATCACACATGATCTCCAAGACTGATGTAAAACTGTCTCCTTTTTAGGGTTTTACAGCAGCTGTTTTGAAGTCATCTGGGAAGATGCCTGTTTGAAGAGACATATCTATAATCTTCAGGGATGAATTGAAGCATTGGTCGCTTTGTTGGAGGTACAGGTTCAATACACGAGGTGCAAGTGCAACTAGCTCTGCATCCTGCACAAACAGCAATGAATATTTTAGTGGCCGATACACTGTAATGATGACTACTGTGTCGACAAAATAACTGCAATCCCGTCTGCTTTCCTGTTGTGTCTGAGTTTATATTTTACAGTAGTTCTGTTTTCTTTTCAATTACCAGATCGTTAACAATGATGACTGTTTTTTGGTGACTTCACTGTTCCACCTCGTGTCATTCATGACCTGATGACGGTTTCCCAGTACAAACTACTACTACTCTAATAATATTTAGTAAATTGCTTTGTGGCTGATTTACGATTAATCCCAGAGAAAATGCAGTAAGACAGTGGTCAGACTCACACATAATAAGGCACTAATTGTTTCTTGTATGTGCTGGTTAAATATAGTATCTAGAAGGAGAAACCTCTATAGTGCTTAATTGTATTTATTGTTTTATTTTTCTTTATAACCTTGGTAACAACTCACAGGTTTGTATACTTTATTCCATTTATTCTATTTAACACTATACTTCTTTTTGAAGCTTTTCTTGACTTATAAATAAAATATAATGGCATCAATATTGATGTAAGAATCTGTTATAAATTATTAGGCTATAATTGGTAAATCAAAGATAATAGTGGATATTCATTCATAGTTTATTTTGAAGTCATTAAGTCATCATGAGCTCATTGTTTACGAGGGAGTGATTAGTATTTCTTTTTAGTGTTACTAAAGATTTTGATATGACAGTTCTGCAACAGGTTTAATTAACACAATAAAAACACCTCCTTTTTTTTTTTGACACAACACTGAACTGTCCCAGCGGTGCTCAATGTGAGTTAATGTGATTCTTGTTTTCTCTCCATTCTCAGGTAGAAGAAGAGAAGCCTCACAACTTCAGGATTTTCTCTTTCTTATTCTGATGAACTTGGGATAACTGAACACACACAGTTAAAGAGAAATCTCAAATGTTAGTGGATATGGTTTGTGTAAATAAGATGTATGTTACCTCTGAGGACAACAGGTTTATAACGTGAGGAACCTGTGAAGAATAAATCTTAGTGTGTTCAGAATAACACAATTGTGCCTGTGATGATTTCTCAGTTTAAAAAAAACAACCTTTTAAACAAAAAAAAAAAATGAACTAGCTGAGTCATATATTTCTTATGTTCAGGGACAGGTAACATGTACTCAAATGCCATTTAGATGTGGAATGTGGACCTTCTTATCTTAACAGGATATTTCTTGTTAATTGAAATCCTTGGGCTAAAAATATTTATACCCTTGGGACCCCTGTGTAATAAGTGGAGCACTTACCATTGTAAAAGTTTTATAAGTATCTGGCCACTGCAGAACAATTCAGGTTCATGTATTGAGTCTCATATCATGTCATTCACTTTGTTTCTCCCACTTGCTTTGGCTCTGAATGTCCAGCTTTTCAAGTTTGTTTACCGATTGAGTTTTCTTCTCAACATCTGGACACAGACATCGGCTGCACGTGTTACTTCTTCCACTGTATCGTCATACTTTGAAACAGCATTTACCTCTATTATGTGTTGCCAAAGAGTGCTGAAAAGACAAATATAAAACTTAATCATGGATATTAAATTGAATCAGTAGTGGTGCCAATTTCATGATCTGAGCCTTGGTCTCTGAACAGTAAGAGTTTACGTGCTGCTGGAAAGTTCAGCATGTGGAGTCTTACAGTGCAGAGATAACGGCCACTCATCTCGAGAAAGATCATCACCAAGATGATGGAAACTACACCCTCAAATGCCTGATAATCAATTGAATTAAATTCTTAAACCATGTTGCTGAAGTGCCCTTGAGCAAGACATTTAATCCACAGCCACTGGTGTGTGTCTAACCCTCAGCTTTCACTGTGCTGTTAAATAGCAGTTCAAGTCATTATTACTGACAAAGATACAAAGTCTCATGTGCTTATGATTGATTATTTTATTGATATGAAATGGTACATTACATGGGTATAAGTCAAACATGTATACCACTGCAAAGGACACTTAGTTCATGAATCATCAAAACCAACGACTTTTGTAAGAACATAAAACTGCTGTAAACACTGAAGAGAAATATATATCAGGATTCAGAGCTGTTTCAGGATGTTCCCTGAGCTCCTGTCCTGGCAGGAGTGGATCGGTTTTCATCAAGACTGGACAGGTAGTCTCTGCCTGACACTGCTGTTCTGATAAACCTTCAAAACCCCAACACTTTCATCTGCATGTCAAGGAGTCTTTCCTCCTCCAGGATAAGGCTTTACTGAAATATTCCCTCTCGAATGCACAGAAGATATGTGAAGCCTTTTTAACAATGTTCAAATATTTTCTGGATAACATCTCCGACATGTGAGGATTTCTACTTCTTCTGAGGGCTTAGTCACAGTCAGGTTCATACAGCTCAGTTACATATGTATGCAGCCAGGCTCTTTAGTTTTTGCATTGTACATCATTATTTCTTTCCACCAGGATTCAGGTCACTCTTTTGTTTTAATTTTTCTGGACCACTGGAATGCTCCACATCATCTCTTACAAAATATCTTGGAGCCAATTACACATAATGATTTTCCTGCAGTTACATTTCTTTAACGCTCTTTGCTCAGTCTAGTGTCTTTCTCAGCAGCTCTTTTGCACCACTCTACTTCAGATGTGAGTTTTGCCCCCTAGCGACCATGGCTGTAGACTGTTACCAGTGATGCTGTTGCTACAGTAACAATCTAATGCCACGGTCACCATGGAGACAGTGGGAGAAATATGATTGGCTGCAGGAACCACTGACGTCCTCGGTGGTTTGATGATGTTGGTGATGCAGCCTTCAGTAGTGCTGGGCTCCGACAAGGAAACTTCACACAGTACAGCAGCATCTTCCCACTCAGCTTAACTCTCACAGTCACAAAGGTGAGTTTCATCACACAGAGCAGAGGTTTGCCAGACGTCAGTAGCCATGACTGTAGACTGTTACTGTACTTTGGAGGAGTTTTAGCAGTAAGCAGTCTAGAGCCAAGGTATTGATGCACTGACTGATAGAACAGAGCAGCAGCACAGAATGAAATCAGACTGCAGAGAGTAAGAAAGCTGGTGACAACATGCAGAGGGAACGGTGGGGTGTGAAGAGTGAGAGAGACACCATGATGCTGCCCTTTGTTCAACAATTAAATGCCATCTATAAGTGCATTACATAAACAAACCAAGGTGAGAAGTGCAAAGGGAAAAGAGCTCTTTAGTGCTCTTTACAGTCTGTGCCACACCACACAGTCATTAGCCACATCAGATCATATACTATGACACAGCTCTCACAGCAGCTCACATCAGAGCCTTCCTGCCAGAGGCCTTGGGGTACGTGTGGCCAGACTGACGGTTACATAGCCCACTTGTTGTGTTTGTAGTATCGATTTCCATGCCGATTATCTATGAGTCAGCCACAGGATATGGACGGACGGGAGCACAGGGTGGATTGGTGGCTTATGCAAGCTCAGCTGAGTAACTCTAGGACTGACGTCAGCAGTCAGGAAATTTGAGTGATTACAAGCACTCAGCTGATGTTTATATACAGGCTGTTGGAGGCAGTGGGAAGTGGTGATTTGTACATTTTCATGTGAGCTGTTTTTCTTCTGAAAGGATCTATAAAGGCCAGGAGGCAGAAAAGTTCAAACTAAAGTGTCACCAGAGGACAATAAAAACCTGGACTGTGTCATATTATTGTTTGTGTCTACATCCAGATGTGTTAATAACAGTTAGATCTATTAGTACTAACATTAGTAGTCTAAGTACAGTGCAAACCCACATGTAAGAAAAATCATTTTTTTTATGATTCTGACTGATTAAAAGTGGACCAGTTTTTTTTCTGTGACAGTGTCTGGACTCTGTCTCTGTTCTCAGTCCTGATGATCATCCACTGACCGACAAACACTGCTGGCCGAGTTTCTGCTGCTGCTGCTGCTGAGCCGTAAATATCTGCACAGATGCGCCTCTCTGTTTCTAAGAGCTGTTGGGTCAGAAAGTTTAAAATATTCCTGCTGTTAAACCAGGATCGGCCTCATGTGTGGCGGACAGATTAAGACCATGCTACAAAAAATATAACATTTTTTTTTCCCCCTATGAATGAATTTGGTGGTTTACTGATTGTATGGATCAGCTCAGTAGCTGTGCATCATCAGTCTGCAGTTTGTCTCATGACCCGGTTCAGCACCACGGACAGCGCCTCTCGGCTCCAGCTGCTTATTTCAGCTCTTTCAAAGATCTTCGAAAGAAAAGTCACATCTCTCAAAGCCTGTGTGGATGATTACACCCTGATCAGCCGGACATCAGGGCTAAAAACAGTGGGAGAGGTTATTGAACCAGGCTCATTGTAATTCTGGTCATAGCCCCCCCTCCAGGAGTTACACTGGGGAGTTTTCATCAGACCCCCAGGCCTTCCCACCCCCTCATCTCTCCACCTCTTATAGACACACATCGCAATGCAGCTTGTGGACGTGTATAGGCGACCGGCACTGTGTCTTTAAAGCCCTCTGATGGGGGATTGGGAGTCGTCTGCATGTGCGCAGGAATGACGCAAAATTGACTTCATCTCAAGAGCGCGTCACGATGTCATTTCAACATAAAAAAAAAAAAAACTAGAGAGAGGATCTCTGTGTGCCAAAGTGAGGAATAATAGGTCACTTCAAAGGAGGGTGCATGCATTCAATTGATGCATTTATACCTCCTGGTTCTGTGCTGTGTGTTTTTATATTATGGCTCATCTCAACCTCAGCAAAGCAACACGAGTACATGTTGTCCTATAACAACAGCAGCAGGATGTGTGAGGATCCACGAGTCCCACAAACAGACCCAGTCCCACACGGGCTGATGACTGACCCCCCCTCCCGAGATAGAAAATCCAGCTCACATGTCGTGATTCTCTCATCATCTGCAGCCTGGTTAACATGCAGTCAGCCTACACCCCTACAAGACATTCACTCCTTTTTTCACACTTGTCACTGCCCATGTGCGCCAAAGTGACTCACACTGCAGTAACTTCCAGCCTCTGTAATCTACCGTAGATCCACGAAATGGCACGCAGGGGGAAAAAAAGAGTGAGCTTGAACTGATTTAACATAGCTCATTATTTTAAAAAATATATATCTCGCCACGCGTGGATCAAGACAGATATTGTGATCCAAATATAAAAAAATGGCACAATGAAAATGAAAACTTACCTCTTGGTCTCCATCCGTCCAGCTGGGATTTCTTCAGTTTACTACTTGATCAAACTATAAGGAGAGCTTAGTTTTACCATTTTCCACCTCCTCATTTTATAACTTGATGCAGGCAAATTTGCTCATACATGATCCTATCTGTGATCTGTCTAATCTCATCCTCACACTGGTGCGTAATTGTGCGTAAAAGTAAAAAAAAAAAAATCTTTTCCCCTCAATCTCTCCTCTCGCTCTTGCACCTCGGTACATCAAGAAATTCAGCGGGCTGTCCCGGTGATCTGCTCTTATAGACATCCCGTAGTACTAGTAATGGAGATGGGAGGGGACACTCATTCATTCAGAAGCATCACCTACATGGACCATGTACGTGGACTCTTACGTCATCGAGGAAATTTAGTCAACAGGAGGACGTTCAGGGTTCCGCGAGGGGAGGAAGGAAGAGGAGAAGGAAGCATGACGGTGATGGGATGGATGGAGGAGGGATTGTGTAGGGGTGATGGGGACAGTCTTTGCCTTTTTTTTTTTTTTTTTTTTTTAATTGGGTGCGATATTTTGTCGAGCAGGTTTCAGGCCAGAGGATTATCCCCCCCATCCGGGAACATTGCTTTAGAGGCGTACGAGCCAAAAGTGAGGCTCACAGGAGGAGGCAGAAAAAGTTAACTTAAGTATTAGTCACCTGGACCCCCCCACTGTGGGCTTATTAAACTATCTGTCTGCTTCACTTGTGTGTATAAGAGTATGTGTTGGTACCAAGTGGATGTAATTCTTCTTTGAACCTCTTTTGAAATATGTACCCTCATTGTCATTCCTGGATTATCTCCAGGAGGCAACACGGAGCTGTGTCTTCTCCATCTTTGCTTTAAAGGGGTAGTTCAGTTATTTACTTTTATAAAGCAGATCTTAAAAATGATGATTAAAATCCAACCAACAGAGGCTGAGGATGAGTCACACTGCCCAAAACCCTGGATCCTACATTTCCCACAATGCAGTTTGATAGCATCTTTCATTAGACTCTCTTTTAAACCTCACACATCCGGTTTGTAACATAAGCTTTCTGTTATAAATTTGAAGTATTGGGCCTTTTCGGATATTATAAAACTGGTTATCCAGGCTGAGTCGTGGTCTCGTCTTCATGTCTAAAATTGGTGCAGTGTTAAAATCCTGATGTATGTGAGAAGCAGCGGAGAACAAATACTAAATCAAATGTGTATGGATTTCGCCTTTAGGCAAAAACTTTTTCTCTGCTCTGTGGAAACATTGTGGTGAGATATTTAGTTGAAACAGTAAAGCTCCAGATGCTGGAGAAAAGAAGATGTGTAAAAGCCGAATAACGCTAAGTTTTCTTTTTTTGTCAACTTCTGTTTCCAAGGTCAAGATTGAACTGCCAAACACAATTTTGAAGCCAACATGGATGAGACTGCTCAGAACAATGGAAACCTTTACCACCTACAGTTCAATGACAGCTGAGTAAACTTCATGTGCAGTGTGATATGGTCGAAAGCTCCAGAACAAGTTTACCTTCAGTGGAGATTGTTCTGTGGACCAGTTCTGGTAAGACTTTTTTAAACTGTCTGACTTGGTATTTTTAGATGAAACAGTCCAGATTTGTCCATCAGTGGCCTATTAATGTCAACGTTTCAGTTACACCTGTGTTTAATGAATGCTAATATCTGTCTGAGAAAGGTCAGCGGTCTCTACATAGCCTTATTTTCATGTGTCTCTTTTAGATGTTAAGGAAATGCTTTGTTTTGGCAAACTCATAATTAGGTCAGAACCTAGAGGCCATGGCTCAGGACAAACACAGTTGAGGCAGAATGTGCCTGTTCAGGGGTTCATCGCTGAAGTGAAGGTGGCCTGGAAACTGAAAGATGGAGCCTGGGATCTCTGGCAGATGGCCTCGAGACAGACGGGCGGAGCAGGTCTGGAGGGCAACCAGGAGGGAGCGCCGGTGGATGTCAGGGTGACTCCTCAGGGAAACTCCCGTGGTTCGGGGAATGCAGGATCAGGACCAGAGGTCGGAGGCTAGCAGGCTGGGGTGAAGGCTGGAGGCTAGCGGGCTGGTGGCAATCATGTGGTGAGCTGATTGGGAAGCACAGGAGGCTGGCTCAGGAGAAACAGGAAGTGGAGCAAAGCAAGTTAGGACCCCCCACCTATAGAGTTCACTAGACATAAGATAAGATAAGATATACCTTTATTCGTCCCACAGTGGGGAAATTTACAAATCAAGGGACTCCAAAAACCTTGGCTGCATCACTGTGATTGCTCCAAATGCCCATAAGCTTTTGATAAGCAATCACAAGGAGACTTAATATTTTAAAGGTCTCACAAGCCAAAAACGGTGGGAACCACTGATTTAAATCATTTCATCCTTCTTGAGTTGAACATTAATTTGAAAATATCATTTAAATTTACAATAGTGGTTAGTGTTTTTTCTCAATATCGTCAACATATAATGCCTTTACCTAACGGACATTTCAACCTAAACTGAACTGCCTCAAACTTCTTTCGCCGTAGATGTGTGTGGGAGGTAAAGGAGTTAATGATAGCGACAAGTAAAGAACCCATCATCCTAAAAATGTCTTGTAAATGAGAACAAGGTGTAAACAGAATTTGATTATATAAAGATCCCCGATAATGCGTTCGCAACATGTTGCTATCTTTGCAATATCTTCCTTTTTCTTTTTCTTTTTTTTTCTGCTTCTCTCACATTACTTCTCTCCTTCTCATAGGTGGTGTTCTTTGATTGGCTGCTGTGTGTGAGTGTACAAGTGAGAAAACTGCAGTTAACAGAAGAGGGAGGGAGCGACAGTGATGATTCACTTGTTTAGTGTAAGCAGGAGAGCGACAAAGAGGAGGTAAATATCTACAGAATTAAAAGGAACGAGACACAGGATGAGCTGATGAATAAACACAATATACAGACATTATATTATGGAGGGACGTGACACGTGACAGGCTCTGGCCGTTGGTGCACGACAGTATGCGACAGGAAGTCTGCGAGTTCATTATAAGGAGCTCTAAAGCTTGCAGATAATCATGTTAACAGTGTGTCCAAGGCAGCTGTATTTTCACATAGGGTATTTTTGGATGTTTTCAAGTAGATTATTTTGTGTTCAGGACATCAACGGGCCAGACAAACTAACAGGAACGCCTTATGATATAACAAAAAAATAAATACAGCACAACAAAGTCAGGCTCCAAAATCTGAATTGACACAGTGTAAAATTGACCGTTATGAGCTCCACAAATATTGTTGCAGTTGTTTTTGTACTATCTTATATTATATTACACTATTTTCTGTGGTGTTCCTGTTATTTTGCTGACTTACATCTATAGACTACAAGTGGTTACATCTGTAGACTTTGTAGTGCTGCTCTTCACTGGTTCTCAAAGGCAAATACAGATCCAACTTTTTGTCTTTCTATACCAATGTCGATACTTCAAATCTGCCAATGTCGAGCACCAATCTGATACCAGTGTCTCTTTTTCACAAATCCACAAACCTTTATGTGTAATTAAGATTTTTAATATATCAGGGATTTTGAGAACAGGGATTCTTGTAATGAGACTGACAAAGATTTGAATGTGGTCATGTCATGCCTGATAAGCAGTTCCCTTAAGCAGGTCAATATTGGATATAATTTTGTCCACAAAATCATCTGTTTACCATCAGGCAGTTTTTGAATTAATATTTTAGACTTGCTGTATCCCCATCACATTACGGTCCCACTAATCCCACTAATGATTTAATCATATTAATAATTTAGTTTTAGGTTTCTATGAGCCATCCCCTCACCTACACATCTCCCCCCACACACTCATTAAATCCTGATGCGCAGCTGTCTACGAGGTCCAGAAAGTCATCTCCAGAACAGAGACCTGAAGACGCAGTGAGTTGTTCAAACTAATGAGCCAAACATTAATAAGTCATACGGAATCAAAGGTAGTGTTGGTTAGTACTCTTACTCACACAAATATCAGACCCAGCCATCAATGTTCTGACTGAGGTATCATGAATTAAGTATGAAAAAGTACTACGTCACTGGGAGCGAAAATCTCAGTGCGCCTCATGTTCTTATGCTCATTTCACCCCCCTCTGCCCCCCAGTTTCACCCTAAGGCTGTATTTCACAACTCTTCACTCCAGATTCCCTCTTTTCTCGAATTGTATGGTATCATCTCCAGCTCCCCGACCTCAACACACCCTCCGCTTTAACTTCTCCCCCAGAAGAAAAAATCTGCTCTCCAATGCAGCAGTTGCATGTGTCAGAGAGAGGAAAAGACAAAGAGACAGACAGTGAGAGAAGAAGCAGGAGGGAGGGACTGTGGGGACGCCACTTTGATGTCCAGGGAATGTCTCTGTACACACTGGCTTTATGCTGCAAGTACAAGTGATCCCCCCCTTCACTACTGCCATCTTTCAATTCTCCTGCCACCCTTCACACTCCTTCTCTATTTCCTCATCTCTTCCCATTTGGCCCGGATCTGCTCATTTCTCCGTGCACCGGTTTCATGACCATCATTTTTGCAGGTAGAGAGACAGGGAGAGAGACCCAACAGGGCTCAGCATTCACCTGCAGAGTGCTGCTCCTGCCCCCCCCTCCCCTCCTCCCTCCTCTCTCTCTCACACACACCACTAATCAGTATTCTGCTTTACCACTCTTCCTCTTCCTGCTCGTTCCTCTCTCTCTTTTTTCTTCCTCTTTCCTTCCCACTGTCTCTCTCTCTCTCTCTCTCTCTCTCCTCCTTCCGTCCTCTCTGTCCCTCGTCCTACCACAGCTGCATAGTTTTACATGCACTGAGGCGCAACATTGACAATGATTCATCCTGGTTTTCCAATCTGCAGCTTGTTAGAACTGAGGGCCTGGAGCCATGTCAACACTGTTGCTACAGCACATTGTCAAAATAGAGAATTACCCCTTTGCCCAGTATCTGTACATCAGTATCTCCCCACTATCTGCTGTTTCACACACTCATTCCTCTGAATTATTGCAATGCATATGTATCTGCTCCTCATGCATATTTATTCGGGGGCTCATTTGGTTACAGCATCCCTTTCACTTGCATTGACATAAAACCCCTTACTTCATTCTAACATCACCACTGCTCATGAATCTTTCATCACAGCCCCCCCACCTCCTCCTCCTCCACCTCCTCCTCCTCCTCACTTCTACCTCACCCCCCTTCCATGTCGGAAAGCCAGTGTTAGTGGGTGAGAATTAATTAAACAGGATCACCCGAAGGCAGTTTGATTCCACCAGACGTGACCGTTCAGTCACCAGTACAGGTGTGGGCTCTGTAGAAGAGAGGGGGAAAAAAATGTCTTTGTAGTTCATCCGAATGTGTCGTCCGACCAGCCGGTGCATCGTAATGCTTCGTGTTCACCCATTTCAAGTCAGATGCAGCATGTAAAGTTGCTGCTGTCCTGCCTTGTGCGCATGTATACAGTACGAGCGTCACTGATCGTTTTAAAGCCGGAGGGCCGTTTGATCAGGGTATAGACCTGAAGTCTTCCACTGACTCACCGAGGATAAGTCAGATAAATTTGGACAAAGTCGTCAGTCTGACTCAGCTGATCACGACTCTTCCAGCCAAGGAGTTACTAGCACAGTAGCACACTTTGGCAGATGGATCAGCACAGCTTCTGCCCTTACTTTCATACCTGCCATTCATTAGAAGCTCATTTTTCATTCATGTAAATATTTCAGGGTGTAGTCTGTCGTGTGAATGAGCGGCACACGTACTGTAGGTTAGAAGGATGTGATGGGAGAGAGTGAGAGCCGTGACATCGGGGAAATACAGCAGTCTTTGATGTGAACTTATTCTCCAAGGGACGGAGAGGAAAAGGGTGGAAGAGAGGGTGAGAAAATGGGAGAGCAAGAGTACGAGCTCAGAATCAGACCCAGAAACCCTGAATGACGGCTCTCAATGAAATAACCGGCATGAAAATTCTCCTCGGCAGCTTGTCTTGAAAAACCAACACACCTTCTTTCTCTTATGTGGCTGCTTTTTTGTGTGAAACTTTCTCTCAGTCTCCAGACTCTTTCTGTTCCTCCTCTGTTCAGCTCCCTTTGAGATGTTGCCTTGAATCTGCATATTTAGGGGCCCCCTGCTGGTTATAAACACACACAACAAGCTGGAGCTCATATGAATGTATTCGTCATTCTGTCTCTCAGGAATACATTAAAAATGTATCAGACGGATCTTACAGTAGCAGCCGGGTTTACACATACAGTACGCTCATGTATGCTTATGGAACGGTGTCAGACAGCAGCCTAACACATCTGTTCTCTTTAACTCTAGTTTCATTTAGTCACATGGAGCACCGTGACACCTTAGATATTCCACTCTGGCCTCCACACCCCAATCTTCCTCTCCCCATCCATCCTTCCCTGAGCCGTCCACACACAATGCACATGACTCATCCAGATGACTCAACCCCACCCCACCCCCTTCCCCCACACGCACACGCTCACACATCTTTGTATTATCTCCCCTGGCTAACCTTGACAGAGAAACACAGAAAGGTGCTGGTATTGTAAGACATAGCTGGAGATCTGCTGCTTTATGCCACCTCCGTGTTTTACATAAGTGCCCCATAGAACAGGCCAAAGAACATTAGCATTTTTATACATGTATCCGCAAACATCACCCATTTAAATATAGCTTATGTTGTCAAATATACTTTGTGACCAAAGGCTAACATGACACAGTGTGAACCCTTTTATTAAACCAATATGTTTACTTCAAAAGTGTTTCTTTTTTTCCTCAATGATGCATGATTGTACTTTCATTGCAATGTCCTATATATATATATATATATTAAAGAGCACAAATGCCAAATGTTTCACGATTTCAGCAACAGCCTGTCCTAAAAAAAAAAAAGCCCTAACCTTTTTGTAAAATGATTCAGACCTTTAATAGCAGTGCGCAAACCAGCAATCATTGGAGCCGAGCAGAATTAGGCGCTATTGAGTGTCATTACCAGGTGTCAGTTGTTCCAAATGGTTACTGTTTCATTCACTTTAAGGGTACTCTGTTTGGTTCAGGTATTCAGGTACTTTTGAATTGTGTATATTAAAAACTGAAACACGTTTTCCGTCTAGTGAATGTTACCCTAACTCTGATTGTTTTGCCATTTAAATTGCCAGCAATTAAAGGACGTATTTCATATTTTAAACAACATTTCGCTCATTCAAAATTGTTGTTCATTCATCAGAAATCAAGCAATTCTGAACACTGAGTGATTTGCTTGTATCTCCAGCTTATTGTGGAAAGTTTTGAAAACTCTCACAATACAAAATTCATCAAATGAGGCATTTTCTTGTGAATATGACTTAGCTTTTCTGTTTTGGATTGAAACTGCAGTAAATCCAAATATACGTGACAGGTTGTTTATGAAGAATCATTGATGTAACCTCTGTCTCTCTGCATGTTTTGACATCAGACCACCAATAGATGTCAGTGTTGGTCTGACAAAATCTCACTGACAGCTCCACTACATTATATATGTATTAATATCTCCAGATTTAAAAAAGAGAAAATATTAGATTAAGCACACAGGGAACAGGAAACTAAACCTATTTACATTAGTCATTCAGCTTGTCAGCCCTCTCCTCCCGAGACCCAAGCCACACGTCTTCTCCATGACTTTGAAAGCCTCAGTCTCTCTTCTCGCTCTTGTAGGAGATGAAGATTTAATAAATGGAGGCTATTGACTTCCTGCTTTCATCTGTTCCAAACAACCTGGCCTCTGCTGACTCACATCTATTATTCAGTAATACTGTATGTTCCACTGTGAACAACTGCACTGTGATGTATGGATGTATCTTGCAAACACCTCTGTGCTCTCAGCAGCTGCAGTGGAAAGCTTACATGTTGATCTATATGTATTTAATGCTACACATTGCAGGTGCAGAATATGTTGGCACAGTATGTCATCGTGTCTGTGGACCTAGCTTCTATTTGGAGGAACCGTAAACCAATTCTTCATATGCGTGAACTGTGTAAATCTGCTAACTTGTTGAAAGCTGAGTTCGTTTCATTGTACATTCCTGTAGTGACTGTGTGGGTTAAGATTGCGGCTCCTAACTGCCATGGGAAGAGCAGATATGGCTGTGATATGAAAAGATTTAGTGTTACAATCTAAACCACTGCTGGTTGGCTGCAGCGCAGGTCACCACACACTCTGGGTGTGTAATCTATCTCTGGTCAACCTCACACAGGATATGCCAACACACACTCGAAACCCGCTGAATGCCTTCCTTTTCAAAATCCGCTTTATACTTTGCAATCTGAGGGTAGATTATGGTGATTAGCGCTCATGATTTTTCATGGCCCTGTCAAGTATTTATCACTGTCTTTGAGTACCATGCTGGAGCGGATCATGGAAACATTTGTTTTATTACAATATATGGCACTTGACTGTGTGACAGTTTAGAATGGCCACTGGAATTCTACATGTCCACCCTTCATAGATTTGTAGACTAGTTTATGTTAGCAGGGAACATCATTTGGTGGGAGTTATGGTGCAGATGAAGGGGCCAACATTTTCTTAATACCAGATCTTCTTCACAGCCAGAGAGTAGCTCAAGAAGCTCAAAGAAACAAGAGAAGGTAAACAGATATCATACTTTATTTAGATATTTACTTAAATGTTTGCTGTGGAGTTTTATTTTCAACAAGGAAAAGGTATATTAACATTCATTGTTTCTCACAGAAGCACATTGTCTCCTTGATTTCTAGCCAACGTGTTGAATACATTTCTTTCCTCTCGAAATATTTGCAAAGCTAATATTTTAAATATTTACAATCGTGCCTTATTTACATCCATGTTCCTTCACTGACCGTCTTTTCACTGACTTTGCTGGAGCTCTGCTATATTTGTCGGCACATTACCGCCACCAGCCGTTGATCAGTGCAATTCTGTGCAACCGGCTGCAGGATGTGACTACGTGCTCACACGCGTGCATCCCTGTGAGAGTGCACGACACAAGCAAATGAGGAACTGTTTTATTTGTATCATGCATATTGCTACACAGTTCTACTAGTGGTCATAAACACCACAGAGTAACTTTATTTTGACCTCTGGTAAGCAGATTTTTCTCAGGTCAACTTCAGGATTAAAACTGAATCGCTCATGTGATTGGGTACAGGGTAAAGTCAGGGTTAGTTTTAGCAGAGATGCCCCACATCAATTGACAACTGGCACTTAATTCAAACATGTTCTTTTCATCAACTGATTTTTACCATAATGTGAAGGAAACTCAATCTTCTATGCACACAGAACATATTCAAGAATGAATCAACATCGTGACCAAAAACTTTTTCACATCAATTGTGAGTCAGTCGAGCAGATCATTACAGCCTGGGAAGCAAACAAGTTACATGCAGGGGTTGACTCATGAGTTATGCCCCATTTTAAAGAAGAGAGAAAATCAAAAAACTACACCAAAAAAGTAATCAGAACTCAAAGAGGGCCATGAAGCAAATCCAAAAAAATAAGCAGAAAATATATGACGTCTGAACGACTGCGTAAATAGATGATTTTGAAGTAAATGTCTGTGATTTGAAATGTGACATAAATGATGTTACGTTATATAATGTATTATATACCCTGAGGATTGAGTCATTCTTGACCTATGGAACACGTACCTGTGGTTAAACAAACAAACATACTCAGGTCTCATTATGTGTTTGGCTCATGTGATAACATCTGAGCAGTTTCCTGAAGAGGACAGTGAGATACAGTTGAAAGCTCCAGAATCCGCTCGCTCGTGAATATTGAGATGATAATTTTATCACAAGTAGAATACTGACAAAATGAAGTGCTTCAAGAGCCTGATGATTCATCGTTTCTCATTAATTAAACACAAGTAGAGAAACTTCTTCTGGAAAGTCTGGTGAGTCAACCTTTCTGCCTGGGTCTGAAACGTGCGCGTGTATGTCAGTATATATGTGTGTATGTGTATGTGTTACGATGCACAGTGCACGCTCCCTGTGGTCTGGCTGCAGCAGCTGCATGGCCAGAGTCACGTCCTTCAGTGCAATGCTTGTGGGAATGTGGTGAGTTTGGTTGAGACCAGCTCATAAAACACTGCACCCTGGCACTGTCCTGCTTCCCCTGCAGACAGGGAAGCTGCGACCGATGGGGAAGCCACACAGGCGGCCAACGTCAGGAGCTTCTCTCTACTGCTGCTTTTTTCAGTCCCACACATGCTGCAGCTCAGCTGACCTGGGGGTCAGGACCTTCAGCTTTTGGCCACTGTGGTGATCTGTCTCTGTGACTAGTTTCACTTCACCTGAACCGAACAGAATGGAGTTATTATGCAAGCTGTTTTTGCTCATGTCACTTAATCTAATAATTCTTAATATTGTAAACTGATTTTATGCTGGTTCTGATTTTGTAATCCTGTATGATTATTCTCTAATCTTTGCCAATTGTTGCAGCATGAAAGATCAGTATAGTGTCAAGTTTTCTGTAAGTATTCTATATATATCTATAAGTGCAAATATCCCCGTTGTTGCAAATTTCTATCTATCATATCCATAGCAGATGTAGAAAAAACTATGAAAGCATCAATGAAAATACCTTGAAATGGAAATTTGAAATATTTAACCAAAATCACTAACTTAATAAAAATCACAAGGTGCATGTTTCGAGATTATAAATTTAGGGTTTTTGCCTTAGTTTCTATTTCGCTCACGTTGCCTTTTTGTCAATGCTTTAAAAAGGGATTGTGAGGAATCTGCAAGTACCAAATTCATAAATGAATCAATCCGAAAGAAAACATCGTTAAAGGCAAGAGCTGTAGTCAAAGGGAACTGAACTCGACTGAAAGTAGGTTCAGGATCATATTTGACCTTTTGTTCCAGTAGAGGTAGCAGAAGTGACTTTGTGGTTTGCTGTTGTGTTGCGATGCACAAGTGAGGGTGGAAGTACCTCTGCCCTGTCAATGCACTCTGTGGGTCCCGCTCCCACACTTTCACACACACAGACACACACAACCACACACACGCACACACACACACGCTCTGTATGGGCCAAGCAATAATTAAAAGCAAAAGCAAATCAGTGGTTGTTGGATGTTTTATGCATCATTACAGTCCATGGAACACTGCACCACAAGTGTAACTCACTGCTGACAGGTCTCATTTTCTATGAAGTGAAGAAGCTAAATCGAGACTTCGCTGTACCCATCCGCATATTCACAGATCGACATATTGAAATGAGCCTCGGTGCGTGTGTGCGTACTTCTATCTTTGTGAGAGCCAATTTGGGTTGCAGACCTTGCTGAGGACATTTTGGCCTTTTCTCACTTCAAGACAGACAAAGTGCTGTTTGAGGTTTCAAATACGGTTTTAAGGGTTTAGATAAAAATTAGGTTTAGGTCAGGGTTAGGGTTCAGGCAAGATGCTGGGGAATGCGTTGTGTCAATTAAGGTCATCACAAGTATAGAAGTACAAATATTAGCGTGTGTGTCTTTGTAGGTTTTTATATCCCAATGGGGACTTTACCCTGACTGCACTGCAACTAATGGGGACTTACTGTCGCTGTGGGTCCAGCCTACTTTTTGAGGGTTCAGACTTGGTTTTAGGGTTTAGGTTAAGGGTTAGGCGTTCAGTTGTGATGGTTATGGTTAAGGTAAGAGACTGGAGAATGCATTATGTAAGTGAAGTGTCCCCACAGGGATAGTGATACAAACATACGTGTGCAATGCATATGAAATTAAATTTGTTTCTTTGTGTCTGTGTATGTTATTTACTTGTATGCAAGCACAACAATGACACCACGAAAGCTACACAATCATGCATATACGCAAGTCTGCATGTACGTATGTTTGTGTAGCTTTTGCTAAAGTGTCAGGGCAGAAACCTAAGACACCACTGGCTCCACAGGGCTTCACCAATTCCCAGAGGTCCCAGACCCAGTCAGCTCCAGCGTCGTCCTGGCCTCAGTTACAGTCTCCATCTCTGTGCTTCTGCCATGCCCTCAAACCCTTGGAAGGCCTTCTTCCTGCCATAAATGTCACAATCCTCTCTCACAAGATAAATGAACCTGCAGTCATGAGCCAAATGAGATAATCTAAAATCAGCTGCAGCATCTTCTCGTACCTTCTATCTCTCTGCAATGCGTTTTTTTCACAGGATGTAGTCAGAACTTTTGCGCCTGTGTAAACGTGTCTCAAAAGATGCCTCTTTCTTTTGCATATGCATTTTGTATATGAGGATCAAAAGAGAGAATTGTTGAGTAAAGAATGAATGATTTGCATTGCATTAAAAAAAAATACATTTCAAACTTTGAGGAATTAAAATGTCACAGGTCATGTGGCAAAGAGTGTGTTCAATTTTTTTGGAGGTGTTGTTTGACACAGCAATGTCTCATGCACATTTTCTCAGTTCCCCAACCTCTTGGCTAAAAGATAAAGATTGTGCACTGTAGCAGAAATCATGATATGCACCTACATTCAATTCACAGTGATAAGATTAACTGCACTGTGTATTATAACGTTAATGTTGGTATTTGGTAGCTGTTTAACACATCATCTGTGGTGCATAATATAAATTACACTCCACCTACAGTGAGGCCTCCTCTTTTCTCCTACTCCAAGTGCAAGACACTCACGCTCGTGTCCACGTGAAAGTTGGTCTATTTCTATTATATGTGTTGATCTCAGGTGCTGCATTGAGATGTATGTTTCTCTACTATTTTGGTTTCACGCTCTCTCTCGTTGCTCTCTTGTCAATAAAGAGATCAACATTTTCCAATATTTAAGACACAACCAGTTCTGAAAAATATATCTGGAAAATCAACTTTTTTTGTCTAGGAAATGAGCTTCATGTTACTGTGAGCTTATGAAATAAATTTATCCCTTATTTCCACTGATAATAAAAGGAAGACATTAACTGAAAACATAACAGAGTTGAGAACATGCAAACCACCTGCAGAATCGTTTGTGCACATTTGTGCAATTCTCATCCTCTAAATAAACATTATAAACACATGGTGTGAATTTGGAATCACAAAGCGAGCAAAAGCGCTCTGTTATCTCTGAGCGAAAGGAAGCTGTGTTGCTTCTTGGCATCTCTATCTTGTTCGGTGTGTCCGCTTATCTTTGGTAACATTTGGTGACCAGTTTCTGTCTCACTGTGGTTTTCCTTTTATTCTGAACTATGCTCACACGTGGTAGTACAGGCCACACTCACACACACACGTATGCACAGTCCCAGACTCACACCCATGATCTAGACTTTCATTGCATTTGTATTCGTGTATCCCTCCAATAAAAAAGTACACTTTGCTCTAAGAAGTCATTCAACATCAATGAAACACATATGCTTCTGCTAAGATGCATACTTCTCATTCACTCTTCGCACTGTTCCAGACACAGTGATTGAATCTTGAATGGATGTGATTATGATCTGCTGTCAGAGTCTGGGGCCAGATCAGACAGATGAAGGTGTGTGTATGCCAAGCCAGCTGTTGTTGGCCATGAATGGTCTTGGCTAACCAGAGTGGCTAGCCTTTCAAACAGACCTTATCTTCTCTGCACATCGGATGCTGGAAACCCCTGGATCACAGCATTGGCTCGTAACAATATAGCAATCTTCCACCTGTACACATGAATCACAAAGACAATTGGACAGACGCGCTTGAGAGGAAAAGCTCTGGAAAGGTAAGCAGACAAAAGATTAAAAGTGTGCACAATAGTGTGGCACTATGCGTTCACACTTTTGTATATGGGTACTATCCGTTAAAGTTTACAAATTTGAATTTTCTGTCTGTGCAAGGTTCAGATGAACTGTGATCTTCAAACCAGTAAGTTTTTCCATTGGTATTACATCCTGAATAGTAAAAGTCAAGCTTTGATATGGTCTATTTTCATCGCAGTGATGACCAGAAGTTGGCCTGCGTGGGAGCCAGAACACACAGATGTACACATCTAGACACATACCACTTGTCACCTAGAAGGAAATGTCAGACAGAGTGAAAACCACATTAAAAGAAGTGATGTCGTAGAAGACGTCTGTAGTCGACTTTTGTGAGGCCTTCACCAAAAAGTCTTTTTGTTCCAGTTAAAAAAAAACTTTTTCTGCCAGTTTAACTGAACCAAATGATCTCAGGTGTTTTCAGTAAAAAACTCTTTAAAAACTTATATAGCATGTACGATGAAACAGAGTGACTAAATAATGATCAAACAGATAAAGCGACGACAATAGCAAAAGACTAAAAGTTAAGTTAATTTTAATCTACAGCACAAGCAGATGTTGAAACACATCCTTGGTGCACTATGGGGGATTGGTGTGAGCTGTTGCACAGGAAGTTGATGAACACCATCATGACTCACAACAGGTAGAGAGAGAGAGCGAGAGAGGTAGAGCGACTGATGGGTATCAGTGGGCAGGAGAAGAGATAGCAGCACCTCGGCAGCTGTTGCCAGGTTACCGCCTCTCGTCAGCGCTGGTGAACACACACACACACACACACACACACACACACACACAGGAGCTCTTACAAAGACAAGGCCAGCACACTTCTTAAAATGTGGTGCTTGGACACTGGAAAACCCTTGAAACATTGTTAATATACAGTTTTTGTTGTTGCTGCATTAGCGCCCGTATAGTGCGTGTGTATGCGTGGGGGCTGATGTGTTTCTGGATGATGTACATTTTGTTTTGCTTATATTATTGCAAGACCTTGTTTGAGTTTAGCACCTTTGTAATGAGGATGTTATTGAGGTTTACATTTACATAACATTAGGCTTATGTTGAAGTGAAGGGTTAGGTTGTTGTTGGAAATTAGAGAATGAATTGTCCACAAAAAAAGTACATCTGCATCACATGTTTCCAAGGGCAGCACTTAAAAGATAAGGCAGGTAATATTGTATGTTTTTCTTATTCTCAACTAATTGCATGAAAAGACTAAAACCAAATGTTAAATCCTCTAATTTATCCTACTGGCCAGTATTGCCATTATAGCCAAAGCCTGCTTTGATTATCCCTCTGTGCCAATACTCACTAAGGCAGCAGATGGATAATAAGCCGCACCAATACACACACACATAACACTGTGAAGCTGTACTGCTTAGGTGAGTGTTAACATACTAATGTGCTCATAATGACAACCTTAACATGATGTTTAACAGGTGTAATGATTTGTACCTGGTACTAGATTAAAAGTTAAGCGACTGCCAAAGCCATTAGAATTAATCTTGTAGCGACATCATATAAATGCGGGCACCAAATTGCAAAGCAACCCATCCAATAGTTGTTCAGTCAAAGCCACAAAGGTCGACCTCATGGTGGTGCTAGAGGCAAAGTCGGGATCGTTACAGTCATTAGGGTACATCATCTGGGGACCATGAATGGACATTTCAAGAAAATAATGGGTCTGATGTTGCCTGACTGACAGTGCATCCAAAGACAAACATCACCAATGTGATTAAAATGAAACCATATCTTTGAACCTAGGTCTTCAGTAGGATCTGACCGAGGTGGGCCTGAGTGCTGCATAGCAGAGAAAGTCAGAAAGTTTAGATCTATGGACTGAAACACTGATGTTTTTTATGGACTTTCTTGACAATAAGAAAACTATAGAACAACTCCAGCCTCATCCTTCAACCCGTCCAAACCATAACGGCCTTTAGCAGTGAATAACGCGCCCACTCACTGTATTTCAAACACATTATTTTGCGTGTGTGTGTGTGTGCCCACACGTGCCGTGTGTGCATCTCATACTTCTAAGGGCAGCACTTAGCCTAACAGAGGGATTACCAGCTGACTGTGGGATAAACAACCTGGCCACTTGTGCTAACAGTGAAGTGCCAGACCTGCTCGAGGGCGTCTGTATACACACCCACAAGTGACTGTGTATAATCTATAGAAACACTCTTACGGTGTGTTGATACTGAAGGTGATTTATGTGCGGCTCAACAGAGACTACTGTGTAAACTATTGTTTTAATCCTGCCTGCTCTGGGTCAGTACTGTGTTAATGTCTGTCTATATGACTCTGCATATTAAAGACGGCCATTAGCTTTTGACTAATGGCCGTCTCTCTGTGCCCGAGGCTGCCTTTAAACAGACTCCAGTCTCCTGACGCAGCTTTGGCTCAGCGGTGTCTGACACATAAAGATACAATATTACTGCTGCCCTGCTTGGTGTTCAGTCTACTGAGACATTGTCCTGTTAATAGGGGGGTATTTTAGACACATAGTTAGCATTGGATTACACTCTGGTGGCCAGACTGCTCGACATTGCACATTTCTTACGTTTTTGTATTACATTTAATAGTGTGAACTCATCTAGTTTTGGAAAGACAGGAATTAGCAGGAGACCAGCGAGTGCACAAAACATGAATATTTAATTAATAATTAAGTTTGCTTTCAAACCTCTGTGAGACATTCTGGGAGGATTGTGTATGATATTTTTCAACACAACTCATCTATCTTCTCAAACTTTTATTTGACAGATATTTAAGTATCAGTGCTTGTGCTTGAGGATTTGTGTAAGAGTGACTACTGATCACATTCGAGCTGTTGTCTCACCAAATTTGGTCTTTCAACATTTCAACGTTTGTGTCTTTGTGGTTCTGTGGTTTCAAAATATACAAAACCTCACTTATTGCACACAATAGGAAAATAATAAACACCTCAATATTCTGGTTACATTTCTTCAATACCTCAAGTGTCTTAGTTGGAAATGTATTATATGTCTTTTCTTCCCAAAATCAGCTAAAGAATAAACAATTTTACATCACACATTTAAGTGTAAGTGTGTTAAAAAATGACTGCTGTTTGTTAACTTTGAGTTTGTCGTGATCACTTAAAAATAGTTTGGGCCAGCCGTCCTGTCAAGCGAGCACTTTTCTGAAAGATATCAGAGATATGAAATCCTTCCTGTGTGTTGCTACTTCTGCTTACAGCTCCTTCGCTCATGAGAACAGGCCCTCTGGTCTCACATTCAGCAACAGGCTGCATAAAGGATGACTGGTGTTATACGTGTAGTTTAAAAAAGTCGTCAGCAGAGGGCAGACTCTTCCTTTGACAGAGAGAGAGAGACAGTCTCTGGTGATGTTTGCTGTACTGGCTGCTGTGACACTGACTGACACATTGACTCTTTGACTTTTCAGAGTCACGTTCATTTAAACCCACTTTGTCTTCACGACTCACTTTCTCTCTTTCTGTCTTCTTGTATTTGTGTCAGCCTGTCTGACTTCCTAACTGTCTCTCTGTCTCTCTTCCTCTCTTCTTCTTCTCTCTATCTCTGAGATTTGTGTGTGTGTGTGTGTGTGTGTGCTCTGTCTGCTCTCAGTGACAGTGTCTGGGAGTTAACCAATCACACGACGAGAGCAGGGTCCAGAGAGGGCTCAGGGGCCATGAGAAAGACTCGCCCACCCCTCCGACACCCGCAACCTCTCCCCGCAACCAGCGCTGCTCTCACCCCTGCCGACGCTCTGACACACACACACTTAGTCCGTCACATGCGCTGAACACAAACAGAAGCACACACGCACGCTTTCATGCATCAAGCTGGTGTAAAAACCTCCAATCTACAGCAAAAGGTGACTGCATTTACTGAATTTATTGCTGTAACGAGGTCACAAGGTTACAGATGAGCACAATGCGTTGACTAAGAAACAGTCTGACAGTGTGACCATGCAAATGAGGCAAACGCAGTTCCTGCTCATTTCCCAGGGTCAAGTTCCTCTATCTGAGTATAACTCTGTAACGTCACCACAAACACATTTTCTCATGCGCTTATTTCCCCTGTAGCAACATGGGCAAATCTCACCAGCTTTCCAAACGCTGGGTCTGACAGAATAATGAGCGACATGCACACACTGTCACACTCCTCTGATGGTCCTTTCGTGTGTGTGCGCGTTTGTGTGTGTGCTTTCTCTGTCTCCTCTGGTGGCCTGCGGGCCCTCTCACCCTCTTCTTTTGACATTACCAGTAATTCAGTCATACTTAACAGACATTTTTTATTCATACTTGTAATAATAAATGCAGAACAGCAGGTAGAGTATTTGTAAATAATTTGATTTTACTACACTGAATAACGGTATAATTGAATTACAAGGAGTGGAAATCAATAGGTTTTTCTGTTCGCGTGTGTGTGTGCCCTGACCTGTACATGAACCTTAATCTCGGTGCACTGGGTTTCAAGAGTGCTGCCACACCAGGCAGAAGTGAAACCTGTGGGTGTGTGGCTTTGTGTCAGCCTGCTGTGTGTGTATTTCTAAACATGTGCCTATACGTGTGTGTCTTTTCATACCCACATTTGTAGACGGCACTCTGCTGCACCTCTGACGCCTGCCTCTCTTTTTGTTCTCCAATTCTCTCTCATTTTCTCCCTTTGTGGCAGGTATGTTCACTTGAGTGTGGTTACACGTACGCACACTTTGGTAGTCACACTGGGGCTAAAAGTCATATGCATACACTTTCACATAGACACCAGGGCAGGTCGGCACGTAGTCAACATGATTCGCGCACGTACCGTCCTTTGCCCCTTCTTCACAGCAGCCACCTCTACATGGGAAGGCACATGTGTCCAATTTCACATGCTCACAGACTTATTTAGTGTCAGTAGACGTGATTACGAAAGTAAAGTTCATGCAGAAACAGTTGTCATGTGTCTTCATGGTTTGCAGAGAGAAACATGAGATGTCCGCCGGCCCGTACCAGCGTGAGAGCAGAGACAGTGGGAAACAGACAACGTTGAGTGCAACTGATTTTCACACATCATGTAGATCGAAAGAGAGAATCTCCTCATTGCGAAACTGTAATACCAAGGTAACCTACAATACAATATGACAGTTGATTGAAAAGCTTTGAATGAATGTTGACATTGTCTCTTGGAAACTGCTTGAGATAAGAGATGATGATGGGTTTTGATTTTGTCATTTGTCAAGTGTCAACCAAAGTTCAATTGATCTAAATGCACATGTTCAAATTGCATTTAGGGATCTTTCTTTTTGCAGCAAATTTGTCAAATGCAAAAAGTCTGTTTTATTTGGGTATTTATTTATCAATTCATGTAATTAGTGATGATTAAAATAGGAGAACTGTAATTTCTAAAGGTTTAATGAATGAATAAACTTGAACTTTAAACCTCAAAGTGCAATAAGAAACAAAAACATCAAACCTGCTTGAATTTCAAGCCTTCAGTAATGTTACACATCAGACTTCAGTCAAAGTCCATAATGCAATACTGTCATGATATTTTCAGTATACTGATAACGGCGAGTCTGATGTCCCATTTGGGGCATTCATTATAATTCATTCATTAATATAAGCACTCTCCAGGGATGGACAACCACAAAACAACACTATAATGCGTTACACATAATAGTCTTTATATAATCAACAATGTGAGAGCGTCCCAAATGTTTTCACGCTTTAAATGGATCAACAGTCCAATCCTCATTCTCCTCAGTGTAAAGACCGAGTGAATGATTTCCCACTGTGCCATATTTGGTCACCGGGATGAAGATAAAGACATCAAAATTAGACAGAGAGACAAATGCTCAGGGCCTGGAAGTGCATGGCCAGCTTTTTACTTCTCAGCAAAGCGCAGCTGAGAGTGATTCAGCCACTGATGGAGTTTCCAGTGAAGCTCCTCTCAGTTTTCTGCTGCCCTGCCAACAACCACCAACCCCTCTCTCTTTCCTGGCTTCAGACCCTACCCAGGGGCAACCAGAAGTAGGCCCAGGGGGGGCGACAAGGGGGTCAGAGGGATCAACAGGAACTGGTGTGTGGGTGGCAGTGCCAAGGGATGGTCGAAGGAAGGGAGAGGAAGGAGAGGAAGGTGGGAGGGCACTCCAGAGGCCTGGGGAGAGGGAGGATTTACCAGCAAATTCACTGAAACATTGTGTGATTCAGGCTCCGGTTCGGGGGGGGGAGTGGGCAAGAGGGCAAAGGGATGGAGAAGGGGGGGAGGCATGAGTGGAGGGAGGGCTTGTGGACTGTAAAGAGACAGTAGGGGAAAGGTGGAGGGAGTGACGGAGCAGGGAGGGGTGGAGGGCCTGACAGATGCCACAGTCCAGGCCCACAGCACAGGAAGTCATTCATACTGGGAAGTGCTTGTTGCTGGCCCCCACTGTCCATTCCACAGAGTCAGAGCTTACACTTACCCAACTCCACATGATCCGGTAACAAAACAACTCCCACACAAAGCATGTGAAAGACACCTGAATATGACATACATCAATATGTGTACTGCAGTTCTGAATAAGAACTGGATTTTGATGCTAATACCAATATCAATATTTGAAAAATTGATCATTATATATCAGGCAATATCGATTAGAAAGAAAAACACATTGATAAGGAGTAAAACATCTTAAAGTTGGAAACAATTCTCTCTGGTGGTCTCTTTCTACATTGCCTCAAACATACAGTATCTTGGCATTTCTGTAGCATAATTGTATTGATACATACAGTCATACAGTTGAAATCAATACACCTCTCATAAGCTTGAATTGTCCATATAGATGTATTGATCGCTTTCTAATTAAGTAAGTATCATGCCCGTGTCCAATATCATTCATAGTTTACCTTGGAGTCTACTAATTGGTGTGATATTATTTTGTATTGGCTATTTTGTAATGTTGTTCAAATGTCGAGTGAGAATTTAGCAGAGGCTTTTATCCAAAGCGACGTACATCTGAAAGTTGATACAACACAAGCAAGGATTTAGTCAGGAGAGAACAACCTGGGTCATAAAGTAAAGTTCAAGTCTGATAGGATCTTGGTGCCTACAGGCTGTGCAAGATTATTATACCCAATGCACTGGACTCAAACTGTCCCACAACAGAAACAAAAAAAAGTAAGTATCTATTTGCACAAAGAATGCAAAGGATCACTATTGTACAAAACTACGACGTGAAAGGTTTTAAATAGTTTTTTATTTTGTTTTCTGTCTGACATATATGATCAGAACATATATAAAGGAACATGAGATAAACTCTGAACCTGCACGTGGAACGGAGAGCTGCTGCTGCTGTTAAACACCAGGTCTAATGAGCCAAACGTAAAAGCCATGTGGGTGTGACAAGAGGACCCATCACTTCACCAGCAGTCAGTTAATGAGATCTTGTGTGTGTGTGTGTGTGTGTGTGTGTGTGTGTGCGTGTGCATGTGATGAGAATGGATGGGGATGAACAGGGATTTGAGGGGGGAGGCAGATTGCACTTTGGAAAGGAAATACAGTTCTGTGCCAGAGAGGGGTCTGCTCATCTCATTGCCCGCTCGCACACACACACACACACAGATACAGCACACACATGCTAGCCCCCTCTCTTAAGCCCATTTCCTTTGCACAGGGCATGGGAACTCCCCTGATCTCTCTCCTCCCACTCTCCACTCTTCCTCCACATCATCCCTGTCCTCTTGCTCACCCTCTCTCCATCCCTCTCTCTCTTCCCTCTTCTCTTTTACCTCTCTCCATCACATCCTCACCCTGTCCCTGCCCTCGCTCTGTCACTCTCTCTGGTACCCCCTTCTTCCCTCACGGTCCTCCTTGTCCTCCTCTTGTGCTCCTTCCTCCCAGTGTCTTCTCTTCGCTCCTTTTTATTTCCTGCCTCCATCTGTGCCCAATTTATCCCGAGCACGGTCTGTGTTTTTTCCCCGATAATTTGTTTTTGATTCCCCAGAATTAGAAAAGCATTGTGTGCACTTTCACTAAGGGGAGCACACATACAAACACATGAGCACACATGCGCTCGCACACACGTACGCACACATTTTTATTGTATTATTCTATAAAAGTTCCTATAAATCACTGGTTATTAATCGGCCCCAGACGGCCGTCCCCCTTTTGCTCCCCCTCTCCCTCTCCGCACAAACACAGACCAGATGCATAGGAAATGGGATGGCAAAAAGGGCACCCAAGAGACAGGCTGCACTTTTTTTCCTTTTTTTTCCCTCCTCCTTCTTCTTTTCTGAGAACGTTCATTTATGTAGCAATGCCCAGACCCCGGACTCACAGAGGAAATAAAGTTTAAATTAAAGTTTAGAAGAAATAAATTAAATAATAAATACAAATGGTGATCTGCTGCCAAACAGCCCGGTGTGTGGGATAGAGGTTAAACGTCCATCCTCTGTAGTTGAAGGCGATTGGATTCAGTTCCAGCTGTTTGAATCGAGCCCAGTTCGTCTCAAATGCGTTCATATGCGCAGTCGACCACACGCTCACCCTGCCTCTCTCTGTGTTTCATTCAGCTCTTGTAAGGTTACCCTCATTATTGCAGTGGGTACGCCACTTCCCACATTTGAATTGAATCTTGCACCTGTGCAGCTGCACTAATCTGAAAGTCAGTTTCTTAACTGGCTGAGACATCTGTGTGCCCCCAAACCGACACTCGTCTGTGAGACAGTGCCTGCCAGACACCCGGTTTCCTCCCTATTAGCTCAGACACTTTCATATCAACAGCTTTCCCTCATCACACTACAGTAATGCAGACACTCACACACCTGCACCGAGCTGGCTCGCTCAGACAGAGCAAAAAGGGCAAGTAACCACCAGAGAGAGGGATTTGGATGGAGTGAGAGTGAATTATAGAGAGACTTTGGAGACAGAGGAAGAGAGACAGGGAGGATGTGGATGTAATGTAAGCGAGAGGACGTATTTGTCCCACCCTGTCCTGCATTGCCTGGGAGCCTGGATGATGTGAGGAGGCTGAAGTGAACTGTTCACAGAGAGCAGGCAGAAAATGTGAGAAATGTGCGCGTTGGCTGCAGGGACGAGGGGGAGAACGCTGGTTTTTCAGGCACGCAGGGACAGCCTGCAGAGTTCTGCCAAGAGAAACATGGTGCTGTGTTCCTAGCAAGAGCTATGGGGGTGAGAGAGGAGGGAAGGGACAAAAGAGAGAGAGGGAAGAAGGTGTGTGTGTGTGTGTGTGTGGAAGTGGAGGTGGGGGAGGCGGGGGGTTGAAGAAGAAGACAAGGGGTTCCCTGGGGTACTTGCAAGGGCTGTTGCCAAAAGATGTATATGACAAGGCATGACATGACCCGGTGTGTCGAAAATGAGAGAAAATCTCTTGTTGTAAAACTTGCTACATTACAGCAATTGGGATTACACATAAAATATGCCCTCTATAGCGCCACGGTATGTTATGGATGATAGTCATATATTACGTCTGGTTCCCCATATGTAAGTTCATGCAAAGTTTTCATAAAAGATAAAATCTCAAGACGTCGAATGAGTTGCACAAAGCTGTCAATGTATCATGTTTCGTCTGTCAGAGATCCGGCGATAAGGGCAAGGGAGTGAGCCACAGCCAAGGCCCAGGCCCAGATGTCCACTTTCAGCTGTCCTGGCTGACCACTGCCTCGCCTGCCAACACTCGGCTGAATATCCCCACATCGCTGCAAATATGTAAATATGTTGACTTGGAAGGATGTCCTCTTCTCTTCCGACCTTGTAGCACTTTTGGAGAGAAGCAAGACAGCGGAGAGGAGAGAAAACAGCTCCAGAGCTCCATATAAGGGCCTGCTTTGGGCTCTAACACCGGCTTCTCATCACTTTCTACTCCACTGGGCCATTACACAACTGGGGGAACACATACAGGAACCCTAACCTTCAACACTTCGTATACACACTCACACTCACATACACACGACATGGTGAGATGTGGAGCTCTGGGTGTAAGATTTAAGCGGACACCTTGGGTACCGTACGCTCTGTTCCACTCGAAAGTGAAATTATGCTTTTGCTGCAGGTGGCGTTCAATCTGCTCGGCTTTTCATGAACACAGGCAAACAAGACACAGAGGTGGAAAATAACTAAGCAAGTTTATTCAAATTGGCTACTTAAGTACAATTTTCAGGGATTTGTAGTATGCATTTCAATTCTGCTTCATTGCATCTAAGAATCAAATATTGTACTTTTTACTGCACTAAATTTATTTGACATTTTACCAGTTACCATGAAATATGATGAATCAGCTACACAATAGTATAAATTAGATCCAGTGTCAACGTTAAAAAGCTCTTTACACATTAACTTAAAACCCTGTCATTTTGTTGTAATAACTACTTTTAGATTTGATAATTAACATTTGCTGCCATTTTATTTCCTAACTTGCAGCTCAAGTGCATCTATGAGATGCTTTAATTCACTTCAATGCAGTTCAGAGAGAAATAGAAATTTTTATTAACATTTTCTGACACCTGTAATTACAGGTTACTTGGCAGATAAAGATAACAAATGATAAACTAATGAAACATGAACCGAAGTGACTACCCAACATTTCATGAAGCACAGTGGATAGATCTAGCACCATCAGCACAAATGGCAACATTAAAAAAGTCAGGACTTTTATTTTGTCATGGAGTAGCTTTACTCTGCTACTTTTACTTAAATCCACGATGTGTCAAATTTAAAAATGTCTGACTTTGGCGCCCTCCTGTGTTTGCATGAAAACAGATGGGGTGTTAACCAGCAGTGAACGCTTGACGAGCCGCCTCCTCCCACCAAGGAAACACTGAGATGAATGGGCTGAAACCAACACAGACGACATCAGTTTCTACTTCAAATGGGGTATTGCTACTTTTATTCTAAGTATATCTGAACGCTTCCTGACAAAGAGCACACACGCACGCACACACACACCCTGATGCTCTGTGACAGACGTATTTCAGACCAGTCATCGCCTCTGTTTCCCAGGCCAGGCTGCGTAGTATATAGTAAGGCTGTTGCTCATCTCTGAAGCGGCACCTCCCCGCCTACAGGCCTCCTTGTCCCTGCTGAACTCTGTGTGCCCTTTCAGGCCTGGATGATTAAAAAGGGGGAAGAGAAGACAGAGAAAGACAGAAACCTCACTCATTCTCATTTTCCAGAACTCTACCTCTTTACTTGGTATGTGTGGTTGGTTGAGTGTGTGTGTGTGTGTGTGAGGTGTGTGTATGTGTGTGTGTGTGTGTGTGTGTGTGTGTGTGGGTATATTCATCCAGGCCTCTCTGGCTTGTGGGTATTGGCTTGTGGTTTGGGTCTTGGTGGAGAGCGAGGGTGAGGGTGGCGGAACACCATGGCTGCCACACTGCCACAGACATACTGGCACCAGTGAGCCAGTACAAGTTCCTCTTTCCAAAATACGGAACCACCACTCTGTGTGTGTGTGTGTGTGGGAGGTTGTGTGTGTGTTAACCATCATGAGATTGCCTGTGTGGCTTTCGGTATCTCTGTCTTGAAATGATGAGCTTTCTCACAGATATAATTACATGTGTTTTGCATGTAAAATTTCACAGGCATGTGCAGGAAAACAAAACAACTCGTCTGTTTTGCAAAGCGCGTTGTGTTTGTTGTGGATTCGCTGCTTTAATTAAAAAATATGCGAGTTTCATTCACAATTGCAAACACAGGCACGCATCAGCTCCAAAGGGGGAATACTTTGGGTTTGATGACAGCGAGCCCTAATTTTCATAAACAATAGTAGGTGAAGAGGTTACTCAGAATGAAGTGGTAAATTTCAAGAAGTTGCCCTGAAGTCATGCTATTACAGATGGTAGCATTCTTGGCAGGCGACGCCTCCTGCCAACCCTTTTCTTTCTCTTTTTTCTTCCTCTTTCTGTTTTTCTGTACGTACGTGTGTGTGTGTGTGTGTGTGTGTGTCCGTTCTCCATCCCTCCCTGGGGCTGGCAGCGGTGTCTGGGCACTCGTTTCACTGCTGGCCCTGAACCCAGCAGGATGTGGAGATCAGTGCTTAAGTGTGTGTGTGTGTGAGTGTGTATCTGTGTGTGTGTGTGTGTGTGCGTGCATGCATGCATGAGCGCGGGCATGTGCTTCTGTTCTTCTTTTTTTTTTTTCCTCCTTTTTCTGATTTTGCGTCTTGGCTGACTTTTTTACCTCTCGAAGAATTTGGAAAGGCTGTGAGATTTTTTCTCCTGCATGACTTTCAGCAGTGCTCCCTCTCTCTCTCTCTCACACACTCTCTGTTCCTCTGTTGCTCTCTCACTCCCTCTCACCCTGTGTCTGCTGTGGCTCCTCGCTAATAGATTTCATATGTTGCTGCAGTTGACATCAGTCTTAAACTATTTTACATGTGATCTGCGATATTTCCTCAGGAAATCTGTCAGATATTTATTAAAGGCTAATAAAATAAACCTCTCTTGTTGTCATTTTCACCTTTCTATCTCACGTCCTTTTTTCTCTCCCTTCTTCTTCTTGCCCCCCTATTGTGTCCCGCGCTCTGTTGTCCTGCTCTCCAGCTTGATTCTATTATTATCACTCATGCTTTTTAAATAGGCTTTTTTTTTTCAGGAGACAATTTCCTTCCATTCATAAGAAAAGCTGTGGGTCAGACAGACACAGGTTGGGTCTGTGTGGGCTGCTGGGGGTCCTGCCCTTCCTCTCCTTGTCTCCTTGTCACATTGACTTTTTATTCTTCTCTTCCATCCTTTGGCATCCACTTTTCCTCTTTTCATTTCAAGCAGATTTAAGATGTGAAAAATAATTTTATTCCACTTTGCCTGACACATATTCTGTATTGGCTTATTTCAGCTCATCACTGAAGTTTATTCAACTCCAAACTTCAGTTTGTAGTATTTGGTATCTTTAGAAACTTCTCCACCACAATTTAAAAGTCATGTGGGTTTGAACAATGTTTGGTGGGAGTTGTAATGACTGACCCAGCAGCAGGTCGTTGGATATACTACACCTCCACCTCTTGTTTCTCTCTTCCTCCTCACCCTTCTCCTTCCCTCCATCCTCTCCTCCACCCAGCTGCACGGCTCATGTCTCTCCGTCCACATGCTTGTCAGAGGCCGACAGAGCCAAGCCGCCGTCTTCTCTCCCCCGTCTCTGCTGCTCCACTGTTTCCTCCACCTCCTCCTCCGCCCGCCGATCTGTCCCATACGTTACCTTACAGCACCGGGGCTAGACAATCCAGCGTGCCTGGAGTTGTCTCTGCACGCACCAGGAGCGACGCACTGCCTTATAAAGACAGGTATTCACACTTAGCATAAAGTACTACTGCACAGTGTAAAAGTTGACAGACGCCATTGAAATGATACAGTAAAAGTCACAGTTTTGAACCGACGCCATGTCGTGACTACGTGCGCTCTGGTCAAGTCACAGCGATGGCTAATGTAACCAACACCGCCATTCTGCTTGCACATCAGCAGCTGCACGGTGAGTTTATACGATGATGAATCAGCTGTGAGGACACACCCACGGTTACAGGCTTAAACATACATTGTTTGGTTTCTTTATTTCTTCCTGTGAGCAAAAACTAATGAGCAGCGTTTTTTTTTTCTGAAGTCGCTTATCCGTTTCCAAGATTCCATGTGTGAAGATTTGATATGAAGAGATAACTGACGTTTGGCGATAAGCGAGACACTTTCATCGTAGACTTATTGCTTTGAGAATAGAGTTGAAAGTCTGTATGTAATATATCAGTGTTGCCGTTTGTTTTCTCTCTCTGTCATTGCCCGGAACAGCAGTGATGGAAAACAAACACATCAGCACTTGGCATTCTGAACCCTTAAATTGCCCTCCCTCCATCCCTCCCTCCTTCTTTTTCTCTTTCATCCTTCTCCCAACAGTACACTCATTCGGTTCTTTCTGGGGTCCCCTGGCTGTAGTACCCATAACTCACCCTGAGACACCAACACCCACACCATGCTCTCACTAACCTTTATAGAGCAGCCAAGACACAGCCAGAGAGAGGGAGAGACAAGGCAAATACTTTCTCTCTGGGCCTCAGGCTGGAAAACAAGAGGAGGAAGATGGACTGGGGGAGCGGGACCCGGTCCACCCTGGGCACTGGAGACGGAAAGCGAGGAGAGATGATTTGTGGCGCAAAGGGGAGAGAGAGCAATGCCAAGGAAGTGAGGGTTAAGGTTGCGAGATGGTGTGATAGGAGCAGAGAGAGAGGGAGAGCAGATGTAGGGAGATAGCAATGGCAGAGGGTGCCTGTCTGTCTCCGCAATCGTCTACGAGTCTGTCTATGGCGGATTTATGTGTTTGTTTGTGTCTTCGTCCTCAACTCTGTCACTTCCGTAATGCATTCCACATTTTGTGCCATCACCAGCAAGAGTTCACTGGCATTTCAAAGCCTCTTTTCTCTTCCCTGTCTCCATAACGTTGTCAATGCGCACAGCCTACTGTAACCCCTAATTCTATTGACTTCTATAGAGACAACATTTTGTTTAAAACACAGTAATTACAGAAGTATGTGATGCTTTAACTGCACACTCAGTCACACTGGGATCTTTTGGTTTGGGGTTATGACTGCAGTTTGAGGCCGTTGCTGGAATTTGGATTAGATATGTGGCCCTGTGTTTGGTCATATTCAGGTATACTTTGGGCTGTACAATTATGTGGTTTTATTTGTTTTGGTGTAAACAATCTTGTATCGCGAAGATAACACTGTTGGACGGGCTGCTGAACACGTGCCAGCTGGATGGTAGGGGCCCTGAAGGAATGAGCTGAGACACTAAATCACTAAATCCACTGAGAACAGGATCAACTCTTTTTTTTTTATCCCAGCCTGCTCTCTGCACGAGGCCGAACTACCAACCAGGCCAGAATCTGCAAAATTCACTGTGTGTAATTTGGCATTTAGTAATTTGATTAATTGCACATTTTTTTAGAGATTGCACCAATGAAAGAAATATTTCAATATCTTGGCGAATTGGCTCTTGCTTAGAGTTATGACAACCACTCTCATATTTGTATGTTAAGAATGAAGCTACTGTACAAAACAGGCAGGAAAAGGTTACCTGGAAGCAGGGGGGTAACCAGAGATAACCTGCTCACCGATACCTCAAGTAAAACCACAACTTGACATTTTTACACTTTGGTTTTTGTACCGATTAAACAAACAGCATATAACAAGTTAATTAATGAGCTTTTTTTTATCTTTAGACAAAGCCAAACTTGCTGTTTACCCCAGTTTGACACTGTGGTAAGATAATAGTCTCCTGGCGGCAACTTCATATTTAACCAACAGATATGAGAGCGGTGTTGATCTTCTCATCTATCTCTGTGCAAATAGATAAAATAAAGAAAGGGGGACCAGATATTCCAAAATGTGCTGGTTTTTGGTTTTGGTGTCTCTGGGCACATAATGAGCGTCCTAAAAGCAAATATTTGCCACATGGCATTTGGCCACAGTTGTACACAAAAAGTTCAGACTATCACCAAATTTTTGCTTGTGAAATTAAGCAGGCCTCTAACATTGCGGTTTCAGACACAACATATTGCAAAAGAAACTGATTGATGAGAAACTTGTGTGAATCAGTCACAGGAGGTACCAGTAATCGTTCTCCATCAGGGAGGCAGACTGTGGTTAGAGGCCACTTACTTTAGGTTACACCAACGCTGACTGATCGGTGTGTATGGGCAAGGCTTTATCAGAATTACTGAGTGCTGCATAACAAAGGGAGTGTTTGGAGAATGGGTATGCGCTGTACTGTTGTAAATGAGTGTGACTGAGAGGTTAGATACCATATGGCAATGAAGTCATCTGGCCTGGCCCTTCTCTGGAAGCCCCACCCGAGCCCCGGCGAGAGACACAGGGCGCTGAGACCGAAGAGAAAACAGTTTTTAATCGATTATGATAACCACCATCTAAATCAAATCCCCTCCACTCTCCTTTCCTCCCCTGCTGCACTCCTCCTCCACTCCCTCACCTCTCCCACTCTCATTTATTCCACCCCACCCCAGGGTATTCTGCTTTCTTGGCAGAACACCGGAGCAAGCCACCTGCATAACCCCACCACCCCCATCACACATATTCACACACACACACACACACACACACACAAACACAAATGCAAAACACACACAAAATTCTCTCAATCAGTCAGACACACAAGACAAACCTCACAGACATTGCAACATGTATTATGTGTGTGTATGTACAGTGCGCGCTGTTTCCTCTTGAGAGGCTCTTAACTCTATTCCAAGATGTGGAGTCGTACACGTGTAGAGTTTTTATCAGCACATCAGAGCCAGGCTACTTGCTGCTTTTTCTTCTTTTCTTTTTTTTTTTTTTGCACAGTTTTTCCTTTCGAGTAATTCCCTCCATTAGAGACAGATAACCTGTCTGACACGTATTCAGACACACACAAACAAGTGCAGCAGCTACCTCTGACATGAGAGACGCACCTGAATCTGCCCTCCAGCACATCTGACAATCGACCCGGAGACAAAGCGGGATTTTCCATCATAAATTACCTCTTTTTTCTCTGTGGCCATCCTCTCTCTTCTTTTCCCTTCTTATCCTCCTCTGTTCTATCCCATTAACTGTGTTTACCTTTCACACTCTTTTCCACATTCACTTTCTCCTCTCTCTACCCTTCTCATAGTCACTGATGGATGCATGGATGTTTAAACTTGGCCCTAAGCTGTCGAGTAAGGTCAGTTTTACCATTTACAGCCTGCAGAGAATGTAACCTGATCATACTAATATCTTTGCCTGCAGGTGTCTGAGGCAGAAGATCTGCTCTGTAAGAAGACGGCCTTTGATTTGATTCTCAACATCCAATCCAAGTTTTACATTACAAGCATCGAGAGGGCTAAGATATAATCCAGAGTTTTGTCTCAGGATCCAATAATAATCCAAACTGTGATAAGCACCGTGCCACAGCTGCATTAGTCCTGCTCTTCTGTCCCTGTGATGAATGTGCCAAATCCCATATGGCCCAAGTTACGAGAAAAATGAATATTACACTTTCCATGGTTTGAAATGTTTAAATTCCACACTGTCATCTCTTGCGGGACCTGTATCTCTGCCTGATGTACCAGAGGGGCCACGCTGACAAGAACGGCCGAGACAGCCTCGTAAAATGGGTCACGTTGATTTGCAGTGGGTCATGAGAATGGATTGACTCAGTTTAGCAAAAGGCAAGAGAGAATGTCAGAGCCAAGCGGGCTTTCGCTGGGCCGCCAGCTCTGAGGAGTGTGCATAGCTCAGTGTCGCAGGGTGCAGAGCTGACACGCCTGTGTTTGACTGATTATAAACCAGCGGTCACTGGGTAGTCTCACTGCTCTCTTTACTGCTGGGGACAGACACATGGGTTGGTGGATGGGCTCATTCAGCTCATCCTGGCCGACTGCCCCGTCTGAATGGGCGCCCGGGTTAGAGGAGCTGTTTACAAAAGACAGAGGTGCACCTTTATTGTGTTTACTCGTGGTTCATCTGAAGTGTGTGTTCATGTACACATAGGTATGGCCGAGAACTCATCAAGTGAACAGTTTATAGTTAATCCTGGATGGGTGTTTTGCTGTCAGAGCAGGTGGCGCTCGACTCTGTGCATGTGGGTGTGCGTGTACAGTTGCTTTTTATCTCAATATGTCCCACATTCAATTCCTGTTGATTTGACCTGCATGTTAATCATCAATTACCATATGAAAGCGTTCATACTTGGTGATGAGCACGAACTCTGCAGTTTCTCCCAGCTCTCAGCATTTTTGTGTCATTCCACTCTCTTTTCTTTTTTTGGTTCACCTCTAACTTTAATGTTTGACTCCTTCTCACTGCTCTCATCAGCTTTGTTTTTAACTGTTTCAGCAAAAAAAAGCTCGATGAACTGATGCTACACTATCTGCCCTAACACCAAACAACTGACAGACAAAGAGTTAGTGGAGACTTATATTTGCCTGTTGGCTCAAAACTTGACTTGCTCACATTATCCAAATCAAATTTTTCGGGTGATAAATGTGTTAAATGTGTTTTTAGGGCTCGTTTCCACCGCCCCAAAAGTTGTCAGAAAATCAATTCATGCAGGTTTTAGTATCCAATCTATAAAATTACAATTTCCCAGAGCCAGAGGTTACATCAAATTCAACAACTGTTAAATTATCAAAACTCTCAATTAGTTTTCTGTCAGGAACCAATCAATTGATGGGTTTATCCTTTCAGCACTTGTTGAGAGTTCAGCAGAACAAAGCTGTAGCTGTACCTCCACTTTCCACGTATGGTTTCATTTCCAGATTCATACATCTAGAAACAATGTCCACATCTCTATCTTGATTTAAAAACACAGTAGGGAAACTAGCAGGGAAATCCTGCAGACTTACAGTAAGCATTGCCATTTCTCTTCCGGAAACCATGGAGTCAAAGGATGTTTCATCACGGCCTGCTAACTGTCTTACCCTGCAGGTCTGGATCCACGTGCACAGTATGGCCGGAGGGCAGGGACTCAGGGGAGGGAGCAGGTTTCATCACTCACCATGCTCCTTAGGTCTGTATCCCACAGGGGGGTTTAATGAAATGGCTGCAGCTCACATCAGTACGGAGGAGGGTCAGAGCACAAGACAGTACCACAGTGACTCCAGCATTCCTACTGAAGCATCTGCTAAGGTCATCCACTCTGGGCCCGAGTCCGAGCCCAAGGTTTCCGAGCGGCTTCATTCAGGGAAATCTGGAGGAGATTTCCCAGATCGGAATGTCGGGCCTGGAATCATCTCCCTTGGTTGTTTTTGCTCTGATTGGTTGTCTGTACCAGCGCTGCTTGTCTAATGTGTTACAGCGAGTAAGTAAATGTGAGAATAGATCTGTGATCAGGAGGCTGTTTTAGAGGCTTAGTGCTCACTCTGTGAACTGGAGCAGTTGCGACCACAGAAAAACCACATGAGACCAGAAGTAGTGACGCAAGACGCACACCGGAGCGAAGCCTGGGAAACTGTGTCACTGAAAGTGCAGCAGTGCAACTTACATCCTCTTCAAGTGTGTTTGTGTGCTGTAATGAAACATTTGGACATTTATATCCAACAATATCAGCAAGTTTAGACTCTTTGTGGCGAGAGAGTGATCCCTACATTTGAACAGGTCATGTGTTTTGGTTTTCTTTTTAATCACTGTACATTAACCACAACATGACGTTTTTAAATCAATAGTTTTACTTCTACAAGCGTTATAATGTCTGTCTGTCTGTAAGTCAGTGCAGGAATGGCTATTTATTTTTGTCCAAATAAATCCCCGAACTTGCCTGCAGGATGTTGCAATTGTGGACATTTTATTAAAAGCAGGAGGACGTAACCACAGGAATACTGGAATTTAAGGCAGCTGTATAATTGCTTAATTTGACAGATGATTCAACTACAAACCCTGGAATATAGTAAAATATATTTAGTTACTTTAGTAACTTTTAAAAGAGGATGGGGTAAAGGTGTGCTGGGAAAACCTCTGATTCAGAAAATTAGACAGAGGGGATATTTTGGTGAAGCTGTTGTTAAAACAGAAAAAGAAAGCTACTGTAACAGGACAAAGAGCAGAGCTATGACCTGTTTTCTTTGGAAGACACAAATCACTGTGAGTCAATATTGAGAATGGAAAGATTTGGAAATACCACAAAATCTGGTCAATTGCGTGTTATCTCTGTTGTCAAGCATGTTCCAGAAACAGGGAGTTTTCACAGTTCATTGGGCAAAGTCGACTTCTGTGTGACCATCATCACCTGTAGTTTCTGGGACAGTAAGATGCAACAGCAGGCGAGAGTGTGATGATCCCATTTTTGACCTCAGCTGATTATCTTAATTTGTAACAGGGTGTTTTCATGCATGTCTGTGTGTCTGAGTAATGTGTGGTCAGCATATTTAGGAATTTCTGTTCTGTTTTTTGTTTTCACTATGGTGCATGTTTGTTTGTGTACCTTGGTTAAAAAAGACATTTTAAGAAGAGAATATGAAGTTTGGTGTAACTCATAACTAACATAGCTGAATTCAATATTCAACTATAAAAATTCAATTATATGTTTGTGCCTCTGCCATGTCTGCACATCTGTGGTCAACACATGTCAGTGTGACGCGCAAACACTGAGACTTCATAATTTAAAGTGAGACACGTATCCATCAGGGGTGAAGTGAGGCAAAAAGGCTGAGGCTGGGTTAAACCATGCTGTGACACAGAGTTAGATTTGGTGAGGAACCGATTAGCTGCTGCTCAGGAGGTTAAGAGCGAATGATGCAACCAGGGTTGAGATGGTTGATGTTGGAAAAAGATTGTGGTCATCGAAACCAATGTATTGTCGAGTTATGGTTAAGGCAAGGCAAGGAATAAAAACTTGGTTAAGATTGGGGATAGTGTAACCGCAGGCCCAGGAGTTATGATGATAGGCTCTGTGGGTGGTTATGGTTAGGTGTGATTGTTGGGTTAGAAACGGTTTAAACTATCACATGACTCTGGGCACAACCTGCTGGCTCAGCAGTTTTCTGGGTTTGGAGTCGGGTTCACAGACTTTGTCATGATCTGGAATTTGAACAGCCACCCACCTTTAGTTTTATCTTAATTTTGCACATTCCTCATCTTAAAAATCCCTTTGCTCATGTCTGAAAAGCTGGTTTCCTGTTGGTCAATCTGAGCCTTTGTGCGATTACACAATCTCTCAGACCGAAACAAATGGATTTCAGGAGAAGAGGCTGCTCTTTGTTTGTTTGTTTGTTTTTACTTTAACTGGAACCAATAGAAAACCTGATGAGCAAAAAAAAAAGTGCGTGTGAGGTTTTGTGTGTGAGTGTGTGGTATGTATATCAGTGTGTGAGGGCATGGGTGTGTGTTTGCTTGCGAGAGGCCCAGTGAGTGGGAGAGTCAGGCTCTGCTGGGACTCACAGCTGCTTCATGGTGCTGTTCCAGGAAGAGCTGCTGGACTTGTTAGTGTTTACTGGCAGCCAGTTTGTGTGTCTCTGTGTGTGTATCTTTGTCTGGATGTATTAGGGTGTTGGTCCACTCTGCTCCTCAGCTCAGCTGCCCACACACTCCGCTGGTCTTCCTCTGAAATTCGCCACTAAATGAAGCAGGGTTACTTAGTCATGACACACACATGGAGAACAGTCGAGGCTGAGGTGTGAGTCTGATAATGTGGCTTAAAAAGTGCACAGTGCAGAGTTTTAGCCTTGTCCCTCACTTGTCACCCATAATAGCGAGGTAAAAGTGCAAACAGAATTCCTAATCATGCAGACCACACATTACTCGTCATGTGTCCAAGAAGCTGAGGAGATTCAGTCTTGCTCTTGCCACTAAATTTACCTGAAACTAGATAAAATACTGTAGATTCTTACAAAACAATCTTAAAGTGAGATGCACTGTTTGATCTGTCTGGTTGTTTTGTTATGTTTCATTTGTGTGAATCTCAGACTTTCTGTCCAACAGGATGACAGACATTAAATGTAAAGACATAACTATAGACTCAGTTGCCAGTTTATTAGATATGTACCAGCTAAAACGAATGCAGTCTAATAACAGTCTTTCAATAAATCCTCCTTTCATGAAGGTTATAATGTTCAGTTTGTGTTTTGATGATTAAATAATACATTTAATCATGTCTCTGTTCTTTCTTTATGGCTGCGCTTTCCCATCAAATGGAAATATTCTAGATGCCTTGTGTATAATCTCTCCTCTCTGCAGCCTTCTTAATTAAATTAGCTGGTTATTCATAGCAAAAATAATCATTAGCAGTCCAATACAAAACTGTTGTTAACTCTGCTTCAACAAAGCACAGCAGTAATGCATCAATAATAATAATGTATATAATGTATAATATATAACAGCCACAGGGGCCATTTCTCTGCATTGACTTTAAATACATTTACATGATTATACTCACATAGTTTTACCATTTTCAATGCAGGACATTTACAGAGTAATTTTACTGTGTGGTATTACTACTATTATCAAAGCAAAGGCTCTTAATACTTCTTCCACCGCTGGATTCTGCAGCGGTGGAGGAAGAGGTAATAAAATATAGGTATAAAATCAAAAACATGAAACTAGAAACTTGTTCTTTTTCCAAGCCTAATTCTACCTACAGTATATCACAGTGACAGAGACAGAGTAAATATTCCACTGAATATATGTCTGCAGGAGAAGAGTTGTGAATCTATCATGACACTGTAAGTCCCCTCAGTTACTCCTCGGCCCCTCATGGGTCTTGTCACACTTTGAAAGGCCAGAAGAACAGACTAAACATGGAGAGACTGGCCTTTCTCCTCAGTAAGCTCGGAGGTGTCTGGGCCAGGTGCAGATGGACTCGGTGTGTGTACATGAGCGTGACTGTGTGTGCGTCTGCTCTCCTGCAGGTGATGTGCAGGGGAACGTGATATCGAACAGGACGTGATGTCAGTTTGAAGTCGGCGAGTACGATGTGACGGAGGGGTTTGCCACTGTGTTGGTTTTCGTGGAATGTCGAATGTTTCTCTTCACTTATTGTCTGTATTTTCATTGGGTTTCATGTTCAAAGGAATTTCCCTTGAAAACCCTCTGGATTGTACATAAACCACAGGACAAGTGTGTGTGTGTGTGTAACAGAGAGAGAGAGAGAGAGAGAGAGAGACTTCTAGCATGTTTAAATGAGTAAGTGGTCAATGACTAGAGTATATGTGGGGGTGTTTTTGTATTCATATTCTTTCAGGGCCGAATGTTCTCATCAGGATAGAAAAAGGAAACTCCTTCAGAGTAAGGACGATCTTTAATCTACTTCTCAATCGTGTTGTAGGGTTAAAGCTATAGCCAGGCTTTATTGGAAAGGTTAGGATGAAAATGAGTTTAATTTAGTAAATTTTCTTATGGGTTATAATAACATTGTTCTCTCATTGTTCTCATCAATTTAATTACTGAGATCTGGGCACACAGCAACATCACTAAAAAGAAGCCCAGAGGGATAAGAAACACAGTCAAAAATTTTTAAACAAACCCCCAAGGTTGGCTGAGCATATTTGGAAGAGAAATTGAGGACAAACATTGAAATTGTCTGTTGTAAACATCCATCACTGTTTGGAGACCAACCTCTTGGTTCAGCTTTGATCCACTGTATTTAACATACTTGTGGGATTATTATCAACATTTCAGGTTAAATCAGTTTTGGTTTCAAGTCCAAACAAAGTGGTTTTGGTAATCCACTGATAGAAACATCGGCCAAAACTACAAGAACGTGATCCAAGTTGTAGTATAATAAAATACTCCTTTAAATCAGCATTATTTGTTTCTGGCCGACAGTTGTTATTTCGAACATGTTGGCAAATAGTTGCCGATGTGCACATCAAGTAGAACCAGAGCAACATTAGTGTTTCTGGACACCAGATGTAAGTCAAATGCCTCCTTTAAGCTCTGTTTGGGTCTCCACCAACTCCTGAGGAAAATATTTGGTTCTGTAGCTGTTAAATCCTCCTACATTCACCAGCTAACTCAAGCAGGTACAGCAGGTTTATCTGACAGCAGGAACCGACAAACCAAAACCAAAACAGTAAAGTTAGTGAAAACCAAACAAAAAGCTAAAAGATGCTGCAAAGCTCTGCAGAGTTGACGGGAAATGCATGATTGAAAATAAAGATTTAGTTGAGGCAGTAATGGTTAATGTTTGGGACGAAAGTGAAGAGGTTGGTGCTTTAGTTTAGTGATAAAGGACCTCACAAGTATTACAAACAAAGCTGTGTGAGTGCACTTCTGAATGTGTGCTTTCACGCTTGCATGCGAGTGTGTGTGTGTGTGTGTGTGTGTTGGGGGGGTATATGAGATAGAGATTACATGGAGATAAGGGCAGTGAAAATGGCCTCAGGAGTCCTGCGTGGACCTCGGCGAGGGAAGCGAGAGGAAATGGGTCCAGAGGCCAGACTCAGCTGTGTATATATTCTGCAGGGATCTGAAAGTGGCCGTGTACCCATCCTCCCCTGCCTCCCACCCACCCACTCCCTCCCTCCCTCCTTCACTCTGTTGGCCAGCGCCACTCCATGCGTCTCAGGGCAGATTTCTCCCACAGTTGGGAGTGCTGGGTTGTGTGGCGGCCTGTTTATACTGGAGCGTGGACTTCCTAGTGGCAGCCTGCACCTATCTAAACATCCCCCCGGCCGCTGCTCTGTGTTCCCGGCCTTGCACGGCCTCCCCCCCTCCTCCTCCTCCTCATCCTCCACCCGCCTCATCCCCACCCGGCTCACTCTGCTCTCTCTCACACCCTCTTTCTGCTTTATCACTCCTTCGCCGCGGGTCCTCTCGTCATCCTCTCTCGCTGTCCGTCTTTCCCTTTTTCTATCTGACCCTCTCTTTCCCTTCCTCATTTCTCGAGCGTTCAGTCTTCCTTCTTCTCCCTGCTTCATCTTTCTCGGCGTGCTCTTTCTTCCACTGCTGCTTTTTCTCATGATTCAGCCTCTCTTGCACTTTCACCCTTGACTTTGTCTCGATGTGGAAGAGAGAAAAAGCAGGATACAGTGGGTGAAGGAGGGATTCTTCAAAGCACACTTTCTGCTGTTTTTTTTAAACTTCTTCATATTTACTGGGCTGTTTTGATTTATTTATTTGTTGTTACTTATTATTTTTATTGTTACTAGATGTTAGTTTTAGTAATAGATAGTTTGCCATCTGTTCTTATTCTTATATCTATCTTGATTTGATTGTTCTCGCCACACTTCATGCCAGACAATAAAGCATGAAATGACTAAATGAAACAGAGAGTGACTACAGTTAACATGCATCCTAATACAGGTGCACAAGAAGAATTTAGCAGGTATAATGCATAGTACCATCTTATTTTAACATTTGCTCATTTGTGCTAAAAACAAAACACAACTGAGACTGATGGAAAGCATTTTGTATTTGGTCATAAACAAAAATATTGCCTAATTTTTGATGTGATTTTTATGGCATATGGGAAGTTAAGGATCACCAAAGTTATTGTGATCATCTTGAGGGGGACATGAATGTGGCAATCCATCCAATATTTCATGCCGATATTTCCCATATAACCAAAAATCCATGAAGCAGATGCAGATCTGTTTTATTGGATTAATTGATAAATTCGACCTGCTGGTGGCGCTAGATCAAAACTCAGGGGATCACAAATTGTCCAAAATGTCATAGCAATCATTGATTTGCCAACAGAGCAATTGATGACATAAAAACTCAGATGTACAGATTGACTGTTGTCATTATCATGTCATTGTCAGTTGATTAGAGTATTGTTCCCCGTTTCGCGCGCACACACACAGATACACAGATGCCAGATGTGTACACACCTCCCCTTTGTTTGTTTATTTGTATGATTATCAGCTCCTGTCCAAAAGAGCAGCAGCAGGATATCTGGTGTAACACAATAGCAGGGTCTGTTCTCCAGGGAGCCGTCTCTGCTCCGTACTTTAAGACCACTGGAGCATCCAGTTCAGCATTATCGCTTTTGTCAAGCGAACAGCGCACTCTCCGCAACACTCGCCTCGAGGCGAGCTGAGCACACTGCATCATGGGGTGTTTATGTGTGCAGACAACTGGTTTCATTCCCACCCTCTCCACCTTCTGCACTGGCGAGCCCTTATCTCCGTCATGGTTTTACACTGTTGAAGAATGAGCTCTCTCAGGGGATCCCCTCGGCCCGTTTTGGGCTGTTTGGTTGATGTGGACGATGGTGATTGAATGATTTCTTCTGGTGCAGTCGGTCCGAGGTGAAGTATGTTGGACAAGCAACGACTGTGAAGTCTCCGGGGACATGTGTGCATGTTCATGTTCGGCCTGGGTGAAGAATGTGTGTGTAAAGCGCGGGTGTAGTTGGGAGTGTGAAGTATGGAGGTCCGGCGAGAGCAGCGCCAGAGAAAGCTCCAGTGAAAGCGTGCCCTTGCTGACAGATGAATTGCTCTAATTAGAAATCCATAACATCCTGCCACATGGCCGCCTTATCCCCAGCACACTTCCTGCTCTGGGCCAGGCTGACGACAGCCAGCCCCGCTCCTTCCGTCACTCCGAGCGAGGGAACGAATCGACGAACGAGTGTGGGTGTCTCGAGTTTTATCTGCCAGTCCCCCCTTCTCTTGGACCATAAGTGAGCATATGTGTGTGTGTGTGTGTTTGTGTGTTGCATGCATGTGTGGGTGTGTGTGTGTCATCCCAGCCCTTTGTGTCTGGGGTCTTACTCAGCTGGCTGGCTCTCTGTCTCTATCACTTCCTCTGTTTTTGCCACTCTCAATCACACTGCTGCTCTATCCGTCTGCCTCCCCCGACTCCCCCCTTCATTCCTCCCCCCTCTCCTCCTCCTCCCAGGTGTCTGGATTGGGGGCACGAGTTGAGGGAGTCCAGAGACCAGCGTGAGGGAATACAGATGATAACAGAGGTTGCAGGCCTGGCTCGTCTGCAAGGGGGTTCTCGCTCTGGCAGGAGGAGCAGTGCCAGCTCGGTGGATACACAGGCCAGGAGACAATCTGCTCCGCACATTAAGCAAGACATAAAGGAGATCCATGACCCATCATAAACATTATGCAAAGCTTAATGGCCCTGCTGCACTATCTCTGGCCCATAATGAGATGAATAGGCTCCGGAGTATGTTTAATGGTCCTGTAGCTACTAATCTCTCGGCTGATGAGAGGTTTTGCAGCAAGTGTTTCTCATAAGACGGTGTTAATAAGTAAGCTCTTACAGGTAAGTGCTAGGACAAACATAAGGTGTCTTAATGGGGTGTCTCGCTGCTGCAATCTGCCAAAACAGCTTCATTGCACATTAGGGAAACATGTGCATTTGCCTTTAAAACTCGGTATGCCACATTACTATTGTGCAAGAAATCCTGAGACTCTGTTCTGAGCCTTGACATAATTGTGTGTCACCATTAACTCATGTTGTTTCTTTAATGAGCTTCATTCTGCCATTGCTCGATATGTTGCAGCTACCAGCACCTCACAAGCAGCAGCGTGCGTTTCTGTGTGTCAATAGTTTGGTTTCCATTAAATGTGGCTCAAGTTTTAAGCAAAACTCTGAAAGGCCTCAGAACATCACCATCGCACATTTGCTCACATGTGGACGTGGAAACATGTTCCAGCTTTAGGATGGCATGGACGTAAATCTGGGGCGCTGTGGTTACATAAACCCTTGATGTCCATCCTCTTTTTATTTGGTTTTTTTGATGGAGGAATTCTTTCTGGTAGAGCTGAGGGATGTAACAGAGAGAGGCAAGTTTACACGAACGCTTTGCCAACAGAAGAAGAATCAGGTACACGACCGCAATGTCGAGGTATATTCAAATTTGTGTTTCCATCAGCATTTATTGCATGTACTTCTTTTCTCTATGCCGTTATTTTCTCTTCATTCAAACAGCTTTCTTTTTTAAATTTTTTTTCTGATGATGTCTGCACAAATTGAAAGGGCACATTAACAACAGGTGGCTGGAAACGTACCGAAATGAAATCTTTCAAGTTAATCATACTTTTTAGATTTTGTTGCTGAGCTGGCTCCGGTGAGAAGTTTACATTGTTTTCAGGCTCATCAGACTGTTCGGTGACCTCTTGTGCCCTGTGTATATAGACTCTGTCATCCCAGAGGAAAAAATGCTTGGATTTCTATGAAACTTTCCAAAGGATGGAAGTAATCACTGCAAATGGTATTGTATTTGTTGGCATTTATTGTGCCCTCTGAGGGGAAGATTAGACCAAAACCAGAGCAGGAAAATTCACCCCACCTGCTTTCAATATACCTTTTATCCTTCATTTTACGCTGGCACTTTCGATATTTCGGGGCATGCAATGAGTAGATTTAAAGTGAATTGTCATGACACAAAAACACTCGAGCTGAGCATCTTTTATAGCGTCCATATATTTTGTGTTGAGCGAATTGATGGAATTTCAAAATACACACAAAAACACACACACTGATGTAAAATACAGCAGCAGACATGCATCCACAGAGATGTTCAGGCTCTGCGGTCAAATGCACGCACAATGCTGCAGTGTAAGATTCGATGTGGTCTAAGCAGACCGGACCGCTGCTATTGTTTTTATGCTTTTTGTCTTTTCAGTGACCCCCATTACACACGCTCACACTCGCAAACACAAGCCCGCACACACATGCAAACACATCATCCTACACACAAACACAACCCCGGTGCGTGCGCCCACACACATGCACACACACAGACATACCAGCATAGATGAACTTCTGGCTTCATGTTTAAAGTATGCAGTTTTTGTGTGTGTGCATCTGTCAAAAAAAAAAGTGAGGGGAGGCGGGAGGGGGGGGGAAACAGGCAACAGAGAAGGGAAAAGTGGGACAAGAGAGAGTCGGAGAAAGAGGGAGAGAGAAGTGAGCCACAGAACAACGCTGCTGCGAGCAGCTGTGGCACTCCCAGATTTCCCCCTGATTGCTTTCAGCTGGTACTTGAACCCTGGGCCTTTTGGGTTTTGGAGGCCAGCCCAGACCCCACAATCCCCCCAGCGCCCCATCCAGCTGCCTGACCCCTCCCTGACCCCGTGCCGAGGATAGGAAAATACGAGCCGTGCCAAGCCAGAGAGACTCTTTTATTTTGCCTGCTGGCATGCTGCCGGTGACCAGGGCTTACATAATGGGAAACATAGCAGGACCCAGGAGAAAGCAGCCCCTGCCCCCCTTTCTCTTTTTCCTCACCAATCGATCCTCCCCTTTCTCCCCCATCTCCTTTCCCCTCTTCTTCATTTCTTTTCCCACTCCGCTGCGCTCTCACCCCCACTTGCTCCATCCTCTTCCTTCCCCTGTGCACTCTGCCTCCCCTCCTGTTTGTGATATATCTTTATGGGCCCACTCGCCCGGGCACATTTATTACAGACAGCCTCGACACAATCCTGAAGCCGAGCCACCAGCAACACAACGGCACGGCGCGCGCACACGGACACACTCGAACGCACAGGCGCACACACGCGAGGGCTGTGTGTTCATACTCTGAAGCATTTACAGCTTGAGTTGTGCATCCTTGTGTAGATGCACAAACTTTAATGGAAGAATGTACATGTGGTAATTAACCTCCACATAAGGACACAGAGAACAGCAATACATTATTGCATATAATAGTCATTTTATGTTTTTACCACTTGTTTTATGTCTCCAGTGTGGTTATGTGATGTCTTGAGGTTTTTGTTTTGCTTTATTTTAGCTCAATAAAGCAAATTCCTATCAACCACAATGAAATGGCTATAAAGTCTTGTATCATGAATGAGTGTGTTTTCTTTAAGAGACACTCTGCTATGTTTAGTATCAGTTGTTTCTAATTCATAATCCATGTAGCTTCACTTTGTAAAAGGATGTCAAAATGCAGGGGTTCATGCTTGAATCTTCTTTTCCCTTTGCTATTATTTCACTCAGCATACTTTGGGATTACACATCATGCCTGTTGCCATTTATTGGGTTTAATTTTATGACCCTCTATAAGAATTCATTTGGAAATACAAAACAGCACCAGTAAAAATGAGCACTTAGTAGTGCTTGGTTTGCTTTTCTGTCTGAACTAAAAATGGAAGAGCAGGGCAGCTTGTCAAACCTCTGAACTGCCAAGCAACCTTTCCACTCATGTTAGCCTCTCGGTTTGATAAAGTCCACTGGGAGCCAATTTGGAGGTGATCATAAACCAATTAGTTGTACAGTGTTTTTTTAGCATGACATCAGCGGACCACAGTGCTTCGGTTTAGTGAGGTCTAGACTGGCTCGCCACAGCTGAGGCAGACACCGCAGAAATAGGTGGCCTGTGTGTCTGCTTTGTAAAAACCCTCAAAACAAGAGTGTAGGGACCAGACTATTAGTTCTATTTCAGTTTGATTCACGCTTCATTGGAAACCATTACAGTACAGATGGTTGAATCAATGCAATGAAACACACATGAGGGAAGCAGGCCCTTTTACTTAAAGGATAATTGTGATTTATTACAACCTGCATATTGTGCTTTTTATCATGTTATTGTTATTTTTGTATTTTATTATCATTGCACCCAAAGTGACTGCAGAAATCTGGAAACACTGTAACATATAACGTCCATTGGAGCAAGTGCCGAATAATCAGTTTGGAGTTGCAAAGAGCTGAGGATCAGTTCTTCGCAAAGAATATGTCGATTTATTTCTCTCAGTTGACTTGCAACAATCTGTACAGCTGCCTCAATCTCATCCATGCTTTTTAATGCATTTATGTCATTATTTTCCATCCATAATCCCACCCACTAAACTCTGAGTGCTTGACTGTTTCTCCAATTGACATCAATACAAGAACTATTAAAACTATTGACTATTAAATCGCTCAATCTGAGATGTGGCCAGCAAATCGGTGATCTGGAACCAGGCAACCAAGAAACACACATGGTCATAAGATCAGACAGTAAACATGATGGGTCAAAGTCAAACCGGGAAGCCTGAACTTTGGGTAATTTAGTTTTGTTTGTTTTTCTTTCCAAATAATTTCTGCTAAAATCAAGGTTTGTGTAAAACCTGCATGATCATCTGATGCCTTTTGTTCTAGCCCTGTCAGATTTCTTTTTAGCAATGTCACATTTTCAGATCTTAAAGCTCTGGCGATCCCATTAAAAGACCAAAATCAATTGATTCTATTAACAAGTATTGCACGTGCATCCAAATCCTAAACTGATGCACAGAAACTATTCAAAGCACATCAGTGTGTTGCACTTTTGCACTGGTTGACATGTTCCTTAGGCTTGACACGGGCACTGCAGCTTATTTTGAGCTGACGCAGTCCTGCAGCCATAAATACTAGCTAGTGCACTAAATTTATGTCTGCTACAATCTGACAAAAGCCTTTTTTAAAAATGACATAATATTTTTGTGAACTGTTAAAAGTTTTACGTCTTCAGTCGGAAAGAATGGGCCTGGGTCTGTGAGCCACAGACAGGCGGGGGGGCAGGACGTATTGTGAGATGAACTAATGCACTGTTGATTTTGGTCTTTTCAAGTCAAGTCAATTTTATTTATATTGCCCAGAATCGCAAATCACAATTTGCTTCAAGGGGCTTTACAATCTGTACAGCATACGACACCCTCCGTCCTCCATTTGGATAAAGAAAAAACTCCCCCCCAGAAAAAAACCCTTGAACGGAGGGAAAAAAGGAAGAAGAGCAAGAGAAGAGGGATTCATGGGATTTGTTGACACTAACAAAAATATAGAATATCACCAGTCTTATCCCCTGGCTTCCCGCATACAGCTTTATTAATATCCATAGGAATTATGACCAAAACTGTGAAGACCCAAGTTGCAGTAAACTAGAATTATCCTTTAAGGTGAGGTTGGGTGAGTTCCAACAAGCTCCCCACACATCATACTGTAACTCTTCCTTTTGCTCCTCTTCTCCTTCATCTCCTCATCACCCAACTCTCCATCATCTCCTTCCCACTGTTCATCCCTTTCTCTCCTTGTGTCTCTCACATCTTACAGCCTCATTCCTGGGAAGGTCTCAATAGAGCGGAATAAGATTAAGTCATGGACGACTGTTGAGGGAAAATGCTGACCTCTTCTCCTCCCTTTTGCTCTGTCTTTCATTTTTCAGTCTCTCTTTCTTGGCTCTTTTCTCCCCTCGGCGCTCCTTTATTCTCACTCTCCCGCGTACCCCCCAGCCTTCCAGATTGTAATAATAGTAATAATGATAATAACGGTGATGGGCCTGGTGACGGTGATGTAAAGAAACATAATATTAGAATAACAAACACACTCTCTAACCAATGGCCATCATCTGACCTCTGTGGATGTGAGCGTGTACGTACATATGTGCGCACGCTCTCTCGAGCTTCTGAAACTCAGATTTTGGTGTGTGCGAGAGCGCGAGAGGCGAAGAAAGAGAAGAGATAGAGAGAGACAGTGAGGGAGAGGGAGTTTGCTGGCATGCTGTATATACGGTCACTTCCTCTCCAGTTTAAACAGAGCAGGCTGTGCTGGCAACCTCCGCTCCCCACTCCAAATGGTTTGCATCATGTTTAAACCCCCCTGCCACCACCCCTCCCTCTCTTCCCTCTCTCTTTCTCCCTCTCTCTTCCTTTCTCTATAAATCATCAAAATCTCAAACTTTATGTGTTTGAAAAAAAAAAAAAAAACGACACCCCTTTGCTTTCTCCCTGCAGAAGGGCATAAGAAAAAGCTATAAAATGGTTCTAGGATCTCTTTCCACTTCAAATACCCCCCCTCCTTCTTGCCTCCCTCCAGCCCTCGGCCGGCCTCTCGTCACCCCTGTGTCCTTGTCATGGCGCTCTCATATCTGGCTGGGTAGACTTCCCTCCTCAAGAACCAACATGGCTCCAGTGAAACACCACATAAGGGGAGCTGTCGGCCTCGGGAGGCAGATTATCTCCATGGAAGAATTCCTATAGTGGTAACTGGCTAATTGGGACGTAAATGGCCCAATTTTAAGCTCTGATAAGAATCACTGATAGATGAAAAATTCAACTGGCCATGAAGAGTCAACTGTAACATGAGCCGCCCTTTGGAGGCTGTGATCTCAGCCTCCAAAGGGTTTGAGACCATCCTGCCAGCTTAAAAACAAACCATGTTTTCATTTTCCTGATGAGTAACCTTTTGCAGTTGTGACAGTATTGACTGAGTATGGAAGTTCATTCTTGACTTTGGGATCAGTATATTTGACAAGATCATCCTGGTGGCCAACTGGATAAGACAAACACCCTCTAACCACAATATCCTCATTTCTGTTTTGGCCAGAGACCTTTGTTGCATGTCTCTTTCTCTCTCTCTCTTTCTCCCCTTGTTTTCTGTCTGGTCACCTACCAACCGTCCAATAAAGGCAAAAAAATCAAAATAATCTGGATCTCAATTAAAGGTGCATTTACAAACTTTTTCATGCTGTTAAGAGCCCAGAAAAAGCTAGTAAGGGGAATAATCGTAAGTGTCCTCCAGAAAAAGTGTTTAGTTCTGCATAAGAAAAACAGCACTCTCATTCATTTGCATGGGGCCAGTCTGTCATTGATTACTTCTCGATTTCTACTGTTTAGCTTGTGATTGTCTCAATAGATAAAATAATTGCCACTGTGATATCTAGTTGTAAAAGCCTGTCTGAGTATTAGAAAGTATTGTGCAGTGATTTGGCAGTGTTCACTCAAGCCTGCAAATTCTTTAATCTGTCCATTCATTAATCACATTTCATTGTCTCTCTGGTACCTTAAACACCAGCTGCCTCTGGCCGTGCATCACTTTTTAGTGTCTCCTGGAAACAGCTTCCGTTGTCGTCTGTGCAACTTGCACCATTTCTGTTTTTGCTTGTAGTTTCTGTTTTGCAGAGTATTTGGTTGTTTTTTTTCTCACTTTGCAGATTTTTTTTTCCCCACATGCTGACGTCAAATTGATGAAGACCTTACCTTGGTTTCTATTTGTTTTCTTAAGTTTCAGCAGTATTGATGAACGTGTAACCGTTCTTCCAGTAGATGTAGACAGATGACAGAAAAATGCTACTGAAATGTGGTTGGTGATGACAAGATGTTAGACAGGAGCTTTTGGTGGATAGTTGGGTAAACAAAGCATCTGACTTTGTCACCAGACAAAAAAAGCATTCTTTTTTTTTAACTTGACTGTCTAAACTGAACCATGCCTTAAAGGGAAACTTCATATTAAGATGAAAAGTCATTGTCCAGACCTAGAGTACACTTCTACATCACTGCATAGGGTTGAGAACTTCAACCACAGGAGCAAAACAAGTTTAGTTTAGTTTCTTATTTTTAAACACTCACATGGACTTTTTGGAAGGAACTGATAAAAGGATTATCTCGCCATTTAGGTATGAAGACGTCTGTGATTTGCATATGACAATGACATATAGCAGACAAGTTCTTTCAAAGTCTCTACTGCCTTGGCATCCTGGAGAAGTCCTGTCCATCAATTTGATTTTGATGGACTTGCAGTACTTAGGCTCATGCTCACACTGGTCTACACCTCACTGCGTGTGTGCTCCCAGAAATATAAATTAGACAGGTTTTTTGAAACATAAACGGAGTAGCATAACTGCAGTTAAGGCAGCCAAAATTCGTGGTTGAATGCGTGCGGTTTTGAGCGCCAAAAGGATAAAATGTTCCTCAGTGAAATAAGTCAGATTCTACTTATCTAGTCATTGTCCGTTCAAAGAGTTGCTTCGCGTTGATTTCTGTGTGTTTACATTAGATGATCTTTTTACATGACTGATCTTTTGTTGTGCGCTTGCATGTGTCTACATAGCTTACATACCTGTGCACGTGTGTGTGTGCTTGAGTTGGCACCGGCTTCGTCATTAAGCTTGGCTGTCCCTGCACAGACCCCTCGCCGTCTTTAGTCATAAAGGGAATCTCTCCAAAGCCTGAGGAGACTCTATAAATGAGCCAAAATATTTTGAGCATCGTCCTGGCCTGTTGGCTGGCACACACACATACACACACACACACACACACACACACACACACACACTCACACATAAATGCACAGACACACACAGACTAAGCACACCAGCACAGAGAGAGCTGACTACATGGGTGGGCACACATTACTGTCAGCTCCGGAGATGGAGATGATAAAAACAGGCCCTCAGCGCTGCAGATGAAGGGAAAAAGAGGCAATGTGGGGACAACCGCCTTTAAACTAATACACACACACACACATGCACACGAACACACACCCCTTGGGCTTTGGCTCTCTGCTCTGTCTGAGCAGATCATATTTCAACATCTCACCTCCAGATAAGAATCTCTATCAAAGGCTTTGAATGTTTCTGCTGAGCCCAGGTTTACACTCAAACTAACACACTTTCTGCAGCTCCTCACAAGCCTCTGATCCACTACAGATGGCATCCAGAAAAGAAGAAAAAAAGAAATAATCTATTCATTTGGAATTGATTCACACTGATAAATTAGGAGGGGAATTACCATTGTGAGTCCTGGTGGTAGCTCAGAGAGGAAGAAGCAACGCTCATTTCCATTTCAAACAAGCTGCGTTGCCCTGCAGCCGTACCTTCATTGACTGAACATGTTCCCCACTCAGTAAACTGGACCTGAATCAAAACAAGTCTTTGATTAACACCATCCAACGCCCAGGACCCCAGCTACTGAGGGCCAAAGAAACCACAGACCAAAGTTTGGGACCAGGTGTGTGAGGGAAAGGTTAGGTGTGTGAACATGCAACAGTGTTTGTTGTAGCAGTAAAGGAAAACTGAAGCAGGAAGGGGAAAATGCTAGTAAAAGTCAGTCAGTGAAAGTGTGTGGAAAAGCTTCACTCAGACGTATGAAATGACTGGAATATGAAACTAACCACATACTGATGAAGACAAATGCAAGCACACATTTTGCGATTTATACAGTTGTCTTTCTGAATTGTTCACTCTGCTGAGAAATGACAGAACACCAATAACAACTGCACCATAAACCTACTGAGGGACGGAAATCAGAGAACCGCAGTTTAACACGATCTAAACATGAGCACTTGATATTTCTGTGCAACCATGCAGTCAGATATAGAGAAGCATAAAAGTTTTAAAGCTTCGGTCTAAATAAACCCTATTGCATCCCATATGCTACATTTATATTAGAACTATTTAGAACGTTTTGAAACATTTCTGTTATAGTTTTATAACCCCAGAAAATTCCCACGCATTTTTCGACATGTGGGTCTGTTGCACCGTAAAAGATTTCCACCGACATTATTCAGAACATTTGGCTAGAAAAATAATGAAGTGGGACCAAACTACAAGTTCAAATGACTTCCTACTGTAATGGATATATACACATAAAACAACATTACCAAACCCATATCCATATAAGACAACACTATAATGATAGCATGCAGAGCTGGCAGTAAGCATGCCAGTGGATTAGCATGCTCTCCCTACCTACCCTAGTATTAACCTTCAGTACTGCTGCTGACTGTATACAAAAATATGCAACATTAAAACATATTAAAAAACAAAGATACTCCAAATATCAGGCCATTTAAAATGTTACTCGATAATATATGGTTTGTGTTTTAACCCTTACTTTTCTTTCTGTCACATGCAGAAAATTTTCTCTAATATCTCTGCTAAAAAGAAACTTTCATTTTGACCACTAAACATAATTATAATGCATGATAGTGGTTTCATCTTTGCCGGTGATGCTAATATCTGTCATATCTTTTTATCCTTTTTTGAATCTTCACTGTAGATCCCCTTTTGCCTCTGCTCTTTTCTTGCTTTCATACAGCGTCATTCATGTTTTTCTTCTTTCTCGAGGACATCTGTGGTTAACAGGCTGGTGCCGTTTGATATATTTAGATGGCTGGCTTTTACTCACACAGGGAAACTGGTGGCATGTGGGAGCGTTTCCAAAAAACACTGTGACTTAAATAAGAAAGTATTCTAAGCAGGGGGCATGAAAAACAGCAGAACATGCACAAACAGACACACACCTCTGTATACTCTGCAGCAGAGCCATAACACACACTGTGCTAAAGTCAGAGCCTGTTTTGTGTATCGTCTGCGGTGCAACTGTGGTGACAGGCTTTTATGACAATTATACCCTTGCAGCAATCGAGTCAATTGACAGTCCTGCTTTAATTAGCAAAATTAAATAGGAGTTTGTGCTCACTTTGCTCATGACTCCTACTGATAATTAAAGGCGATGTGTCCAGAAACCACATGCATAAGCCTACTGCATGGTTGACTAAAAATAATGGTGGCATGTGCCATTATTTTACAGTAAGGGTAGTTTTTAAGGATGTGGATGCCGCCGCAGTGACCAGGTCAAAGGGTTAGCCCGTTATGTGTGTGCAGCCTCTCGTCTGAGGGTTTTCTCTCGAGTGACTCAGAGCAAAAAGGCCATCAATAGCATCAGTGTTTGTATCCAAGCTCGGTGACTCGGCCAGAGTTAACAGGCCTTCACCAAGTCCACGCTAAGTCCCTGAGGTAATAGAAAGCAGCTGACCTGAAACCTCAGAGGGCTGCAGGTTACAGCCTGGTGCTCTAACTAATGACCCCTTGTTTTCATAGCGAGCTAAGTGCCTGGGTGTTACATGTGGCCTCAATAGAACACATTTGCACACGCACATGGTCAGATGAAAGGAATCTCACCCTCCATTTAACAGCAAGTGCTACGAACTTTGGAGAGCGTTAAATGTGACCTCAGCTGTCCGCAGTCTTTGTCAGAGGATGCACTGTTTATACAGTCACTGGCATTTTTAGGTGCATCATCCTAAACTGATGTCAGGCTTGTGATACAAATATAGGATGAGACATTTGTTTCTTTTCTTTCAAATTCAGTATCTACCACTTCAGAGGAAGCGTTCATCATTTCATCGGTTCATCGCTTCTTCGCTCTTTTTATCTGTTATATTCCGGTGGGCGGAATATCAATTTTCACAATCTTTCGTTTCATAGCCTGAAAGGTTTCCAGAAATAGAAAAGAGTCCACAGCCACATTAGTGGATATGTGAGGTTGTAATGTTCAAAGTGGAAACAAACTTTTAAGTAGACAAATAAATTATTACCCAGAACTGAAATTTTGACTTGATGATGGTGCTAGAGAAAATGCCAGGAGATCACTAATGTCATTAGGACATCATCTGGGGACAATGAATGATTGTAGTCATTTTGTTTTGTTTGTTTGTTTGTTTGTAGCTCAGTTTTAATTTCAGTCTAATTTTAGTCAGTGTTTTAGTCACAGTTTCATGATGCTGCAGTGGATTTTGCTGAAGGATATTTCTCTGCTGTAAAAATTCCAGTGAGAAGTAAGCACACCTTGAACTATGTGTTTAGTCATCTAGGGTGAGAATGTGTTACTGGCTTACCAAGCTTTTACTCTTACATCACATAAAAATGAATGACTAAAGTTTGTTAGAAGAAGTGTAATACAGTCATGCTTCCTTCACAGGTTGTATTTTTTTCTGCATGTTTATTACCTGACGAAAGAGACTTATATAACTCTGAGGTCACTGTTGATGCAAAATGATGAGTCAGGTGATCATTAGTATTCAGTCTCTGGGCCCCACAGTTATCTTTTCCATATTTTATAGCAGATTATTCAATAGTTTCGAGACATCTTACTAAAAAACAAAAACATCAACCTCACAGTGGTGTGAAAGTCAAACTCAAAGGATCACCAAAGTCAGTGAGTTCATCCTCTGGGGACCATGAATGTCCAACTGATAGACCTTGCCATCCATTAAGCCATGCCATTAGCGTGACAAACGAAAAAGGGTTTTATCAAGGCTTGTGCGCTGAATTAATTTAAAGGTTCAGCCACTGATCTCCACATTAATAAAAATGCTAAACTTGCCAGCGTGAGGATCACCAGCAAAGAAAAGTTGCCTGGTGAAACATAATGTACCTGAGTGTGTGTCCTGCTCGGCTGAAGCTGGGTCACAGAGAGACTCCTGCAGCCCTCGTCTGGCCTCTCTGTGGCTACAGGTGCTTCACATTAAGGCTCGTAAAACTCAGCGAGAGGGAAAAATTACTGCCACAATTTGTTAGAGAGGGAGGGGGAGGGCTTGGGTTCGAGGGAGGGGGGGTACTGGAGTCGTGCTGTATATGGATACAGTATTGACATACGTGACTGTGTTGTGTCTGCTGAACGCTTCAGCATTCCAGCCCTGTGCCAGGAAAAGGCCATATTGTTTTTGAATTGAACTCAAGTGTCATTTTCTGAGGAATGATTTAGTGGCCTGTTTGTGTGTGTATGTGTGTGTCACACGCCAGCTGGCACACTCCTCGGATGATGGTGTGCATGCCATACGTACTGGGAGGAAGGTCACGGGGTCACAGGGCCACAGGGTCGCTGGGAGTGCACAGTGGAGAGAGGAAACAGGCCTAATCTCAGAAAGGCTGGCAGCTTCCTGTTCTGAGTGGAGGGTACACAGAGGACACTGTCTTAGCTCTGGATACCCAGTTAGCGAGTTTACTATGTAATTCAATCAGGATTAGTCCACTCACTCACGCCCTCCAATAATAGTGAAAGAGAGGAGGCCAGACTGAAATCAGTATCTCCTCAACCTGATTTACATCCACACATGGTTCTTTTTTGGCTTCCTGCGTTGTTCTTAAGCATGATTGGGATTACTTTGTCATTACAACACTTCCAAATGAATTAACAAGGTTTTAATGTGTAAAAAATGCACAGCAGTAAAGAAAAATTTTATGATCATGTGCAATTTTCCAATTTTCAAGAAAAGGCTTTTAAGGAGATTTAAATAAACTGAAATAAACTGTTTTTTATGCAGATTGAATTTAACCATCACAGTTGTGTGTGTGACTGTCACACTGGGGGTTACAGTAAACTAGATGCTCTTGCGGCGAGCACAGCTCAGAAAGTACTTCCAGGAATAGAAAGTGAAAAAACAGAATATGCAAATGAGCTGCTGATTATTCTGATCAGACTGAGTCCCTCAAAACGGTTTTCAAAAAAGATGAATAAACGATTGAAATATATAATGTTTATACTCATCAGATTCTTAAACTGATTATTGCAATATGTTGTCAAACTTTCACCCATTTTTAAATATGACAATGTTATATGATCCAAAATAAGGAACTTCATATGCTTGTTGTAAATGAATGGATTCATTTTTATGACCTACACAATGCAGTCTTGCAGAAGTGTGGAAAATGGGAACAAATTTTCTTTTTAACAAAACAGACAAGTGTTTGGTATGAATTATGGGAACTACATTCCTCAGCCTCAAAACTTTATTAGGTCACCATCACACCAAAATTAACTTTAACCTTATCCTGTTAATCGTGTGACAACATCTGCTAACAAGACGTTTGGTTAATTCCTTTCTAGCCCTTTAGCTGATTAATGAATTATGTCTACAGAAAAAATGATGTCATGCTTTGAAAATGGCAGCTGAGCAAAAATAGGCGTCACTATCACTGTATCAGATACTGTAGTTTTCTCATTGTTCATTTCTGGTTGTGTGTGCGCATGTTTTCACAAGCTCAAATTAAATGCATTCATATTATCCAGCTGACTCAAGCTTGAGCTCAGCTAAAACCGAGTGTGTGAGACACTGTTGTGAGAAACACAACCTCAGGCTTATTCCACACTGTTTACAAACTAATCTAGTTAACTCGGCTTTGCCATAAATAAACTGAACACAGAGTTTACAGCTCGCTAACTAGCCAACGGTGCTCGCCGGAAATTTTTCCATCTTCATCTTCAGTTTGTCATAATTAAGTAATTATGAGTGACACACGTCCTGTTTGACTCTTTGAGGAAGAGATGAGTTGAAGTTCTCAGAACAATGAGTGTTGCAACAGAAATCAGGAAAAGTAAATATTTTCTGTCTATAAACAGGCCAATAACATAATTAAACAGCAATCACCTGATTTGTGTTTGCATGTGTGTGTTCATCTTGTGTGTGTTGGAGGACATGCAGGATAGGAAGTTCGAGGCTAAAGGGTCAGGGTCGGGTTGGAGGTCAGGGTCAGAGTATGCTTTTTAATCTGTATCAGGATGTGGGGAGAGACTCCACAGTTCCAACTAAACTGGGAGGAGGATGATTCAACAACTGACATGCAAGAGTCAGTGACAGAGACGTGATCCGACTGATGCAGGAACAGTCAAACAGCAGTAGCAGAATGAAAAAAAGCTCCGGCAGGAGTGTATGCTTAAATCACAGCCTGGAGGTTGTGTCCTTGATCGCCCTCTAGGTTAAAACCAGTGTTGGATGACGGTTGGGGTGTATGAGAGGATTTAGAGAGGGGAGGACTAGACAAGACTAGATGAGCTGCAGCACTTTGGATTAGCCCCAAGTGTCAAAGAGTGAATGCAACCCACTCTCCAGACTAAACATTCATATGGGACAAATCTGCAAAACCCTGGATTATGTTCAGGGATGACATTTTTAAACATTCAATGCCAATATTTTTTCATTAATTGTATGACAATATCCATGCAAGGCAACTACAGTGTGGTTAGGCAACTAAAACTGCTTAGTTAAAGCCTTTATGGGACACATTATGTCATCATAGCTTCTTTCTAACGAGTCCAAGGCAAACAGTAAGTTTTTGTAGGTAGGAAAAAGATCCCAGAGTAAATTGGTGCAGTCTGTGAGGTACTTTAAGTCTGTTCATCTGAGCATCTCCAGGTCAGAGAACACAGCTCATTGCATTGATACCAAACTTCCAATACACAGATACAAAGCCTTGTTTTGACACAGTACTTGATTCAATAGGATCAATAGCAAAAGTATGGATCAATCTCAAGACGATGTTCTGGCACATGAGTGCTCATACAGTCATGCAAACTAACTAAGTACATATACTTAAGTACTGTGCTTAAGTACAATTTTGAGGTACTTGTACTTTACTTACTTTAGTATTTTCAATGTATACAACATTATACTTCTGCTCCACTATTTTTCAGAGGGCAATAATGAACTTTTTATTCCACTATATTTATTCATCAGCTATAGTTACTAGTTACTTTGATTTCACAAAAACATCCACAACTTCTGAATTACGCTTTATTATAGATTAAGGCCCTGCATACAACACCAAGAAGTATTCTGAATGCAGAACTTTAACTTCTAACATTGTAGTATATTTACATTGTGTTACTAAGTAGACTATCAGTATTCCTCTTCCAGCTTTGTCTTTATCTGTTGTTTACCATTAGTTATAAAGTGATTAAGAGAGAGCAGTAAAATGAAATGTTTCGTGAATCAATCAGTGTTCAGAACGTCATCATGACACATGGCTGCCCCCTACATGATACTACTACAGCCACCTTTAATGATAAAACATAGCGACATCAGGACTGTTATAGATGATGGATAGATGTTTAACCAAAGTCGAAACCAAATTATGTGGCATTTCCCATCATTAGTGGCAGCATCCTGTAAGGGTGTGGGTTTCACTTGTTGGTTTTACTTCAGCTTCAAGTTGTTTTTGTTCAGCTTTCCACAGATTTGTTTACTTTACTGCAGTTGCATAATGATATATTTGTTAATAAAAGTCTGACTGTAAGGAATCTGGCTTTCATTTGCCGTATTGCTCATCATTCCTAGAACGAAAGTACATCCACCAACACCACCCTTTAAGTGTCAACACAACAAACCAAGTAACCAGATGGGAATGTCTGTTTGTGTCTCAAATACCTGAACTATTATATTCCCACATTAATGAGAAATGCAAACAGAATAGCAAAATTTCTACCGGCCTCATGTTGTCATGAGTCACACTGACCAACCCACCGATCATGTCGACTCTGTGGGCATGTTTATCAGTAAGGAAGCCTCTCAATGTGAAAGTGTTACAGCTGTTCATCTGCTACACCTCTGTCATCCCTCCGCTGCATCATGTGACGAGCGGTATCTTATCTGACTAACAGTAATAACCGCTTATCAGATCACACAGTCATAGCCTCATCACAACCTTTTTTTCTCTCGCCATCAAATTCATATGTGGTTTACATTTATCTGCAGTTAATCACCCGGTTGCAAAGAAAATAAAGTGGCAGTTTCCAAGAGCTTCCTTAGTTGATTTTTTACTCAGAATTTCAGTTCCAGTAACAAATGATATCATTCAGCGCTGAAGTGTGTTATTACTGACCCATGTTTTACAAAAGCCACTCTTGCTTTTAAGCAGTGTCTGCAAGAAACAGTAAGTGTCTGCGTTTCCTCCAAGCTCACCACTAAAAACAGATCCAAGTTCTGAGGCAAACCGGCAGTCGGATTTTGGAGAAACACAGCGCATGTACCCAGTGCATGGTAGAGAAGTCCTAATGTCTAATAACACGTCCTTACTTGTCTTTTTATTGGCCTGTGCAGCTGGTTTTGAGCTTTAGTGGTATAACGTACAGTTCAAGCTCTCTGCAGATGATTACTGGGCCTACATAAAAGCTTGTTGAACGAGGAAATGGGTACCAAATTACCATTATGTGATCTGGGTGGATTACCGTAGCACTCAGTTCATATAAAACAGAACTAATCTAACATGAGAGCCTCGCCGTCATTGTTTAGGTTCACCTCCGAGTCTGACTACATCAAACGCTCAACAGTGACAGAATGGCTCAGGCCCAAAGCGCAAAAAAAAAAAAAAAAAAAACACAACCTCCAGCATGAAAAAGCCCAGAAGCAAACAACTAGGGAGGAAAAAATTATCTCTTTAAAAATGAGTTTCACAGACCGGCGGGTGTGCGAGCGCTGTCACTTACTGTGATAGAAGTTGCAGTGCATTACAGCAGGGCAGCACTTTGGGTCATGTAATTACAGCATTACCACATAATGAGAGTCATTTGTACTAATCACAGGGGCCACGCTGACTCTGAGAGAAGCCTTGGCATACAGGCGTTCATGGTTCCCAGATGATGTATCCTGGATGACATACGCACTTTCACGCACCCCTTCAGGATGCACTGTAATAACTTTGGTGGTTCTCAAAATCATCTGATCAAAATCTTGCTTCATGATCAAATATCAGCAAAAGTAAGGGCATTACTAATTAATTGGTTCTAGTTAGTTAATGTTAGCATGCTAAAATGCTTAAACAAAGTTGATGAAAATGGCAAATAAAGTGTGTGTGAGTGTGGCTGCAGACTGATAGAGGTTCATGGCAACGTCTATGTTATTTGATCGACTATACTGACATTTCAAATGAGTCATCACAGGCAGCAGAAAGATGCAACTTTGCAGACTCGCAATCATTGTTGTGTTTTTAGATGTTGTCATCCTCGACAACTTCCACCGAAAAACACAGACAAGATGCTTTTTCGGATTTAACTTCTTGGAGTGGGCACATCCTCGGCCTGCATCCTCACGCTCCTGCACTTCTCTCAACCATTTCTCATGCACTTATCCCATCTCTTCCCCTCTTCCACCCAAGGCCTGAGCCAGAAGCGTAGTTTGGAGTTGGTGGGCAGCGGCGGGGCTTAAGTGTTTCCTGTAGGGCCTGTGGACAGGAGGAACCGCCGCTGGCCCTCAGCCTTCAGGGGTGGAAAGTATGTGTCGTAGGCTGCGCTCCCACCTCCCACCTCCCAGCCTGGGAACGGAAGCTGGGAGCCGCCAGGGAAAACAAGCAGACAATCAGGTAGGGCCTGAGTCGGGAGAGAGAAAGAGAGGACAGGAGGGGAGGCGGAGCTGCAAGATACGTCAGGTCCTGCAAGACTCAACTGAAGCTCTAGGAAAAGCATACAGATGTAATGGGGTTTGGGATGGAGGTTTTGTTTATGTGTTTGTGTGAGCATTTTCTCATCCATCAAAGAAAGTGAAAGGATGTGTGTGTTTTCAGAAGGGCCGGCGCACAGAGCGTGCGCGCGCGTGTGTGTGTGTGTCGCACGCACATGTGCATCACTGAAACATAATCCGATATTAAAGTTCAGAGAGTGTTTGTACAGTGTGTGTGTGGGTCAGTGTGGGTGTGTGAGAAAGTCGGGTACTGTGTGCATGTGTGTGCATGTGTCTGTCCATGCGTGCGTTTGTGTGTTGTGTGTTTGGTTAAGGACAGTGGCCAGCAGGGGACAGGGTGGGTTCAGGGCAGGGGAGAGGGGATGCCTAAAGGGAGGAAGACTGTGGTGTTCAGTTTCCACAAGGGGGGTCCTGTCGGCCTGCACGTAACACAGTGTGTGTGGGTGGGGGGCATGGACCTCTCTCTCTCTCTCTCTCTCTCTCTCTCTCTCTCTCACTCAGTGCACTGTTTCACTGTAAATGAGCAGGGAATGAATGAGGGAAATTTCCCTCTAATAGTATTTCTGAATGGCTTTTGAAGGGAATGGACGAGGCTGAAAATTTTCTATTGGCTTGTTCCTGCACACATTAAAGTTCCAATAATAAAAGTCCTGGTCAATCATTTAAAGCATATTAAAAATGCCAAGAGAAATGATTCAGCCAACAAATCCAATCATGTCTCTGCACTACATTCACTTTTGGTTTTGCATCACATGGGAATTTTCTTGAGTAAGCATTCATCATAACAGACGTTTAGTCTCATACTGAATTTTAAAATATAATTTAATCTGTGACCAAATGATTTAACTCACTTTCCACCCACACTAAACTGACTTTTTATGAATAAATGACATTGTCCTCATACCAGTGGATAGTGAGCAGGCGAATTTCAAAATATTTCATGATGTGATTGATTTTGTGTTTAGAAGTGTTGTCTGTTGCGCTTAACTTCACTTAGAGATTTAATATCCTGTTCATGTCAGTCTTTATATCAAAGTTGTTAAAACAATTGTTTTGCAGAAACTCAATTTTCATTCTTGACCTCAGAAACAATCGACCAAACCATCCCACCGCATGGTTCATTTAGTCTTTTGATCTTATCACACAATCTTCCTCATTAGTTTGGTGTTTGGAGTTTGAGCAGCTGATGTCTTGTGGATGCTGAAATTTGTATGAATATTTTAAGGACCTATTTTCCATCCTGGTTTAAAAGTTTGTTTTTGACCTCAGAAACAACAGTTCTTTTTTTCTTGATTTAATTAATTGTGACATAATTTCTAATGGTTTAAGGCTGAACTTGTGATGTATATCGTCTCTGATACTAGTTTATTATATAGGAAACTATGCATAGACCTCGTAATGATCCTCATAGTTTTAAAACGGGAGCTGGTTTATCAATTTGCAGTTATCCAATCCAATTGTTTCAAATTCATTTATATCATCCATTTGGCTTCCCCTTCGAGAAGAAAACACATTTTTTTAAAGGGCATAAACAGACTTTTTTTTTCTATGACAGTGTTACATAAGTGAATATCTGCAGGTCAAACACCACCACTACGCAGTAATGAGTTTTAAAAACCTGTCAGCTTTAATAACTCCCCGCTCTGAGCACAGAATACACACGCTATGGAAATGACACACACTATCAATATCAGGTTACAACAAACACTACTGTTGTATTGAATATGACAGATGCAGTTTTCTCTGGAACAGGAACTCGCTGCCATTTCATAAGTTTGAGATGGCCCGAAGAGGTTGAACATGCTTGAGGGCTCTTTATGGTCACATTTGGCCATAAATCTGTCACTTGCTTCCTCCCAGTAGTGATGTTGCTTTTAAAACAGTATTGAATGTTGTTCATAATCCGGCTCCTGTTATCTGGCCAGAAATCAAAGTTTTTAACTAAAAGCTTGGAAGAGAATCAGAGGTTTATGAGTCAAAATGGAGTGATAACTGATATAAACAAGCACAGCTTTCCCACCTTGGTTCACTTGCTCCACACCTGTTGTTGTGAGCGATCGTAATCGAGTCCGAGAGTCATGACTGGTTTAGATCATTTGTTCACCGCGAGGCGTTTGCGGAGCAAAGGTTGGTGAGGTCGCCGGATCCGGTGCAACGCATCGAGTCATGTTACAGTGTTTTCTAAGCTGCTCTCTTTGGGTTATTTCCTTTTTTTCTTTCATATAAACTGTGTGGATTACAAAAAACAATAAACCAATTATCCAGCGTTACGGGATCACACAGTCGGTTATGTTGTTGTGTTTATTAGCATTTAATTTACTTGCTCTGCCTATATTACATAATTTAGATGATTTATGTTTGCGGCAAAACACACTTGCATGGTTGCTTCTCTGTCTGTGTTTGGTACGTGCTCCATTGACTGTCCCGGGTCACAGTGGGACGCCAGTGATTGAAGCTGAGTTGAGAGAAGGGACAGACAGAGGGGGTGGGGGGGTGTGGACGTGACATCCCCAGCTGGCCTGTGACATCACTCCAGTGGGGACAGGAAGTAAGGGAGCTGGGAGGGTAGGGTACAGTAGGTGACATCAGGACTCTGTCTGGGTCTCTTGGTGCTCCAGCTGGGTAAACTAGACATAGAGAGAGAGCCCCCGATCCCACCCGCCCATCCGTCGACCCCTCCATCTCCAGCCTTTGTCTCCAGCCCACCAACCCTTTCTTCGACCCTATACGTGTGTGCATGGACTCTACCTGCCCTCTGTGACTCACACACTTATAATGCCATGTGTTTCCTCATGCAGTCTCCCCTTTATCTAACTCTCTCTTTCATGTGTGTGTGTGTATTTTTGTTTGCGTGTGTGTCTGCTCCTCATCCGCTCGCTCTGACCTCGAATCTCCGTTGAATGTGATCAAACAGACCCCCCCAATGGCTTACATGTAGACTCACATATACAGTATATGTGCATGTACATGAGTAATTTGCACTTTTCTTTCTAAGGACAGACCCAAGTGAAGTTAAAACCTGGTTAGGGGCCAAAAGCCACCAGGAGGCCCCCAGACAAACAGGAGTGGGTTGCAACCAGCTCATGATATCAAGATGTTTTATTTGTCAGAGAAAATTTTGAGATCATAACAAATAATAGATCTTGGGAACACTGTTCCTAACTTTGGGATTATGACAACACATTTTTTTTGGCTGTGTTAACAAATTTGTGGAATTTGATTTGATGATTTGGGAGAAACAAACAGCACATTTTGGCGCAACTAAAACAAATTTGCAGATCATAACAAATTAAGTTTGGTTGCCCAATAAGAAATAAAGGTGATAATCTCATCTGGATTATAACAAATAATAGATTTTGGTATAGTAACAAGACATATTCGGTGTGCTATATTAAGATGGCAATAAATCAATTTTGTTTGTGCCATAAGAAATAACAGTGGGAATAGATGCATTGTCAACATTTTCTTGGAGCCCCAGAAAGGCTTGGTCCAGCCTTGTCTAAGAAGATATACGACAGGAATTTGTTAGCAGCCCAGTCATTGTTTCAAAGTAATGAAAAAATGTGCTAAAAATGTCAATCTATATACAAAATAACAACAGTGTAAAGCATTGCATGTTATGTGCAATAAAAACTACAAGAAAGACAGTGATATGATTGTAAAAATGTATCTTACTGTGTTTTTGTCCCATTTTAACCTAAATGTATGTTTGCATGAAAAGTGTCGAACAAAGAAATCTTTTTATGCCGAAACCTCAAGCTGAGCTGAATGTACTGAATCATTGGTGTCACTGAGTGAGTCGGCAGCTTCTTGCACAAGAGCTGTGATGTGCAGTGTGTTATCTAGCTACCTAACAGACCATGAAAGCCAAAGAAACAATGATGCAATAACTGGTTACTATATATTATATATATATAGTTTTTAGATTTGCACAGAAGCAAACGAGACAATTCAAATCAGCATCAACTGAAGTGAAGACGAAAACGTAACGTAAAACCCCGGTTATTGATGTCCACAAGCAGATGCATAAACGGAGTATTCGCAAATCTTCACTTTGGTCAGAGGTTTTTAAAAGAATCGTTTTTAATGCCATAAATCTGCACTTTCATGTGGATGACAGGCCAAATCGTAGAAAAATATCTTCGTTTTGTGAGATAACCTGCTACGTGTGGACAAGGCCTGAGTCTTTATGTCACAGTGTTATGAATGTGTTTGCATAGTGGTGCTCACACTGGTGTGTGTTTGAATGGTGATGCAATCGTTTAATGTAAAAAAAATAATAATCACAAACTACACAGTCAGTGTACAGGAATCTTTGAACTGCACTGAACTTTGTTTTTCTCATTTTGAAACAAGGGTTTGCAAGTTAATCTCGTTTTTATTAAGAACTTTAATAGAGTTCGAAAAGCACACACACACACACACACACACACACACACACACATACTGTTCTATAGGTTTATTCCTGTGATTACAGAGAGAGAGTGAGTGAGAGTGTGCGGGCTGCCAGTCACACTGAGCAGTTGGCCGTTGGTTTGCACATCTCCGCTTTGAATGTGAAACACATGTTAATGTGTGGGTGGGAGTCAAGAGAATAGAGGAGAGGGTATCCATGTCTCAATATGAAAACGCCCTGTCTGCCCATCTGCAGGAACATTTAATAAGACTTGAACACCAGCAGACCTTTTTTCCATCCTCTCTCTCCCTCTCTCTAGCCTCGTGCTCTCGTTATCTTTGATCTCCAACTCTGATTCTTTCCTATGCAAATTAAGTTTGTTGGAAACCGAGAAAAAAAACGGGGGGTGTTTCAGTACAGTTGTGAATGTTTGTGCCTGTGTAATGTTTCGCTTTTCGCTGTACTTTCTCTGTTTGTTTAGGTGTGTAAATGTTTGCGCAATGAACTGTACTATCTGTCAGATGGTATAAGATCTCTACTACGTACTTTACGTTCCACCTATGTTTGTTTGAGAGACGTGTTATTGTGTGGTTGAATGTGCAGGAGGGGGCTGAGTGCGTGGCAGCCCCTGGCCTACCCCCCTCAGTGCTCTGGTCTGTGTCTCGGGACTCTGCAGTGGGTTTATGATGTCTGGCAGAGAGTGTAGAGAGTGCAGATGGCAGGAGCTAGAGAGAAAAGGAGGGAGGGAGGGAGGGAGAGGTGTGTGGTTGCATTAATATGGTCTGCAATTCTCATTAGCACTAATCAGGGGCTTCCTGTACCGGGAGGAGCATGAGTTCACCTTCTCAAGTACCCCAGCACCACACACACACGCATACACACTTTCCGAAAACATAACACACACCAGTAGTTATGCACACCCACCTGCACACTCCCCTTCAATCCCACTGGCTCCCTCCCATCCCTCTCTTCCTACACACTGAACACTGTAGGTCCATCTCTGTGTCTCTGTTTCTGCCCCCTCACTCTGACCATGTATCCCTCTGTTTGTTTGGCTCCTCGCGCTCTGAAACTGGCCATAAAATAAGTTGGAAGGAACTGCAAGCAACTGAAAGTGGAGCTTTTTCCACTCTCGGGGGTGACTTACCATATGCTCGGAGTCACGTGAGACCTGGGCGAAGAGTTCACTCTCCCTCAGAAGGGCCCTCGTCCCAACGTGAACTCTGAGGGGTCGTGAACTTCAAGCTGGAGCGCAGAGGAACTGGCACTCGGGCTGGAGATTGACATAGCTAGTTGGCATAAAGGTAGCGCAAATCACATCCTGGAATGTGGAGCACAATGACACACACGCCCGAGCAGTAAATCATTTGCTGACATTGGCATATTGCAGGAAAAAAAAAAAAAAGCACTTAAGTCTGACAGGAATCAAGTCATCTGCATGCGCACAAAAGTGTGTAATACCATCTGTGACCGTTTAGCAGCTCGGAGCCTGTGTGGCCATGATGGCATGTGGAATCTTTGGGCAATATGTTGACCACAGAAACAATAGAAACGAGATTCCACAATGAAAATGTCATAAGTACCCTCGCCCCTTTTCCTCTCCCCCCCCTCCCATCCCTTCCTCTCCTTTCTCCCAAGTTTAAAAGAGCCCCGGGGTAAGATAAATTGATGTATTTAAGATGTGGAAATCAGATATTGAAATCTTTGCCCTCACCATCCTCCCCCCCTTCTTCCCCTGCTTCTCCCTAAACCCCAAGCCTCCCTCACCCCCCTCCCCTTTCCCCCTGCACTGCTGCTCTCTTTAATAGAGTTTAATAGTGCACAGGGAGACAGTGTGATAGATAGACTGAGAGAAACTGAAGAGATTTGGTTCAAACTTGGGTTTTTTTTCCACAGTGCACATTTTGTGTCAAATCTTTTTTTTTTCTTTTACTGTGCCCTGGGCTTTGCAATTGATAGCCTCCTCAAAACTCAAGCACCACCACCCTCCTCCTCCTCTTCTTCCCTCCGCACCTTCCCACCCCACTGAACCCTGGCCAGCCACAGCTGCTTGACCAGATGTGAAAGAGAAAGAAAGGGAGGAGAGGGAGAGATGGAGGACAGGGAGAGGCCACCTCCTGCGGGGAATGAGGACTGAAAAGGAGAGAGAAGGAGGGGATGGATGGGAAGGAGGGAGAGGGAAAGTTACAGAGAGGAGAAAGGAGGTATAGAGAATGGGAAAGATGGAATAACATGGCTGGTAATTAAATGTGAGAGAGTGAGCATAGAGCATAAATTACTCTTCTTTAGACAGTACCTGGCCTTGTCATTACAGACCACCTACCCAGACCACATCAGGACCCAGTGTCGGTCATCACACGAACCCGAATTCATTATTTCTGCAACCTCTTTTCACAGCTTTAGTGATTACTGAAGAACCAAATAAGAACAAAGCCCTTTAAAAAGTGACCAAAACAAAATGGTCTACAACATTTTTTGCAGCTCGGTCTGCAGGTTAGCAGAGTCCACATGTATCCAGGCTTCTCCATGGGCAGAGCTGATTTATGAAGCAGCTCAGCTCTCCAAGCCCCGAGTCCGCGCTCACACCGTACTCCTGGGGGCTGTCTGATTAGAGATGGGGGAGAGAAACCATGCGCTCACACACCCCGCCATTTGGTTCTCATTACACACATGTACATGCACACACCCAGAACACACTCACACCCTCACACATGCACACTTGAGCAAACACACACACACACAAAGATGCAGATGCAGACTTGTGCAATCTCAAGCACGCAGTGCCATTCCTAATTTACCTGTGTGTTGCGAAATTGGGCATTGGCAGATGTAGCGCTGGATAAATGGAGCAACAGTGAAATGAAGGAAAGGGAAACAAAAATAAAGCAACGCTATTAAGAAAGAATGCAATGCACTTCTCAAACAATATTTATGATGCATATTTGACTAGATTCCTGATATAAAAGCATAAACAATGTTCTCCTCCGCCTCTAAAGTCCTGAAGTCTAAAGTTCAAATCCACTTTGAACTTGTCGCACTTCTCCTTTTTCTCCATCTCCTTCTTTTCTTTTTACAACACTGTGGTCTGTCCAATAAAAGCAATAAAATAATGTAGGCTGAACTGGCCTCTCTCCTTCATTTATTTTCTGCTTTTGCAGCCCACAGATGGGCGGATAGTGTAAAAGGTGCCATCAGACTGGTGGTGTGAACCCCCAACCCAATTTTGTGCATTTTCAAAAAAAAAAAAACTGGTAAAAAAAAAAAAACAAGATGGCACCCCATGCTGTTTAACACAAGTGTTAATATGAGAGGACTGTAAACACTCGGCTGTAATCACAGAGCACAGCATGTGGTCGCTTGGACTGCAATGAGATGAGGAGATGCATGTGTTAAAGGTAGGAATGAGACAGCCTGAGGGGCGCAAAGGCTAATTTACTGCACAGAATGTTGATTTTAACAGCTGACCAGTGTTTGACAACCCACGCAGGGTGTGTGTGATCCGCTAAAGTCTCTGTTGTGTTCTGGATCATGCTCCATTTGCAGCATGTCATTAAAAGCTTGTTAAAAATCTGTTCGCCGAGCGTCTCCCTCCAGGATGACCTATGGAGGCGCCCTGTCCCGACTCAGGTTGTGATGTCCCCTTCTCAGACCTCTCTCGAGTCTCAGACAGCACCCTCCCTCCTCAACGCCCCCAGACTCTTCCGGTCTTTGCTCCCACCCCGACACCTCACCCCGACGTGGCATCAGACTCCAGCAATGGGCGGAAACACTCTACACACGTAGCTTCGCTGTGTTGTGCCCCTCGCCGGGTCAGGGACATGACGCTGGAGGTCTGATGGGTAAACCAGATGCACAAATAGACAAACACACCCAGAGTACCAGACTCACATTATGCACATACAATAAAGACAATACATCACAGCTACAGTCCTGCTGAGCATGGTGGAAGAAGAGGGTGGACAGAATTTGATAAAAAGAAATTAATTTAAAAAAAAAAAAGAGAACAACAAAGAAACCCAATACAGATGAATTTTCCTCAATATATAACATATATGTAATGTATATAATAATTTAAGTTTTCTTGATATTCATCCATTTTTGATCAATCTTGGAATCAATCTTGGAGCAACTAATGTTTTAGAGTAGCATAAGATCAACTGTGGTGAGACTGCAGAATATTAACTAGATACTAGATATAGTTTGGTATTTGTTGTATAGATATATACAGTATATTTAAATGTATCTTTGGTCATATGTCTTTGTGTGTTTATGTGTATCTGTGTAATGTTTAAAAGTGTTTTATTAACTTGCATCATTTAATGTATTTATTATTAGTAATATCCTTAAAAGTAAAATAATTATCACAACCCATTTTATTGATATTTTAGTAAAGACAATGTGGTATATTTCAAGTTTTCAAGAAGCAGTTCTTGCAACTTTTATTTTTTTAAATTAAACCTTCAACACTTCTGAAACACGTAAAGTAAATCTTGCACTGACACAACAACATCCAGGTCTGCTACTGTTCTTGGTGCCTCTAAGACAAAGAATGTGTGTGGTTTATCTATCAAAGCACCTGTTCAGGAGGTCGCCATCCGTTCGGCCATGGTCCCGAGCGATCGTGCAAGTGTGAAGAGAACAATGAGGTGGACAGAAGTGGATGAGAGGATTCTGCAGGGGACGTGGTGGAGACAGATCACCCTCACTCTCCGAGGGGGTGTCGCTGTCTGACAGGAAGTGAACTCAGCGCTGGACGTGTGTGTGTGTGTGTGTGTGTGTCTGTCTGTGTGGCCAGGTCCGCACCAGCAGGTCAGGGCTGTACAGCCAGCAGGAAATGACCCAAAACATGCACACGAAGATTTAACCCCATGTGTACCGTCTCATCTTCTCATCTGAGGCTCATAACTATCATCACTTCTACTGTCAGTAGAGATTTGAAAAGAGTAGTAAACAAGTGTGTTTGTATCTATACAATTATTAGTATTATTAATTAATTAAAAGTAAGCACTAAAGTACCTTTTTGTGACTATGGATTCAAAAAGTACAGTGGCTTTGCCTTTCTGCCCAAGTAAAGTATGGATTTATTGATAGAAAATGAGTAATAATCAAATGTTAGCTGGATAATGATGTAACCCCTGGAAGTGGATGAAGTAACAAACTGTATACGTGAGCATCCAAATCCATGTAAGAATATTTGGAATACTTGAGCGGAGGTGCTCTAAATTTAGCTTCCCCTTGACTTTCCCTCGCCCCCTCCCAACACTTCTGCCTTCCAGTCTGGAACAATGGACCCCCTATGTCCCTCCCCCATCCTCCTCCCCACCCAACACACACACACACACACACACACACCCTGTGCCATTATTGGATGTGCTACCTCTCCCTATTTAGTTGTGTGTGCTTGGAGTCCATCTGGCCTCTGGAGTCCCATAAGGAAGAGCCAAATGCTTCGCGGCTCCTGTGCTCACTTCTGTGGCAATGGGGACACTCTGCCTCGGCGGACAGGAAGTGACTCTCGGGGGCTGAAGGAATTCTCAGACGGCGAGCCCTGACTGACGTTATGGGGGCAGAAATATGCCATTGGAACCTGGCGTACGACATTTTTGGACAGGATATCACTGCCTGTCAGCAGACACGTTTACATCAGTCTTGTCCAACTCTGAGTGACCTATTAACTCATCAGGTTATGTAAGCAGCACTGTGAACGTCCAAAAGCACAATGCGTCAGCTTCGTCTACCTATCTGTGTGTCTTCATCCTGCTGCCACTCTGGAAGGGCATGGTCGTCTACAGTAGCACACAAACAGGAGTTGATGGGGTGATCCGAGGTTCATCCTGTTTTGGTGTGCGGCCGCAACCTTGAAACATGTCATTTTCCTGGAGCGTCTTGGTAAAAACAGATGGCTGTTATCATCTGGGTTTGTGAGGAAGCCTCGCTGGCAGCTCATTAGTTCATCCTCATTTTCCTGCTTTCTCCTCGTCTCTCAACTAATACTGCAAACACTTAACATTCATTTTCCCCTTTTGTTTCTTTTTAAAAGGAATAGTTTAAAATTAGGTTAATTTGCAGCCTTGCAGACAGATAGAAACCATTATCACGTGTCTATGATAAATACAATGCCAGCAGCCACAAACTGTGAACAGGGGCAACAGTTGGCCAGGATCTGTCCAAAGGAAACAGAATCCAGCAGCTCTGAAGCTCCCTAATTAATACGATACATGTTTAGTCTGAATATGAAAAATTAGTGTTTTACGGGGAGTTTCACTATTTGCCAAGACCAGTAACTTCAACTTGCCTGGCAACTGTTAGGGCCAAGAAATACGTTTATACACTTCAGCATTTGTATGGATCAAAATAACATGTTAATTAGTGACTTTTACAGGTATTGGCGTTTGGATTTTGGAGCCAGGATAGCTGTTTGCCTGATTCCAGTCTTTATGCTTCAGGATTACTTAACAGACACGAGGTTCGTATCAATCTTCTCATCTGACTCTCGGCAAGAAAGCGAATTTGCATGTTTCCCGAAATGTCTGAAACAATTGCTTTAGGCTTGTTATAATCCAGCAGACAGACTCACATATATGAGCTGTTTCAGCTTGTTCCAGCTCTTTGATGATGCTAAAACTGAGTAAATTATTCAAACCCAATATTCCATGTTTTTATGGCCGCACCACCCCATCAAATGTATACAGCTCTTGTGCATCATCTTATATACGTTCTTCCAAAATTCCACCTGATACATTTGGTCTCTTTGGAAATTTGAATATAAAATAAAGTTCTGTATGTTTTATGCATTTAGAATAACTGATGCCCTCCTCTGTCACCGTCCTCTTCGTCGTACACTCTCCAGCCACTTCCTCTTTCTCCATGTTCTGCTCTCACTGTACAAATGTGTGTATGCGTGTCTAAAGCATGTGTGTCAGTGTCCATCTCGCCGTGGCAGCATTCCAGTAAAACCGAGCCAGTGAGGGGTCTCTGTCTCACATCCCTCTTCAATCAAACACAAACACACACGTCCGGCCAGCCTGGCCCACGCTATCTTTCCCTGCCTCCGAGTGCCAGATGCACACACCCTGCGCTCTCCCTCTTTTGCTTTCTCCTCCTCTTCTTCCAAAATTCCTCCTCTGCCTCCTCTCTCTCCTCTGCTTGCTTTTCCTCCCCCACCTCCTCCTCCTCCAGTTCAGCACCCCTGTGCATCACATTGTCTCCCGGCTCTTCATCTTTCTCCACTTCCTGTGTCCTGCTCCTTGTGCCCCCTGCACCCCCTCCTCCTTCCTACCCCGCTTCTCTGGGCTTCTCTCTCTCCTCGCGACGTGACTTTTAGCACAGACATTGGGGCCGCTGCCAGTAAACCGGGGCAGAACTGGCTGAAGATGTGCACTCGCTCGCTGTGGTGTCCATGTACGAGTTGGACTCTGACATATGCAGACGGACACCTCGACACAGAGACAGATGAAGTTTACACCGATGCAGATTTGGTGTCTTTGCTTCTTCCAATCCATGTACAGACAGGCCTCATGTTAAAGAAGTTAACATTGTGGGAAATAGTCTTATTCGCTTCACTCATATATGTCCATTAAATATAAATCTAGATGGTTAAGTTAGCAATAAACAGCATTAGACAGCACTCTCTACTAATATTATCAGGCTAAAACATCAAATAAGGGATTATTTGAGAAAAGGTTGTCTAATCTCTCCTTTAGAGTTTTGTGTTTGAAATTCACTTTTATTTATTGGGAGCCTAATTTGCCTTTATATCCATTATACCGCAAAGCTTCACTTGAAAACAACATGTACCAAAGCCTGTTGCTTCGAGTTTTACTTTTATGACCTAAGTTTCTCCACTTCGTACCACTAACAATATTTATAACTGAAATGGGCATTGGGCTTATGACTCATGACTTTTTAAAGTGATCGTGAGAATGAAAGAAGAACCAGATTTCCCCGAAGAAAGAAAGAAGGAAAGAAAGACAGAAAGAAAGAAAGAAAGAGACGAGCTGCAGCTGGTACAGGAAGTGAGGATGATGCCAGTGGAGGGCATGAGAGTAATCAGCAGAGCCTTCTCACAAGAGACACCAGAGTTTAGTCCACACACACACACACACACACACACACACATACACACACACGTGGCATGATGAAGCCTGGTTGTCCAGACATGTTGTTGTGTGTCTGCATGTGTGTGTGTGTTTGCAAGTGCTATCAGGAGGTCGAAGATGGAGACAGAAGACGTCGGACCATCCCTCTCTCTGTGTTTACACTCAGTCTAAACAGCCGACCAGCCACTGAGGCTAATGGGGTTCTAATCTACAGCTGGACGACACACACATGTCGTCTTGTGAGCTTCTCAAGCAGACCAATAACCTCTCGGTGCCACGTGCATTTTTGAAACACTCTCACTCTTTTTAAAATCTACTTTTTTATACATTTTACTGTATGTAATGGAGCTGGAGTGCACGGACACAACATATTTTTGGTGTTGTTTTTTTTTCATTTACATTACATTCATTTGGCAGACACTTTTTTTTCCAAAGCAACTTTTCACCCACATTTGAAGCAACATGGAGTTCGGTGTCTTGCTCAAGGATATGACCAACATGTGGACAGATTAAACCACCAACTTGACAATTAATCAGCACCCCACCTGAGCTGCCACAGTTCACCACTTCCTCCTGTGTGTTGAAATGAGGCATTTGTGAAGTTTCGTGTTTACACATAAATGAACAGATACACACAGTGAGACACTAAGAGAGAGAGATGCACAAACATACAGAAACCACACCCTTGCTTTCTTCTCACCTTTAGAGTTCAAGTATCAACACCCATCCACTGTGCACAAATGAACCCACATACTGTATGCACACACACACACACATGCGCACAAAGTGAAAGTGATGAAGCACTTCATAATTTATTAGCCTTGTCAAACTGAACAGAATACTAATGGACTGCTTTTGAGTGTGTAACTCCATGCTGGTAAGGTAATGGACACCCTGTTCTTAACAGCTCAGTGACATAAGGAAACACACACACACACACACACACACACACACACACACACACACACACACACACACACACATACATTTGTGCCCAGGCTCAGTCTCTGCCTGAGAGAGCGTCACCAAACACAAAAGCGTCAGCAACAGATCCGGCAGTCTCACCTTCACACTTTGTGTCATATGCAGCACACATCTCGCTGCCAACGCTTACACATGAAGTCACTCTCATTAAATTAAAGGTCACACAACGTCTATAGGCCTAACACACAGCGCCTATGTGACTTCTACCGTAACACACACTTAGTAGATCACCTTTTGAACTACAGTTTGCATGCCAGCTCATTAGTTTGTTAAGCTTTTTCCCCTCCAGGCCTGCAGCAAGAAGGCTTTCTCTACCCTAATAGATAAAGATCTCATTATTACCTCTAATGTTTGGGCTGCCTGTATTCATATGTGTGTGTGCATGTCATCAAGCCAGGCTGGCCGTCAGCCCCTCTCCCCCAAGGCCAGGCACCTTTGTCCAGGCTTGTCTGGTGCTGGATGTGCAAAATTTATGATGTAAAGTCCCTGTTTGGTTTTCTGTGTGTGCTTCTTCCTGTTGCTTCCAGCATTGGTGAAATTCATGACGCTCTTATACCAGTTTCTATTATCACCACGTGGGCTGGTATGAAACACCAAGCTCCTGGAAAGTTTAGCTCATACTTGAGATCAGCTTATAGGTGTTCGGGGAATCCTGATGCACAAAGGCTGCGCTGTTTTTACACTTATATGCCTGTTTCTTCAATATTATATCTGCATGCTTTTTGTTTGATAAAATATGTGCAGCAGCAGAAAGAGTAAATGCATTGTGTGAGCTGAGAGAAACAGGATGGGTGGATTTGTCAGGGCAGGTGCCCACATGTTAGTCAATCTGCAGGCAGGATATTGCACTGGCACAGACGTGCAAACACACACACTGCCCACAATATACACCCTAGTTGTCACCCGGGGCCCCTCAGCAGCTGAAGCAATACTTCCTCCTCGTACTTCTCTTGACCCTGCTCTGCTTCTCACACTGTCTTCAGCTCTCTTCAAATCTGAGTTCATCTTTGCGACACAGCCAAACCACCCAGCACCATCCTAATCCCCCTAGTCACTCACAACAACACATGAAGTCACCATGTTTGAGCGCCACTTCCTCTAAACTGTTTATTATCAAATTAAATTTTATACAAGCCAATGACATATGATTTAAGTAGTCTTCTAAAGTTTTGGCTGCCAGTGAAGGTAAACCAGTAATAACCGCTCACATATTATATTCATGTGACTCTTTCATCAGGCATGATAAAGTGGAAGTTTCTACTTCAGCTTAAAGTGAAACTTTGTGAGTTTTGATCAGCAGCCACTGTGGACACGAGTGTCGATGCCGAGATGATGACACGTTAACTGAAATTTCCCTTAATTTCCTAAGATTCCCTTGAGTCACTTGCTTTAAAGGCATTGTCTGCGATGATGCAAAAGCATTGTGTTACAATTACAGAAATAAAGGCGATTAAAAAAAATCAGTTGACTGCATCAGTATTTTCAGTCACACAGATGTTTCTTTCTTTTTTAACATTGGCTGTCATTAGCCACCATAAGCTACCGGTCATACCAGACCAAGTGAGGTCGTAGCAGCAAAACTGCTTAGCAATAGAGACAAATTAACTCACAGTGCGACAGGTTATTTTAGCATCTTTCAGCTTGTTGTTTTGGTTTTCCATCTGTCTGTTCAGCACCAAAAGGCAGACTGGGTTTTGACCAGAAACACAACCAATGTTAATGCAAATGATTCTCTGTATCTGCTGGATGTGTAAATAGGCAACTGCTTACTAACATATCCAACATGTACAATAATAAACAATAAGATAACTTTAGATTATATAGTTTTAACTATTGGTGGTAATTTGTCAATATTGTGTTTTCGACTTGTTACACTGCCCATAACATGACGAGAAAGGAAATCAGTTAATCAGCTTCATACTTTTAATTTGTAAAAGGAAAGTTTTTATTTCAAAACATGAACAAAAGGAAATGTCTTTTTTTTTTGTCATTGTACTTTGGGAATAACATGCTGCCACATGTATTGCACCTTCTAACACTTTATTCTACAGTGATGTTTTAATGGACCTCATAAGATCTTATTGTTCTTCAGAAATCCAAGAACAGTTTTTATGGCTGTTTTTGGCCTCCATCTACCACAGCAGGTGAACTACATTGGGTATCAGGGCAAAATAATAACTCTGACACATTACTTAACCGTATGCATACTTGGCTGTACGGCTCAGCTGCATTATATCTCAGCGTTTTTCAACTTGTCAAAAGCAGAACTAGCCATAACACCAGAGTATCACCAGGGAGTAATGTTGGGAAATGAATTCAGAGAAAGGAGGAGAGGGAGCGAGTACCATATGTGGGTGAGAAACATGTTCTCATACAGGCTGTTTTTCTTTTGTTTCAGCTGTGCGGCCCCACCTTAAATGAGGACAGGGAGAAAGGGAGCGCACTGGACAGAGGAGGAGAGGGGAGAGGTAGATGGGAATTCATTGAAGAATTGGGCATAATGTGCTCTGGGCAGTCCCCGACCCAGCTGTTTTCCATTCAGTGGGAGTCCAAGCAGTGAAATGTAGCAGGGGTGGGATAGAGAGGCAGAGAGAGGAGAGGAGAGGAGGAGGAGGGAGGCTGTAAAACATGGCGTGAGACACAACATGAAGAGGTCATGATGATGGTCGTTTAAGTGGACTGGTGCGGCTCCCTTTTCTTTCCCTCTGTGTTTTCCCCTTTGTCTCACACACTAAATAACTGTGGACTCATTCATCGCGCTTATCACACCAAACCTCACTCCCTCTAAAGGAATGAGAGTTGTTTGTTGATGCATGTATTTAGTATTACTTCTATTGAATCTACATCTTTTCACAGCGTGTAGGATGCACACCACTTCCTCTTTGAGTCTCTCAGTATGTGGTTTCTCCTGATCCACTGGTCAATGGGACCCTCTGATCCTAACCGAGGTACAATTAAACAAAAAGTATATGATCTATCAAAAGTAGATACATGGCCACATTCATCCAAGACTCAAACTAAAAGATGTTTGACATATTCAGTTCAGATAATGGTCACTATTTTGCTAACCATAGAGGTATGAAAGCTGCAACCTAACCAGCAGCAGATCAAGCTGAGCTCTTGAAATTCAGTCATTGTTTTCACACCATACAACCCATGGGTGAAGTTCTAATTGTCATCATATATTCATTTTGTGTCATGTTGATTTTCCCTGTTTTGTTTGTGGCTATTTGTCTTGCTAATCCACCCAAAATGCAGGAGAGGGTCAGCAGACAGAATCAAAAGCAGAAAATAAGAGAAGCTGTGACAAAGGAACAGGCAGACAACTAAACAGAGGCTGAATTCAAAACCGGACTAAAATACAAACTAAACTGACGAGGGGATGAGGTGCAGGTGGAGAGATGGGCGGAGAAGCCCAGGTGAGGGGAATGAGGTGATGAAACTGCAGAGCAAGAAAGGAGCTGATTGGCTGAGGAAAACACTGGGCTGGGCCAATGAGGTTGATGCAAGGCAGGTGTGCAGCAAGAGCAGAGCAAGGAGAGAGGAGGAGGGAGAGCTGCTGAACTATCTTGCTCTGGTTTGAAAAATTTACTTGAGAGCAAAAAACCACAGACATCAGAGGAACAGGAAATTAAGACATCTCATCCTTTTTCATGTCACTGAATGAACCCAACTGCATATTATACTAAAACTGTGACTGAACCTTCTTTTCAAATGTTAAACATTGCAATCTTTTTGACAGTTCCCGAGCAACTTAGTGAAACATGAATGATGGCTTCTTTTTTTACAATGACCACATGTTGAATATTATATTAAATAATACTCAATAATAATTAAAAGCAGCATCAGGCCTATGCTTTCGGGAATTGTACTGAAGTCGCAAAAGTCCAAAAATACAACCCTGATTCCAAAAGAGTTGGGACACTGTGTCATAAATAAAACAGAAAGCACTAATTTGCTAATCCTTTTTGACATATACTCAATTGAAAACAGTACAAAGACAATATATTTAAGGTTTGACCTCATCAACTTCATTGACTTTTGTAAATATCTGCTTATTCTGAATTGAGGTCAGCAACATGTTTCAAACAAGTTGGGACAGGAGCAGCAAAAGACTGTGAAAGTTGTGGACTGATGCAAAAACACCTGTTTGGATCATTCCACAGGTAAACAGGTTCATTGGTAACAGGTGATAGTATCATGATTGGGTATGAAGAAAGGGGCATCCTGGAAAGTTCACAGTTTAAAAGCCAGCATCTGTGGGAAGAACAGGAGGAACTTGCATATCTTCGAAGGCACCATTAATGCTGAAAGGTACATACAGGTTTTGGAGCAACATATGCTGCCACCCAGATGACACTTCTCCCTGCTTTTTCCTGCAAGACACAAGACATATTCTGCATGTGTTTCAACAGCATGGCTGCGTAGTAAAAGAGTGCAGGTACTGGACTGGCCTGACTGAAGTCCAGATCTCTCCAGTGTGCAATTGAAAATGTGTGGTGCATTGTGAAGCACAAAATAATGGAGACCCCAGACTGTTAGGCAACTGAAGTTGTATATCAAGCAAGAATTTGAATTTCACTTTCAAAACTTACACAATTAGTGTCCTCAGTTGGCAAAGGCTTACTGAGTGTTGTTAAAAGAAAAGGTGATTCTAAACTGCTCCTGTCCCAACTTTTGAGGAAAGTGTTGCAGGCATCAAATTCAGATTATGCTTGAATTGCTCTTTAACGACATTGCTACACTCGTCATTTCAACACACGCTTCCTAATCTCTTTCCTTAGTGCTGACAGCGGAGGCACTGCAGTGTGACTGTGCGCGCAGACATCAGAGTCCCTCAGAGTTTAAATGACTTTGCTGTCAACACCTTTGCCCTTCTCATGTCCCATCTACTCCACATCTGAAGCACCGGGTTACACAAATATCCAGTCCACTGGAAGCCCACCAATTATCCAGCTCATCTACTCATGTTTTATCCGATCAATCCTATTTAGGGTGGAAAAGGTCTGAAGCCTCTCCCATCATACATTGCTCACTGCTCCACTGCTGAGCGAACACAGACAGAAACATCTCACATTCATACCTGTGGACATTTTCATCTGACTTGTGCCAGGAAACCTACACAAACACAAGCTGAACATGGAAGCAGCAAACAGAAAAGTCAGTATTTCTAACAGAGAAGGGAGTGGAGGCTCTGTGGGATGGTGGCGTGACCCCGGTGCCCCTCCCCCTTGACATTACCAGGATGAATCAGGGTACCCACTGTTCGACACCAGACACCTCAGACCTTTGCCATTTAATATGTGATGCCTTCAAGTGGCAGACAGACAAGGAAGCAGGCCTGCTGGGAAAAGCTCTCCTGGTCTGTCAGTATGAGCAGAGGGCACTAAGGTTTCTAACAAGTGGCCCTGAATTGGAGATTTTTGAAATTTTTTTATTAATCTTTATTGCATCTTGGGCTTTATTCTCATATTGTGCCCATCATTTGTGGTTATGGTAAAATTGCACTTGGAGCACGCAGCTACAAAGTCCAACAGGGCTCGCAACTCATAGTTAGCATAGTTCGTGGAGAGAAAAGTTCCATCACAGTTTGCAGACTGATATTCTGGTTCGACTGTGATCCACTGTGCTTACTTACTCACTCGTGCACACATATGGTTTACTTGTGCAATGAGGCATGAATACCAACATTACTAACTAAAAAAAAGACAACTAATACATTTGAATGAGGCCAGTCTGTTGATGCAGAGAGCTCTGGCAAAAAAAAAAAGCAAAGTCTCCCAACAAAAAGGTTGAACCAGGCTCAACTGCCACTGAATTAGCCAATCAAATACACACGTGAAAATATTCCTGGTCGTACTTTGTAACACCGTTTCTAATGTTATACTTCGCAATTGTTGCAACAAAAGATAAAATAATTGCCTCTATGCAAACTTTCCGGAGTTGTAAAATCCTGTCTCAGAGTGTAAATAAGCCTTTAAACAAATTAATCTGTCACTTAAGCTGGACTTCCTGTATCATATTTCATGTCACACCACCAACGCAGCCCCTTGTGATTTTTTAACGTAGGTCTATTTTCAGTCTCAACGCCCACTTAGGCCCAAATAAACATGTTTAGATAATCTGACTAAAGTACACTGATCTCATTGCTGATAGAAGTGACAAGTTCATTCCTGACCTTGGAAACACTTACGAGCTTGAAAGCTCCGGAAAAAGTTTGTAAGTAGACTTTGAGTTTTCTTTGTTAATAATAGAAACAGTGTGAAGGCCACCAACTTCGAAAATAAAGGCCACGCATAATAAACTGGAATTTTCCTTTAACTCAGAGAAAAGTGTTCCTGCGTTCCAGGTTTAGGAAAAGAGAATGAACTGAGACATGTGATGAATGTCACGCTGTTCCTTTTGTTTTCACCTACTGTTCAAACAGCCTCAAGCGGATGATGTCTTTCATTACACCTGGTGAATGTGATCTCTCAGGAAGCACCTCAAGCTCATGAATGCTGATGATTTACAGCACCTGAGAGAAGAAATGCTAATTTGTTTAATGTCGAGAGGTAATTTTTGGCACGTTGCTTGATTCATATCAAACATCTGGAAGGCACTATGATTTCTTATGTGCTGGTGATAATAAGGCGATTTTCACACATTGAAAAAGGATGTGAGCGAGTGTGTGTGTGTGTGCGTGTGTGTGTGTGTGTGTGTGTGTGTGTCGGTCTGGCTGGTTTTGCTCCTGCTGACAGAGTAATGGATCTGTTCATTGTTGCATGTGGACTGTGTGTGATGTATGAGATTCATTTGAAATTCTCTGTCTTAAATGAGGCACTCACATGTCTCCATATGGGAGAACATAGACTTGAAGGCGAATGTATTATAGGAAAATGAACAGAAGTTGCTCATTTTTGTGGTCATCATTGCCGTGAAATGGTCTTGATCGCGGTCTTTTGTCTCATATTTTTCTCTTAATGTGAAACCCACGTCACGCACAATAAATGTGTCAAAAACACGAATGGTTGCTATCCTGGTTGGACACTTAAAAGTTCTCTTATGGAAGATTTGGAAATGGATTAAATCTAGTGTAAAAATCAAGAAAAATATCAATTTAATCATATAAAAAAGTTTAATGGAATGTTTCTATAATAGCAATATATTTTTATGTATTATCATGTGTCCGTATTTGAATTGTATTTGCAAAAGAAAACTGAATGAAAAAAAGAATTTGACACATTTCCTTGTAAATCTGTTATGCAATTCACTTTATTGCCAAGTTGATTTTGAGTATAGTAACAAACAAAAAAACATGACATAATTCACATTGGCTTTTAAAAAAATAAAAGCCTTATCAACATGATTTTATCGAGACACCATAATTAAATGAAATTATTATAAAAACCCACAATTGAAATTTACACAAAAAAAAATTAACTATAAAACATTTTGACATGCAATAAATACATTCATTTCACTAAAGCAAAAGTAAGATCAATATTGACAATGAAATGCAGAAAATGCAAAAATACTGTTTGGTTTAATGTATTGCTTTCAATTGTTTTCATGGTATAAACCACAAAACGAAACACTGGAGATTATTGATGTTTCATGGACGTCTGCTGAAATAAGATCCACTGAAAAGTCTAATTTCCATTGTAAATCTGTGATGCACTGTATGTATTCTGTCATGCGTTTTTTTTCTTCCCATCTCTCCACAGTGACTACTGTCTGCGTGGCAGTCTGAACCTTCTTATCCGTGAACCACAACCACTCGAGCACAACCATCTCGAAACGTCACAGCCATCTTCATTAAATCATAATCCATCATTGCTTTCCTTTTTTCAAAACCAGAATAGATGTTTTGTGTGTGTGTGTGTGTGTGTGTGTGTGTGTGTGTGTGTGTGTGAGGACCCTGAGGCTCTGTAACATTTTGGTTTTAGTGTGTGTTGGGTGGAAGATCACCTTTTCTTTAATAATGGCTTTTTCTACAAGAAGTGACACTCCAAACAGAGCAGGGCAGCCTAATTAAATCTGACCTAATCTGGAGCAACAATCTGCCATCCAGCTGTGTGTGTGTGTGTGTGTGTCTGTGTGTGTGTGTGTGTGTGTGTGAGATATACAATCAAATCTTCTCCCCAACAAACTTTCGCTCTTCTAAATTCCTGCTTGTTTTGTCCTCGCTCTTTGTTTGTCTTTGAATTTAAACCTCTGGAGCAGAAGTTGTACACTGTAAACGAAAAGATTCAAGCCAAAGTCCACTTAGTCCGTCTTGTATGCGTTCAAGGTAGAGACAGAAACAGAGATCCAAGCCAAACAGATGGGAGGACGACGCGAGCGGCCAGAACCCCCTTTCCCCAGTCAACTACAAAGAGCCTACTGTGGGTCATCTGCTGATTGGGTGATAATTGTTAGGTCTGGGAAAAGGATGACATCTCTGCGGGCACGCTGACACGATCATTTACGTTAAAAATCCTTGGCGATGACCTGCAGCAGTCAACAATGAAAAGGGAAAGAAAAAATCATTTCCTCACAAGGTAATTTCCTACATGAGGGAAATGAAATAAACGAGGTGGGGGGAAAAAAGGTGCACAGACACACGGAGCAACCAGCTTTTCTTTGTTATTTACTGAAAGTTATGACTAAGGAGCACAAGTCATTTTTTCTCTCTGTTTCTGCTTCTTGTCCTCTCAACTCTTCTCCCTTACTTGTTCACTCCATCTCAGTGCATGACTTGGCTGGTGCAGCCGAGGCCCGGATCAATTGTGCAATTTCATACATGTTTACTTTACTGGCATCTTTCTGAGCATATTTTCCCCCGAACATTTCCCCTCACATTATTCTGCATTTCCTCTACAACGATATGCTGTCTTTAATCTCCCTTTGTAAGCCGTTTCTTGGCCCCGGGATCAGAATACAATAACGATGTCAGACTTTTTTTATTTGGCCCGTCATCTGCTGTATTTTAACACATGCCACAAAGTTCATTTTGGAAATTGATCAGGGCTTAAAGAAAAAGAAAGTAGCTCTTCACATAAACATTTAGACAACTGTCTTCTTCAGCATGAAAAACAGCTGGAAGTAAGTGGATCATGGGAGAGGAGGGAGGCAGCGGGCGCTGTGGGTCAGCGGTTTGTGTTGAGTGTAAGAAGAGAGAAGGGACAGAAAGAGGTGAGAAGGGGAAGCTGTGCTTTGAGGTAACAGGGGCGGTGAATGAGCGTGGCCAAGCTCTGCACTGGAGGGAGGAAGAGGAGGAAGGCGAAGGAAGCAAAGTGCCAGAGGAAAGGCAATTGTGGGACTTCTAGGGGATCATAAGAGTAATAAAAAATCACAATACAATGATTTTTCCAGAAAAGTGCAGTTCGGGGAAATAAATCTAAAGCAGCTGCTTGTAATAAAGACTCTTGAAAGTGTCAAATCTCCCCCTTGTACTTCACCCTGCTACGCTGTGGGAAAGGCGCTCAGACATGTAGATAGACAGGTGCACTATGTGGACACACACAACAGCTACACACTCACACACACACGCATACATGTTATTGCAGAATCATCGATGCTTGTTATACCGGAGGTGTGTTTGCATTGGCTGACTTGTTGGTCTCAACACCAAAATATGGTTGATTATTGATATTAATTGGCTCTAGCTTAAGTTTAAATGAGTCCTCGTGAAAAGAAATATGTACACTGGACATTAGTGGCACGTCTGCTCTCATGATTAACCACACAGATAATGGCTTTCATAACAAGGCGAAGTCAAAGTCGGTCCGAAGCTTAGCTCGACGATACAAACCGTGGAAACTACAAAGACTGTCTCTGAGTTTTGTTTTGAGCATCTGTGATGTCTGCTAAGTGCTTCAGTCCTTTTGGCACACACCGTGAAATACAATAAATGTCAAACAGCGGTATGATTGCAGATCAGGACTATTCAGCCTGTTGGAGTCACATAGGTGACCCCGGGCCTGCCGCTGCTGGTAGAAAGCTTAAAGGCATACTTTGCATTTTTTACATTCAACCCTTAAACCCTTTTTTGGTCTAAACAGGGCCACTGGAACTCGTCCAGATCATTTTTTACTTCTATACTGTTAGTGTTATAAAAGTTCAGGGCCTGGGATGGTTGACATAACTCCATTAGAAAGGAATGAAATGGCCTAAAAAAAAAAAAAAATAAAATAAAAAGATTAACCCACATCTCAAAGTTGGTGGTTCGTCTTAGTGCACTCATTTATATTTGCATTTATTCATTTTCATTATATCAATTAAAGTAACTAATAAATTGTTTTACATGCCTTAATTTTATTACTTTCAAAACATCTTCACTCAGACCACTTTGGTGGCAGCGAGGGGTTTTCTGGGTTGGTGTGTCATATAAATAACATTAACAAAGGCATATGGCATAAAACCCCCATGAGCTGAGAGGCTACACCAGTTAATTGAAACAAGACTCTTGTAATTTTACTAATTGAATCAACCACAGAGCAAAAGAAATACTCCCAAATAATAATTGATTTATATTGCAGTTTCAAGGCCTCTCATTTTAATCAGCCTTGCTCAGACTTTAAAAAAAAAAAATGTTTAAAATACAGACATATGGAGGAAACGTTTTAATGAATTCCTTGGACTAGAAGGATGCCAAAAAATTTAATCCACAACATCCTCAAATTGTAACAAAATGTCTGAATGGCTTCCTCACCGCGCAGCCCTTGAAAGCCCGAGATGTCGTATCACCGTGATACTGAGCAGAGGTTTATTCCCAAAGAGCAAAAAGGGGAAGGAAAAGAGAAGATACAGTCTACTTGTTTTCTGAATGGAGAGTTTTTAGAAGTACGAACAGGCTTTCATACTGAGACAATGGCTCGCGTCCACCCTGCTGCGTTCTCCCTGCTCCTCTCCCTCCCCATTCTCCGTCTCTCTATCTGCCTCTGAGCAGAAACACACGGCACATCCTGCTCAACACGACACACCAGCCAAAAGTTCACTTCCTGCTCCTCAGCTCTTCTCCTTCACACCAGCCCTATTCCCAGGACATGCATTAACAGCCCTTCATACGCTCAAACAGCACAGGGACATACAAACAGACAAGCAAACGCTTCCCCTTTCTATGGACGCACAGACCTTCTGTCTGTCGTACACATTAATGCGATCAAGCAAATTTTGAAACGGTGCACATCCTACAGAAATGTTCAGCCATTATCTCGCTCTTTCCTCCTGCGCAGATTTGGAGTGACAGTGGAAACAATTTGTGTTATTTTAATGGTGTAAGGCAGGGAAAAGGAGGAGACAGATTTTCATTTAAACTGAATGAGAGGGACTGAAATTCCCACGACTGACATCCGCCTGTTCCTACATTTTTAACACGTATGCACATGTTTGCGGCGCTTACTGTTAATAATGTTTCCTTTAAGCTACTTGTTACAGAATTGAAGCATCTTCCAAAACAAGCTGGCTTCCTGTGTGTTTCTGTGCATGTACGGCCTCAGTCTGACTCGCATCTAAAGTTCACTAACCTCTGGAGAAATGGGGTCAAACAACAAGAGGCTGGTTTTCATATGCTCCCCGCAAAGCCACCGCTCATCTGTTCAAGGAAGCACTGAAAATACATCATGTCTTGTGGAGACATTTCAAAACACTACACTAGTCGTATAGACTTTAATGTATGTGTGGTTGAAAGCAAAGATCAATGCCAGCAGGCTCTGCTAAAGTGTGGTTCAGAAATTCACAAACAGCCAGTTAAGATGCTACCAAAATGACTTTGCCTTATGTTATAGCAATGGAATTGGTCAGACTGACACAAGCCTCTTTGAGGAAAACACAATAGAAAATGTAATACCGCATAGTACAAATAAAAAAAAATGTTAATATCACATGTTATCTCTCCACCTCAAAACTGTAACAAGAAATGTATAAACACAGAAATAACCACAGGTTTAACACAAGGCAACTGCCCTGTTAATAAGAAAATAAAAAAATGTGTGTGTGAGTGTGTGTGTGTGTGTGTGTGTGTGTAGGTGTGTGTGTGTTGACATTGTTATTTGAAGGTTTAGTAAAGCTTAGCGTCCCCATGCTGGGTTCAGTCCTGAGGTAAGCACCAGTTTCACGTGCGCTGCTTTCAGTTAAAATCAAAATAAAGAAAAGTAAGTGACAGAAAACAACATGTTTGATATGATCATATGCTACAGAGAAGAAGCCCTTAAATTATTGTTACATTAAAAAAAAAAAAACAATCCCAAAAGCCAGGCACATTGTCTTTGTTTTTTTTTTAAAGCCTTTAAGATTCACTACGTCTATCACAGTGTATTTATGGCTTTTATCTTCACATTCACCCACTGAGGTTGGCATTGGCACTATAGTGGTCAGACATTTCTAATCTGAATAAAGGACCAGTAAAAGTGGAAAAAGAAAAAAAAAACGGCCAGCATGTTCTTTGGAATAAACAATGAAAGACAAAAATGTGCCGTCTACCCGCAACCTTTAAGTGCTCTTTTGTTTTCAAGCTGGAGGAACTGCTGGTCAGCCAACACAGAAATATGTCATTCTTTGTTTCCGCATTTGATACCAGCGGGGGAAAGGGAGGCGAGGCCCGGGAGACATTTGCTAGACTCGGATATGATGTTAATAAGTGGATCAGAGGGGTAAGATGGCAGGCATGAAATGGGACATCATGCCGGCGAGCAGTGCGAATTGTCCAGGAGAAAGTGAGATTTCACAGGGATTACTGAGGCACAGCAGCTGGGGTGCGCTGTTCACCCGCTGGCTTCCAGGGAAGACCCACAAACCCCTTCTTATGTTCATATCACGGACAGATTAACAGCTCGCTGTGTATGTGTGTGTGTGTGTGTGTGTGTGCATGTGTGTGTGTGTGTGGAGCGTTTTTAAGGCAAAGGGCTGAGCACAGCGCTTGCTTTGGCCTGTCAACAGTAGCAAGGCTCCCAGACAACAGACTACAGGGGAGGGAGGTCAAATGAGAGGTCGGACGGCGGAGCAGCATCTGACTACTGCTGCAGCACAGTTAATCATCAGGCTGCTGTGAATGCAAGTAATTGCTCTTGACATTAAATGACAGATTTCTGTGTCATTACTTCTGACCTGGTTTGCACCTCTCTGCTCGGCCGCATCCACATTTTTAAGTATTACACAAAGTCAGAGGCTACACCTATGCTTCGTCTACTCCATGAGATGAAGCTACGCTCGTCATGAACAGGGATTAGTGTGTCAACAGTCGGGTATGTGCAATCATGTCCCAGCTATGAGATCACAGGGGTGTGTTTACTGCATCTCAATAACAACTGAAAGCTGAGGGATGTTAGTCAAAATGCAAAGGAAGTTTTAGCTCAAGAAGGGTTACACGCTGAGTGTAAGGCTGATTAAGCTATCATTACTGTCACATAGTATGAGCCTTTATCCGCACAAATACGCGGGGGTGTGGGTTACTTTAAAAAAAAAAAAAAAAAGTGGAGAAAATAAAGCAGAGGAGACTTTACCGAAACGCTGCAGCAATTGCTCTCATCGTTCAGTCATTTCCTTGTGACTTGGGAAGCAGGAACATGATTTGGAGAAGCTGGAGAGTGAGATACATAAATTGTCCAGTACCCCCAAAAAAAGAAAAAATATATCCTCCCATTTACTTTAAAGTCCAGAAGAGTTGGCTTATTCATTTGGTAAAAGTTCCGCTCAGGTCTGGACCGAAACCCTGAATCTTGTCCTTGTGTGCTTTTTTTTTTTCATTTTTTGTACACAGGTTTAGGGTCAGATTGCAACGTTTCCGTGCAACAGTTTCTCTTTGGATTTCACCATAATACAAAAATAAATAAAACAATTTCATTTTGGTTTTCAATTTGTCACTTTGGCTCAATGGCTGTAATTTTTTAAAATGTTTGTTTGCATACACTGTACATAAATACTGTACTTCTTTGAATGAGTGTCTCTTGGTCACGGAATAGCACAGAGCTCCTTTATGAAGGAGGACTTTAACATACATTAGATGCATAGAAAGGCACTTACGGTCTACACATTTTGGTTTGCATCAACAGACCAATTCCTTTAGGCCTGAGTCTGAGGTGCAGAGGAGATATTGAGTTGAGGTGAATGGCTTTTGAATACTGCAAGTTGTGTGTGCACACAGACCTATTGGTGATTGCCATTTACATAGGTCATGTGGTCTTAGCTGGGTGAATAGCGGTCAATGGTGCGGGCCTCAGAGAGGGCCTGTGGGGGAGGGGGCAGGGGTTGGCCCAGGACATCCATCTTGTCGTGGGTGAGGCCCAGGTGCTCAGAGGCCAGTTTGGACAGCGGGTAGAGGCTTTCCATAGCCTTTGCATCAGCTACTAGTTGCTGCTGGGCTTGGATGAGAAGCTCATTGGCCTTCTCCTGCTTCAGCCCCAGATGTTCTGCTGCATATTTACTCAGAGGATAGATGCCCTCAGAAAAGTCCAGCTTCAGTTTCCCATCTGTGGTCAGCCCCCCTGCTGTCCCTCCACTGCTGTGCATCTTCATGTGGCTGATGAGGTTGCGTTGCTGAGCGAACTTTCCTCCGCACACCTGACATTCATACGGCTTCTCCCCTGAGTGGATGCGCATGTGCTCCGTGAGGCGATACTGCCGGGTGAAGCGCATCCCGCAGGAGTCGCAGGCAAAAGGTTTAAGGCCCAGGTGGCTGCGCATGTGGCGCGTCATGGTGCCGCGCTGCGTGAACTTCTTGCCGCAGATGCTGCAGGGGTAAGGTCGGGTCAGCCAGTGGGTCTTCTCATGCTGGCGCAAAGTGGCTGGATCTTTGTAGGACTTTTCGCAGGTGGAACAGCGGTAGGGTCGGATCATCTCCCCGATGCCCCCTGAAGTGAGCCCCTGGCTGGACTTGGTCTCCAGGTGGGACAGACTGTTCAAACTGTTGCTGCTGTTCAGGCTCCCATAGCCGTTTGTATTACTGCTCATGTTTTTGCTGCTGCTGTTATTGCTGTTTCCCATCTCCCCACCAGAGTTGCCGTACAGCTCTTCCTCTGTGTGTGTCTCTACATGTGCGTTGAGCTGCTCTGAGCTCGGGAAGCCTTTGTCACAGGGAATGCAGACATACAGATTGTCCCCGAAGCTCTCTGGCTCATACGGCATGTGGAACCTCCCCATGGATCCAGGAGGGGACGGACGGCCCTCGCTGCTGCCCGTCTCCTCTGTGCCCGACCCGCTCTTGTCATCCGCTCCTTCACTCTCCTCCCCGGCCTTGTGGTGGTTATGATGCTGGTCTCCATTTTCACCCCCTTCCTCCTCATCCTCATCCTCATCTTCATCTTCAGCTGTGTATGACAGTGGCTCATGTTTCACCCAGCGGTAGATGTTGCCCATTTCTCTGCCAGCCTCTCCACCTTCCGTGGGGGTGTCGGGGCTCGGGGGGCACGGGTAGCGATCCGTGCCCTGGGAGGCCGAGCGATGCAGGTGGGGGAGGTGAGGGCCAAGAGGCTGGTTGAGATGGGGGAAAGGTGGAGGAGTGAGGGAGCTCGCCTGGTCGGTGGACTCCATTTTTTCTGAGGGGAAGGCTCTTCCATTCGTCCCCTGCATGGGGCTGGTGCGGCCACTCAGAGTCCCGTCTCGCTCCTCATCATTGTGAGTGTTTGCCAGATGGGAGTGAGAGGGTGTGTGCTGAGACTGCGAGTTGGGGCTTTTCTTGGAGAGATCAAGGCCGTAGTTGGGCGAGCAGTTCCTCTCAGGGTGGGCTGAGCGGCCGAGCTGGGCGGGCAGAGCTGACTGCAGGGACGGGAACACCTGAGAGCCCTGGGTGGAGGTGGGGGCGTACAGCTCCCCTGCATGGAGGGCTAGTCGATGGGGAACTAGCTCCTCTAGTGGTGCCCGGACTGCATGGCTATTCAGCATTCCTCCTGGAGGGCAGGACTGAATGACAGGAGTAGAAACCCTATACCTCCCACCACTCCCTAAACCCATACTATTGGGCCCCATCTTTGGGTAGGGCAGAAATGCAGGACCTGGGCGGGGAGGGTACTTGCCATTTCTTTTCAGCTTCTTTTTGCACAGAGCCACTAAGTCGAGCAGCTGAAGGTAGCTGGCTGCTGCCAGTACAGCCCCTAGATTTGGTTCGGTGGGAGAAGTGGGGTCTCCTTCACTGAGGCGGCCCGTGTAGATGTAGTCCAGAATGACCCTGAAGACCCCTGGACTCACCATCTCGTGGTCGAGGTTGATGAGATTGTCATGGACCACCAATGATTTCAAGTAGAGGCTGCTGGCAGCCAGAATGTTCTTGTGAGCTCTGAAGAGGGCGTTCTGCACCACAATGATAACATCACACAGGAAGCCCTTGGTTCGCTGGCTGTTGAGCTGCAGGAGGAGATCCCTAGCATGACTTGGAACTTCCATGGCACCCAGCATCGTCTTCAGTCCGCCACCTGAAACAACAGATATCTGTAAAATGTCATGCAGCAGTCAGCATTTCTATACACAACAGCAAAAATGAATATGTAATTTTCTGCACCACAAGTATGATTATTGATGCATTTTATGAAAGTAGCAATTGGAAAGTTATGATTTACACATCAGACTATATTCAAATATATTTGAGAGTTTGATTGCCAAAATCAAAGCCCTTAAAGAAAATTGTAGTTGTAATATGGAAACAAAAATACCTGTTGCATACGGATACATTTATGGGCATTAATACAATTAATTCATTAAAAACAGATGTTCTTTTGAAACACAGCATGTTTTAATATAATTGTATTCTTATGAAAACTCAAAATTCCAGCTTTATTGTTTGATTTTGTTGCCTTGCTTACTGATTAATTTGTAGTTCACATCTCAAATATTAAATTTCATTTCATGTTAAATTCATAGATTCTACTTGATGGGACATGTACAGCCTGCAAAACTTGTGTGGGGAAGTGCACATGAAGGACACTCAGTAAAAGTGAACTTTTGCAAAGGGTGAACGGTTGCAGTGGTTTTCTCATTATCAGAAATTCAAGTCTACGCTCACTTCCTCTGCAGCAAGCGAAAAGAGAGAAAGAGCGATATTCACAGTGCTACAGATATATATTTTGTAACTGCTGGCATCCTGATAAAGTATTCCAGAAGTGCTGTGCGGAGTTTTAAACAAGGCAAGGGATGAATGCTTCACAAGTATGATGAACAGCAGGTATAAACCTGTGGGGGAAGGACACATCCAAAAAAAGATAAGTCTTTCGGCTCCCTGCTCTGCCCAGTCATATAAGGAACACTGTGCGCACGGGATGTAAATCAGCATTACATGGTTCAATACTTTTCGTTGAGATGAGCTCCAGGGATCTAATGCACACACACGTACGTACGCACACACACATTCATACACGCTGAAATATCAACACTAATTGTTCCATCAAGCCTAAAATAAACGATATCAGCTGCATGCATGAAACACCATGTATTGTTCAACCCAGTGGCATCTGAGGATAGTTTACTTATGAGATTAAACGTCTCAAACTGTCCCCGAGGGCTTCGTCTCGCTGATGGGAAACAAGCAACTAAATAAATATCATGTCATCTGTCTGATCATGCTCTTCCTGACACCAGCTCATTCACTTCTTGTTTATTTCATTCAGCGTGCACGCTCCACGCAAGAATGGGGAAGTAAGAATCTAAATTAAAAAAACACCTTGACGAATGAGTTACAAAGGAATCCTGGGGAATCCTGAACAAATATGTGTCTGTTTTCTTCTCTGGAAATGTAGCGCTGCTAAAACTGTGTATTCCTAAAAATCAAGATCACTCCTTAGTTCAATTTTAACTGTATATTTTTGTGAGTGCATGTTTAGTATCAGGCCTATAACATCAGGAGAAAATGTCATGGCTGATTAAGTGGAAAATGAAATGCATAAGTATGACGCCCACCTCGTAATTATGCAGAGAACAGTCATCACTACGAAACAAAAATATCCAGTAATTCATTCACAGTATTCATTTTTGATTTTGGTTTTAAAAGGTGCTGTCCTCATATCTAAATGCATGACTTGTATGCATTTATTACTTATTACGTGGTCATAAATATCTAAAAACAGACAATGAGTAAAAAGCAGGTATGGCAAGTTTAGGTGGGTTTATGCTTCATCATGTCCCCAGTTGTCATCTGAAGTGTTTCCACTTCTGTTTTCTGTCTGGCTTTGATTACTCAACGGTCATATTTTACTATAAATTTCGACGACGGTCAGATGAAGCATGTTTAGAGACGAGCGTGATATGAGGAGTAGGCCAAGTACTTTCCACAGAGTCTCCACTGCTTTGAGGGGTGTTCAGCTCACTGTTACTGTGTGGAGCATGTTGACACATTGTGAACTCACACACACACACAATCAGTGTGCATTCACGCCTGTATGCGGTCTGCAGCGACGTATGTGCGACACAGTGGAAAGAAAATTCGAAAGTTAAGCCTTATTTATATCCTGATTTATTACACAGAGCATGTAAGACGTATAAATCCGCATTTACAGTATCCTTGCAAATTTTGATTTTTTTTTTGCGATGCAAGAAAAAAAAATGTCATGCAAAAAACAACATTTCTGTGCACCTGCAACGTACTGTGCCTGCAAGAAATTATTTTTGCTGTTTTCTCTTGCGGTAACAACAGTCAAAGTGTCTGTGGGTTTCAACACAATAACCTCTTTTCTCTCGCTGTGATCAGAGTGAGCCCTTTGAGAGGCTACAACTTGCCCTTTAAAATATCTGAGCTCACTGTTCAAGTGTAGCCTACCGACAAAAAGTGAGCAGTAAAACATGTTTTATAAAACTCTTGATCTGGAGGACATATGTAAGCTCACTGCATCCTGTTAGGAAGCCATCGATGATTGCAAAGATATTTAGTGAGAGAGCACTTCTTAAAGCAAGTCTGCAACATGTAATGATCTTTTGAACACATTAAAAACTTGTGCTATAGTTTGTTTTCTTGTGTTAAAAAGGTAAATTAAACCATTTTTCTAGGTTGTACAATCTGTATAGTCGCCTGTGAGGTTATTCGAGTCCCTCTGGGATGCAGGGCTGTTTTCATCTGATAGGCTTCTTTTTCATGACCCATCAACATGCTGAGGAACTGACGAGGGCAATGTTCTTAATGGCGATGACATTCAGTTATTTGCATTAGATTAATATTCATTGTCCCTGTGTTTCGTCTGTTTTGTCACTTGTGGTTTGGGGCGAAGCGGGAGACTAAACTTCCTACCTCTACATGCAGCCTCAGTCACATAAACACGCCAGACATCTGCTTAAAACGTCGTGTTGACATTTTATTTTCTTTCATTTCAATTTGCTGCAAATGCTCACGTCGCCTTGTTTATTTTAGAGCCCATTTCACCATGTTCACATACAGTCCACGTTCAATTTATGAGGAAACACAGCAGCAGCTGACAAAAGCAGCTCAAATGTGCAATATTTTACTGCGGTTTTATATTCCTCTAATCCAACTAATAATTTATTTTTGTCACTATTGTGAATCTTAAGAGGCAAATACAGGCTGGGGGAGTTTCACATGCATTAAATAACAGGCTGAGTTTGACATTTCCAGCTAGAAAAACTAGATCCTGAAGCTCAGATGGAGTAAAAGCACAAGTGACAGCTGAATAGTTAGAGTTTTAGTCAGGTTAGAGTCAGTTTCCTGTGTGACAGTAACAATCACACATCTAAAAAAAAATCATCACACACTTAAAAAATAGTGTCAGAGGTAAGAACTTCTTCATCTGGATGTGAACCTGCTTTAGTTTTAGTTTCAGAGTTTATTTATAGTCATAATCATATTAATATGATAATCAACAATATACTTATATTTAATTATTAACAGGGTAAATTGACATCTTTTCATTACAATCATTTAAGATTCTGCAGGTTTTGCAGCTGTTAAAAATTATGTTTGCATCACTCATTTCTAATTTCTTCTCCCAGGCCCTGATGATTGATTGACATTAAATGCATTCGTTTGAAAATAAAACTAAATTTATTGCATGCAAATTTTATTGCACTGCATTTGATTTGGCTGTGTCACGGTTCATAAAGAAGGATTTGAAGCTCAGGGTTCGTTTTAAAGCCACAATCTGAGCCCTTCACGTCGCCTTTTTTGCAGCAAAGCTTTGACTTGTCTGCAGACTTTACGCGTCGCCGACAGGACCCGTCTCCTCTCTGTCTCCAATCTGTCTGATTCTTCACTCACTGTCCAGCAAAAAAAAAAAAAACCGAATCACGAGTGAATCTATCTCTCTCCTTTCCATCCTTCATAACCTTCATCTCATCACCGCCAAAAAACGAGCCTTAAATCACCTCCAGAAACAGCCTGTTTTCAGCTCATTGTGCATGAAGGTGTATCAGACAGCTGTTTCTTCTTCAGACCTGTCAACAGCATCTCTCTCTTACATGCACATAAAACCTCGGAAACCAGGAATTCACGCACTAAAAAAATCCTCCTAAATATTCCTATAATATTCTTTAATGTGTCTGTGTTGGCCTGAATCAGTTCTGACATTTTATACAGTTTTATAAAGCCCAATAGATATATTATGGTTTTGCTGTATAGCTTCCGTTTTATATTTATTGCAGGATTACTGAAGAAGTTCCTTTTAACAGATGTTCCCTTTTACTTTTACACAAATACAACATGTAAAAAACAATTAAACTCATAGAAAAAAAAAAATCAGATTTTGGAGAGTGAAATTTGTCGTTTAGTTGCTGGAAACTTTTAACATCATTTTGCAGATTTTTTTAAAACATACCATCATCTACAATTCATTACAGCAGCTGATCATGAAGAATTTTACAGGTTTGATTCTGAGCATAATTAAATAATTGGAATAAAATCGGTGCGTAAAAATGCGCACGTGCGTAAAAGGAGGAAAAACCCTTTCTGCTCGTCCAGGAATAAAAAAAAAACAAGGCAGAACTAATTCTACTAACATTTCAAAGCTTGAATAAAAACCTTTCTGACATGACACCCGGTCCGGTTTCGTGAATAAAAACCTAAATGTCACCCTCTCCCTCCCCATGTTTGGGTGCCTTTACGCACCGGATCGAGCTCTTACCTGCATGCCCGATGTCTTCTGCCATCCGATCTAAGTCTCCCTTAATGATCATCTCAGCAGCCTCATATCTGACGTTTCAGCTTTGAACTGCCAGCCTCCAAAAAACCATGCCAGTTTTCCGAGCTCGTCTGCCAGCTCTTTTTTTTTATGATTATTAATTGATATGAATTTCTTGTCGCTCCTCAGGTCCGTCCTCCCACCCACTTTCCTCCCTCTCTGTCTCTGCCCCTCCTCTCCCCTCTTTCTCATCCTCCTCCTATAAAAAAATACGTGCTTAGACCAGCATCAGTTTCCTCCTATTTTTTTTTTCTAGTAATTTCCTTAGCTATTTTGGAGTCGGAGCAATATCGCGCACCGGGATGATAATGGAGCCTCTATGCGCCTTAAGTGTTTTAGCGCCCCGTGTGATGTCAGTCTATAATAAAACTAAAAGGTAAAATCGAGGGCAGGAACTTCGAGTGACCCCGACTTGAACTTCTCAACACATAGTCTTAAAGAGACAGGCAGCTATTGTATACATATGTCCATATTTATGATCCACTTAAACCTTAGAAAAGCTGCTGGCACCAAGAGTTGCTCGAGCTTTTCATGTCAAACAAGCAGCAACTTTCATTTTAATTCGTCCCTCAGGTCAAAATTTGATTCGCTCACAATTTGACAATTTGGGGAAATAAATTCACAGCTGTTTGCATTGTGTAGTATATTTTTTAATTAAGGCAATAAAGCAGATAGTTGTTTTTCACCTTTCCCTGCAGGGCTCCTCTGAGAAGATGTGGAGCTTTAATATCCCCCCCTGGATTCATTTAAGGAGCATAATTAAGCTAAGTGGAAACTTAAAAAGGAGGTTTGACAAACCACTTGAAAACACACACACACACACACACACACACACTCTCTCTCTCCCCTCAGGTAAAACACCTGCTGTGACTTTTTTTAAAAAGCACCTTAACCCATCACCTGGACATTAAAGTGGGCAGCTTTACTGTCTGTGTATTAAAAACTGGCAACACAAGCACATTAAGGCCTATTTTGATGTTTAAATAATGAGCCTACTTACTTAATAAAGTGTTCCCTCACACAATGTATTGATGTCATATTATTCTTATTATAGGTAATAAAAATGTAGATGTAGGCTATAACATAGGGACAGTTCTGACACTGTTTTGTCTTTATAATAATTGCTTTCATTTTTTCCTCTTGTAAACCTATGGACTCATCCTATTTAAACAAATCATGAAAACATTATATTTCAGGTGGTTTATTCCTGACTTCACGCCTTCATTTTATACTGAAAATCCTCTGCACAAGCCTTCCAGTGTCTTGCATGATTTAATTGTGCACATGTGAAGATTGAAATAGAAAAATAAAAATGATAATAGCCGGAGTTGCTGTTGATCAGATGTAGGCCGGATGATCCAGATGCTCCAGATGCTCCAGCTCTGGAGGCTCCATCAGGACCATCATATGGATAAACTCATCATTGAGCTCCAGTAGAAGCTGCTCATTATCGCACAGTGTCTGACACAGTGTCTGCGTGGATGCATGTGTGTGTGTGTCGGTCTTACCTCGGACTCATGTCTGGTGCTCTGGCCGAATATCTGCTCTCCTTTTCGGCATTCCCTCTCCAGGACCTCCGCGCTCTCCCTCCAGATCCGGCTCCCTCTCAGCGCTTCTCCTCTGGGTATTTTTGCAGCCCTCTCTCTCTCCTGCTTTTCCCTTCTTTCGCCCTCTTCCATGCACTGAATTTCTCACGTGTTAACGAGACTATCTGACACTTCAGACTGTGTTGAGGGTCCGGTCGGACCAAAGCTGCCGACCGAGACTCTGCGCGCACAGCGACACCCAACGGCGGTCTGTGCAGCCAGGAGGACAGGCTGAGCACTGATTTAGACAAGCATCTGTGAGCAACATAAGAAAAACACACACTAACCAATAAGTCAGCCATGGTGATGTTTACGTGTTTATTCATGATGACTAATGAAGGAAAAGGTTTTTGCAAATTAAAGGTAAATAAAGTTCAGCTGAGTTAGACTTTAGACATGAATGTGCTTTATATTCACAATAAAAAGTGTTTTTTTACTTTACTTATCTTTTACTTTTTACACACTAAAGATACTTAATTACAAGTAAAAGTACTGCAATTAAAAGCAGCAAAACTTTAAGTAGTACTACTAAAAGTAGTTTTAGCCTTATTATTATTATTGATGCATTTATGTAAGCTGCAATGTGGGGTAGCTGCTTTATATGCTGCATGATAGTTTAGTCTTTAACAATGCATCAGGTTTTGTAGGCTGATCATAGATTTTGTGTGTGAAATTGTCATTTGAAAGTAACTATAGCTGTCAGATAAATGCAGTGGAGTGCAACGTACAATACTCCCCTCAGGAATGTAGAAGCATAAAGTAGTGTATAATATTTTTTTTTTAAATGCAAGTACACTATTTGAGTAAATGTACTTAGTTACATTACTCTACTGCAAAAGTCTAGCAATGTTGTAGCCTGATACAAAGGACTGTCAGTAAATCAATTGCACTCCAACCTGTCATGCAAAAGAAAACATGTCCTTTGACACCACGTACGCCAGTTTTTTAGTTTAGTTTAGTTATAACGTCACTGAAGGCTGAATTATTTGAATTTGTATGATAAAAGTAGCCGAGAAAACATCTGCAGAAAAATGCTGCTTCTATAAAGTGCTGCTATTGGATTCAGTGTCTCTAAGAAAAGTACATTTTGATTCTTTTTGTTCACTGTCGTTTGCAGGAGTCATTAACTTTCTATAAACTAATGAATATTTAATCTCCTGTATTTAGGTGAATTATATGAAAGAGGCCTATTTGTTATTATTCCTTCAAGTCTTTCCACAACCATCCTGAGGTGTTTGAAAGACGGCAGATTGAAACTGATGAAAGTAATTATTTTACCATCACTGAGGTCGTTAACCTCTTAAACTTAATAGACAGCCGATGTGATGCAGTGAAACGCACACACACACACGCACACACACAGACCGCTGAGGCCTATTTATGTTTGTTTTGATCACAACAGCAGCTGACAATCTCATAAAGCATGCAGGGTCTCTTCCGCTTTAAATTATCCGAGTCCAAGGTGCTGGTGTTTCATTGAAGTGGTCTGAGCCACCCCGAGAGCCTGGTGGAGTGGAGGAAGGTATTGTCTCTCACTTCCATGTTCCCTTGATGAACTGTTGATAACCTCACTGACAGAGGTAGGCAGAGCTGTGCAGGAGAATAGATATGTTGTATCAAGGATGTGACAGCGTGTTTCGATTCATGCTCCAAAATAGTTTTTCCACCTAGGGAAACATGTTGTGATGTCACATGCTGCTCGGCAGGTAGGTCACGTCTTTTACACGGCTTCATTTCTTTTTAATTTATACACTTTTAAAAACACTGTTACTCAAGACAACCAGGCCTATTTGACATTTAATGCAAATAATTGTTTTCAATATGTATGATGGATTACACATATGCAGAGTTTAGATTTGCTGGAAATTATCTGTCATAAAGTTTATTTTATTAGGAGTCTGAAGGTGATAGATCATTGCAGAATAATGGTGCAACTAATCAGTGAAATATGTGAGGTTTTTGGTGTAACTGGCACATGTTGTGTAACATTGCAATAATTGATTAAGTATAACAACATACCTTTACTCAAAGTAGGACTTAATAAGGGTCAAAGGTCAAAGCCTAGATTGTGAGTAGCTTACAAAAGCATTCTGATTAATGAATAAGCTTTGATGCCACATTTTGCTTATAATCATAACATCCATAACAACATGAACGAGACAATACAGCCAAGAAAGAGGGCCAGACATATTGATCTGTTGTCTGACAACAAAACCGGCGCACAGCTCGGAAAGACCGAGTTAAAAGCAAATAAAATTGAAAAAATATGATACTAGATATACTCATGTTGCTTAATTTCAGTTTCTTTGTGCGTCCTTGGGTACAGCTGTTGTCTTCCCAGATGGACTTTATCTCGCTAATCAATCAGCCTCCAGAGGCCTGCGCTGGACATTCAACTTCAGCCTGTCAAAATACAGTTTAACATACCGTAATCTGGAGCGCAGCAAACCTGAAACGCTGAACTTTAAGTGAACTGAAAAAGCCTCCAAATTGCTGGTTGTAAGCAATGATTCAATTAAAGCTGTGAGAGCTGAGCCCCAAACACGGCCCAGGGAGCCCATCCCAAAGGCCGTGCATGTCTGCTTCCCCAAAGACCAACACTCAGTGAGGAACCAGAGCCGGAGATAAGGCAGGCTGGACAGCTAAATCCCTTAACAGTCTGCTGTCACCCTCTAAATCACACACCTTTCCCACCATTTCTCCAAGTGTGAGCATTGCAGGTTTTACATGTGACATATATCTTGCAGAAGCTTTGTGGGTTGGATATGGAAACACAATGAATACTCTGAATGACTGGAGCCAACTTTTTCAGACATCTGTGAGCAGATATGTTGCAGGGTCACCGTGTCTCAGAGGCCCAAACCACCTCGTTTCAATTTAGCTTTTCAGAGAGGAATATTGCAATCGCCCTATTATTGCTCCATGTCTGTCTGCCAGCACATTGGACGGAGCAGGACTGGACACTAGACAGGACAGTCTGAAAGTAATCCTAACACCTTGAAGCAGACCATCTGAGTGTAATGTTCCACACTTTTCTCAGCTACTCACACAAGGCCTTCAGCTCTCTCTTCATTCTTTCATTCTCATCAATCATCCCTCTCTACTTTCTTTCTTTCCAGTGGACATGGCCACACATATCTCCAGATGCTTGCTGTGACCGCCCCACCATACCGGACACACCCCCCTCCAGCTCCAGATTCCCTTCACCACCAAAAATTGAACGGTAGGCTCAACATTTACACACAGACCTCTCTTAATTCATCCTAATGAGCAGTTCTGCGACAGCTTTAGAGCACAGGCGTGCAAGGCATGTCATTTGAACGAGCAGAGCTGTTGTGTGCATTTGGTCGCTATTCTAGTTTGCCCATCTGCTGGTGACGGGCGATTATCGTACCATGATTAGAGCCAGATCAGAAAGACTTGATTTCTTTTTTTCCACAAAGGGAAACATGTATGAATGCAAAATAGTTTCTGGCTTTGAGAACACTCATACCATGTTTTATTCCACAAATATTTTTGGCAATCTTGCCTTGATCAGGGTGGTAGTTTCAGTGCATGCAGTCCATTAACTGGCCATGTGAATTTGAGATAGAAATGTAAATTAGAAAAATCAACCATTAAAAAGCAACCATTTTTACAACATCAAAATATACAAATTTAATAGTTTTGTGAAATGTGCTTATTTACTTTCTTAGAGTCTGATGAGAAGATCATCACCTCTCTCATGTCTAAACGGTAAATATGTACAGCAAAGTAGTGTCATATTTGAGTCTGGAGTGAAATAAAAAGTTTGACTTTTCATAACAGAGAGTTATTCTTTGGGTCACCACATACATCAAAAAGTCTAAAAGTAGCTGACAAAACAATCTTAAGAGGTCTATTTAGTGGCTGTTCTGGAGCTTTTGATCGTATCACAGAATCTTCCTCGGCTGAATGAGTTTGCCCGTTAGTCAAGGAATCCATTTTTCTTAGCACTTTAAGGAAAATGAACAACGTGAGGATCATGTGATATGATGAGAAGCTCCAGAGCAGCCATTAAATGGGGCTTCTATTGAGACTGATGCATCAACAAGGTCAAGAATTACCTTTTAACCTTGACTATAAGGAGCTGAAAACAGAAATTAGTGAACTGCAGTCGTGTTTCTGGCCACCTGATGAATGTCCATTAAGTCAATTATTCACCTTGATTTTCACTGTTTTTTGATCTCCATCATCTCCTGAGGGAAATATTAACGGATATGCATCCTTCTATGTTCACAAACTAGTCAGAAACATTGTCCGCCTCGTGTTTGGTGCTGAGCAGGAAGCATAAAGTCGGTTTGCAGAGCTGCTTTTTGCTGGAAACAGCTGCTTGCCGTGTCCAAAAACAGCGCTGATGAGAGCAGTAAGACTGGACCAAAACAGTAAAGTTGAGCTGAACGATGCTAACTGCAGAGTCAGGTGATAATTCTCTGTTGGTTTATTACTCCCAGCATGCCCTTTCACACACAAGTAGCTGTGTAAGTTTTGGCAAATGATTGCAGCTCGAATACCTGCAATAACATGAAATGAGACAACAAATAACTCTTTACCTCATAAAACATTTTATTAACAATGACTCAGAGGAGGTCAAACAATGCACACGTCAGCCTTGTTTACCAGCGCGGCCTTGTTAGCTTCGTCCTGTACTGCAGCGTGGGTGTATCACTCTGTTTAAATGTGTGTATCTCTGCAAATATGTGTTTGTGCGCAGGCCAGTCCGATGGGCGTCTGTGCAGCACATGGCTGTCCGATGCATGGTCTCTGCTCCCTGGTCTCTCCTCATTAGCCTCACACAGTGCAGCCGTTCCCCTCTCGCCTCCCTCCCTCCCCCCCCGTCCTCCCCCTCTCTACCTTCCACTCACAGCACACACAAGGGGAAGAGCGAACCTTTTGTTTTCTGTGTCCGACCTGCGCCCCGTTCCAACCCTCCTCCTTTTCTCTCCTCCTCTCCGCTGACTAAATCTCTTTTCCGGCTTGATACTGCTGAAAACCATATGGTGTGTGACATCATCAGGGCAGGAAGCAGAGAGAGGGGAATGGTAGAGCAGGGGAGAGATTGGCTTGCCAGGTCTCTGTGCAGTGATGTCAGCAGAAAAGCACTCTGGGAGGCCCGTTGGGGGGTGAGAGCAGAGCAGGTTGGAAATTTTGATCTGTTTTTTTTTTTTTTTAGATTTCACTCCCACCTGGATAATCAAGGGCTGAAGGAGGGCAAGTCGAGAGGCAGCGTATGCCTCGAAGGGAACCTTGACGTGATTTGTTAACATGTCAGGTCCTGAACTGTTTTCCTAGTTTACATATGTGTGCAGGTGCGGCGCAACACCTCTCTCCAAAAAATGTCAGAAGAATCTCAATCAGGGGGATTTCACATTGTCCCTGTGATGCTTAAAACTTCTGCAGATCATCTAACTGCCTCTTCCTTTTAGTTGCTGGCAGTCCCAATCTGCTCACCAGGCTTTATGTCTGTCAACCTCCCCTCCCTCCCCCTTTTGTTCTCTGGGTGAACTCTCCAGCTTTGTTGTGAGATCCTGGTCTCCATACCATCACCGCCGATCCATCCAGTTCTCTATCAGCACACACGGAGATGCACATAAACACTCAGTTAGTCACTCACACAGTCAGCATCTCTCTCCTGCACACACACACACACACACACACACACACACACAACACACATGCACTACAATACCCTTCCCCTCTGATTAATGGCAGAGCTGGGGAGGGTGCCAGGCAAGGAGGGAAGGCATTAGAGGAGGGGAGAAGGAGAGGAAAGGAGAGGAGAAGGAGAGGCTGCTGCAGCTGTGGTTTTGGAGTCGGTCTCTGCACCCCCTTGCTGCCCCCTCTCTCCATCTCCTCTCTGGCTCCTCCAGGGACGCACGCCTTGGCCAGGCCCCAGGAACCAGGGAGTCAGGACCAGGCTAAGGGGGAGAAAAAGGGGAACAAGAGAGGGAAGGAAGGATATCACAAAAGAAAGAGAAAAACAGAGCTGACCTAATACGAAAGTATTGTCAGGCAGCACCTACATAAACAGGAGAGAGCATGAGATGTTCCTCAAAGGGTTTCACGGGCAAAATGGGATCAGATTTCCAAAAACTCTTGAGCCTGTTGAAGTTTGTTTTACTATTTGATACTGGTGCTGTCATTTGGTTTTATGTTGCAACAAAATCAGTATTTTCTCAGAGTTGATACTACGTTTACTCAAGTACCTTATCATTTTTGGGAAAATTGCATTTTACCGAATCATTTCTATTTTGCATTAATTCATATTTGTAGTCGCTTTGTACCATCAGAGTATTGTGTTACTTGTACCTCACTGACTCATTCACATTTAGCAGTATGTATAAGTACATGCCAGTTTGTGCCAATAGAGCAGAAGTGTAGCTCTGCAGATGTAGACGTGTCAATGTTGCCTCATACAGGCAAGAAAAGTAGGCTGTAAGTTTTACAACTGCAGGGTTTAGTAGCTGCTGTTTTGTTCCATGTGTCTTTGTTTGACATTAATTTTAACATGTTTATCATTTCTAGCTAAAACACAGGAATTCATAAATGGATCATCCCTTTTTCACACTAAACTCCAGTGGATACTAAATATTTGATCATCAGACATGTGAGCCAGAGTGTTAACCGTAGTTATTTGTCCGAAGTGATCTATTTGACAACAGACATGCAAATGATTTCATTACCAACCCTTTTTCTTTAGACAGATACATTCTGTTTAGGACGCCCCCCCCCGATTCCTCGCCATAGTTGGACCATCCTGGGACTCAGAACAATGCGAAGTCTGCAGGTTTACTCTTCCCAGAATTCAGCAACAGCTATAACATTCATTGCCTGTAGGTGGCACAAGTTTCAAAACTGCACAAGCCCTAACTTTCCTTGCCTGTTAGTGCTGCATTTGGAGCAGGTCTCCATCTGCAGGTTTAATTTGTTGGCACTGCAGCTCTGCATCGCTGGATTTTTCAGCCCCCTCACCAACAGGTGGCTGAATGTATATAGACACCAGGAATTCATGTCGGCTTTGAAAGATATTCCGGTTGTCTGCTGACAGATTTGTAAAAATATTTTGATTCTATGACATGTTTCTTTCAGAAAGCCATGTGCTTTTTGATGTTACACAGCCCTTTAGTGGTTAGATATTATCGCTTCATGTGACTTCTCTTCTCTTAAGTCTTCAGCAGTCTGGAAGAAACTTAATACTTGTCAATATGTAGTCGATTGTGCAACCGGTGTGTTTGTTCGCTGTGAATACATGATGGCAGATGGTGACTCCTGCATGTCATGTATTTAGAAATTTCCTTCAAGACTAATTTGCAGTTACAGGAGATTATCTTATCCAGTTTATTTGTACAGTGCCAACTTGTGGATCTTAATGTACCGTAGGTCATCTAAAGATGTTGGACAGCGTCATTGGTACCTTAAATGTAAGAAATGTGATTATAAGCAGAAGGTTGGCTATTCACATCTCTTTCGGCACGCAGACACTCTCAGCTCTGTCAACAATCAAACACTCACTGCACTCTGAGTAGTTGATTGCAAATTGTTCATCCTCCAACATCAGAACGCTGCAGTTGTGCTGGGCATGAAATGGGAAAGAAAGTGATTTCCTCAGAAGAGCAATGAAAAGAAACTGTTTGCATTTCCTGTAGTTTTCAACAGTGCGTTTGCCAAGACCAGCTCTGGTAACTTTATTCCACAAGCCATTATTACTTCCAGAGGAAGATGAAGAATGATGAGGATGGAACAGCAGGATTTATAGGCAAGTGGGCGGATGAACCAAAGAGAGCAGACACTAGATGAACACTTTTGTTTTATATGTGGCTGGTCTGCTTCTCTTTTATAATCTTAAAATAATTTCAGCATGAATGCATACAGAGGTAGAAAATCTTCTTTTAACAGTGGAGATGGTGTGATTCTTCATGGCTGGGTGGACGGGTCTGCAGAGAGCTCATCCTTATGAAATCTGAGATAAGCCTGTTTAATTAAAATCAATTTTATTTGTGTAGCACCGAATCACAACAGAAGTCATCTCATGGCACTTTTCATATAGAGCAGGTCTGGACCATATTCTTTACAAGGTTATTTACAGAGACCCAACAACTCCCATCATGAGCAAGCACTTGAAAAACACACAAACCGCAAGGGTTCGACTGGTTGGGTTGAGAGAGAGAGAACATACAGTAGCACAATTCCACAAAATCACATAGATGTGAGGTGTTATTATTATTATTATCATTATTATTGTAGCAGCAGGTATTGAGGAGGAACATGGAGGCATTAGGGCTTCAATCACAGGTCCAGACTCTACAGAAGCAGAAAAAAAGCGACAGGAGGAGAGAGGAGAGAGACAAGAAACCACAAAACTACGGGAGAGAGAAGATGTCGAGTTAGTAATGTCCATCGATGGAATACGAATGCATACAGATGGAGAGAGGAGCTCAGTGCATCATGGGAAATACCCAGCAGTCTAGGCCTATAGCAGCATGACTAAGGGATGGTTGAGGGCTCACCTGGGCCACACCTAACTATTAGCTTTATCAAAGAGGAAGATTTTGAGGCTACTCTTAAATGCGGAGACGGTGTCTGCCTCTTGAACCCAAACTGAGATCTGGTTCCACAGGAGAGGAGCTTGATAGCTGAGGGCACTGAAATACGATCACCTTCTCTAGTTCTTGTCAATACATGTGCAGCAGCGTTCTGGATCAGAGTCTTTAGAGACATATCGGGGCAGCCTGATAATAAAGAATTGCATGGGCCAGTTTTTCTGCATCTTTCTGAGACAGGATGTGCCTGATTTATCATCTTATACTTTCTCCACTTCATGCTAACTGTTCTGCATTAACCTATGGCTTCATTGGTAGCCTGCCTCAACATATGCAGGATGTTTGGGTATTCCTGTGCGTGCTTGAGCCCAAAGTGTGATCTGCTCACCCCCACTGCCCTGCCGTCCCGGGTTAGTGTGTATTTGAGGCCTATTCTCTCTCTCCTCTCCCCCACTACTCAGTGTTTTATGGGCTGTGTGCTGCGGTGCAGTGACCTCCCTCTCACCCCGGTGCCACCCAGCCGGTGCAGGATTCAGGCGCGCACGGCCCCTGCCAAAACCCCATAGCGCCACATCTGCAATCCATAAACGCCAGCCACTCTCGCTCTCCTACTCCCTCACCCACACTGCCTCAGACTCTCACACTCCTCCATTTCACTCTCTCTCTCTCTCTCTCTCTCTCTCTCACCCACTAACTTTTTATTTTAATTTCCAAATTCTATGCATCCCCCTTTTTGCATTCCTCTGACTGCTTCCTCCCACCACTTCTGGTTTTATTCATGCCGAACATCAACTGGCTCTTCCCTTATCTCTCACTCCCTCATTGCCCCTTTTCTCTCCTTCCGTTTCTTTATCCACATCCAACGGAAAAATCTCTCACCCATTATATCTTCAGTGGGAGCCAACTAAGTGTGGTGGCAGTGAACTGGGAACCACAAGACATTCCTGATCCAAACAGCACTAAGTCACCAGCGTTCACGTCTTCTGACAGTGGCCTGTGCCAAACACACACTTCACTTGTGGGCTGGATTCAGCCTTACCACGTCGCAGTTGGTCCCCAAGCAGCTAAATGTTTATCTGTTTCAAATTGATAGTGTCAGGGAAAAATGTAGCGTACGTATCTAAACTCAGTACCATTTTTGTACATGTGTTACTTTAAGAGCATTCTCCATCAAGGGGGTATTAAATTCCCCCTCCCCTCGCCATGAACTGCTGGCCAGCAGAACACACATCACCCCTCCTCTCAGCCTTAACAAGATGTGTTCAACACATCACTGTTACTGTGCCCTAGCTTTAATACATGTAAGAAAAAAAAGAGCAAAGTAGGAAATAAATTGAGTGTTACCACAAAACTGTCCAGAGCTCCCAGCTTGCCCCCCATGGGCAATAGAGACATTAGTCTTTCTCGATTGTATTATCTTTTTTTCTTCAGCTTTTTCCACTGTAATCAAATAAAAATGCACGCAGTGAACTTTTGCTCCCCTTCGTTTCTTGGATCACATTCTCCTCTCCATCCCAAAGTCTTCACCTTCTGGTTTCCCAGACATATTGGCATGCCTCTGTGGTGCAGTCCCAGCACAGCCCAGGGATGAATCATGTTGCTGCGAGCATGCAAGAGCTCAGTTTTATGATAAATATTGTAATTCATAAATCCGTGTTTTCCTAAGCGAGAAAGCATTGGGTCAGGGAAGGACGCGGAGCTGTGGAGCATTTCAGCTTCAGTTGAGCGACAGAGAGGTCATGATCTGAGTGTGTGTGTGTGCGTGTGTGTTGAGTGGAGCTGGAAAGGAGGCTTCAGGTCAGGGCAAGACCACCATGGAGAGAAAGCGAGCAGTGTGTGTGTGTGTGTGTGTGTGTGGAGGGGTGTACACTGCTGGTAGAAAGCAAAGTCCTATAAATACCTCAACTCTTCAATGAGTGTACAATTTAAGAGACACCACTTGTTAATTATTTCAATGAATAACATGGTACAGAAAGTGTAGCAAGAGTGTTTGGAGGATAATTATTTTTAAAGCTGTTATTTGCACTCTTGCCCTCACACACACGATGTTGGTGCTATGCAGCTTAAAATAGCTTCAACGGGTTAAGAAGTCTTGCATTTTGTGTTTAATGTTGTTTCATATGGTATTAAATTCATTCCGAGACCGGCGTAAAAACAACTGATGATTAATTAGGTCTTGATAGCCCCTTTTTTGTGAAGTCCACTGAGTCATGTTTGCGATAAATGATTAATCTAAATAAATGAACCTGACAGCTGCTATTTGTCAAAATCATAAAGGAGACGTCATTGAGAATTTTTGCTTTAATGTATGACTTGTGTGTTCTTTATCCCTGATTAAAGTTCCTCAAATATCCCAAACATTATCTATATAATAATTTTGTCCCAGCTTGTACATTTCAACGTGGCTGCAGGCATTAAGGGTTCAAAGAGTTGCCAGTGTAATTGGCTTGACACATGACTAACGTAAAAGCTATTGTTGACCTGCCATTGCGGTGGCAACTGTGCTCATTATATGTTTAATCATAAGATGTTCAACACATATGCAGCTGTTCGTTCAGTGGAAGTCACTCAAATATTTTTGAGGCATTTTAACCAAAGTTTCAAGTGTTGCTCAACAAAGTAGTGAAGAAGCTTTATGAATACTTATTCACTGCTGCCATCTAGTGGCAGAAACAGACTCAGGTTGGGGGCATCACAGCAAAATGGAACAAGATGTCTCAGGATGAACCACATTTGAATCAAAATATTTTTATTTAATACACATTACACACAAATGTCATGTGATTACACTGATCAATAAATTGTGTAAATTGTGTCTGTCAATACATGTCCTGTGTCTTTCTTGCATTGTCACATTGTGCCTCCACTATTCCATGTCCGAGTCATCCATCTCCACAGTGACCTCTCTCTTGACCCAGGGTAAAGGCAAGGGCACGTAGGGGTCATATGTCCAGCGAGGAAACGCCCTCTTGTACAGATTCATCAGGACAGTGTCTTGAGAGCGCAGCTGATTATCAAATACACACTTCATGTGACCGTGTGTTCCTGAAAAAAAATAAATATGGTAGTCAGAATTCGCAGGAGATACCAGACATTGGTTTAAGAAGCTGCGGACACAGAGGTTTGTTTTTAAATATTCTTACCTAAAGCCTCCTTGATGTGGCCTCTCCGACCCCATTTTGTTCGCAGTTCCACTGGCTTGAACCACATGATATCATCTGACCCAGAAAGAAACAAAAGACCATGACCAAACCATGACGTTTGAAGCCACAGAGAAGGCAAACGTAATATTCTGTGGTCATAAAAAGAAAAATATGAAAACATTCTCTCACCTCTGTTAAAGAACATGTAACGAACAACAGCAGAGCGCCGGTTAATTTTGAACGGGTGTCCGCTCAGTACGATCCTCTTCAGCACAACACGCTGAGGGTCACAGCTGAGCAGACTGCCAGTAGCCACGAGGTCCTGGATGCCTAGAAAGACACAGTAGCAGGAACACAAGCTCAAATACCAGTACAGAATCAACTTAAGCAGATAATCAGATAAAATGATTAAGCAGACAACAGAATGCACGGTCAAAAGTTGAAAACCAAGGCAGCCAGATCACTAATGAAATCTACTTATTTTCAAGTACAGACAGGAGTTTTCATCTCACCGTCATTTCTTTGTTTGAAGAGCAGGATTCCTGCAGGGGGGAAGGTGATGGGAGCGTACACCGACACCACGGTGGGGGCATCTGGCCTGAGGAAGCGCTCCATCTTATGTTTGTCAGCTAGAAGAGAAGAGCAGAGCCGAGTTCAGCGATAATTCAATAATTCACTTACAACCGTATATCCAGTAGCAAAATGTGTTTCAGAATAGAACGAACAGCAAATCCATAATGCCATCGAATGAAATATAACTGGTTCTGCAAGAGCGTCACTAAATTTCCTAGAACACTAAAATCAAGTTCATCCTCCACGGTTTCTCTGAGATTTGGTGTCCTATCAAAATGGCAAACGTTACAGGTAAATGCTGAAGTGTTTTGGCACAATAGGTGGTGCATGGTGGCAAAGAGAATACTTGATGGTCATGAAGTGGCTACATTTGTTTGGGCAAAGTGGATTTGAAGAGGAAAACTCTATTGGTCAGGTTTATCAAGACAGTTTGAAATTGTGTCATAATTCACCAAAATTGTACATTTTTACTGGTGTGAGTGAAACTTCAATACGATGGAGTCATTTACAGCTCTCAGTTCCTCTATTGCATGTATTGGTGCATTGACTTCGGGCTATGCTCAGGGGCATACTTGCTCGATTAACTACCTGAGGTGTGCTGAGAGAAAATAGGAGAGGCCCGGAACCTCCGAAATCCGCAGTGAAACACCAGCTCCTCTTTAGATTTGATCGGCTCTGTATTGCTGGGGTGTCTCCTCACTAAAACGTGCATCACTGACATCTGTGCACAGAGGGAAAAAAATGATGAGGCCAGAAAAATCAATAACAATAACACTCTGTCAGCATGGCTTTGTTTCAAATAGATAGTTATCAATTCAGACACAAACGCTTAAAGATGTCAAAACCATGGATCATACCTTTTGTTCATGGGGCAAGAGAGACACCAACATCAGAGGTTTGCCTGACTGCACACTCTCCATCACAGAGAAAGGCACATCAATGATGTGAAGTGTAACATACCAGCCGACCTGAAACAGGCGGGAGCAGAGTCAGTGAGGCCACAAATCTAACAAAAGTGCATTTAAAAACGAAGACAGTCACTCTGTTTTTTTCACCATGGCTCCTTCTTCCTCAGCTGCAGTCTCAGCCAGGATGCGGCGGCGAGTGCGTTCAAAACTCTGGAACTGGAAGATGCGTGAGTAGTTGAGAGGCAAGTTCTCCATGGGGTCCCAGGGTGATGAACGGAAACTTTTTAGGCCTCTATAACGCTGGAACCTAGACACAGATCAAAATGGTTTTCATCACAACCTAAACTCACAATACTTGCATATTTATTCCTCACCCTGCATAAAAGAAGAACTGACCTGATTCTGGCTGCCGTGTCGAGGGGCGTGTCCACCTCATCAGGAAACATTTCATTGGCTCGAGCCTCACGGTAGCGTTTCAGGCCTTCTTCTTCTGCAGCTTCATCCATGTGCTCATCGTAGCGCTGATCCGCTCCAGTTCGCTCTGTGGAGCACACCTCTTCCTCTTCCTCCTCATCCTCCTCTTCTTCTTCCTCTGAGGCACAGCCTGAACCTGGCTCCTGAGCCGACAGGACACAGAACAATTTGCACCAATTTATAGCAGCAGAAGAGAGAAGATGCCACTGACCGTGAGTAAGTAAACATTCCTCGAGTTGACAAGCAAGTATCAAAGCATTAAAAGCAGTTAAATGTTGGTGGTCAACAGTTCATCATTGACATTGTGATATACATTGTAGTTTCTGATTTGAGAAACTAAAATGACAATATGCACCAAAAATCAGCTATTATCCCAAAGATTTCAGTGTTCAATCATTTTGCACAGACAATAAAAACCCAGATATACGTACAGTAAATGAACAGGCGTCTGCTCTTCTCTTGCTCTTCTGTATAAGCAATACTGTCGTTGCACTGCTCTATTATAAAGTATCTTTTACATATATTCACCACATTTATTCTAATTTACCAAGGCAGCTTTTTTTCCTCCCCATTTTCTAGATTGCAGCCTCAATACTTTGCAAACAATGACCACATGTTGGGAACAAGCGCAGGTCAAAGAGATTCTAAGTATAGAAAGTGTAATTGTATAATAGCCAGACATAAACAAGACTAACCCAGCCACAATAAGAACAGTGCTTGAGAGGACGTGTACTAATATAATAGTATTTGCGTCTGTATGTGTGAATGTGATAAGGAGCTGCCAGGATTCAAACTATGGGAACCCCCGTTTTGCATATATTCAAATTTTGTGTCTTTCCCAGTTTGTCTACAAACGACCGTCTGCAGTGTTTCCAGACATTCACTCTTATAGTTTCTTGGAATCTAACTTCCATGACCATATATTTATGAGGAAGTGAATCATCAAAGACGACATGCTCCCTCAGCTGGCAAATTACCGGCAGAGCCAGACACATGAAAGAAAAACACTCAGCATGGGGTTGATTCACAACCTTTCCAACATCCCTGCTGCAATAATAATAATCATTATCATTTGAAGTACCCTTTTCCCCATTGTTACCCTCTCCCAAATACGTATTCCTGTGCGCTAAGCTTGACATCAAACACATGCTAATAACAATTACAGCTCATAATGAACCCATTGCATAAGGAGAGTTCCCCCGACTTCTTTTCAAGCAGAGCTGGAAATAAATAAATGGTCGACCCCTCCCTTCGTCCAGACAGGAAGTTCTGTTCACAGGACAGGAAGACAGGAGGCTTCTCTCGGGACTCCTGCTCCAAACACTATTGTTGTGGTGAACAGCCTGGCACTACAGGCCAGAGACAGACGCTGAGAAAACAAACAGTGCCTCTCAGTTAAGAGGTGCACTGATCGTGGGTCACGTATGCACCTTTCGGCCCCGGAAACCACTGACACTCGGACCTCTCCCCAAATTACTGTCCTCATCATCCTCTATCAGATCACACTAAAATTTTAATTTTCAAACTTCAAGATATACGGTATGTCAAAGAAAATGATAGATAATCGGGACTAAGTTTCCTTTTGTCATGTGTGTACCTGTGGGTGCTGTCTGTACCTGAGAGTTGTTCTCTTCGTCCTCTCCATCCATGGCCTCGTCCAACATGTCGTCATCATCGTCATCACTGCTTTCTTCGTCCATCTCTCCATCCTCCTCCTCATCTTCGTCAACAATCCATGTGGCCTGGTAGTCCGACGTTCCTTTAGGGACCTTCATCACACGTTTGTTCTTCCTGGCTTCTACACAGCAGAGAGAAACAAACATTTACAGTCTTGTCTTACTGTGGTTTGACTGCATATATATAACCATATTTATTCAAGAAAGACATTTTACATCATCACATATGATTTTTAGTTGTGTTGGATACTCAGAGGTAAACAAAATATTGCCTTGTACAGTTTTGCTTTCCTTTGAGCTAACTGAAGGTGACAACATAGAGATCCAATTTGTATCCTTTTTGCAAACAACTGATTCCACACATCATGATTTAATATAAAACTGCAAATGTCAACAATGACCTGGCAAATCAGCTTCATTTCTCCAAAGTTTCCTCAATGCAATTGTTTCCTGTCACTTGCCAAGGTTGACGTCTCTCACAGTGATCATTTGGCGTTACTGCCAATACAATAGGATTGCTCCAAAAAACAAAACAGTCAGACTATACTGAAATGTTTAATCCACTGAAATCAGGTGTGAGGACTCAACCCCTACACTGAACAATATCTTACCCTCATCTCTATCATCGCAAAATGTTTTTATTTTGTGTAAATTCTGTTTCTGCACCTTCAGCTTCTAGCAGCTCCGATTCTGTTGGCCACGTCTGTTCTCCATCCATGGGGTCAACCTCGGCCTCTGCCTGCAGACTCTCCCTGCAGGACGGGTCAGCTTTCATGAGCACCCGCACTGGAGCCTCGTATTCACCTCCATCCTGTGGGAAACACAGATGACTGGTTTAAATGAGAAAGTCAGCCCACTTACTACCACTCATATAGCGTGACCTTTACATTAGTTGTTACAACAGCAGAGTTTTACATTCTTGAACTGGTCTTGCTGTTTTCCATTCAGCTGCTCTTTTCATTAATTTAATACAATATGAAAATCTGGTACTTAAATTTGTTCAAGTAAATTTGCTCAGGTCCCTTCAAGCCACTTTCTATTCCATTTGGAAAATGGAAGTCGCAAAAGAAGAGAAAAACAAATATCTGAAAATCTATGGAAAATAATGATGCCTATACAGGATTTATGGAAAATGGGCAAAAACTGCAACAAAAATATTCATATGATCGTATTTTTTATAGTACTTTCATGTTTAAACACACCACATAACTATATTCTGCTATTTTTGACATACACATTATATAAGCATAAACTCACACGACACTTTATGAACAATGAATATAAATTAATATATGCGAGGAAAACCTTCATTTCTAGGAAACAGAATCCTTTTGCATTTTGAATATTAAAAAAAAGTTAACTGATCAAATCTAACTTACCAGCATATCAACATCTCCTGCCTTGCCAGGCTTTGCTGGTCTGGCTGTTGTTAAGTTGAGGGGCAGAGGATCTGACGGAGCATCGATCTGACTGAGCTGAAAGTCTCCGTGTCCACTGATGTGCACCAGTCTGTCCACCCGTAGAGGACGGCCACGAACATACCCAGAGACACATAGGGTGCCCAGACCAGTGGGTCCAGCACCTGTCCCCTCAGCAGGGCTGTTGGGCGTGAAAGTGACATGCTGAGCCAAAAGATGGGAACGTCTGGAGCGGAAACCAAGCTTTCTCTGTCTCTGAGTGCCCAGGTGTCTGAGAAGTAGAGTGGCATCCTGCTCCGAATCCAGAGGGAAGAGGCGGGCATCAGGAAAACGGATCTCCGTGATCTTGGACAGAGCTCTCCTGGAATCAACCCTCTTTTTCACGGGTAGATCAGACACACCCTGACACACCAGTGCTACATGGGATGAAAATAAGGACAGAGACACAAGGGCTTAGAAAATGTACACCAAAAGAAACCAACAGAATTAGTATTGATGTATAAAATCGCCTACAACTGCAGCAGTGTGCTCAGGTTTATACCCACCATGGCTGGGAAGGCCCTGGGCAAAGAGGCAGGAGAGACAGTAGTCTCCATAGCTGTCCCAACCCTCAGTAGAGTCAAGAACGAATACAAGGCTATCTGCAATCTTTGCCACATCCAGCAGGGAGTGCATGTCGGCTGTCCAAAGAAAGCATTCGAGAAGGTTCAGAATGAGATAACACAATGCTCATAACAAAGACAAAATAATAGTACAACACAGGCATATAACATGGTATAATCTATAAGATGTATGTGCTGTTTTGTATTTATATTTAAAAAAATAATGAATGCATTCATTAAAAAACAGGGTTTAGTCACATCACTGTGGTCTGCAACACCATTCATGCAACAAGTAACTACATTTAAATCAATTATTTTGACTTCAGTTGAACTTTTTGAAGCAACAACTGCTCCTTATCACTTAATATTACTTACCCGTGCTTTGGCTTAGAAACATGAACCTTTGTTTAAAACGAGGCAGAATCAGTCCAAAGCTGTCACTGATGCCGCTGACACACCGCTCCTGATGTACGACACCCCCAGCACCCTCTGCACAGAGCAGTTTGGTTACAGCACCGGCGTCGACTTGAGCATGGAGGGACACCACAGCAACCAAATGAGGGGGACCGTCCCTGCTGCCAAGACGTCGCTTTTCTGTCAAGACCTAAAAAGGCAAGAGACTTGAAGACTCTGCAGCAGCAATCAGGAATTCAAAGAAATCTATTGTTCATGTGAAATGAAAAAATTACCATGTCTTTCTTATTCCTGCGCAGCTGGTTGGCTTTATGCCTTCTGTCCATCTTCTTTTGCTCCTTCCTCTGTTTCTTGGTGAGGGCTGTCACTGACACTCTCCCTGAGAGACAGTTTAACACAGGGATTTATTAGTTTGTTGTTAAGTTCCAAAGTGAAGTTGTAAATATACATGAAGGTGCTTTTGCTTTCACACACTTTCAAAGGTTGATTTTGAAGTGTTATTTTATAAACCTCAGTGTTTGCACTTTATAAAACACAAATTACAAAAGAATGTCTCAACTCTTCACAGTACAATATGATGGATGTAGTAAATTGTGCAAATCTGCAACTAATAACTCGTTAATTAAAACATTATGTAACACATAAAACATATGATGCAACTATAAAGCTGTCAAAAAATCTGCAGTGGATATGTGTGTGAATAAGATATCCACATGGCTTTCTGTAGGTTACTGAAGCCATGATTGATGTCTACAATAATTTCACACCTTTAAAACACATATTGGATGGACAATTCAATATAATCCAATACAACAGCCCTGCAACAAAGACTTCCTTTAATTCACTTTGTGAAGTTTATATAATGTTTTCTTAGATTATTAAAGAAGTACTGTTTTACAATTTTTGAGATCATACTTTTGCCATTTCTGTGTTCACATTACTTTGTTTAATCAACAGCTCTTACAAATAGAAACAATACAAACTGGACATTAGAGAGGATAGTTTATTTGGCATAACAATCTTGTATAAACTATTAAATTAGAATAGTAGACACATGGATATTAGTTCAGATTCTGGGGACAAATTCTGGAGAACAGTCATGAAACATGATTCTCCTTATGGCTGTCTCTGTACATCCTTGACAACTGCCTTTCTCTTCTGAGATATTTTTGGATCCTGATTGGTTCCCTCGTGATTTAAATGCTCATAGATCAACTGGTTGTACGTAACACCGCCTATTTAGTTACCAGACTTACGCAACTTATTACAAAGAAATGCATAACAAGACTTGACAAACATGCTTGACATTTTCCAGTGGACTGATGTTACCCCTAAATTCACTGGACAAACACGTGTGTTTGCAGAGCCTCGATCACAGCCTCAAGCCACACAACACAGCTAACATCAGCTGTGAATTAACGTAAGACATTAAAATTAAACACAGCTTACCTTTATTTTCTCTCTCAATTTCACCTTTCGTCCGGTGCTTGCCATGTTTGTGGCCTTTGTTTTTCTGTTTATACACGCCGGGTCTGTGGCCCTGTTGTTTTTCCCCAGTCGCAGCCATTTTCACCATGTGGGAAAGTCAGGTATTGTACTTCCGCATTCGCGCCGGCGTCATGACGAAGTGTGTCGTCAGACTTTCCCGAGAATTTTTTCCTTCAAAATAAAAGCTTTGGTTATGATTATGTGTAAGTTATTTTTGTGTGAAGGGATTTTCGCCCCAATTTGCATTACGCAATGCTGCAATATATTACTGTATTTACTGCATAATGAATATAATGTTTTATGTAAGTTTTGTAAGTTTTAAAAAGGTGCATTCACAGCAAACAAAAAACAATAAAAACATTTTTCTTTTTAATCCAATACATAACAAATATTAATACACATTATACATACAACGAATGATATTGTTTATGATGTGTGAGCTTTATATGTTTATGCCAACAGTTACTGAAACTTACCTCTGAAAAGATGAATCATCCTCTCTTTCATCATCATTCATTCATTCTATAATGATTCATCCTCTTTCCATTCATCCAGTTTTGGAGTTCACAAGATTTTGTTGGATGAGGAGGTTGAGAGAAGAGAAGGAAATTAAATCTGATGTAATGACCTCATTGAATTTGCAGCTCCTACAGCTGTTTATTCAGATAACAGGATCCTGCCATCCTTAATTTACTGGGTCCATACCATCATGCAGTGTAACTAAGCCTGAGAGCTCTGATATGACAACACTGACCAACACCACTGGCCACTACACCCAACAGCTCCACATGTCAACTACCACTGTAACGGTTTTCACCAGTTCAGAAAAAAAATAAGTCTAATTTGCTCAATTTAAAGTCATTGTATCAGGCGTCTGTTTAAAGTATGCTGACAAGTAATGAATGTCAGCACAAAAACATATTCACATATTTGGATAACAAAGCAAAACCATCAGTGACTTCAGGACTGGAAATGTAGAGTATCTCTCTGGTTTGCAGTTAAAGCCTTATGTGGCCAGCCTTTTCTACTTTCTGTTATGCAGATTTGTCAGGTTGCTATGGGTTCAAAACAGCCAAATTTACTGCTGTCACCCCACAGATCTCCTCTCTCCATGGAGAAACTCCAAGCTGTGTTACACACAGGCAGCACCAGTCACATGTGGCACCGTCTGAAGAGGAAGCGTGTCAAAGTAATGCAGCCCCCTCCACTTGCATTCAAGCAGATCCAAAAGCCCTTTAAGAGCCAACGTGAGTAGAACTTTGCCATTTGTTGGCTTTGCAACAGGCAGGTCATTGTACAGGCTGAGTAACCATGCAGATAGTTGTGGTTAGAAAGAGAGAGGGAGTCTGATCTTAAAGGAGAGGCTACAGGGGTTTCCTCTGTACACTGTTACATCATGCACAAGCCCACAAAATGCAGCGCGTGCATTAGTAAACAACAGCCAACTATCATGCACTGCCTCAAGGGAAACATTGCATACTGTTGGTCTGCTGATGGAGGATTTATAAGTATGATGTAAGCGTAATCTATGCACTCAGTGACCTCTGAAAATCATCATTAAATCAATGGAAGTTATATGACATTTATAGTGCTAATTGCCATAAACCTTTCAGAAATTAAACAATCAGCTACTTCATTTCAGTATTTCCCTATCATAAGATCATTTATGTCTGGTAGTTTGAGATGCTTGTAATGTATCTCCTATCCTGAGGGAAAGTACAGTGGAAGACCATGAGATGCACTCTTTGGCCTTTCAACAACAAGCCTGCTGCAGAGGATCCCCAGGGCAAGGCCCATAACTCACAGCTCCAGTGAAGCTGCTCAACGGCAGAATACTCGCATTTTTACTGGTTTATTCCCTGGAGCAGATCATTGAAGTATCATCCTGTGAATGTGCGTATGCGTTTTGAATTGTGTTGTTATGGGCCGGGGCAGGATGACAGCAAACTGTGCTTAATGCGCTTTCATTTGTATCATTGAAAGAATTCAGAAGAAACTGCAAATGAATGTATCCCTCTAATTCTGATGGAGCTTCTGTTTATGTTTTTTCATGTGTTTTGGGGCCTTAGATAGTGATGGTAACACTACTACTGGCCAGTCTGCCGTATAAATGCTAGGTCCCCATTCCTCAAGATTTTTGTAATCCCTTGAAAAGCAGGTAAAAATCCTGCTCGGACACGTTTATGAACCACAATGTTGGATCATGGCTTTGAAAAATTTGCTATTTATATTTATGGTACCCAGAGAATTGATTATTAGATTTTTTTATTACCTTTTCTTTGGTACAACCATCAATCACTTTCCACTTGTGAACAAGAAATAAATAGCCAATAAAATGACAATAATACACAACAATTCAGTTCGCTGGCCAACCTGACAGGGAATTTGGCATATAATTGCTTGGTCCCCATTCCTAAAGATTTTGGCAATGCAGTGAAATTATATTTCAACCAACATTAGGTAAAAAAAGATCTGCTTGAACAATATGTTTATATTTTTAAAAAGTTTGCTATTGACATTTATGGAACCCAGAGACCTTTTCTCTGATGCCACCATCAATCACTTTCCACTTGTAAACAAGAAATAAAGATTAACATGATAATAATATAAAATAATTTAATTGGTCAGTCTGACAAGGAATTTGGCTTATAAATTTAGACAGTCCTCTGAAATCCTATATATTTTTATATATATTTATGGTATCAAGAGACATTTTCTCTGGCAACACCATGAGTAACTTTTGACTTGAATATAACAAATAAACAGCCAATAAAACAACAATAATATAAATATAATTGTCAGACTGTAATGAAATATGCTGACACCATTCATGCTCTCCAGAGGAGAGAAGAGTAAAATTTACTCTTTACTTTACTCAATCAACTATGAATACTTTGAATATGTGATGATGAATATGTGATCAACTAGTTCACATTACCAATCAAAATACTTTCCAAAAAAAGTGGTTTCCATTGAGAGGTTATCCATTTTATATATTCCGTGTAGTCAATCAAGTCAGAAACATACAAAAAAATGTGTAATTATAAATCACTTCACATAATTGCACATATCAAAACAGATTTATTCTCTGTTATTTTTCAGCTGTGTGTGTGTGTGTTTTCAGGTCAGACAGAGTTGAGAGCAGCCTCACATGCAGGCAGGGACACAGCAGCAGGGCGGAACTGCTGTTTGCTGTGTGTCGACACTCAGGAAGAGTTACTGCTTAACTAAACAGCTAAGTTGTTAACATGCCAGTGTGTTAGGTTTCAATCCCCACTTTTTCTAACCACGTCGCGGACACTGTCTCGGCTCGTTTCTGGGTGTTTTTTGGAGGTGTTTGAACTTCCCACACATTCTCCCCCAAACGTATTTTGACGAAGGGAGGCGGCGGTGGAGCTCTCGGCCGCCATCTTTGGACCTGCCTGGGATCCGACTCTTCTGGCACCCCAGTTACTTCGAGGGTGGGGATTTTAAACCTATAATAACTCTCAAATCTGTATGTTATAATCGACTGACAGCGTTAGGAACCACAAGGACTCGATCGTAGGAAGTTGCCGCACCGGGGATGAAACAGGAAGAAGACTTTTATAATCCTTAAGTGTTTTGAAATACACGACAGTGCTGAAACCTGGCCTGTCAGGAGAGGGTGAGTTTAAGCTAACTGCGCTAAGCTAACTTAGCAAACATCACATAGGTTAGCTTGCTAATTTAGCTATTTCTGCTAAATGACTCTAAAAGTTGCTTTAATTTTTTATCATTCACGTAGTTCCTCCACTGTTCGTGTAGTAAACGGGTCGTGGGTGTTTCTTGCATAGTTTGATCATATGACACGTAACTTAGCTTAGCTCAAGTTTGGTGTTAGCTAACAGTACAGTCAACGTTGGCTAGCTGGGAGCTCCTCAAAACCTCTCAATTTGCTTGTTTTGGTGTTAGATCTTTACATTTCAGACTTTGTTGGTTTGAGTTATGTTGTGTGCGAGCTGAAAAAGCTATTTCAAAGTGACAACTTTCAGAAGTGATCTCACTTATATGACTCGTTGCAACTCCTGTGAGGTGTTACCTATAGCCACAGGTAACTCAGGCTGTAACACAGCAGGTAAAGCTGGGCAACAAGTTTACCCAAGAAATGGTAGTTTTGGGGTTGTGGTAAGGTAAACTTTGGTCATTTAATACCTCAGTAATAACAGCTGTATTTACAAGTATCTAACTAGCCTCACAGCCAAACCCTGATTAGGCCCAATTGACATCTTACTCAATAAATGTACTTTGATGTAGGCCTGTACATAGATATACATTGACTAAAAGATTGTGGTCTTTGTTTTTTCTTCTTTGACATGGGTGGTAAAGATAAAAGAAACACTATTGGTTTGACACTGAGATTATGTGTTTGTTGTGCCAAAAGACTTAACAGACCAACATCACTGATACGTTTTAATTTGAGTGCTGACTTCTAAAAAGTGGTGGTAGTTTTATTTTGTAAAAAATAAATGATCTGTCAGATATGAACCCCCTTTTCACTGTGTCTGAAATTGCAGCGCATGTCTGAAAGCATGCCATCGCTGTTGAGTCAAGACAGACAGATAATCACTAGTCAAAATGCTCACCAGGGCCTCTTCCTACCTCCCTATAGCTGTGCGGACAGGAAATGCTGAGAAATGCAGCGCAGTGAGGACATACATTGGGAATTCCAGCCCTCCAGCTTTGTTGTCCTGTCCTGCTGCATTCTTGTGCATGCCATGAGTGTGTGTGCTAGTTGGAACGCAAGGGTGTTTTATGAAGGTATCAGTTATCATCACTCACTTTTGTGCTCACGTGTCCACGGCTTGAAAATGCCATCATGAGATATGACAACAAGGCTCATTCATGAGCAACAATGTAGTAAAGGACAATGGCAATAAAGAGGCACAGTTCCACATGGTAATGAGGCTTTATTTCAGGGCAGTGGCTGCATCTGTGTGGAATAGTGAGTTGTTCAGTGTTTTTGTGAGACAAAAGATGTCTGCTTGAACTGGGGGCTGTTTCTCCCAGGCTGGGAAAGAAGTCTTGTGACTCTAGCGTCAGCTCTGCATCTGTTTGCAGCTGATCATCTGAGCCGCATGGACTCAGTAAACTTTCCTCAGTGATCTTTTACAGTCTACATCTGTATTACAGCAGTACAGCTGTCTAACAACCTATTTAATAGGCAGAAAATAGTTAAGTTTAAAGTTGACAGTGGTGTTGGGGACTGATGCTATATTCCGTCCATTTTAAAGGAGGAGTTCACCTAAAATTCAAAAAAACAAAATGAAAAACCCACATTTCCCCTGATATCCCTAGTGGTATCTAGTCATGCAGATAGTTTGGTCTTTGGTCTGGTCTGGAGCTTTTGAGATAAGGATAATCCACACTGTACTGTGGATATTCTCAGTATTCTTTTACATTCACAAGAAAACAGTTCACAATAACATCTGTTTCCAGTAAGGTTGATTGATTATCTTGAGTACCCAGGACGTTATTTTTGGAAAGGCACACTGCTTTTTAAGTTTTTCAAATGTAATTTTTCAACATGGTGAGCACCGCAAACAAATTATATATCTGCATTGTATTGCTGTGGATATCTCCAAACTAGGGCAAATAAAACTTGAACTAGCAGCATGTCTGGAACCAGATACAGATGACTGGGAATAGATGTTTTTTTTTGTGATTTTGGTGAACACCTTTAATCACTTCTTGGAAGGTTATATGAACAATGTTTGGTATGTCTGAGAACATGTTTTTACCGGGTACTTACAGGTTTAACAAGTAGTCCCATCATTGGAATGCTTTGTTTCCGTTCAGGCATCCATCTCACAGTGAAGCAGCATGTTGTTATCTCGGATTCTTTGTTGGAGCTGGAGATTGAGACAGTTCTTTGTATCCTCCTCACATCTGTCTGTCTACATACAGTCACTGGAGGTGTGAGGGGAGGTGGTCAGGACGCAGCCCACTGATTTCCTTACTGTAGGTGCTGTTACTATGGAAACAGGAGACCTGTCTCTTGTTACGTCAGGATTTCCGACCGGCCGTCCTCCGCATTTTCACCTGACGTCATGGTTCAGTTCATGTTTCAGGTTAATAGGCTCCGGTATAGCACATAGACCGCTGTGACACTTGGCTATTAGTAATTATTACTTATTAGTGTGGCAGAGAACATGTGAATCTTACCCCAAAACATCCAGATGAACCTCTGAAATCACTCTTGGATTGTACTTCTCTGCTGTCCATTCAGTAATGACACTCTGTAATTTATACTGTTGGCACATGAATTCGTTAGGTTACACTTCTCTGCTGCTGTTGTGTTTTCATTCAGTGAGCTCATTCTTTTTCTTGTGCTTTCAGCTCTGAACACATATGAGACCGCTGTCCTGCAGATGAGCCATCAGTGGGGGCTTCCAAGTCGCTGTCGCAGACCCAGATAGTTCCTGGCGGCAGCGGCATTGCCCCCCACTCCCCATTATGCCCAACAGCAGTCGGGCGGGGAGCCTGAAGGACCCCGAAATAGCCGATCTCTTCTTCAAAGAGGACCCAGAAAAGCTCTTTGCAGATCTGCGTGAGATTGGACATGGCAGCTTTGGTGCTGTATATTTTGTGAGTATTTCGCAATGTTAGGTGATGGTCCAAGCCCCTGGCCATATTCAGGCTGACATCAGAACCTTGTTCATCCTCTTTCATTTCAGCGAGGTCACTGTTTTGGCACATAAGGACACATAGGGGTCCAACAAAAAAAATTGTCAGGGAAAAAGAAAGTTAAGCCTGGTTCAGTTAATCAAATACTTTCAAGCACACATTTCTGGTATAGCACTGTAATATAAATGGTGATCATTGCTACGAAGGATCAAATTAATGCTGCCATGATTAACTTTTTCTGAAAATTAGGTAAATCCTGTCTAATAGTTAACCGTTAACAAAAAGTGGATTATGATTGTGTTTCAGTCAAGTTTATATAGAAAAGACTTGTGGCTTTATAGCCTTGAAGGTCATTGGGATGATGTTAATATGTGACTATGTTTTGTTTCAGTATTGGAGAGCATTATTATATGAACCACCTTAAGATCTTATTTAAGAATGATTCTAAGAATGCAGGACTATTTTAGCGACTCTGTCTCAGTGTGTCAGCCTTGGCTCCCAGTAAATTATTGAGCAAGCAAAGTTCACTGTAAAAATCAATTATTGTTGTATGTTGTGATTATGATGGTATTTTTAGAAGCATTCATTGCTTATGTCAGCCAGCGTACAAATAACTGTATCACAAATCCCAGTTTGTTGCTGTTATACAATGATATGTTACCCCAGCAACTACATTGAGTTGGCATAGTCTTGAATTCTCATGTGGATCATCAGCAGTTCACTCTCTAATACAGGCGATTGGGGAATTGAGGTCACATACGTACAATGTTTGGCGATTGAATATTGCAAAAATACATAATTTAAGCTTTACAGGCAAGTAATACTGAAAAAAATATATTAATAATGGGCATCTCGAATCTTATCTCTGTCACATGTGGCCAAAGTCACTAAACTAAAGCTTGAATCATTGGTAAAGTTATGAAGTTAATCACACCAATATGTAATGGGCTTATCATTCAGGCACGGGATGTGCGGACAAATGAGGTGGTGGCCATCAAGAAGATGTCTTATAGTGGAAAGCAGTCCACTGAGGTAAGATGATCTTCACTAACCTATATCATATTAACTGGCAGTTGTTACAAGGCTTACATATGTGTGTTGTTTTGTTTGTTGTTTTAGTCCTCACATTTACATACTGTTTTCACAGAAATGGCAAGACATAATCAAGGAGGTGAAATTCCTGCAGAGAATACAACACCCGAACAGCATAGAGTACAAAGGATGTTACCTGCGAGAGCACACTGCCTGGGTAAGATTGTACATGAGAGTGTCAGCGATGATGATCACTAAAATGTGTAAGCCTCTGATTGATAAATGGAAAAATGATTCTCATAAACTCTCTTTATTTCATTGCAGCTGGTAATGGAGTATTGTCTAGGCTCTGCTTCAGATTTGTTAGAAGGTGGGTTGAAGACCTTTAAACTCCTGATATTTGAGTTTAAAGGTACTTTGATCTCAGATTTAAAGTTTATCCCTGTCATTTTTTATTGATTTACATCTCTGTTGGTGAATCTAACCCCTCAAGTTCACAAGAAACCTCTGCAAGAAGTTGAAATAGCTGCAATTACCCATGGTGCTCTTCAAGGGTTGGCCTATCTTCACTCCCACAACATGATTCACCGGTGAGTGTTTCAAGTGTTTGGGAGCATGCTGGGCATCAAGTGTTTATGCTCGCAGGCATTCTTTCTTCTGTGTGGAGCTGTAATCATCTCCTCTTATGTGTTTGACAGAGATATCAAGGCAGGAAACATCTTGCTGACAGAGCCAGGGCAGGTAAAACTAGCAGATTTTGGTTCTGCCTCCATTGCCTGTCCTGCCAACTCCTTTGTTGGGACTCCATATTGGTACGTTACAAAGCATGCATTTAAAGATTCTCTCAGAACAGCTTGCAATTTTTTCATGAAGTTTACATGAAATTGTATATATTGACATATTTTAATGTGCTTTCTTTCTCAGGATGGCCCCAGAAGTAATTTTAGCTATGGATGAGGGTCAATATGACGGAAAGGTGGACATTTGGTCTTTGGGAATAACCTGCATTGAATTAGGTACAGTCCCTGTTCTGTATGGCCTGATTCACATCTAAGACTTAGACCTCATTTGTTGTTGCATTCACATCCATCTCTTTTTACACTTTTTTACAAACATCTCAGCCCACATTAATTTTGCTCACTTAGTCAGTCAGTAACTGAATAATGTTGCTCTTTCTTCCTCTCATAATTTCATTTTTCTTTGCAACATCCTGACTCCTTGGTTTATAGCTGAGAGGAAGCCTCCACTGTTCAACATGAATGCAATGAGTGCCTTATACCATATAGCACAAAATGAGAGCCCGATGCTGCAGTCTAGTGAATGGTGAGTTTAAAGGTACATTTGTAAGAGCTGATGTGTTGTTTCTGAGTCTGAGCCCATTAAATAACTACAATTCTATCCTTTTTCCACATTTCATCTCTTAACTTTAGGACGGATTATTTCCGAAACTTTGTAGATTCTTGCCTTCAGAAATTTCCCCAGGACAGGCCCAACTCAGAGGAGCTCTTAAAGGTAAGAATCAAAGGCTATGACAGTCCTATGTTATGCTTTATCAATGTAATCACATTAGAATTCAGGATTTGAATGCAAAATGTCTTTTCTGTGTGCTTCCTCCAGCATGCATTTGTCCAGCGTGAACGACCAGAATCAGTTCTAATAGACCTGATCAATCGGACTAAGGATGCAGTGCGGGAGCTGGACAATCTGCAGTATCGTAAAATGAAGAAGATCTTGTTTCAGGAAGCCCACAATGGCCCCACAACTGAGGCACAAGATGAAGAGGAGGTCTGTCATGTGACTCAACTGCTGCTAGCTTGCATTTGTCTCTCTACATTTCTGTCATCTAAAGATTAGTGAGGTTGTGTTTTATAGTATTGTGTCATCCTATGTTATTGTGACCTTGTTGCTGTCTGCCATGTGTGTTATTTTTAGGAGACAGAACACAGTGTGGGTAGGACGGGCACAGTGAACAGCGTTGGGAGCAACCAATCCATACCCAGTATGTCAATCAGTGCCAGTTCCCAGAGCAGCTCTGTCAACAGTTTAACAGATGCAGGCGATGACAAGAGTGAGGTGGACATTGAGGGAGACCACACAGTCATGTCCAACAGCTCTGTGATACACCTCAAACCAGTAAGAAGTTCAGCTTTCAGTCATTGTTGTATGGTGTTCACAGTTTAAAATCGATTGTAGTGATTCATTAGTATTACATGACTATATTCATTCAAGTACAGCATGAGGCACAGTTAATTTCTTTGTAGTATTTGTTTACATGTTCTATGCATTTTTTCCTACCTTTCAGGAGGAGGAGACTTATAATGAAGAGTCAGAACCTCACACCCGGCCAACTGAGCCACAGTCCCCACCTGCACACACTCCACGGCCGAAACGGAACCGCGAACACTTTGCTACTATACGCACAGCCTCAGTGGTAATAACAGTTATTGTGTTTGAAGATCAAATAAGAAAATGGCTGAAATAAGTGCTTGTATACCTGCTGGGCATTTTCCACATCGATGGGCTGTTTAAAGGCAAAAATCTTTTGACGTATTGTCCTCGTGATCATTGAATGCTTTTGCTTGAAGGCTAGAAAGAAGAAAGAAATTTTGCATGTAATGAAAAGCAAAGCCATTATCCAGCTTGAAACATTTATGCACTTGGATATGCAAGTGATTGTGCATTTTCCACATATTTTTTTAAATTGCTCACTTTTACACAGTACATATGGTACCCTCACATATATATTGTTCTGTCAAAACATTTTTTTCCATTGACAACAATATAAAGACGATCTGTGTTTTGTGTTAACCAGCTCACTCGCCAGATTAAGGAGCATGAGCAGGATTCTGAGTTAAGGGAGCAGATATTGGGCTACAAGCGCATGAGGCGGCAACACCAGAAACAGCTGATGGCTCTGGAAAACAAACTGAAGGCTGAGATGGTTGAGCACAGACTCCGTCTGGACAAGGAACTGGAGAACCAGAGGAATAGCTTTGCCCAGGAAATGGATAAACTGATCAAGAAGCACCAGGCGTCCATGGAGAAAGATGTATGCTTTCAACTCATTTATATGTTCCCGTAAGACTTACAAAACACTGGCTGTTATTTTACCTATAGCAAACTGATTATGATGTGTGTTTCTCCATTAGGCAAAAACGTTTAGCAATGATGAAAAGAAGTTCCAACAGCATATTCAGAGTCAGCAAAAGAAAGAACTCAACAGCTTCCTAGAATCACAGAAACGGGAGTACAAACTTCGCAAGGAACAACTCAAAGAGGTAGGGGGATCCAGGAGCTTCTTGCCCAATGCAATTGTCTCCAAAACTGTGCTTTTCAGTTTATTTACTATCAGAAAATGGACCTCAGTACTATGAAGTCTGTTCTACTTGTGACTTGAAATCTTTCTTCTGTTTAGGAATTGAATGAAAACCAGTCAACGCCTAAGAAAGAAAAGCAGGAATGGTTGTCTAAGCAGAAGGAAAACTTCCAACACTACCAAGCAGAGGAAGAAGCCAACTTACAGCGCAGACAGAGACAGTATCTGGAGCTGGAGTGCCGCAGGTTCAAACGGAGGCTCTTGATTATCCGCCACAATATTGAACAGGACTTAGTGCGAGAGGTCAGCACCCTGTCTCCTATATTGTACTGCTGTGCTGAAGTGGTGGAAATATTGATTGATTAACAAACTAAAATTGAGTCATCTTTGGTGCCTGACAATCTCATCTCTCTGTTGTTGCTCTCTCCATGCGCACATAATTAGGAGCTAAACAAGCGTCAGACCCAGAAGGATTTGGAACATGCCATGCTTCTCCGGCACCACGAGTCCATGCAAGAGCTGGAGTTCCGCCAGCTCAACACCATCCAAAAGACGAGGGCTGAGCTGATCCGCCTGCAGCACCAGACGGAGCTCACCAATCAGCAGGAGTACAACAAGAGGAGGGAGAGGGAACTTCGACGCAAGCACGTTATGGAGGTTCGCCAGCAACCCAAGAGCCTCAAGGTGAGAACTCAGCTTGTAAGCATGCATGCATGTTGAATATTCAATAGATGCTCTCATTTCAATTGTAATAAAATGTTGCTGTAGGTTCTTGTAGCATGTGTCTACTATGCAAATCACTATTTTTCAGACTGACTGATTCTTCATCTTAAATATAATTAGACATGCTGAAATTAATTCAGAGTTATGAGTGTATGGCTTTTATCTCCCCTTTGGTTTGGCAAACTGTTTTAAAATAAAATTGAAAATAGAAGCTGACCAGTGTTTCATATGTGATTGTACAGACCTAATACTAGATAATGATGCTTGCTTTTGAATGTAAAGCTATTCATAATATAATAATTTCCTCTAGTCCAAAGAGCTACAGATCAAGAAGCAGTTCCAGGACACATGTAAGATCCAGACCAGGCAGTACAAAGCACTGAGGAACCATCTGTTGGAGACCACACCAAAGTCAGAGCACAAGGCTGTCCTTAAACGGCTGAAGCAGGAGCAGCACCGCAAACTTGCCATCTTGGCAGAGCAGTATGACCACTCCATCAATGAGATGCTTTCCACTCAGGCGGTGAGTCTGGCAATGGCAGGAATGTAACATCCTAAAATTGTGAAGTAAGACCATGAAGGTGCCACCCAAAAAGAGCATTTCTTACTTTAGAAGCTGTGTCCAAATCAGTTATGGTTGTGTATTTATTTTACTCACTGGATCCTGATCCCGATCTTCCCTCTGTTCTTAGCTACGCCTGGATGAGACTCAGGAGGCTCAGTGCCAAGCCCTGCGAATGCAGCTACAACAGGAGCTGGAGCTTCTCAACGCCTACCAGAGCAAGATCAAGATGCAGACAGATGCCCAGCATGACCGCGAGAGGAAGGACCTGGAACAGAGGGTGTCACTCCGAAGGGCCCTGCTGGAACAAAAGGTTTCTGTCTATGAATTATTGTGGAGATTTACATTTGTCTCACTCCATCATTATTGGTGAGATTTTAGTTCTATAGGTAGCTTCAGTTTGAAAGCCCAGCACACTCACACAGGTCATCAGTTATTCTGGCTTATTAGACGTGCTCTGGTCAAGGTGGGAGAAGCTATGCTGGGATTTACATGAGGTCGACAGACTCCATGTACCACTAAGAATTATAACAGTGTATTTGGTCCAGCTCTAACAGGTGCAACAAAATTAACAGGAGTGTAATGGAGATTTTAATCAAGTACCGCCTGTAAACATCTGCTCAGTCCTGAAGAGGTTTGGTCAGGTCCAATAAATTAAAACACCTGTGGATATTAGGTCATGTCTACATGAAGGCAGAAGAAAATTCCCTTCTGTTTCACAAATCTAGTTTTGTATCTTAATGTTATGGTTGTTATTAAATGTGCTCTGTCAGTGGATGGATGCTAGTGGAACACAGTGTTGTTCAGCGTATCTGCTAACTGTGAAGCACATTGAACATGAACATTTTACTTTTTTTTCCTATAGATTGAGGAGGAGATGGTGTCCTTGCAGAATGAACGCTTGGAGAGAATTCGGAGCCTGCTGGAACGTCAAGCCCGAGAAGTTGAGGCTTTCGATTCGGAGAGTATGCGCCTGGGCTTCAGCAACATGGTGCTATCAAACATCTCCCCAGAGGGCCTCAGCAATAGCTTTCCCGGGGCTCCAGGCAGCTGGAGTCACCATCAGCAACAGCACCCATCTGGGAGTGCTCAAGGGCCACACTGGGGCAGTGGAAGTCTGGGCCCAGGGTCGAGCCACCAAGGCGGCCATCACCACTATCACTCCAGTCCAGGAGGGGCACCTATGCAGCAAGGCTGGGGGCAGGGCATGCAGGGAGGTGGGGGTCCACCACCATGGGGCCACTCATCAGCAGTCTCCCGCAGCAGTGGAGGTGTACAGAACAGCCCCCAAGCAATGGGGAGGACACCCTCAGGAGGGCGCGGTGAGCAGGGCATGAGCAGGAGCACCAGTGTCACCTCTCAAATATCTAACGGGTCACACCTCTCCTACACATAGATCCTCCACCAGCCCTGGAGTCAGAGGTTGAACATGGTGGAGATGATGAATCGCAGCGGGACAGAGCATATGCTGAGCTCTGCTGCTCTGTCTTTCTCTGCGACGCTTCGCCTCCAGTTCTCCCGTGTACAGATGTGGATGTGTGATGAAATAAATGTTGCTCAGGTCAAAAGGGCTGGAAGAGATGCAGCCCGTCCTCACGGCAGTTTATCGGCACACATACAGATCCTTAAATTTATGTTACATAAGCAATTTGAGTGTCAACATATAATACTCCCATTAGTTTTTATTTGCAGCTCTCTCCTACGGAATTTAAAAAATATATGTTTCGTGCTATTCACAGCCATTGCTCTCATTTTGCACATGAAACACTGTTAAAAGGCCTTTGACATGTGTTAACGATGTCTTTAGAAATGTGGTATCAAGCAATCACAGTAAACTGGTTTTTATTTAGCAGCCCCCCTTTCACTCTGCCGGTTCATACTCAGTTATACACTGGTTGATTCTCTGACGGGGTTAAAAATGCAGCAGACTTAACTTAAGATGCTTTGCTGTTGTAATACCAGCCTGCTGTAATGGTCATTGTGATAAATTAGATGCTTCTTTTTATTCCGTAGTTTTATTTCACCTGATTTACTGGTCATCAGCCAAAATGAGACAAATTCAGAGCCAAATAAACTAATCTTAACGGGCTTATGCTACAACACTACTGCAGTGCCTTTTAACCTTTGATTATAGAAATCACTCTCAGATGTTTATAGTTTAATATTTTAAATTTCATCATCAATTTATTATAGGTGCCAGTGTATGTTCAGTTCAGTCTATTTTAACACCTGTGATTTTAGTTCCAGAGGTCCCAAGTACTTTTCTCAGATTATTATATTCACTGTGTATACAGTAAAGTTGGTTTAAGTCTTATAAATTGTGAGATATAGAAAATTACTTGTGTATATCAGTAACTATATTTTTAGGGCTTTAGAGTGGTGGTACTCTCGGGGTGAACTTGGAAACCCCTGCGCTACAGAGAATGTCATTGTACACAACAGGAGGAAAAAAAAGGAGACTCATTTGCCTTCAAAAACAATCCTAGTATTGATCTGTTGAGTTTTATTAGTGCCTTTTTAAAACTGCTGCCTTTTTCAAAGCACTTTATCCAGCTAAATATGTGTAAGATTAATATTTGACTTTTTTTTTCGCAAAGCACCTGGTAGATGAGTGTTTTGTTGGTACGTATGTAGTTAAGTTGAGGAGTCGAGCCAACCTGTGCTGTGATATATTTTTTTTAGGAGCAATTTCCCAAGTACAGACAGGGCCAAGTGTATGTCAGCATACAGTATGTAAGTGAAAGTCTTTTCACCCGTTCTGCAACTTTTACCGTTTTGGAACTGTAGCTGTTGTTTGTTATCTCCTCTGTGTGTGTTTTGATTGAATAGGCATTGGCTTGTTTCCATAGAACAAACTGAGCTGAGTTAACTGAAAAGAGTCCATTATGTGCAAGCAGATAGCTTAAGGTAATTGTCATGACCATGACAGCAGGCTTGGCACTACTAAAATAAACTACAACACTGTTTAAGAATGTTGGGGCCCAGTTAAGTAACACTAAAAATTTAAAAGGTGCTAAGTTATAAAGGTTACACTATCTCATCAGGACCCAAGAACAAGGGTGACTGAATTAAGCACACGCATTGTAGCAAAAACATGTCATAGTAAAATCGAGTCGACACACACTCTGAAATGCAGCCAAATACAAAAATACATGTGGCAAAAAGCACTTAGGTATTACTTTGATAGCTCTAGCAGCTCCTCTAAAAAATATGTTTCTGTTTGCTCCCTTCTCTGGTTTGGTCCTGGTTGTGCCCTTTTAATGTTTTATTAGCCTGTCTGTTCAAGTTAGGCTTTCCATTTCCATACACAGAATTTAAAACACTTTGTTGAAAAGGCCTTTAAGGATAATGATCCAGAGATAATAAGGATATATACTCCCCTGAATCACAAAGCTGGAGTTAAATGTTCATATGTGTATATTTTTTATTAAAGAAAACATTTAAAGACTAAACTCAAATTTTAAGAAAATAATTTCTAAAACTAACTTTATTTAACTGACGGACCACACTGATGTTAGCAAACCTTTCGCTCTCAAAAAGTAAAAAAGTGGTGTTGAGTTGTCTGAACATGGCTCGTTGGAAGATACACTTGGTTTTGTGTGCACAGACAGAATGCCTCATATGCATGTATTTGCTGTCATCTCCTTTAAATGCCACTTATTTAGTCAGCCGGCCATCTCTTGAGCATCGTCACTGCAGAGTTTGTTCTCCCCCACTGCACACGTTTGACCGGTTGCCCCCATTCCACTCTGCTTCAGAGCCACCTTCTCAGATGCTGGCTCTTTCTGAATGTCATATATTCATATCACATTTGAGGACACAAAAAATGCTGGGGTCTTTTTCTCAAATTGGTGGGATTTTAATTTTCCACATGTATATAATCCTGCCTTGAAAGTATGCGTTATATCAAGTTACACATGGTTTGGTCCCATAACAGCAGGTTATATTCATTATTTCTTTTCTGATTTGTTGATATTTGGTGAAGAAAAGGGGAATGTATTGATCGTGATCGGAATCTTACCTTAAGTCAAAAGCCAAGGCCGAGAGTTTGAATGTTGGGCCAATCAAACCTCAAATACATGCCAAACTTAAGTTTGTATGCACAATTTTTGTTCACTTTTGTCAATGTTGTGTGTGAGGGAGTCTAGATATTGTTGTCAATCTTTGTCAGTCATAAGACCTTTCCACCAACCTGGATTTTATTTTTTATTTTAATTTTATTTACTTAAACTTTGATGTCAAATTATGTCCTACTGACTGAAAGCATGTGGGATACTGAATGAGAATCGGCAACAGAAAATGGTGATCCTCTCTATGGTCAAACACTGTGCCATACCTGAGTTGCCAAGACCAGATACCACTGCATTGTCTCATCTCTATGGTTTTAACTATCATTGTGCTGATGGCACGAAATGTATGAAACATGAAAACAAGTTGGTTCTGGTCTAGTGGCCAAAGTAAAAAAAGGCTTGAAAAGATGACGTGGTGACAGGCAAATTATGAAAAGAGATTGCATTTCTTTGAAGATGTCAGTATTCTTCTTTGGCACAATACCACTACAACTCATAACCTGTATTAAACTGTATAGATGGTGGAACTTGTTATTGAATGTCAGAGAGATTATGAAGATACTACATAAGAGATGGTAAAGTACTAAAAGTGGATTTAAAAATTGTGTAAAAAGATTCATAAAACAGAATAAAAATAGGATCAAATTTACTATTTTGTTTGTATTATATTTACCATTGTGTTGGCAGAGGGATATTGAACAGAATCAGCTGTAATAAAGTAATTTTAGTATAACTGGCCTTGTGTTTTTTATTCATTTCTTTCTCTACCTCAAGTTTGCAGCTTTAGTTTGCTATAGTATGACAACTTATTAGAATACTGTGCAAGACATGATATAATATTGATGCAACTTGAATGAGGTTGCAGAAAAAGTCTGATCTGAGCTCTGAAAGTCCGAAAACCGGAAGTACACGCCAACGTGATCTGAGACGAGCTTGTAAACAAAAGTAAATGTTTAGCTAAACTGGAGAAGGAATGTCGTCTCAACAGCCATTGAATTGAGTAAGTAAATGGCCTTTAAAACACGAACCAATAATTATTTTACAGACCTTTATGTCTGCCTCGTTAACAACATGGACAAATGTAATATCTAGTTAGCTGCAACACAAAGTTAAATATCCAGTTTGTAGCTACTGTGGTGCAACTTTATCGTTTTTACGTTTAAACTTTTCTTTGGTGATGCATTAATTACATGTAATTGAAATGATTAACTAGTTATTGTTGAAATCAAAAAAACGTAAAGATTAGCTTAATTAGCGCCACAAACACGGTAAAACAAGTTAGCCGTTAGCTAGCCAGCCTGGCTAACTAGCCAGCCTGGCTAACCGTTACTTGTAGCTCGACTTTAGCTACCAAGCTACAAATCGTTATTAGCCCAGTAACGTTAATATTTCCCCTGCAACAACAACTGTGTATCAACCATTGTAACGATACCCAAATTTCAGTAATGTTATTGTCTGTGATATTGGCTAACCTAGCTTTGTATGGTAGAATCCATCATCGTCGACATTTAATGTTAACGTTAGCTGAAATGTTTGCACACTGATTTACTAACTTCACTCGTATCAGCAAAATGAAAACAGACAAAGTGTGACTTAATTCACTTGGATAGGCAACATCAATGTTTTCAATGTAGTTTTTAATCTTGGTAAAGTTGCTCAAACACAAGGTTTGAATTTACAAGATAGTCAACTGATCAAATATCTGTTGTTTAAATCGATTACAATTTATATGCAACAAACATACAATATTTGCTTGTTTTGGCTACATTGTTATACCCAACACCATAATGTTATATACTTAAGTACAACTTAATAATATAGCAGTAGTTTATATGACATACTGTACTCATAGTCATATACAGCATATGAATATGATAAATGAAATGTTTCCTGTGCAAGTGACTAATGTAAGAAAAACCACTAACTCAACATTGCATGTTGACTTATACACTACATATATACTACATGTTAATTAACTCAACATGAAACAATGTGATATGTATGATTTGCACGATTTCCCTAAATGGTGAATACAACCAGAGAAAGTGATCATAAAATAATCATCATATTGACAGTGCACATGTAATGGCTGAATCTCTTGTGGTTGACACATTTATATCACCTTAATAAAATCCTAATTTAAAGTAGAAAAGTGATACATAACAAAGTCAGCACTTTTTATAGTCACAGTATACAAAGGATTATAGTTTCAGAAGGCATCGCTTATTTCTGCTGTGTGTCTGGTATCCTCACAGAGCTCCAGGATGTTGTGTGAAGTCCTGCTGTCATCGCTATGGTTCCTGTTCGTTATCTTCTGGGTCGAGACAATAAGCATTTGGCTCTTTCTCTCCATGTTCTACCAGGACAGGGCGTTCTACCATTGGGGAGATGGGTAAGATATGCGTTTCCCTGCTCAGCTTTTCTATCTGCATCATATAGTCATAATAGGTTGTTTATAATCGGACTATAAAGCAAAAAATATTTACCCTATACTTAAGACATAAATAGCAATTCTCACACTTACTTACACCCTTACTTAATTTTATTATTTGGAAATTATTCCTAATATTTATGGCTTCTTATTCTGTCCTTGTTATGTGACTATATTGTATACATCTCACCTCATTCAATGACTTTTTTTGCTGTTGCTTTAACAAATTTTCACTACAGTATATCACCATTTAATGTCATTTCATATTAGTTTCTTCATTTATGGTTCTGAAGTGTTATTAAGTGTAATTAACACCTCCACCACCCAGAGTTACAGCTAACTGAGTCAGTTGATTACTAGCTTCTTGATTTTGGTTTCCCAGGATCACCAATGTTCAGCTCAGTGAAGCCAATGAACACAAAGAGAGCTGATTAAATTGAACTTGCTTTGCAGTAGAGACCCCAGATCTGTGGCTTTGTTTTCCCCACCAAGATTTCTTATCAACTAATTTGGAAGTAGAGGGAGAAAAGAGAAGGTTGAAATGCCATGTTCAAAATGAATACATTGTCTTCATTTTCTTGATAGGACTCAAACTAAAAAACTTCTCCTCCTCAAGCCTCCTGAACCAATGGATGGGAAAAACACACAGACCTAATGCCCATCATGGAATCACTGTTGTGCATATTTGGTTCATGGGTTAGTGAGGATAATTTTTATTTTTAATGGAATCATTCTTTTCATGTTGCAGAGTATTTGCAGATGATCCTGGACAGATGATATACATGCTGAGCAGGTAAGAATTTGATTAAATGAGTTTATAACTATTTGAACCTCTGTGTATTTGTGTGCAAAGTTGAGTCTCTTTCCTGTCTCCACAGAGTCGATACCCACATGCAGACAGAGATGCAGACCTGAGATGGGAAAATGATCAAGAACTTGAAGAATGTTTCTCAATAGAGGGCTGTTGCAGTTACATGACTGAAGAACGTGTGTTGAAAAGCAGTAGCTGTTTTTCCTTTGCACTGACTGCCTCGCACACTGTTGTGCACAGTGCTTGTTAACATAGGTAAATGTAGGCCCACTTTGAATAATTGGTGGAGAGTTGCAGCATACTTGAAGGCGCAACTAAGACCTAGAGGAAAGTCCTCAATGATTGATGTGTATCACACCCACCAATGTAACATTTCTGTCTTCACTTTTGATTTTGGAGATGCAGAATGAAAGTAGCAAAAAATGCTTGATTCGCTAAGGATGAGATCAGTGCATCTTTCTTTAACTTCTTTCAACTGTATTTTGGGTCTGCACTGAGATAGTGTTTTGACCATACTGCCGTTCTATGCAACTACAGTTGTTGCTGTCTGCAGCTATATTTCTGTTTTAAATATCACATCGCAGTTCGGTGTATGAATGTTATTAACAGTTAGCAGATGCTTTGGCGTATGTTTGATGCCACAACAGTTAACAAGGATCTAATTATGAATACTGGAGGTGGTGAAGCCATGGACTTGGGTTTAGATATCAGTCTGAACACAATAGATGATTAAGAGTTCATCATTTTTTTCACACTACAACCCTCACCTGCAGTAGATAATCTGGCAACAGGAACAATCTTATTTGAGTTTAAGGATTGATTTCTAAGATTAATCATTATTAATTTACTGGAAATTTTGTCTTGTTGCCTCTATCTGTGAATGGATTTGCTTCGTCCTCATATCTCTCTCCTGATATAAGACCACCTGTACGCTGAGGACTGCAAAAAGCTTCATCTGCTGATGAAAGTAGACCTTAAGAATTTTGTGTCAGAAAGGAGCAATAGAGAATTTATGTGAGCCCACGGTTTTGTTACCTCATTGGGACCTTTTCCAATATAAACACCAACCTTCTCAGTGCCAGTAGTCTTCATGTGGACCAAAGCCTGGTCCTAGCAAAACATCATTTCTGGGGGCTTGAGTTTAGGTTAAGTTAAGGGTTTGGGTTAAGCTGTCCTTGTGAATGGAAGTCAATGCAAAGTCCTAGCAAGGATAGCTGTGCAAAGGTGCCTGTATGTCTAAAGACAGTAAAATAATAGTAGGGAGATTATAGCCAATGATGGGGATTCTCTGTCAAAACAGTATGTCAGTGTTATGTCCACTAAATGAAATAAAAGTGAAATGATACTTTTAAAATATATTTGCAAGCTTGTGAGATTATTGGTCTACCAGACATTTTTGTATTTCTTTGTCAATTAAAGGGTTTGCTTGTGAACAAAACTAGCAGATAGTCCTGGTCTCCTTTTGTAACTGAGACAAATAATGTCAGTATTGTTTTGTATCAAACTGCTAAATAAATTGAATATTTTAAAGATCAAGTTTCTGACGCCACTGATATCTGATACTTCACATGCCAGGACAGCAGAGGGCGCTCACGACATAATCCTCCACAGAGCTTGAACCTCGGTACAGCGCCGGGTCAACATCCTGTCCTCCTGGCTCAAAATAAAAATGCAGTCAAGATTTTAGTTGTGTGTTGTTTTACTTGAGCCAAAACGTTTCGTTGTCATCAGGTTTATTTTGTGTTGGTTATTTGTGCAAACCAGGAACTTTGCTGTCTGTTGTGAGCAGTTTGTGATAAAAAATGGCTCCAACGATTCAGACACAAGCTCAACGAGAAGACGGACACAGGTAAGTTTAAAAAAACGCTTTTATAAGTTTATTAACCAAGCTGGTTGTTTATGCTGGACAATTTTGTTAAGAGTTAAAAAAAACAGCTAAGAGTTGTCAACAGCAGCTAATTCATGTGGTTGCTCACCTGTCAGTTATGTACGTTAGCTATCAATGCTAGTTAGCTAACTTAGCTACACAAACAAGCGAGCGTAAAGTTAACCTGTGCTAGCCTGCTGGCTAAGGTTACTTAACCTTATTATTCAATTAGCCCACCTAGATAAGTAAATTAGGAATGTTCAGGCAGTCGTAGTAACTTAAAGTAGAGGTAAATTGCCAACATTGCGCTAAACGTTGTGTGAGTTAGCCAATGTTAGCCAGTCTGAATGCTAATCGTAACGTAGACTGGTAGAAAAATTGGATTTCATTACTTATTTTAAGTCAAGAATAAGACACATTTAAAGACTTGATAAGTTGTGCAATTTTGGCTAGGTAAACTTAATGTTACTGATTTAAAATAAAAAATAGGTTAAGAATTGCATCTCCATCAGATTTTAGGGTTGAATTCAGCCAGTAAATGCAGAGCAAATCTATATATATATTTTTAAAAAGCGTTTTCCTTTGTGATTCTATTTACAAAAATATGTACACACAATCTATCATCAATCATTATATAAGAGAAAGTTAAAGAGAGAAACAAACATTTATATTACTGTCTAGCAATAGTTTATGTTGGTAACAAGTCTAACAAATGTCTGTTTTCTCTTCAAGTCGGCCGTCCTCACACAGAACTGTCCCAGAGAGGTAAGTAGATTTAATATTAGATTCTATTAAGTCTTTACTATTATGGACAGTAGCACTGAGTATGCAAAAGTATCCGGTAACCCTAACTCTGTATGTTCTGTACTTTTGTGCCCATGACAGGTCAGGGGTGGTCTGTCGGGTGAAGTACTGCAACAGCCTGCCTGACATCCCTTTTGACCCCAAATTCATCACATATCCATTTGATCAGCACAGGTAAACATCCAGTTTCTTCATCCATGTAACACGCACTGATGAACATGGGCACAACTTGACATTTCTTTTTTCTGTTGTGGCAGGTTTGTACAGTATAAAGCCACTTCTCTAGAGAAGCAGCACAAGCATGAGCTCCTGACTGAGCCGGACCTTGGGGTCACCATCGATCTCATCAATCCAGACACTTACCGCATTGATCCCAATAGTAAGTCTCCAGTTGTTGTTACATGTCCCATCTTATTCTTCAATTTTTCAGACTATCATGCTTTATGAAATGTCTGTTTAGACTGAATTCATTCTTTTAAATTGTCAGTACTGTTGGATCCCGCTGATGAAAAACTGTTGGAAGAGGACATCCAGGCTCCATCCAGTTCAAAGAGGTAAGGCTGCTAAAGAGGTGGCTTTATGTTGTTGTACGTCATGTGGAGATTTTTGTCTCAATGTTTTCTTCTTCCCTATAAGGTCACAGCAGCATGCCAAAGTGGTCCCATGGATGAGAAAGACAGAATATATTTCTACAGAGTTTAACAGATATGGTGTTTCCAATGAGAAAGTGGAAGTCAAGTAAGTTGGCTACAGCAAATTTGTTCACTTTGAAATTTCTAACTGGTGAAGATGTATGATTTTGTGGGTGTATAACCTAGACTTGTTTTGTGTGTAGGATCGGTGTATCTGTCAAACAGCAGTTTACAGAAGAGGAGATCTACAAAGACAGAGACAGCCAGATTTCTGCTATTGAGAAGACATTTGAGGATGCACAGAAATCAGTAAGTGAACATATAACTAGCCAGCCTAATTCCTTGTTGTTTAATTTCCTTTATATTTCCAGGAACTTAATTAGTAAAATGGACAGTAGTTTGAACATGGGTATTTGGAGTCAGTGGGTTTGTACCTCCAGTTTTGGGGATTGTGGGGAAAATTTACCCAAAATACAAAAGTATTCTTGGTCAATGCTCGTGGTTCAGTAATTGAAAAGTATTCTTTGGTTTGTAAACATGTTGTCTCTCTTCAGATTACACAGCACTACAGTAAACCAAGAGTTACTCCTGTGGAGGTACTACCTGTGTTCCCCGACTTCAAGGTGAGCTATTGTTTCGCTCCGTTAAGGGTACTTTAACTGACAAGCTGGCACTTTATGGAATTAAATAATCATATTTTATACCCGTTCTCTTTCCCCAGATGTGGATCAACCCATGTGCTCAGGTCATCTTTGACTCTGATCCTGCACCGAAGGACATATCAGGGCCAGCAGGAGTGGAAATGATGTCTCAGGCTATGATCCGGTACCTACAAAATATCTTTTCTGTGGATGTGTGTTTCAACAGTAACATTTTTGCTTAAATACTAAATTATGTCACATGTCTCTTCATTACAGAGGTATGATGGATGAGGAAGGAAATCAGTTTGTGGCTTACTTCCTGCCTAATGAAGAAACACTTCGCAAGCGCAAGAGAGACTGCGATGAGGGGATGGATTATATGCCTGAGGATCTGTAAGTAAAATATTACATCAAGAAAATCATGGATCTCTTTTGCTGCATTTAAGAAACCTTGTTACTTGGCTATGCTTGTTTAAAATTTATACCAAGAAGTAATAATGCATTTTATTTTCTGTGTTTCAGGTATGATTACAAGATCGCCAGAGAGTACAACTGGAATGTCAAGAACAAAGCCAGCAAGGGTTACGAGGAGAACTACTTCTTTATCTTCAGAGATGGAGATGGTGTTTACTACAATGAGCTTGAGACAAGGTAAGTCACTAATTAGAGAAGATACTTGTTTGTTTTACATCATGTGTGGATTGTTATGCTTTAGAAAGTTTGGTGTCAGCTGGTATTACACAAAAGAAGCAACAGCACCACCACCATGATATATGGGGCTTTGGTGACAAACTGTTAGGCCTTGTCCTCTGACAGCCTTTCCTCTGTCCTGCAGGGTGCGTCTGAGCAAGAGGAGAGCCAAGGCTGGAGCACAGTCAACTACGAATGCTGTGCTGGTGTGTAAGCACAGAGATATGAATGAGAAGGAACTCGAAGCTCAGGTGAGTGGACATGAGACTTTTCTTGACATGTTTTCTTTGTTTGTTTGTTTTTTGTTTGTTTTTTTGTTTTTTTTTTTTTTTCAATTTTATTTTAGGTATTTGTACAACTTTTTTGTATCCCTTATTGGAAGGACAGCTTTGAATTGAGCTTTAGTGACTGTATTATTATTAATTTATTATGTAACTAAAGGGAACTGTTTAGTTCAATACCTCATATTGAGTTCAGGAAATCATATTTAACATAAAGATGTAATGTTGATTAAATTCAGTTATTTCTCCCACCAAATATATATCAATGCTTTCCAACATGACTCAGTCTAAATGAATGACTGGAACTGTTGCAGCATAATCTATAAGCTTTTTGCTCAGATTCTTGGACAGTAGTAGTGTTTTGATGACTGATTCGCTTTCATTGTGGGTTTTCAGGAGGCACGTAAAGCTCAGCTGGAGAACCATGAGCCAGAAGATGAAGAGGAAGACATGGACATGGATAAGGACACACAGGACTCTGGTCAGTTGTCTTTCATTCTATACGACTGCGATTCTCATCACTTAATATTTACTGATTTGGCTACCTGCTGCACTGTAGTAATATCTGCTGTGTCTGCTTAGTCATTCACCATCTGACAGTTTTTTAATCAGTTTTTATTTCTGTCTGTGATATTTGAATTGTTTTCTCCAGGTGATGATAAAGAGAAGGGCAGCGGCAGTGAGGCAGAGAACTCTGGTAGCGACTCTGAGAGGGAAGATGAAGACCGGGAACAAAGAGGAGAAGACGACGAAGAGGATGAGGACAGAGGGAAGCGGAGGAGGAAGACGAGCGGCAGCGGCAGTGAGAGCGGCGAGGAGAGGACCAGAGAAATGCGAGACGAGGAAGAGATCTTCGGCAGTGACGACGACAGCGATGACAACGAGCCCAAGAACTCAGGCAGGAGCAGTGGGGAGGAGGGCAGTGGAAGTGAGGATGAAGGAGGGAACAGAGGAGGCAGCAGGAGTCGCAGTGCCTCTCCAGCACACAGCGACCGCAGCAGTGACCACTCAGAGAGGGCTCAGAGTGGAAGTGGAAGCGAGAGAGGCTCCGATTCCAGCGATGCCAGTGACAGTGAATAAAATTAGTGGTTCGGACAGCAAGGTGGTGGCCACCTGTCTTTTCTGTATGTTCAGCTCCAAACACTGCAATTTTTGCAGATTGCAAATATCAATTGAAATTTTGTGTGTGAGATGCTCATTGGTTTTGGACCAGGGGCATCTCTCTTCAGTCTGGTTTTTATTTGTAGATTTAACTTGTGCACCAGTAGCTATTTGTACACCATTCCTCTGTTTTTGTCTGTCAGATATTCAGTACAGGAGCATGTAAAAATGTCTTTATTCTCTCAGCTTTCGACATGTCATGTTACAGCTTTGAAATGGATAATAAAACACAGGTGACATTTTGTAAGAAACTCAGTGGTCAAAGGTTGTTGTTTTTCCCTCTTTAATGGATTTAGGGAGTAATCCCAGAAATGTAACAGCTTATTTTACAATCGGCTCAAGAAGTACAATGCAAAAATGACGAGACTTGATTTCATGCAGTAAATCATTTAATACCAGTAATATGCACAACAATTAAAAATTAGAATCAAACAGCGTGTTTCACAAAGAAAAAGACTGACAGTATTGAAGATGCATATTCAGCGAAAAAATGCCAGCTGGTTCTTCAGCCATTCCTCTGTCAAATCATCAGCATTTCTTGTTTCAAAGACCTTAGAGTAAAACAGAGAATGTCACATTCATATATAACCATATTAACTCATCGCACTCAACATAGTTGCTAATACATATTTTCATAAATAATGTGGAATTAGATTCATTATGTGTATACACATACTTGGTCAATTTTAATACTCATCTCTCTGATTCTAATAAATTGTGGGACAGAAGAATCAAAATATTTAAATTACCTCTAAAAGTATGAATACTCCACTTGAATCTAAAAGTTGCCAATCAACTTAATAATACTAATTAGGGTATGGTTCAGCTTCAATAATTGTCCCATTTTAATATGGTGATTGACAGTTACAGGTTTCAAAGAAAGGTTCATTAAAAAATGCCTGAGGCCGGATATCAGACATTGAGAAACCTGAGATTTGCTAAACAAAATGAAGATTCATACTTTTTTATTATGTTAAATATGTATTATACATCATTCTTTAACATACCACTGGAGTTATGTTAAACTGTAGGTCAGAAGAGATAATTACCTTTGTGAGCTCTGCAGCTTGGACCAGTTGATTCTTGCTGCCTGCATACATCATCTGTTGTTCTGGTTTACATCCTGTTTAAATGAAATTCACATTTTTCCAAGGGATTCTGTAATTTGACCTGTCAAACATACCGATACAAGCTCATTCCTGCAGTAGTTTTAAATACATTCAGACAAGAAGAGATACCATCTGGCAGTTAGGTCATTCTGTTGCTTTCAGATACTTTAACTACTTACCCATTGGACTGGAGAATATGAAACACAGAGGGTAAGACACCCTCCCATCAGCATGGACATATTTGTAGCTGTAGACAATGAATGTGCACTACTGTCAAGGAAAGAAACTTTTTTTGCAGTATTAAAACACTGATTTTTACCATGTCAATAGAGGGTTTTCTAAATGTACTTTGTGTGAATTGGAGAATTTTTGACAGTCAGGATATCTGGGCTGCCGCTCTGGAAGTTCATCTCTCAACTCATCCAGTGAGATGTCCTAAAAGACAAAGTTGAGTATAAGTGACTTTTAATGCAGAATGAACCAACAGAAAAAAAAATAAAAAATGACTTGCCTCATATTCCTCCTCAAGGATAACAAGTTGTTTCTCCATGTCAATTTTCACTAAGAAATAAAAATGATTAGGCTTTTCATTCAGTTTTATATTTGTTGATTTCCTGTATTATATAGGATTTGAATTTGTGTTTATCAAGTTACAAACATGTTCAAATGGAGATATTCAAGTAACTATGATATTCATCATTAGGACGTGATACTTACTCAGTATGGCAGCATTGTTGGTCTCTTTTCGAAATCTAAACTTTCTCAGTTTAGCTTTTAGACTTTCATCCACTTCACACACAACCAGAGAGCTCGACTGCAAAATGGAATAAAAAAATCAAATTGTATCTAAGAAATACAAAAATATCTCCTGATGCTCCTGTGTTTCTGATTTCTTCTCAAGTTAAGTTACACAGACAGGGAATAAGAGACATCTGCTCGAGCTGTTCAGATGCTGAGGTCTGTATCCACCTTGCATGGATGCATTAAACATTCATAACATTATTCTGACATATTGAGGGCAGGAAATGTTTTTGCTGCAACATGCACGAATTTAGTTTCCTGTTTGAAAGCGCGGGGGGATGGTCAACTTGTGTCGCAATTGCAATGTAAAAAATAAATATTTACACTAATCGTAATATCACATATACGTAGAAATGACAGTTCATCAAACCCAGTAAATTTCAACAGACAAGCAAAATCTTTCAAGCAATTGCATCAGTTTCACCTACCATTCTCAAAGGCTCTTTTTCTGTCTTCCTGTCTTCAGGGTGACACTGCCTTGCTGAAACAGTTTGGCTGAAAGCTACTATCAGATTGTCAAGATCCTCCTTATGTTGGCAAGGGAAATGCAGACACACAGCTAGAGTGTGCATCAGTTCTGCTTCCTGTTTTCAACAACCTAAGATGACTCCAGTGTGCAAACCCAACCGAATGTAGTATGAAACAGTATGACCATCAATAATGAGATTAGAAACCATGAATCTTAGTTTGACAGAAGAGACTGTGTTTAAGTAAAAGTAATCCATACTGTTTGAAGTTGAAGGTAATTTTTACTTCAGTCATTTAATATGTTGTCTATTGCTCTAAACTTTCACTTCCCATTACCCCTGCCATACAGAGATGAACATCAAATGGAAACTTGTCAGGGCTCAAAAAGTTCCTCAGATCCTTAAAACTAACAATGGAATAACACTAAACTTAAAAGCTCATAAAAGTATAGAAATATATGCAGTAAAATGTAGGAATCAAAAGTAATGGTTTCTGCCACAGTATCACATTACTGTTGCTTGATGGTCTGACTACTATGTTTATCATATTTGGTCATATTGCATCATGATATTAAAGTGGATCAGGTTGTGACACTGTGCAAACCATATGTCTGCTGTGTGTTCTGTTTCGGGTCCACTTCCTGCATGCTTCAAACTGAATGACTGTCATGCAGAAAAAGTGAAACTGGAGTGACAAGTTTGTTCCAGTGAATATATTTACCTGATATTATATAGGGAGCAGTTGGCATACTGCTCTCCACTGGTGGAAACTTCAGGCATGTCACAGCTCTGACCACACCCCAATCAGTGATGTCACAGCAGATCATTTGTCATTTACCTTTGTGTGTGTTGTGTTGTGGTGTGTTTTGAACGTGCGATGGAGGTTTTCAGGATTTTCTTTGTTATATACAAATTGATAATTATTAGATTCGAAGAAAAGATTAGATTAGAAAAATAATGAACAAAAGTATTGTATAATGAAAATAATCACTAGGTGTAGCAGGAGAAACAATAAGATACTCACCAGAGAAAACCTGATCTTTCTTGCCAAGACATATATCGTATAAATGTAAGTACTAATGAACAAAAAACAAAAATTGATTTATTTCATATGACCATGTCCATCTTACTACAATAAAAAGTCATGTTTACCTGTCAGGTGGGAACGTTTTTATTCATCAGACGGGGCGGAACAAAACACTACGTACCGTCCAGACGTATGACGTTGTACGCACGTCTTACGTCAACTCAAACCGAAGTAGCTTTCACAGGCGAACACTCTTTATTTTCTGCACTGCAATAAACATTTTGTACATACATTCTTTAACAGGGTATGTTTGAAACCACGGGAGCTTACCGCTGTCAAGGAATATCCTTAAGGAACACCTGGTATGGGACCGAAATCTACGCTTCTTTCAGCTAAGCTAACGTTATTGCATCTATTAGCAAAACTTGCTAGCTAAGAAGCTAGCGCTAGCATTTCTGCTAGCTGTCCCTACCCTACCGTCGAGCTAGCTATGCATTAGCACTTTAGCCTAGCTCGCTAACCAGTGACAACTGACAAAGGTAAACAACAAACCTTTTGAGTTCGTTTATTGTGTTTCTCAACTAACACAACTTTATCTAGTCAACTAGCTACAACCTACTGTCGACTAAAACTGCGTTTTAACCTCCCTGTTTGCACCGCTAAGATTGTAACGTTAGTACGAAACGGAGAAAAGGGGGCAGCAACAGCGTCAAGGAAAAACAATACAAATCCTGAATCCCTCATCACTGACTAGGCCGACCAAGCTAGTGATGGGGAAACGAAGCTTTCTGAAGCACTATGAAGCAATTGTGTTTGATAATGGTTCACTGTTTCGAAGCATTTGATAGAGTCAAAAATGGCGACATCTTCTGGGTAACCCGTTGATATTGCATTTGTATGGATGGATTAAATCTGAGATCATGATGAGACAGTTATAATACAAGTGGTTTTACTGCTTTCATTACTGTTCTTTAGTTCAACAAAGCTTGTATTGTAAGGTCCGACCACTTTGAACAGAGTGTTAAGCTAAATAATGAGACAGGTTGACAAGCACATCTTGTATTTAAAACCAGCGCGACACATTTCTGATGAGGCCTGTTTGGTGTGATCACGTGATTTTTGGCGTGGTGAAGCGAAACATCTTCATCACTTCTGCGTTGAAAGGGCTAAACTGTCTCTACTTCAAGTGTATAGCATCACTGAACCAATCTAACTGTGACTAACCTCTGTCTAATGCCAGGCTGCTGGGTGTCATGTTAGCCTGTTTCAACTCAATAAACCTCGCAGGGATAATCACAACAGTCTGCTGACCAGAGCTCATAGCCAGACAGTCATGTTTGTTCTTTCATGTGCAAACTCAGCTGAGTGTACTATGAAGCAGTCTGACCATCTAACCAGTGCTTTAAGGTGAAAATACGCACACAAACTTATGAGTCTTAGTATGACAGAGGAGACTGTGTTTAACTTAAATAGAACCATACTGTTTGAAGTCAAAGAAGATTAGTTTTGCAATATATCATCTATTGTGATCAGGGTTGCTTTTACTTGCCACTACCAGACAGAGATGGACATCAAGTAGAACCTTGCAGAGCTTGAAAAGCTCCTCAGATCCCTTAAATTAACAATTCCACAATAGAATAACACTAAACTTAAACACGTGTAAAAGTATAGAAATATATGCAATAGTAAAGGTTTCTATAGACACGCAAGTTTGTTCTTTAATCAAAACTAACTAATGTTACAGATGGTACCAGCTGTTGGTAGTTTTGGCATGTAAGGTTGTCCTTGCTGGTTACTGATTATGTTTGTCTTCTACTTTTCTTCAGGGACGGATAACTACTGTATTATGATAAGCTGTTGTAAACACAGGGCACTGATGACAGCCATTATTCTTTGGACAGAAGCCTGTTTTAGTGTTTTGTATTAAGCACTACTGACCTGGACTCTTTGGGATAACTTGTTTGGCACACCTTTTGTGAATGGCTTGCACCTTTATTTCGATAAGACAGAAGCAGCTTGAGCAAGATTGACAAGAGTTCCTATGTAGCAATCAAGTTTATTAGTAAAAGCTTACCTCATACTGTCAGTTCAGATTTCCTGTCACTGAAACTGGTATGCCATCTCCATCGTGAAAATTATGACTCTTGCTTTTCAGCATTAGGGAAGAAAAATGTATGTGCCCAAATATAAGCAAGACCTTCTTTCATGTTGATAACGTCTATCACTTACATCACAGGAAGAATATATTCAAATACTAAGTCTGTGGGATGAATAGTTGAACTTGTCTGTCAAAGCACTCACATTTGTTTATATAAAAAAGTGTGGTTGATGTCATGGTGAATGCATGTCTTCTAAAATTTTCTCTGTTTGTTGCTTTAATAGGGCACGGATGATGTGAGCCTGAACATGCCAGAGTGAAAAAAAGCTTTTCCTGTCTGTGTCATTAGCAACTACAATTGACACACACTTTCAACATCATTTTATAAGAGAGATCTTCCCAGTAATCCACACCGCACCCCTGTCTGCAGTTCTTTCTGCACCTGAACCATGTGAGGGCCCCTCGGTCCAATCTGAGGGGATCCCAGGACTGTCGCAAATACGACCCCGCTGTGCGGGGTGAGACTGATATTGTCTGTATCTGAAAGAGCAGTCTTTCCAGTACCCCTCTCCCTATCCACACATTCCTGTTCTCCTTACCGAGGAGACAAGCCATGATGTTCCGAGACCAGGTAGGTATCCTCACAGATTGGTTCAAGGGCTGGAATGAGTGTGAACAGACGGTGGCACTGTTGTCCCTCCTGAAGAGGGTGTCCCGCACCCAGGCTCGCTTCTTACACATCTGCCTTGAACACTGGCTGGCAGACTGCACAGAGATCCACATCCTAGAAGCTGAGGCCAACAATGCAGGTAGCTGAGAGTTTTTTTGAGTTTTTTATTATATATATTATCAATTATCTCTGATTATCAGACACTATTAGTTCAATCTTTTCCTAAAATTCAGGAAGGCATAGATTAAACCAGTAATAAAAGATTAACCTCTGGTTAAATTCTCTATGCCCTTTGTCATTAGCAATTGTCAGCCAGTGGCATCAGGAGCCAAAGGAGAAGGTTGTGTCCTTGCTGCTGTCCCATCTGCCTCTGCTGCAGCCACGCAACAGCGAGGCCAAATGTGAGTACATGAAGCTGCTTCAGAAGGTGTTGAGTCACACTATTGAGAGTAGCCTGTTTGTGGAAGAAAGCAGACAGCTGCTGTCCTACGCACTCATCCACCCTGCCACCACACTGGATGACCGCACCTCTCTGGCCATGTGGCTAAACCACCTGGAGGAGCACCTATCTAGTGGCTATGCACCTCGGCCCCCATCAAGTCCCTACCACCCCCGCCAGGGCTCCGATGAATGGCCCAGCTCCGCTGAGGCTCTGGACCCCGGCCACGCCTGGCACGACAAGTCCCCTTCATCCAGCACGTCTCCAGCAGGCCAGAACGGACACATGCCTTTTCCAGGCGGGATGTCCTCTCCCATTAACAGCAATAACACAGGTAATGTTTGTCATTAAGAGGAAGTAGTTTGCTAGGGGTAATGAGACCATTGTAGGCGTATCCTCCAAAATGGTGCAAACAGTGTGCATGTTGTTAAAGCTCTCAAGGTGTTGTTAACATTTCCTTAATTTTTTTTATGGGAATCCTAAGAATTTCTGTTTCCCTTGCCAGGTCTGGGTGGGCAGATGCAGCCCAGCCCTCTGAAGAAGTCCATGTCCGTTATTCCTTCCAGTCCCCAGGCTTGTGGCTCTGAGTGGGTTACCCAGGATGATGCAGGGGGCCGGCAGAACTTCATTTCAACAGACCACGCACCCCTGTCACCCCAGAGCAGCGTAGCCTCTTCAGGCAGTGAGCAGACAGAAGAACAGGGCTCTAGTCGCAACACGTTCCAGGAGGATGGCAGTGGCATGAAAGGTCAGAGTTCATTACCTACCTGAGCCAAGATCGCTCTCGGCATTTGGCTCTGGTAAAAGCCGTGCAGAGCCAACAGCTGTGGTGATATAAGCTGAAATGTAACATAACTTTTTTTTGTCCCTTGGTGTGTATTTATCTTAGATGTTCCTGCATGGTTGAAGAGTCTCCGCCTTCATAAATATGCATCACTTTTCTCCCAGATGACCTATGAGGAGATGATGATTCTCACAGAGCAACACCTGGAGTCACAGGTTTTTAAGCCTCCCTTTTACATACACTACGGCCAGGCTTTGATTATTCCACCCTCCTTATCAGTTGTGAACATTACTGTCCCCAAACCTGATGATACATCAACTCTCAATGAGGCATGAAATTAAGCAACGCACCCCACAGTTATATTGAGGCAGTCACACATACAAATGGTGCGATTTTGCCTCTGCCCCTTGGCTTTAATGAAACAAATGGTGATTAGGTTTGTTATTTAGTAACTGCATAAATTGCCCACAAGTTCCCACAAGAAATGACTCACCTGCTTCTGATGCTATCTTGTTACTATCTCTGTCTTTTTTTTTAGAATGTCACTAAAGGAGCGCGGCACAAGATCGCCTTGAGTATCCAGAAACTGCGAGAGAGGCAGAGCGTGCTCAAGTCTTTAGAAAAGGTCACTTAAATGGGATGATATTGTTCTTTTCATGCTTAAAAAAAGGGGGCAACAGTGTTTTGTCTTGATTAATTTTCACTCGTACTGATCGAAATTGCACTTGAGTATGTACTTGTTTATGATCGTGGCACTTGTTTAGTTCCTTCAAGAAATTCCTATTCTGCTTGTTGGCACAGAAACAGACTCAGAGCAGGACTGGTGGGGAATTCATGTCTTCCTCTAAGATATTTCAATAGAGCAAATGTTGTCAAATATGATGTCTTTAAGGCTTAAATCCAGATCTGTTGTTTGGATATCTTCCTGTCTACTTACGATATCACCTTTAAACCCAAAGTGTATCACTGAATAGCTTATACAGCATGTGACACTGATGTTGTCCTCTCATGGCAGGATATTTTGGAAGGTGGAAACCTGCGTAACGCCCTCCAAGAGCTGCAGCAAATCATCATCACACCCATCAAGGCCTACAGCCCACCAAGTGCAGCACAGACTGCCCCAGACACAGCCACCACCCCGGACACAGCCACCCCCACTTCAGACGCCACAAAAACAGGAGCAGACAAAGAGCCGGCCTCAGAGGGCTTCCAGTCCCACAACCCACCTCCCTGTGATGGAGACTCCCCAGCCACACCCATCTCAGACGGCGACATTGCTGGACAGTTCACCCGTGTTATGGGTAAAGGTGAGAGTAAGATGTTCTTCCCTGATTGAAATTGATTACACATTGTAGATTACATAGATGGTTACAGCATTTGCCCTTATAAAAGATTCATAGCAAGTCAAATGCTTACTTTTAACAAATGTCCCTCAGATCGAAATTTACTTGATGGACATGAATATTTAAACCCTGGCTTTTTGTGTTGTTTCAGTGTGCACCCAGCTGCTGGTGTCAAGACCAGATGAGGAGAATATCAGCTGTTACCTTCAGCTCATTGAGAAGTGTCTGACACATGAGGTGAAAATCTGAAGATTGTTTTTTTTTTTTCATTTGCTAAAAATATTGAAGTAATTTGTGTGCATGCATTTGTGCATTGTTGTAAATGCACCTAATGGTAGTGTTACAGCACAAAATAATACCTCATAAATATTCAATAATGAAAATAACATATAGACAAATTTACATGAATTGTTAGTAATGTAGAATCTTGGAATCATCTGTAGCGTCTTTCTTGAATTCAAGAATAAAACTCACATTTCCTTTAAAAATCACAAATTCCAGAAGCATCTGCTGAAACCCTCTTAAGGCTCTTTGAAAATCTGATGCCTTTCTTCTTCTGCTGTCTCTTTCTATGTGTCAGGCTTTTTCAGAAACTCACAAGAAAAGGCTGGTCTCCTGGAAGCAGCAGGTCCTCAAACTGCTTCGTCTGTTCCCTCGGAAAGCTATGCTGGACATGCCTGTGTACCGACAGAAAGGGTGAGACTCTGCAAGCCCTCTTTTACCTTTGATCTCCGTCTTTAGCAGGGGAGATGTCACACCAGCTCAATGTTATATTCTCCCTGCACTCATCCCTACTGTCTAACTTACTTTGATTCTCTTTCCCTTCCCTTTTCTCTTTCACTCTCTCTTCCTCATTCAAATAATAACCTCCATTTCATGTGAAGTAGATTCAGCAGTCAAACATGCAGTTCTCTTAACTCTCATTGATTTCTGATGTGTGTTCTCTCTTTTTTTTTTTTTTTTTTTTTTTTACTCCAGCTGGACCTATGGGTCCAACTCCCTCCCCACAGCAGGCTCTGTGAGTGGAGGTGTAGCACGGCGGGGCCAAAGGCAGTTCCAGATGACCCCTCGTGGACTCCCAGCCGGGCGCATGGGACTTCTGAGTCCCAGCGGGATCGGGGGAGCATCTCCACGCCACACACTCACTAGTCCTGCGCTGGCAGGCCAGGGTAGACAAGTGAGCATTTAACACCAGTTTGTGACGTGTGTAGCTTGCCTTAAATTGTGGATGGCCCATTTTTTCAGTCATGTCATGTGTTTTCTCTGTGATTATTTAAGTTGAAGGAAAAGAGTTTGTCCTAAAAGCTGACTACACAGCTTAAAGTAATTATTTAGGATAATTGAACCTGACTTCATAGTCTTAGCCTGAAGAATTTTCAGCACAAGTTTGTGTTGTCCTGAGTTTTTCTTCATTATCTCCTTTCACTATGTCTGAAAGTATTGACCCACTTCATGACATGCCCAAGGAGTCCCAATACGCTTTAGTAAACATTTGTTCTGCTGGGAAAACAAGTTAAAAAAACATGATACTTTGGCAGTTTAATCAGCACATACAAGACAGTACAAGGGGTTAGGGGCATGACATTTTCATATGAATTGATTATTATCATAGCTTGAAGAGTTTCTGTTTAATGGCTTAGCTGAAAGATAAGCAAACCATATCAACCTCCTAGGATGATTGGCATTTGCATAATGAGAATTTGTGTTTTCCTCTATAGAACCTGTGGTTTGCCAACCCTGGGGGCAGTAACAGCATGCCAAGTCAGAGCCGCAGCTCTGTGCAGCGGACCCACTCACTCCCTGTCCACACTTCTCCACAAACCATGCTCATGTTCCAGCAGCAAGGTATTGTCTCAGATCAGTCCTATTTTATTGTTCATTAATAGAGGCCTATACACTAACCTACAGTTTATCCTTTTCCTTATTTACGTTTTTATGGACTGTATTCTTTGCCAAACTACTGTCAGACGTGTCATTAAATCTCCTATTTACATTTTATCATAAGAGTGTTACCTACTCGTTGCTTATCTAGAATGCCTTTCATTTTTAGTAAGTAGCTAAATGATCAATTTTAAGATAAATTGAAAATGGTTAAATGAATAGAAATTATTTGGAAGTGGCAGATTTGACTCCGGGTGGGGTGGGTTTTCGACTGGGTTTGCAACACGACTAGACAATTTTTGTTAAAAAATGTCCATTTGGTCTGATGCCAAAACAGAGAGCTGCTCTCCCTCTGTGCCAAGGACAAAATAACAAGACAGCTTAGCGGCATGTTGCAGTAAACAATCTGTCACCTCGTTCAATATACATAACCTTTTGGTCGCCTTGTTGTGTGTGCCAGATGCCACGCACGAGTATTGCAAATTCATCTGTAATGGTTCTGTCATTTTTCAACAGAGTCATTATCGGATATTCTGATAACAGACGTTCGTTCATGTCTTCAACAGATGTATGAATGTGGTGATGTTAGTGTTGCCATGTTTACAGCTAAGACACTTCATGATGTTATGCCCCAAATTATATAGAAAACTAAAATAATGAATAATAAAACATTTCTTTTTTACCTTAATTTTTATTTGTTTTCATCAGTAGATACAGTAGTATCAGTACAGTACAATATATACATTTTCTTCTTTCTTTTTGTTTCAGCTGTATGTAACATTTGTACACATTCTATTCAAGTATTAAGAAAATCTAACATAAAAAACAGCATTAATCACAGCCCAAAATAATAATCACAGTCCAAATAATAATAATGATAATGGTAATTGTCCACTCCAAGATCAAATAGCACGTGTAAGAATACAGGCACAATATTTACTTGAGGAAAAGATGGTATGTGATATGTGTATGGAGTATAAAAGGGAAAGTAATATAAAAGTCAGAGTTAAGCTGGAGGGCTGAACACCATTGGGTAATAAACCTTATTGTATTAATAAAGCCATGGGTCTGAGGTCCACTGTTTTGTAAAGGTGAATTTTTGGAGCCTCAATAGGTATGTAATTTGCTCCACCTGGTAAAGCTGCCAAACATTTTGGATCCATGTATTGTATGTGTGAGGGTCTGCTTTTATCATCATCTAATCATTTATCATCATCTAATGGTTAGACCTCAAGGCTGCTGTAAGTCATTTAAGAGGTATTTATTTTCCCTCCTGTCCAGGCTTTTAGGTATTACTCCCAGTAGTGGTACTGGTAGGTCTTGTGGAATATCCTGTTGGAAAACTACTTTGAGGGTATTAAGTACCTCTCTCCAGAATACATGTAGCATAGGACAGAGGCAGAATGTGTGTGTGTGTTTGCCCATTTTGGATATTATATTATTTCTTTTGTTCTGAAGAAAATAGTGCTTCTTTTCCATTTGAATTCCTTCCAGGTGTCTTGTGATAACCATATTAATTTTCACTCTCCATCTCTGCTTATCTGTTAGAAGTTTTGTAGATTGGTAGACAAAAATATCTGATGTAATTTACTAATTATTTTCTTATCTCCATTTCTCGTTTGTAGAACAATACGGTATTGTTATACAGACATTTTTCATTTTAAAAATACAAACTGGAGACCTTCACAAGACCATTGACAATGTTTCCTAAATCATTGTGTATCAGGTGATTGTATTGTGTGAACAGTACTACTGAAGTGTTTAGCTTGTTCAGTGAGTGCTATGCTGAAATCTTCCTTTTTAATGCTGTGACAGTTAACGGTGGAGGAAAACAGTGACATTCACACCACAGGGCCGCCTCTGATAGGATGTTTTGTTTAGTGCACCTTTCTCTGTAAACCATGCTTCAGTTAGTAGAACTGGCATGCCGAGCACCTGCACGACACGCCAAAACAAGGGGAGAGAGGAGGGTATGACATGCAACACAGGCCTTCAGCTGGAATTGAACTAGGAAGGTTGCAAACACGTGGCATGTGCCCCAACCATTTAACCATGAGGACACCCTTTGCCATTTGTTTTAACTTCAGTAATCCACACAAAAACTGAGTACTGTGCTGCCTTTCTGAATTTTAATTTATAATTTTGTAGTGCACACTCACAAATGGGTTGTTAAAATAGATTTTTAAGAAGAGTTTGATAGTAATATGGATTTTTAGTCAATCCATCATAGACCTTTGCTACAATGGTTTACTATAACAGAACACAGTGACACAGTACATGTACAGAGTGTACATATAAGTAGACAGATACTGGATGGAATTCACTTGGGAAGCCAGTGTAATGTAAGGCGTGACTCGAGCTAAACAATGCACACTTAACTTAGTCGTACAAAGAGGGAAGAGGATCACAGAGGTGAGCTGGTACCTCACCTCAGTGAAGAGTGTCTCACCCACAGACTGAATTTACATCACATAGCATCATGTCACACAGTGCAAATTATTTGCAGTGCAGCTTGAGTTAAATTATATCTGACACATTTATTTTAAGGAAATGTGTGAACAGCAGGTTTTTAGTGAATAATGAGTTTTATAGATGTGCTTGTGTGCTGCACATTGTTTCTGTCCAAATGTTAGCAAAAGCATTGCCATTTAACCCTAAAGAAATATGTTTTATGAACATGACTTTAAGAATTATATTTGTCCCTATGAGTCCCACACACTTAAGGGAATATTACTTATGTTTTATCAAGATTTTAAATTTTTGTCTTTTTAACTTTTGAATGATTTGTACCAGTGATGATGACATTTTTGAATCTGCACCACGCATGCTTTAGATCAGATTTCATAACAACAGGCAAGACAAGCAACTAGACGATGAAACGCTTTCAAACTGATTCCACCTTCACTTGTTTATTAAATTTGAATCAAAGCTAAACGTACCCTTAAGGTACGTTATAATGATCGACTGTGTTATGAAAATGTGTGTGCACAACTTTTGTCATTTTGCCCAGGTCAAACTCTAATGGACATTAACAGTAAACAGTCTCGATAAGAACTGAACATCCACCAATGTTTCACTTCAGTTAATTTGTTGAAATCATGGGTAAACCATATACTGTAAACTAACTGTACAAACTATGCATTGCCATTGCTTGTGGTTTTTGCAGTGTGTCAGCACTGATGGCTTCAGTTATATTATTTGCAAATTCAACATGTTGAATATTGTTTTGTTTCGCTAATAACAAAACTACTTAATGCTTTTAGTCTCAATCAGGTTCTTAGATTATTATCAGGTCAAAGAATGAACATAATGATGTATGATATATTATTCATCAGCACACACAAACTCGGTATTCACCCTTATATAAAGCATACGTGTCCTGATTGTGTCAACTGTTTTTTTAAGAAAAGCTGTCAATTTAATCCTCTTTGGACATCATCATCAAATATACAGATGCTTTTGTAAATTTAGGGTAGAATAAAAATGGACTTTATGTCACTCCTGATGGTAATATAAACCATGATCTTCCTGTGGATTGAGACTTTTTTTGTTTTTCCCTCAGAATGCCAAGTTCCAGGTGCTGACCTGGAGATCAACCCCACGCTGGAGTCACTGTGCCTCAGTATGACAGAGCATGCCTTAGGGGGTAAGTGTCCTCAGCAGCCCGCTACTAAATAGGCCACTGGCTTGCAAAACTCGCACAACTACCAACCTGACAACAACACCTTATTATATATTATGACTGTGCAATGTGAGAGAGGATTTTATGAACAGCGATACATACTAATTTGTTCACACACAACTTCCCTCCAATGCAAACAGAGATAAAGCCTGATGACTTTTATAATTCATTAGTTATATTTGTGTATTAAAATTTTATAACATCTAAATTATACAGTACTATTTATCAAGTCATTGTCAGGTTCCTCTTGTGGAGAGAGAAAGATGCAGACATACCTCAGTGTAGTGGTATAGTGTACTTGATTGACAAAATTTGTAGCTCTGTATTATTTTTATTGTGTCCTGAGTATTCTGTGACTAATGTACAACCCCAATTCCAAAGAAGTTGGGACACTCTGTAAATCATAAAAAAAAATCCGAATGCAATCATTTGAAACAAACTGTTTACCTTCAACAGTTTTATGCATGAACTGTTTTGAGAGTTGGATGGAATTCAGGAAATTAAAACTGTTTTCCTTCTTTTCTGAGAGACCGATAAAGGTTACTGATGTCTGTGTCTGTGTATGCAGTCTGAAAGTGTCCTCTACACCTTTGTTTACATACACAGTCATGGCAAATGATCAAAGGCATATTTTGGAGAAAGCAGTTCCAAAGTAAGTGTGAGGATATCATATATACTTCTCATTCAGCAGTGAGGTGTATTCTCCCAGCTTGGCGAAGGAGGTGCTACATATCCAGAAGTATATCAAATAAATATAAGATATGCTAAGTTCAGTGGCTGGCATACCATATAAATGCATGAAAGGCCTGCAGTGAATGTCAAAATTCATGGACACATTTTAAAAAGACATCAATAACTTTTCCTGCCCCTCGGTAAGGAGGTAAGAGAGTCGAACGCTCCAACACCGAACTAAAGATGAAATGTGACTGGTGCAGTATATTTTATGATCGTAAATGTCTTGAAACATATTTATTTCTCATCTCCTTCTCAGATGGAACAGACCGGACATCAACAATATGAAAAGAAGAAAGGAAAAATACACTTCAGTCGAGGCCTGTTAAGTTCCTCATCACCCAGCACAAAGATATACGTATGCTTAAGAAAACCAGGCAAAGCAGTCACTACAAAATGACAAAAAAACTGTGTATATGTTCTCTAATATTTTTGTACTTTATTATATACAACTAAGTTTATTAAAAATGGAATACAGATGATTATTATATTGCAGGGCAGAGGAAAAAAAAGCAAACTGCTCCATGTCACCTGCAGGACTGTGACATGATGTGCAGAGGCTCAGTTTGCCGTGGTCTGAGAGAAAAACGGTGGATTGGTGCTGTCTTAAAGGGGTTCTGCCCTATGAGTTACTCTTGTTTTCCTCCTGCCTTGGAGCAAGGCTTCCTTTCAGAACAAACTGACAACCACAGCCCCTGCACCATAGAATGTGTAGATTCAGAAAATTTCCAGCCAGAAGTAAGGCACTTTTATTAAATTATCTCTGATATTTGCCACTAAACTGTAATTGGCCCTGGGATACATTCACTGAGGTAGACAGGTGTTGATATACAGATACCAACGCATTTCCTGGCCACCCTAATTGTTCTGTAACCGGTGCTAGTGAGGGCTTGTGCTGGTTGAAACTTAGCCAGCTGTCCTTGGTTCTTTTTCTCCTCTCTAGACAACATGTTTTTGTGGCAAAGGGAGGAGCAAAAGGATTGAGGCTAAGCTTGTAATTCAACCGTAGGCATACCTTTGGTCTTGGTTGTTTTTCCCCTGAACACGTAATCAAAGTAGAAGTGACTGTCCTCCTCTAAACGTCTACAAAGCCAAAGAGAAGGGTTGTGCGATTGTTAATTTGAGAAGGATATTTGTAGTGAAATGCAACAGAATGGTATGTTTTTAAAAAACAGTAGTTTGAAGAATTTATGCCAGCTGCAATTTGTCTCTGTTATTTTATGCCCTACTACATAAATGATGATGAATCTCATTTTGTGCCGAGGAATCCCCGGAGGGGTGAATAAGGGCTGGTGAGGTTTGTACTGTGCGAGAGCTGATTTGATATTGAATTGATAAAAGCGAGGAGGGGTGGAGTGTTTTCAATTTACACTCTAATGCTGGGTGAGAAAACTAAATGAAACCCATCTCCACCCTCTGGCCCCCTTATGATTGGCTCTGGAAAATGAAGCTTGATCTTGTAATAAATGCTCCGGAGCGCAGCGCCTCACCCTCGCAGTGCCCTCTTCCTCAAACGGCCAATGTGATGATTTGATGAATCATACTTTTCAAGGTGCTTGACGATGTCCATATTTTCTGTTTGTGTCTCAATGTGTTTCAGTCTCAGAACCCTAACATTATCATGTGGTATCAGTGTTGAATCAACAACTGTCTTATACAGCCTCTGTCTTTGAATGTGGCAGAGCGGAGGTGCATGTACGTGTAATATGGTCTTAACTTTTGGATCACTTTTGGTTGCATCATAAGGCAGGGATAACCATTCACATTTTATTTCAGCAGAGCCATAGGAGGTCTGTCTAGTAAAGATGGTTATTTACAGATATCTTTTCCAATTGTATTTTTTACTCTCCCTTGATATTGATAACTTATGCTTTTTTCTATAATCGCATGTTTTGCCACACTAATACAGCACTGTTGTAGATAGAGGACATGATGGTTGACGGTGCCCAGAGTCACCAACAGCTAGAGAGCAGAAATCTTGCAACTAATGTTGTATGTTTATATCGCCTAAATGTCACTGTTTACATCTCTCTGGGATAATGCCCAATTCATGTTATGTGATGTCATGAATACTCCATTGTCTCACTATGTAACACATTAAAGAACTGACGCCTTCTCGCACATGAGCTGGCTGGGTAGAGCCTGAAAACAAAAGCCTTCTACCCCCTTAATCCATGGACTCCCTATGTGTAGATTTTTCAAGTGATAACTATATGAGGCATGTAACGCCTGCTTTTCTGGTCATGTGGTGACGAGAGAGAATAGCTTTCCTGGCCTTGTGATTGAACTGTTAGGTGTCACGTCCTGATAAACTGTTCATGCGGTGCCTGAAATGCACAGCTCCAGCATCCTCAATATGTCAATTTAATGGTCTTGAGTAGTATTCTAGTCATGGATTTCTTCAGAGCAGGCTCTTGGATAGATCTGACTTACTAAAAGCATCACACTCATGCCCGCAAAGGACTTCTGTGAGTTAACAATGCTGACAACTTTAAGACTCGGCTATCTTCTTTTTAACTATTCACTATATTGTATATCAATTGTTATGTTACAAACGGCTCAGATTATCCTTTTCATAGCCTCTGTAGCTTTTCGACAGCTTACGTATTACTGCAAATAGACACAGGTACAGTGCGGCAGATCTCTGCAAGTGTCTGTGCACAGTGAGCGTGCAGCAGGGGATGACGATGCTTATCTGAGCCACAAATGATGTGATTATGAGTAAACTGAACACTAATAACAGGCCAAGGAATATGTTTACTCCATGTTTACATTCCAGTGATGCATGAAATGAGTTGGGAAATGCACTTGGTCAGTTCAGACTGGTGTATTTTCCACATGCCAAGCATCCACTAGGAGGTACAGAGCCTGTGTCATATGGAGACTTCTGCAACCAAGTGGTCCCAAGATCATGTTAATGTCCCTGCCAGGCTTGATTATTAAATCCATGCAGCCAGCTGTAGGCTGCTTTGCATTTATTTGTCTTGTACAATTTATATTTAATTCTGATGACTCCCCCAGACATTTTCTAATATTTTATGAACCTTTTGCATCCCATGCTTACTCTCTATTTTTTTTTATTTTTACTGTCACTCATATGTGTGAATGGTCTGAAGTGCAGCATCCGTCGGATCATTGACTGTCCAAATAAAAGAGGTTCAGTTCTTTTGCAAGTTCACTCGTGGTTTGTGTTTGTGTCTGTTTACTTTGTTCACACTGGAGACGAATTTTAGCAGCTGTCAGCTATTTTTTTTTCTTTTATGATCCGACGTGACCGAAGAAATTACACCAATTACTTTTTACTTCCGGGTTGCGCTGTTTCATCAGTTCATTTGTCAAGCTAATAAGAGCTAGCCGCGGTTTTGCTATCGTCATTAGTTTATTTAAGAGGAAACAGAAGCTCTTTCGCGTGGAAACTTGATAACAACTGCTTAGGTATGTTCACATCTTGTGTTACGTTCGAAAAAGTTCGATATATGTCGATATAAATACAACTTAACCTTTCTTCCAACAGTAAAGAGTAGCCAAGTTAGCATAGAGCTAGCTGCCCTGCTAACTTAGCTTCCCGACCACAAACAGCTGCTTGCTAACGATTTTAGCTTGTTAGCTAACGTTAATGTTATCGCTTGATATGTTTGAATGTAAAGGGATGATCGATTCGTCGATTTGCCGGAAGAATTTGGCATCTTACAAGTCTTTAATGCTAGCTAGCGGTAGCTTAAATTGTAATGGGAAAAAAGTTAGGAAATGTCTTCTTTTTTAATCGACCATCCACTTTATCTTGATAATAACGTTAGTTGAGGTGATTGGAAAGAGGACATATCTTCACCCCTGATACTAAGTGTTCATGATCTTTTTTAAGACAAAAAGTGGATGTTGGTGTGACACACCATCAGCTGATCATCGCTTCAGTTTTCTGACAACTTATTGTTTTCAGTCGGAGTCAAAACCGCGAGCTAACGAGCTGCTTTGTGGTCGGTCCTTCAGAGTTTGTCACCCTCAAACAGCAAGTAAAGTTATAAAACTGCCTATCTTTCATGACTTACTTAAAGTTAGAAGATGTATCAAATCGTAGGGAAATCAGAGCAAAGTGCTTCATAGCTAATGTTAGTTTTACAGGAAGTGGATATTTTAAGTTAGTCAAGCACACCTCTGGTAAATCTCTGCTTGCATGTCCCTCACTGTTTGAAAATATGTACTATGTTACAAGATAATATAAAGAATAGACTCCAGTAGAAACTCAGATCAGCTAACATGCAGCTTTCCTCCAGAGACAGAGGCCACAGAACCAACACAGTGATGATTAATCAAACTGGAAGTTGGGCCTGTTCTGCCTGTGTTTCCTTTAGTTGCCTAATATGCCTTGAATTCAAAGTGAACTCTTGTCAACATAACTTATAGACAATCAAAATATATGTACAATAGAAATCCCTGTAAGTATAATTCCATTTAATTCAACACCACCACAAACTTAATTCAAACTCGAATCAACTAGATTCAACAAGAGCAGAAACAATCAATCAGCTGTCAATCAGCCGATTAACAGAAAATGAATCTGCAAAGTAAAAATGAGGGTCCAGCTTTTTCAGTATCTACTGTTTTTACCTCATCTTCTTCTAAAGCTGGATATCTTTAGGTTTTGCATGACAACTTGGGCTAGAGGGATTTGTGATCAGCATTTTTGATTATATTCTGGACCCAAAGATTAATGTATTAACCAAGAATTTAATCTGCAGATTAAATGATAATGCAGCTCTTAAATCAACACCTCTTTAAAAGAATATAAACAAAACTGGAACACTATGACCTTCATGAAGGTAGAATTCTGAGCAGTTATTGTGTTAATTTTATTTTTATTTTCGTTTTTAAAAAATTGGCTTTAGTTAGGTGTGTCACTAGTATAACAATACCTTATCTCAAAGAGTTGATTGCACACTTTAAATGGAACTCTCATTTTGTTCTGCAGGTTGTTTTAACTCTCGATGGCCACGATGCATGGACAGCGATAACATCTCAAACAAGGGATGTGGATGGGAAACTTTCCACCAAAAGCTAACTTCAATTACAAGTCATCCGTCAGCACTCCCTGGAGCGGCGTAACTGTTGCCGTTTCACCACATAATCTATCATGTCACTACCAAAGGAGTCAGGGAACCGAGGCAAAGATCGAGAGAGGGGGGCCCGTCCCAAGGTGAGGCAGAGCCGGTCAGAGGAGAGACGAGATGCAGGCAGCGGACGGAAAGGTGGAAAGGGGAAGAAAAAAGGTCTCTCCTCCCATGAACCAGCAGCTGAGAGGCCTGTCAGTGATGGCTTTGAGTATGGCGAGCTGTTGAGTGACCTAGAGACCAGGGACCAATCTTCCTCCTCTCCTCTGAAGGAGAGTTGGAGATGGCAGGGTTTGGAAGTAGCTGCCTCATTACTAGGACAGGAACGGGTAACAGCCAGGCCAGGACTGGGAACCGTTAGCTCTGCTACAGAGTTATCTGCACCCAGTGAAGGTGAGGGCAGAGGCTCAAGCAGCAGTCGCACCCTCCGGCAAAAAATCCAAGATGCAATGGGCCAGTGTTTCCCAATAAAGACACACACTGCGGCGGCACCAGCACCATCTCCACAGGCTCTTTCATCATCAGCTGCCTGCGCCTCCTCAAGGCGCAAGATCCATCTCAGTGAGTTGATGTTGGATGACTGCCCTTTCCCTGTAGGATCGGAGCTGGCTCAGAAGTGGTATCTCATTAAGCAACACACGGCCCCCATAACCCAGCCTCCCTTACTGGATTCTGCAGTAGTGTGCAGTGCCCCCACTTCAGCCATGGCTACTGTGGTGGAGGACGTAGATGACCGGTTACGAGAGCGCAGGCGTATCAGCATCGAACAAGGCGTTGAGCCTCCACCCAATGCAGAGATCCACACGTTTGAGGTGACGGCCCAAATTAATCCTCTTTACAAGCATGGCCCCAAGCTGGCTCATGGTATGAATGAGTTAGCTGGTGCAGACAGAGCCGCTGCTCATCAGCAACAGCAGCTTCTGCTCCAAAGACAGCAGCAGCACCAGCTCCTACTACAGAGCTGTTTGGACACTCTGGATGAGGTGGTGGCCTCGGCCTCGGCCTCTGTCCACACCTGCGATACCATTTCAGACCCTCTGGTTGACGGAGAGGTTACAGCGACCAGCATGCCCTCCAGGGCCATACTTCCTCAGACTGAGCATCATAAATCTCACGATGGCTACCGCATTCACACTCAGATTGATTACATTCACTGTTTAGTTCCAGACCTGCTGCAGATCACCAACCTTCCATGTTACTGGGGGGTCATGGACCGCTACGAGGCAGAGACACTGCTGGAGGGAAAGCCTGAAGGCACCTTTCTTCTGCGTGACTCTGCCCAGGAAGACTACCTCTTCTCTGTTAGCTTCCGCCGCTATGGCCGCTCGCTACATGCACGCATTGAACAGTGGAACCACAATTTTAGCTTTGACGTGCACGACCCCAGTGTCTTCCACGCTCCCACTGTCACGGGACTGCTGGAGCATTACAAGGACCCCAACTCCTGCATGTTCTTCGAACCTCTGCTGTCCAATCCCATCCACCGCACACAGCCCTTCACCCTGCAACACATCTGCAGAGCGGCCATAAGCAGCTGCACCACCTATGATGGCATTAACATGCTTCCCATTCCAAATGCTTTGAAAAAGCACCTGAAAGAATACCACTATAAGCAGAGAGTACGTGTACGGAGAATGGACACCTGGTGGGAATGAAGAGCAACAAGAAATTATTGACTAAAAGAAACAACTAAATACATTTCTAACGCAACTGAGCTGAACAACGAGACTTGTTGTTCAATCTATCTGGCTGTATTAACCTACACTGCACTGTACTTATTTATTTTATTCCTGCTGTACATGTCTTAACCATTGTACTAAACGACACTGATGAGACAATATGTAATCTCACTGATCTTGTACACTCAAAGTTCTTTATGCTCAAATTAAACAAACTTATTTAGATCTGTGGCGTTGAGAGAACTACCCCTCACTCATCATCTGTGTTTTCAAGTGTGACTAAATCAGCTTAATTATCTGACGATGGGGGTAAGTGTCCTAGTGTGAATGGAGATGATTATAATAGAGTTGTTCATCAGTCACGTGCTGAGAAGGTGGAACACATACTGACAGGGTTTCCTTCTTGTTACAGAGATGTGGAAGTGCAGCATGTCTGCCGTATTAATTAGTGTTTCCAACATTTAGCCCGGACTGATTATAAGTGGTGAGGGGTGCGTGCACTTGCTACCTGTTCTTATTAAAAAGGAGAAGATTTGCTCTAGAATAGATATTTATTCACGCCTTGAAATCACGATTTTATGCTCTCATTAGTTTTCAGTGATGTGGTTTCATTACAGGGAAAGATGCAAAGACTTATATTCCAGAGCTAGTAGTAAATGGATGTCTTGTGCTCAGATTCGACATCCTTCAGCTGCTTTGTTTTCAGCTTACATCATATAACCATCTGTGCTTTCTCCTATGAGATTAACATTCATGCAGCCAGTGCCAGCGGTCTTCATTAGGTTTGAAGTAAAGGATCAAATGTGGCCTTCATGAACTTGTCAGCAGCAGGTGAAGCAGCTGTATTATCAGAATGCAAATGATGAATCCCAGACACTAATGGGTCTTATTTGGCTCAAAATCTGACAGTTGTGCTGTCCGGCTCTAAATTTAGTCTTCCTTTGTCTGGAGGTTTTTTTTGGGTTTTTTTTTTAGTTGATATTTAATTTCGTGTAAAGACCCAGATCTTAAAAGAAAAAAAATCATGTTGCTATACTTCCTGCTGTGCATATTTTAAAGAGGCGTGGTATCTACACACTAATCTTCCATTCCAGCAGTTCAATGACAAAATTACCATAGTGAATTAACACTGACGAATCTTAATTAACAAAAAGAATGATGGGAGAAGTGTTATGAGATTTTTTTTTCTGGAGACTGACATTAAGTCAGATACTGAGACAAAAATCTGCAAGCTCTGAAAAGCTCTGCGAAGAGGAATCGGTCCTCAGCAAAAACCTAAACGCACTGAAGGGAGTCAAAGCTCCAAATACAGGATCTGCACCAAAGACAAGGAGCAAATGCTTAGAAAAGTTTAATGGTAAAACAAACCCCATTTCACTGTTTCACCAATAGATGGCAAATTATTGACCCATATTTGTTCTGTTGAGCAAATGCAGGGATCAAATATGCATTTTATTTTATGTTAAAAGACCAAAATGTACACTTTTATAGAATAAAGCTCTATCTCTTGACATTGTGAATGGAACACGTTTCCTTAAATAAATAAATAATAAAATATTAAACAAAACAGTTTAATGTGTGAGCAAATATAATGAAAGAATACACCACAAAATTCCCAAAACAGTACAAAGAGACTAAAAAGTATTTCATGCCAGACAGATTTTCGTTTACCCGATTATCTAGGACTTAATTGCCAAATTTACCTCTGCAGCAGAGTCATTTACTGCTGAGTGTGAGCAGTATTTTGTATTAATGAAAATACACGTGAGAGAACACACTGCTAATAATTGTATGCAGTAAGTAATAATCACAAAAGACAACCGTCCCAATGTCAATGGCAAAGCATGGAGAATGGATCCAGATCATCCCCTGAACCGCTGCACCGCCTTGCTGTTTTCTCCTTGAGATGGACGATTTGATATGCAGGATGCAAATCATCCATCACGAGCACTCATCCGCTAATGAAGCTGCTATAATTTGAAGCAGTTCCAAAGCAGCATCAAAGTGTGCATTCGAAATGCAAAGTCAGGACCTCTGACCTTTGTATACTTCATTAAGTCACTATGAAAACCAAACTGTAAAATAAGATTTACTGTGTTAGAAGACATTTGACCTGTCATGCATAATACAAGTGTGGGCTCCACTCTGAACCCTCTGCTCAAGCAATTTCAGCCTGCAGCTCAAGGCTTTTGTATTTTTCAGAACACTGTAATACTCTGCAATCTGGTATTCCTGATAGATAAAGTCCAATAATAATGCCTTTTTGTGTCTGGACCACATTTTAAGACACTTTTACAGGTCCTGTTGTTTTCCATAATTTCCTATAAATAAGCCGATATGCATCTGTAATTCACAGGAAGGTGTAATTTGGTTGTAATTATTCTGTCAATCACATTAAATTGCTGGTGTAACAGAGTCTCAGAGCACAGCAGGTCAGCTGAACATGCAGAAATGTGAAATGTGTTTACAGGCAAGTATACAACTCTGTGATATAATGTGTGAGTCCAATTATGAATTAATGATGACTGAATATTTTGGTGTGTTTAAATGGAGCAGTTTCTTAGAGCAATTACTCTACAAGTCAGTGCTTATAAATCTCAACAAAGCTCTGTTTCGGATTTGTGTCTCCATACCTTCTTCCCTATACCGACTAAATTACATAGCCCTTTCCACGAAATTTCCAAAGACATCAGGAAATTACAGACTTGCATAATAAAGTGTTGCTCACTCAACACGCAATTATAGAGCTAATGAATTATGCACATGTTGGCCATTTATTTACATTAAAAACAGCACATGCAGAATTTCTTCATGTTAATACAGTTTTCCATCAGTGCAAAAAAAAATGCTGTATTACATGAAGCACAGCAGGTGGCTGTAAAGAGCTTCAGTGTGTTTCCAGCGGCCACTCTCAGGCCTGTGTGTTCTCGGTGTGTGGTGTGTGGAGATGGTGGGATTGAGTGCGGCTGCTGCGGCTGGCAGCACCGTGGCGCTCATCATGCAGGTATTACAGGTCCTGGGGGAAAAAAAGAGGACTTTTCTTTGCCTGGATCATCGGGCCCGGAGGGACAGCATGCTCAAGCAAAGGAGAAAGCTGATTGGCTACACATACTTAGTGTGTTTGTGCTTTTTCCCTTCCTTCCATTGAGGGAAGAGCTTTTCCTCTGAGCCTAATCTCTACAGTTGAGCATCATGGGGGTGGAGAATAAGCTTGGAATGTTTATAACACCTGGGGACAATTACTTTCCCAAAAAAATCTGCCGGTCATAATCTAACAAATGTCCCAAAAGGGCTCTGCTTGGCACGGAGTTGGCTCATTTGAGAGTGCAAAGGTGCACAGCGACTGAGTCGGTCTGTGCTCTGGGCTGCTGCACATAGACCCATATAGACTGTGAACTCCACCACCATGAGATGCAGCATGTATCTAGGCCATTAATTCAGGGGAGGGCGTTTCAAACTGATTTCAAATTCTTGCAAGATGCATACAGCCAGACATGATTCTTCTTATCCAGCCAGAGAGGAGGAATACATTTGTGTGACAGAGGAAACACTGCAGCGGAGAGTTATTTTTGGTCAGCAAATGAATCCAGCTGCATTCCAGCCTTGAACATGAGTCGGAACACTGCTGCCTATTTCCAGTCACACCTTTTCAAACAGGGCACTTCTTGTCAAAACCAAGTAAGTAATTCCTGACTTATTAAAGTTTCAGTTCTTAAAAGTCCCACAATTCCCCCCCTAGGAGGTACATTGTCAAACGGTGACACGCTTACGTTTGATGTTTGTTTCCCTGGAAGCAAGCTTTCTTCAACACAATATTTCCTTTCTCTCCTGTTTAAAATCCAAATGCACTCCTGCTCTCTCCGGCATGCAGGATCTCATGTGAGGCCTTTGCCACAGAAAAACAGCAGTATTCTAATTTGGAGCCGCCTGCGTTCTTCCTGCTCGATCTCTCCCCGCCTCTGTTTTTCACTCTCCTCTGCACTGACAGGTTGTTGATTGAATAATGGGGGTGCTGGGCATGCTACAACTAAGCCGATGGATACAATGCAGATTGATGGGATTGCAGTGTAAATGACACACAACAGCCCATATCCCAGGCTTTAGCCCAAGAAGTCATTAACCAACAGCCTGGAAATAATGCAGGGACATACCGATGGACTGATGATGATGTTTGGTTGTACATGTAGCCTTGCATATTAACATATCACACATCCTGTAATTTGCCATCAGAATGCTGTAATGTATATCATAACACGGTTGTACAAATGAACTGTAATGGAGCCACAGATAACACAGATACAATTATAGATAACCATTGTTTGTTTGGTGAGGAATTGTTAATTATAGTAAGCCTTCACCGTGACTTTTACAGTGGCCATGCATCATTGATAAAAGGTAGGGGAAAAATGCATAATTGCATAAATGATAGATTCAATTGCATAACTCCTGCTCTCAGTGACTAATTATGCCGTTGCACAACAGTTGCATTGACCAGCGTGTTACAATGAAAAAGTACAAAAGGGATGTGTAGACCTTGCCAGCTGGTTAGTATAAGAGTCGTTCCTCACAATGGGCACCTTTTTGGACCCGGTGACGTTATCAGGTGTCGTTTCCCATCTCTTTAACATTCTGTTACAGGGTGGATGCATTTAATTTGCAGGGAAACGTTTCATCTGGATGCAAATCACACAAACTACAACTTATATCATACAGACACTTGTCTTCCTCTACCATGTTATGCTATTAAAGAGTATTTGTTTTAAACCATGAACGTGACTGCATTTTTTTTTTTGATAACCTTGATGATTTTTGAACCTCATTATTGTAATAAAGAGCCGACAGATAGTAACAGTTGTGGGTAAAATGCAAATTTACATAAATGTATTAATGCTTGTTTTTTCTTGTGGTAAATTATTACTAAAGGCAATGTTGTTGTTGAAGGCATTTTAACTAGCTATAGGTTTTTTCACTGCAGACGTATGACTCATAGTAGGAAAGGCACAGGTGTTTCTCATTGCACTGACGATTTGTTCTTTTCAAATGTCTCAATAAACCATGACGGAGGCACAAATGTGAGTTATTCTTCTTTTCATATGTTTTTCTACAATATTTATTTCCTCATCTAGAATTTCTGATGGCTATTGTTGCACAGAATGTCATTTATTAATGTCATTTGTAGGCCTAACTTTAACTGCAATGTTGGATTTGTTTGGTTTGTCTTATATATACTGTAGCTAAGATAAACACTACAAAGAACACAGATATCAGGAACATTTTACAACCATGACAAGTCTTATTCATCCCTGACACCCGTCTTCACCAATTTGCTGTATCATGTACTGCCTTAATCCATCATTTCATTATGTAGGCAGGTGTCAAGAACAAGAGAGGATTTGCTGTGGCTGACTGGCTTGAAAGTTTAAAATAGGTGGTGGTGAGATAATTTAGAAATGACCCAGCTTTTGTTGGTGTCTCCCATGTAATCACTGTTTTACAATGGGGATTTTGCATTGAGGATTATAATTAGAATCACATACTGTAGCTTTGCATTTGTTTTTCTCAAAGGCCAACTTTGAAAAACTAACTTTCACTTTTGTTATTTCTCCAGTAGTCAGTCGTGTCATATCATGTTGCTCATTCTGTAAGAAAAATATGAAGAAATTATATTTGATATGTATAATGAAAATGATTATATATAAATTAAAAAACTAATGAGATTAGGCAAACAAAAAGTAATAATAAAATAAATATAAAAATAAAGCTTAGCTGGTTCAAGATGAGTAAGGATCATCTGGTGATCCATTACTTAAGCCGCCATCTTTGTTTGATGAAACAAACCTTTTTTATTAATCATCCCAGGGAATATTTTTGTACCAACCTGACAGGGGACAGTTTGAGGTGTCTTTAAATGTCTTCCTAAAAAGCTTTGCTCGGGTTTTGAAAGTTTGTGTTGGGCTGAACGTCAGCTACCTCTGTGTTTGAACTATTTTAACTTCAGCAGAAGTTTGGCCCAGCTCGATGTGACGGAGGACAAAAAAGACTTTCCACTGGTTTGAATAACAGTCGCAAAGTTTGTTCGTCCCTGAAGTATAATGGACTGGATTGTCAGATAAATGGTACACTTTCATAGCCGTGCACCGTGGAGAGTACAAGGAGACAACACTAATGCCTCCCAAAGCAGCACAGCACATAACGTTAATGGATAATTTCTATAATGAGACGCTGAAGAAGGTGTGCTGGTTATATGATGAGATGAACAGACGGCCACTCGGATCCTCCTGACCCCCCTTTGGCAAGATTTGTGAAGAACTCAAAGGACGAAGGAAGTAAATCTTTTAAAATTATATGTTGCACTGCTGCTGCACTGAGCATTAGTTTGACTGTGTGCTGTTTTTATTCTCTTGCTGTTTATTAGATCTGCAGTGTGTGTGTGTGTGTCTGCTTAGTCTGGTTTGTTAATCAGCATTATAGTTGTGGTTATTGATTGTTGAGCTCTGTCACATTTTGTGGTTATAGTTTTTGTCGTTGACGGTATATCAGCTTTATACCTGAACTGCGCGTGCCTGCCAGCAAGTTGTTTTAGCTTTTAGTTTTTGTATGATTAACTTTTGTTGCCTAGATTTGTATAAAATATGATCAGAAAATGTGCAAAATTAAGCTCTCTTATCATATTCAAAGCCACACTTCCATTTAATAAGCACAAGACACAGTGTCTAGGTAAGGCTATAAAAACACACTCCTCTCATCAGCACACACGACCGTCTAGAAAACACATGTATCAGCAGAGCTTTTAAATGCAGATTGCCTAATTTAATTGTCTATCTTCGGTGCATGTTTTAGCCTGGGACATTTATTACCTCGAAGCAGGCACCGTTCTTGCAGGCGCCTCTTCATGAGTGACACATGTTGGGGAAAGGGCTTGAGCGACTGCAGGGGAGAATCTAACAATGCATTTCCTGCCTCAAAGCAAAACGTCACACAGCAGATTTAAGCATACTGCAGCCTGATAGCTGACATGTGGCGCACGTCACTTTGTTTTTCTTTCTGTGATTGATGCTTTTGTGTATCGCACATGTCACTCGGTGGCATGGATAGTTTCTCACACCTCTGTGTTCCACTTGGTGCATTTCTGAAGCCTATTTAGTCAAACCTGGAAAAAAACAGTGCAACATTCCCAACATGCTGAGTAAGAGACAAATTTGCCAACTCAAGTGTTTTGAATTTGAATTTATTTGGAAAAAGCTACACACTTCCAGGCACAGTAAAACTTTGCGGATGGACACCAGATGGTCCCATCATAATACTGACATGCATTTTTGATTTTAGTTGTTCTTTTGTCTTCAACTTTGCTAAAACAATACAGGCACTCCAAACTGATTTCTTCTCTAAATTTGGCAACACGAATATGCAGATCAGAGTTTTTCCAATGAATCCCATTCACCGGTCATAGCAGTTGTGAAATAGCCTCTAATGATGTCTGCAATGAAAACCAGCAGGAATCTGCTATTGTGTCTGAAATCACTCATTCACTGTCCCCAACACAAGACTCACTAGAGCAGTGAGGAGTAATTTGAGATTTCGGACACTTGTCATCGTCATTTTGAATAACAGTCTTGAAATATCCTGAGCAGGTCAACTAGCCCTTACATAGCCTGGAGGTGTGCTTCAGGTTACTGGGCTGTTGGTCCCGTGAGGCACAAACCAGATGGGATGGCATGTCGCTGCAGACTGCTGTGGTAGCCATGCTGGTTAAGTGTGTTTTAGTTTTGAGTACATCTCCCACAGGGTCACCAGTAAAGCTCCCCCACACCATCACACGTCTTCCTCCAGGCTTCGCGGTGCGGATACCAGCCGTTCACTAATGAACTAAGTCTTGGTCTTCCTTTCCTGGGGTGGGAGCCAGTTTCATCATAGCGTTTGATGCAACTGCTCTTGAAAACATATTGACTGACCTTCATGACTTAAAGTAAAGATGGAGTTGTTTCTCTTTTATTACTACAGTAGTTGAATAGGGCTATTTATTGTATACCAACACTACCTCTGCACAACACATCTGATGTTTTCTGATGCATTAAGAAGGCAAGAAATTCCACCAATTAACTTTTTGACAAGGCAGTTGTGTTAATTGAAAACTGTTCCACGAGACAAACTTGTAAAGCTGGGTGTGAGAAGAATGTGCAAAGCAGTCATCGAAGCAAAATGTGGCTACTTTGAAGAATCAAAAATATATTTTGTTTTATTTACACTACACATTTACACTTAATTCCACATGTGTTATTTCATTGTTTTGATGTCTGCAGTATTAACCCACAATGTAGAAAATAATAAAATCAATGAAAAAAATGGAATGAGAAGCTGAGCTGATTAATCACCAAAACACCAACCAGCTGTTAAACAAATATCAACTAAAGACTTGAGCAATAGACTAAACTAGTAGAATAGAGTAAATGGAAAACAACATGGAGCCCAGAGAAATTAAAAATGACATTATGATAATGGTTGCATGTGTGTGTGTGTGTGTGTGTGTGTGTGTGTGTAAACTGTGGCTACGTGAAGACTCCAGCATAATATTCAAGACAGAAACTGGAGAGTGCAATAAAAAAAGTTTAAAGGCTGTTAAAATAAAAAAAGACTGATCCGCTGAACTGTGGAGACAGACTGTTTCACAAAAGGAAGCTCCGCGGGAGACAGGTTTAGCATCAGTTTGTGTTAATCTCAGAATTACAAATACATCAATGATATGGGACCTGAGAGTACGTGCAGGCTTGTAGTGGTGCAGTATATCATTTCTACATCTCGGCAAGGTCATGCTGTGATTTATATGTTAGGAGTATTTGCATTCTGTGCAATATTTAATTGGAAGCTGGCGTAGAGTCCACAGGATTCGGTTAATTTAATCAATTTGATCGTTTCTAGTCAGAGTCTGTCAGCCATGTTTTAACCAAATTGCACACTTTTGATGATTCACACACACCAGCGAATATGGCAATAAAATCTAAATGAAGTTGAGAGTTATTGAATTTTCAAAGAGTTCCTGAGGTTGGTATAGAAGTCGTTTTTATTTTTTTCCAATTACATTTAAGATGTGTAGTGAAGGGTCAGGTCAGCATCCAGGATGACGTTCGGACAGAATGAGGACAGAAACGCAGCCATTTAGTTTCAGTGCTTACTAACAAAACCCAGAATGTTTTTATGACCTGCATTAAAGATACGAAAATAGGTGATATAAATCTTTATGTATGAAGCACATAATTGAGGGCAGGAGTGTTGTGGCTCCCCGACATCTTTCTGTCATATCTTCTCTTATGTCTTTGTAGTATGTCCTCACTAAAAACTGACAGCTAGTGTCAAGTTCCAGAGCAGGGTTTTAAGTATGCTTTAGAATACCTAAATAGGCTGTTTGCTTGTAGATAGAGCAAATGTTTTACAGATGTTTTACTGCCTCCTCTGCTTTGGTTTTATTGGTATCCTGTGCCGCCAACTCAAAGCAATGGGATTCAGCAGACGCTCGGCCAATGCTGCATAATGGCTTGTTTAAATTCTCAATTAGAGGGAATTCTGGGGCCATTTTTGGCCGTGAGGTAAAATCATAAAAGTGACCTTTTAGTGAATAAAGTAACTACAATGAATGCTGAGCATATGGAGAAGAACAGCATATTAAATGTTTTGGTTGTTACCCAAATGCAGAACGAGGACATGCTAAATTGGAACAAACAAATTAGGACAAAAAACTGAACTGGACCAGGCCTTTGTAGAGGAAACGGAATATTAGCAAGAATAAAACACTCCGAAAGTGATAATATAATAACATAGAATAACGTACTGCATAATAAGGAAATAGCACCATGTTATTTAATACCAGTTTCCTACATTAGATCGTGCTCTGCCTTGCACAGAATTGGAAAATATCTAATGACTTATTTGTGGGTGGCTGCGGCTGCAATGCAGCAGTTTGTGATTCCTGGGCATAATAAAATTTTGAGAACTGCACAAGGAAAAAGCCAGGAGGGGTGGAGACAGATAAACGTACAGTGGCTCTGCGGAGTAGGTGTGGCAAAGCAAGGAAAGGCAGATTTGATCACATTCTGCTTTGGCATGGTGGCATGTCTCTGGCACATTGAGTCCAATCCAGCTGCCAATTTCTTGCTCCTGTGGTCAGACACAACCGGTGGCGACAAATGTTCTTGGCACAAAGGACATACTATTGTGTTTTACCTATTAGGTGAACAAAGAAGAGAATTGTCCAATTATGTAGGCTATTATGGATTAGACCAGGTGTGTTGCAGCTTGGCCCTCTGCTTTTTTATCTTCACCTGTTTGGAAGATAAATCTTCCAGCAGCAAGGTTATGGGTATTTTTTTTTTTAACGTGCTTTTTTGTCAATATTAGAAATGTGAATATTTTCTATAGATTATTTTCTTTACCACCAAGAGACACCACAATGCACTTTATGTTTCTGTGTGTACTTGAGATTTTGCTGGTTAGAAGCTATTTTTCAAACATGGAGAAAATATCAAATCAATCTCATGGCTCCGGCTTCCATTACTACCATATAGCATTTAAACACTACATCTAGATCCTGTAAGGCCACTTAAAGGATAACACTTGTATACTCAATTTTAGCATGTGGAGCTGTTTGTTTCATTTGATTAAATCCTTTATTGAACAATGATGAATTGTGTCCCACGGTGCAAAGATGCTGTAGCCTGTAGTGTTTGCCATTCTGCGTCTGCTCGACTGAAGGGAATACTTTTATAACAGTTTTGTATTTATAACTCATCCCTTGCCGCCTGGTGTGCCAGACTAAGAGGTTTCACTGCTCAGAGAGGGCTGAGAAATCGTCTCTAGGAACTTCTCAAAGTAACAGCATCCAAGGCTGGAGCATTCACTGCTTATGTTGAGTAAACATTAGGATTTGATGACAATATTTTTGAATAAACTACTTCCTACCAGCCCAATTATTAACCAGACACAATATAGCTGAGGGGTACACAACAATGACAGTCCAGGGCTTCCTCCAGAAAACTTGTTAGACCCAGTTGCAAGTATTTGTTGACAGGGGCCAGACTGGTGGCAGCATTAACATAGGGCCCTATAGTTTCTATGAAAACACAATCATAGACTGAATCGTGGACTGGAGAATTTAATAAAGTTATAACACAGATTCCACAGGGCTCTACATTAAGTCAGTGCTAAAAGCTGACTGATTTGAAAATATGACCACATAAGTCATTTATTCACCACACATTTCAAAAAAATCAAAAATCACAATAAGGAATATAAAAAAAAATTTGCACTCTACTAAAACCTTGCCGAGTTTGCACCACACTGGCAGAAACCCTGCATGTCCATGTCCATTCAGTCAAACGTTGATGTCCTTGTGGAGATGTACAAGCTAAATAGAGGTTTATTTTATGAACCCGATTTGTTTGCTACATTATATGTTCTATATTACATGCAGTGATATGGAGTGCAAGAGTCATTTCCATCATCTTTGCGTGTTGAATTGCTTTTCTAATAAAAGCAAACAACTGCGTCAAGGATTTTTCCTTATAGCAATCAGCTGCACACAAATGTAGGACAGCGTGCTAAGCAGTATTTATTTTGAGGTCAGAGAAGTCAGAAACAATGCAAATGTACTAAAATATAAGGAGTAATTACAAACTTGAGTAATTAAAGTGAGTCTATTAAAAAAAGCAGCTCTGATGGAGATAAAATGGGGGAAAGAGTGCAAGTGTTGATTGTTCAGTGGCATCCTGAGAAAAAAAAAATTGCCCTTAGTCTACATATTAAAATCCATGTTGAAATATACAATTTCAAACACATGCTGGTCTGAAAAAATCTTGCTAAGAGAACTGGGGATTCATTTGCATGTTCTACCAAACCATAGTGAGACACACAGCTGCACACAACATGTTGGGCATCCTGCCCTCGAGTCAGGAATTAAAGCAAGGTCAGCACATTGCGCATCTCGCTAGTATCCAAAACAACTGCCAAGAAATGATGTGCCGAACCTGTTTATCTCATGTTTGACAAGCACAGCAAAATACCTACATATGTGTTGTGGAATATCAAATCAATTCTGCACATAAGAACAGATGTGAAGGTTTGTTGGAGTCTAGAGCTCAGAATTTGAGTGAATTTGACCAGGAAAATACAGGCTGAAAGTTTGTGGTCGCTTTATTGTCGCTATCAATTGTTCAATGTTCAAATGATGTGGGACAAACAAAGGTCACACATCTGAAAATGTGTGTCGAGACGTCACTGAGTCTAATGAGATTGACAGAAACGAACGGGCTTGTGCGTAAGTGAGGAAGACACAGTGTGTGTTGCCGTGAGTGTCGATGGAGAAATTTGTGTATAAATGAGATGTGGACATGTCTGACAGGAAATAGGAAAGAGAAAAGAGTTTTTCCTCTAATGTAATGCATTGCGGTGGAACATGGTTCATTGCATTGAACATCAATAGAACATTTGTTCGAAGGTCATTTATTTCATGCGATGTTTTCATACATTCATCAAACTGCAATGTGACATCAGAAAGATATTTTTATTAATATTGCGATATTGATTTCACTTGATGGACACATTCCTCAGTCTTTCAGTTTATTGGACCTGTGTGTGTGTGTGCGTGCGTGCATGTGTGTATGTGAGAGGTTTTTGTTCACTTCGGTATATCAAAGCTGAAAGCCGGTTGTTGGCTGAATTAAACAAGCCATGTGGAATTATGTAGGATATTGGAGCCTTAGTTCATTCTTTGATCTTGATTCGTGAGATAAGAGTGACAGGTAATGTGGTTGTTTCATGCGGGAAGAGAAGCAGATCTTCCAGCGAGATTCATCGTCATTCATCCTCAATACAACAGCCCTTCATAACGTCCATCTTTCCGAAGATCACGATGCTCAGTTTTTGGCGACATTGTGGGAAATATGTAAATTGAATTATCTGGTTATTATTGATGTCATATTTAAAGGTGCTGTTGTCATTTGTAATTGTTTGTCATTTCATTTACATATATCAGGCGCACATCTGAATATAATGCAGTCCAGTACATCGCCACCACTAACTGAGACCTCAATGCTAAAACACATAATTAAATTAACACCTCTATGACATTGTCAAAAAACTGCTATAGGCATGAATAAAGTAGGCTTTGTATTAGATTGTTGGATTGCATTAGACTGCACAGGTGTACCTAATAAAGTGGCCACTGAGTGTAAATTCTCAGTTGTATGTTCAGGACGAGCAACTTTTTTACATAACACAGAGTTACTTGATTCAGCTTTAGTATAGAAAATATTGCTTAGTGCATCTTTAACTCAGTTGCTTGAAAACTCACCTTTGCGTAGCAGGTGTCATGGTTTTGGTTTTCAGTTTATTTATTTCCTGTTTTATGTTGAAAGAATTTGTCCTCTGGTGTGTTACTTTACTTCCTGGCCTTTTTGTGTGTTTCTCACCTGGTTAATTGTCTGTCACGCCCTGATTGGTTTCACCTGTGATCCTCCCGTCCTGGTGTATTTAGCCTGTTTGCTCCCTTCACTCCAGTTTGTCTGTCAGTTCGTCTGTGTCAAGCGTTCCTGCTCGATTCTCAGTGTTCAGTCATTGTGTCTCCTGGTGTTTTCGGATATTTGCTTAGTTTTCCTGGAACTCGCCCCGTTTTGTGGATTTTTGATTCTTGCTCGCGTCCCTTTGGATTTCTTTGCCTGTTTGGACTCTGCCTTCTGGTTTCCACACTTGAAGCTCACGATGAGCAAACTGAAATGTGGCGGAAAATACATCATTTGCATTCACATCAAGCAGACAGAACAGGTGTGTTTTATACAGGCTCAAAGAATTTCAATCATTATTTGATAGAAGGAGTGAGGAGTAGGTTGCAAGTCCAGTCTCCCACTTGCTGAATGGTGAAACAAGTTGAATGAAGACCAAGCCCTGTTTTCTCCTTGCATTTCATAAGGCCAAACACAAATTTCTTTGCTGAGGATTTTGCTTTAGTGAAGCAGCTAAGAGTGAATGTCAGAGGTGCAAATCACTCCCATGCAGGGGGGAACATGGATTAAACAGAGCATTGAGCAAACTATCAGTGAGGACGAAGTTGCTCTTTGATGGATCGGACGTCACAAAAAATCAAGCAGGATATTGTTCACATCGAGTCCAACAACTCAGAGTTTCTTGGATGCATGATGCAGGCTCGCATGACTGGGAGGTGCATCCTCATCATCTACCATGGAGCAAGTTGAAGAGGAGGACAGTGAAGAAGATTCATTATGACCACGCTATGTACTGGGTGAGTACCTGGTTCCTACTTGAGTACCTGACTGAAAAAGTTATGTGCCCACCTGATTATACCACCTGACTCATTGACAGTCCAAGTGAGTTAACACTGGACGCCACGCTGTTTCTGTTTGAGCTCCAAACTACAGATAATTACAGGGGCCGGGTGTTTTCAGATAAACGGTAACAGTTAATGGGATAGTGTCAGTGTGACTCAATATTTAGCCGCTTCAGGGCAGGTTTGGTGCTTATCTCTGACCTCTTTTGTGTGGAATTTGCATGTTGTAGTGTCCCAACAACACTGGTATCTGCCGGGTTGGATTAGAGAAGCTGTATAGATCTAAATGTTGGAAAGATTATATGTTTCAGCTGCACGGTGGACTCGCTGTGTCGTGCAGGTTGTCTGCCTTTTATCCAACATATACCAGGTTTATGTGAGGAGGAAATAATTAAGCCGGAGGGGAAAATGAATGTTAAATGACGCTTCAGGCTTGATTAGAGTTTGTGCTCATTTCCTGCATATCTTTACTGTTTGACACCAGCTTTGATATGTTTTCTATTAATTGTGTTATAAAAAAATTGTCACTTTTCACACATTTAAACTACTTTAACACTATATATCTAAATATTCTGTATTCACAGCAAGTTATCAAGTTTGATTTTGCATTAAGGTTACGTGTGACGTAATTGGAAGAAACAAGCTGAAGATGTAACACTAATTTAAATGTGTTTTTGAGAGTGCTGCATGCATTTTTTAAATTGTTTCAATTAACGTTCAATAAGTGGAAATGTAACAAAAAAGAGTGAAAAGAGTGAAATTGAAGAATCTAAAAATATGTTTCAAGGAACAATTCAAAGCACAAAAGGAAACTATAGTTGGAAGCAGTGGGTATATTTTTAAATAATTTTCTATGTATGAGTGTGTGGTGTCGCAATATCACAACTTGCCTTCATGTGATGACAATTTCAAGAGTTTCAAACTGATTACATCTTACTGGAAAACTTTGTGATGCATGAACCCAACACTCGGTTTATCTGATAAGATTAAATTTTAACACAGTAGTTCATTTATCTGTATCTGCGACTTTCTGATTTGCATCTGCCTTTGAAATCCATCCTTTTAATAAGAATGTTTTTTCCGGACAAGAAAATATATGAAGGAGCTGTGTTAAACTTGCTCGCTGTGATGATGTGAAAATGCACTCTGGTATGGTGGAAATTTCAAAAAAGCATATTTTTCATATCTCGCTCCATACAGTCGCCGGCGGGCAGCTGCTCTTGTGTTGCAATGCATAAAATTGTTAAATCAAGTAAAGTAATTAAAGTACAACTAACCAGCAATTTCTGAATTAGACGCCAACCTCACATCACACTCTGTTGTGACAAACCAGAAACATGATGTTTTATTGGTCAACAGTTTCCAATGAAAATGGTGTGCAACTATTGTGCAGTACCAGTTCCTGCGTGGGCTGTAGCCAGGAGGCAGTGACAGTCTCATTAAAACGGAGCTTTAATTAATGATCTTGTCTGTTTATTACAAGTGTCATGATGTGCATGAGTGCAAACCCCTGCACATTCACACATTGTCAACATGACAATACACCGTGATGGCTATCTTCGCTTGTGATCGAGAAATCAAGACGGTGTTTAATTCGTCAGGAAGGGTAGGTTAAACTTAGAAGCTGTCGCAGAGTCCAATTCTCCCTACAGAAATACTGACAGAGTGCCTGAGGGTCTGGTCACTTTCATTATAATAGACAGCAGAGAAGATTTGGTTTCTGCTGCAGTCACCAGGCAGCTGCAATCAGGAGCGCCTCTCTCTCACGCTCTTGCCCAGTAATTAGAAACAGGGAGGATGGAGGGAAGCTCTTGCATTTAACCTTCACGTCCCCTTGTTTTATTAGAATTGAATTTCCACATGCTATTTCAGTAATCCTCCTGCACGCCTTACATCTTGCTTTATGCAATTTCCCTGATGGGGTCAAGGTCCTCCTTATAAACACAAGTATGCATTTGCTGTCATAGTTCATTTGTTTTGTTTGGTGTTCTGACAATAATGACATCTCTAATATTACAGGTTTTGAATTTGTGCACTTTCTAAAATAAGACTTATTCCACTTATGCTTATCGAAAAAGACTTTGCAATGCAGGATAATGAGTCGCGGGGTGTTCGCTCCTTATCCACACCGCAGCTAATTTCGTATGCCAACTGGGACGCTTGGCTTGCTGCCCTTCACTGTGTGCACCGAGGGAATCCCAAATTCCAGTCGTAAAAGCACAGGAAGCTTGTGACCTCTTTTGAAAGCCTATGAATCATCCTGTTATCTCCATCTCTTCAGCAGCGGGGACTCTCATTCCAGCGTATCACTGTCGAGTCAGGGCTTGGTAAATGAAGTGGGAAGGTAGTAGTAATGACATTGCAATGGCATTCGCAGTTAGATATGCAAACAATATTATGCAGCAAACCCGGGAGAACGTCGATGCAGGAGGGAGTTTAAGTCATACAAAAGGTGGGATGATAGAAAGATCTGTTCAGTTAGACTCTTTTCAACAGTGCAGTCCCAGGCCGCGGTAATGAAGTGCAGGCAGTCATTAGCATGCATGTGTCTATGTGTGTCTAGTCAAATTACCTCTTGGCCTTGCCGCTGCGACTCAAAACAACCCACACTTCAAGTCAGCTGATTAAATACAGCAAATCCCCTTTCTGGCTGTTTTTCTCTTAATTGGTGGTGAAACCTCAAACCAACTTCTCACTCAAATTATCACTTCTTGGATTCTCATTCAATATGCACTATGTTCAACCTCACCAGGGATCTTTCTGTATCTGGAAGCTCTGAGACTTAAATGGAAATTTTTGAAAGACATTTACAACTATAGAAGGTAAACTGTTTTTTGGGGGGGGGGTTAGGGCGAGAGCTCACTTACATTCATTTGAGTTAGCATATCCTCACTGCAGCCTCATGCAGGGATTTGACTGTTTCACTTTGATCGGTTTTATTCTTTGTGGCACGCACATTAGGTCTGTATCGGTCCCCTACGTTCCTCTGGATAGAATATGATTTAGACCACCGCATGTCTCCGAATTAGCAAACAGTTACTGGCAAAATGAGTTATTCTAAGCATGGGTTTGCTTTTTTTTCAGCATTTCATTTTAACATTAATCCCATTGTCCAATTATTGAGGTGAGTGGGACCTCACAAACATTGAGGACACTTGATTGATAAAAGGAGGGATTTGTGCCCCCTGTTCTAATCTGTGCGCAGGAACACAATGAGCTTCAAAGGTCACTTCCCTCAGACAGACATAATGGATATGTCACTTCTATGTTTTTCACAGCTAGGACCTGAAGTTATACAAGTATCATACCACATATTAGCCCTGAATCCTCCAGCATGAAATTCCCATTGAGGCACTGTAACAATTTATATTTGATAGTTTTAGTGTGGAATAGTTGCAGTGGTGATGGGGGAGGTGACTAAATTGCAACTTTACAAGCCAGAGAAAATGAATAGTGGTTGGCCTTTTTTGCTCAGAATTAAACAACGGCATCGCAGCAGAAAATTCATGGTCAAAAATGCATCACAAGGAAGCCGTTCGCAGGTGTAAATAATTGTGTTCATACATGCGCCCAAGGGAAGGACACCGTAAATCACAGGCAGCGTTCACACGTGGCATGATGCCAAATTGAATTCTTCAGCAAAAAATAGGTTTGAGCTGGCCCCCTGCCAAAACACTAAGTAAATCTTGCTCGTGCCAAATTACAATGTTATCCGGGCTGGATTTGATATGGCTTATACTGTGTAAAGATGGTTAATAATGGCTGTTATAGATGAATTAGAAGGTTCTGGATTAAGAGGGTGTTGAGTAATGTACTGTAAAATCTACAATATCAGTTGTGTGTCGCTCTCTTTTTTTTCTCCCCCCGCTGAAGATCGGCCGGGTTAGGTTTTCGACTGTTAATGACTGTGACATTTCTAAATGTCTTGTAAAATAGGGCACACTGCCTGTCTTTCAAAGGGGAGATGGGACACCTGGTGGTCCAGAGCTGGCCAGGGGCCCGAGAGACGGAGAAGAGGCTAACCTTTTAAAATGAAATGAGATTAGGTCATTCATCCTTGTCTCAGCATTTCCATTGGACTGTTTTGTGCAGAGAAGAGATGAAATCACAGCAATCTGAGGCCTCTCACATGAAACCTAAACTCCGTGCTCCTCATCTACAACATATATCCCACATACAGACAATTTCCCACGGCATGGTGCTCTTTCCTCGCATGAATTCGGTCCAGCCATCTCCTGCAGTGCAAGGTCAATCCTTATCTCTGTTAGCATATTGACTCTGTGAAGCCATTGTATGGAGAAATTTTCTAGACTTACACACAGCATTCACATAGTTAACATCATTATCCTGCAGGGTGTGTGAATATAGTTCAGATTTCTCAATACATGTGCATAATTTCTGGAAGTCATATTCCTGCATGCGGTTGAAGAATCTACTCATCTTTGTGCAGAACCATTTGTTCCTTTTGACTTACTATTCACGCTTCTTGTCTTTGATCAGCTTGCTGTCAGTGGGAAATAACTCATGACGGGGGGCTGCTAATCCCTCAGAATCAGTGTTTGCGGTGATTAGTATTCTCCAGAAGTGAATATTCATAGTATTTAAATTCGTAACTACACTGTGCTCAAATACAGCACCTGACGCCGGTACAGAACTAGACTTCAAAATTATATATTTTCATTTTATTATTGGCTTGAATTAAATTCCTACATGAGACCTTTCCTGACTGCTGGAGTAATGATCACCTGACTAAATATCCCACAAGCAGAATGAAGTCAGCAATGAGCCCATTATAATATATATACGTAATAAACTTTATTTATATAGCACTTTTCTTTTTTATGTGTTAAATGGCAGGAATGGAATGATAAAACCCACTAACGTATATTTAAAAATTCATAAACATCTTCCTATAAAAGAGAGTTTTGGGAAAGGACTTAAAAAGGTGCCAATGATCGAGCTTGTCTGATTTTAATAGGAAGAGTGTTCGACAGTCTGGGGGGGTTGAACAGCGAAGGCCAGCTTTGGTCACAAGCTGTGATCTCAGAACGCTCAGGCACATAAAGAGTTAATAAATCTCTTATCTAGGAGTTGGCCACTTAAAGCTTTAAAAATGATCAATAAAATTGAAAATCAATACAGAATAAGACAGGCGGCCTGTGTTAAGTTGGCTACAGCACAAACGTAACGTGAATGTATCTTATGTCTTGCTGCCTGTTAAAAGTCAGTGACGGGAGCTCTGACGGAGGAACATGAGGAAAAGGTTCTATATATATAAACAGGTATGAATGTAGTGGTTGTAGGGAAGCTCCCTCAAGGCCAAGCCAGGTTTCTATACTGTGCAGGAGGAGGGAGTGATGAATAATGTCAGGCCCAAGTCTAAAAGCATGAGGACAGAGCCTCTGTCAACTGATAAAAGCAGGTCATTAGAAACCTCCACGAGTGTCTTTGTGCTATGGCAAACTCCAAAACCTGATTGAAAACTGTTGTTGTGCAAAAAAGCGATTAATTGGTTTGAAATGACTAATGAGGCAGACTAATTTGTGTGAGGCTTAAAATATTGAACAGTATTATCAACAAGTAACACAGACACTTCTGATCCTTCTTAGAGCACATTTGCATCAATTTTTCACATCAGCGCATTCGTTGCTCGTTAGTAGCACGTTTTTCATTGTGGATGTCGAGGTTGCAGGTTTCATATTTGTTTTTAAACTGTGAAAACCCATTCATTCACACATCATTATTACTTATTAATTACTTTTTGATTTGGTGAAATAATCTGAGAAGTAGTAATTCAGAGTTCCATTTCCAGAGTAAATTGTTGCATGGGAAGGAACTAAATATTGCAAAGGTACTACACATTAAATTAATAAAACTAAATTCCAAACTTTATTTAAACTTGCAATGTTGCGTTTATTTTCCGAATTGCATTGAAATGGTGCATTTTGTGAATGCTCAAATAGTCCAAGCTGCTTTTTAAATGTATTCAAGATGCAAATGCAGAACCTAAAGAGAAAAACAGTGTTTGATTCCCAAACTTTGGGAGAACCAAAACAGCTGCAGGACTCAGAGCCCTGGTCTCCATCGGTGAGTCAGAGGCATCGGAGCCTCCAGTTTTAGACCTCATGTCATTCCCATTTAATATTTTCATTAAAGTGATTACACACAGAACCCTTTATAAAATTCGTGTCATTGTTGTAGCAAATTTAACTCGCTGCCCTCAGGAAATGAACTGGGTGATGTTAACCTTTGGTGTGATAAAGATGAATCCCCAACTCGGGAGATACTTCTTTTCATGAGGACACCACCGCCCTGAAATAGAATAAACCGATTTATCACGCTTCAGTTGTGCTTAAATAGATAAAAAACAATATTGCATTTAGGGCTCTGCAGTGCACATCCACTACTTCTTCCTCTATTCTCTCTACACTTGCACATCACAGCCTCCTGCAAATGCCCACGGCAAGTCCTTGGCCGCAAGATCAAAATGCTGCGTTCTGATTTTGGGACCAGTCCAGTCAGCAAGGAAGTTCTGAGACACTGTGAAACTCTGTAATATGATCTTTATAATCACCACTTTTCTCGGTTTAAGGGTGCTATAATCGCAGTCGTTTTGGCCTCCATCTCCTCCTTGCCTTGTGTGATGTCGCGAGGGTGTGATTTTTACTTGGCAGAAAGATTCTTTTTTTTTTTTTTTTTCCCCACTTACCGTGTTTGTTTGCTTCAAGCCTCAATAAAGTTCAGCCAACATTATTCAGATTTTTCCACATTCAGTAATTGGGTTCCTTATGCAAAATGGGTTTTTAATTAATAAGCAAACTAATTAAAAAGACTTAAGCTCTTCACTGGCATCATACAGTGGCAAACAAATTTATTTACCAATAGTTAAACCTGGTCATTAATGAGCATCAACCCTGTAGAATCAAATGAGTCTGACAGGGAAGTGAAGTATACCTGCGGGAGCCACTTCTCTTCAAACGCTCGTGGCTTTCTATAGTTAAAAAGCCAGAAATCAAATCTCACCTACCTGGTAACATAAGTACCTTGTTGACTAACATGCTGCCAGTCCACATGCTGCGCTCCTTTGCTTTGACGCCAATCACTTCAGAACAGGGGGTCGACAGCCACCACACAATCTGACCTACAGGTTTGTCGCCCTAATTCAATGTTTTGTCCCTTTTGTGTTGAGACACAACAAAGGAAACGCAGCAGAAAAGCAGAGCGTTTGACTGGATGCTAATGGGATGCAAGTGAATATTTGAATTCACCGCAATCGCTTAAAACGTCTTTGTGCTTTCGCTTCTGAACGTTTTGCGAGAACAACTGTTATCAGTTCTTCCATTTAAATGCAGGAGGCTCATTACTGCGGATGCCAGCACCATGTTTTTTTTTTTTTTTTTTCAAATGCATTGCTGTTGAATTATTAGCAGTGTATACATTAGCAGAAGGAATTATGAAGAGCCATTAACTATCCACAGTCTAAATCCTATGAGGAAAGCCAGCTGACAGGGTGATTTAGATAAATGTGTACGTGCATTAGGAATTCTGCTTTTAATTGTGCATTTCAGTCCAAAGGCTGCAACATGTCCGATGCAGTTAATTGAAAAATGACCTCTGTTATATGCTGCATGTTAAAATACAGGTAGGCCATAAAATATAATTCTGCCAATGTGATGTCTACAATCTATAATAATAATCCTTTGCAAAACTGCACACAAGGCATTATTAAAATCACCTACGCCATGAAATCAGTTAGGTTGGCCAGGCTAAGCCAATTTTTGCCTGTGTGGTAAAAATCAGTGTAAAATGGACCATAAATTTAATGTTTTCTGTCGAGTTTCTCATTACTACATCACCCTTTCAAAACCTGCTATGGATACAGAATCAAGGAAGAATGATAGCTTTTGGTAGCAGCATCTGCAGAGCCTGATAAGCTTACTCTCGGTGGTGTTAGTGAATCAAGACCCTTGACTATCTCATAAGCCCTGTTGCAGTGGCCAGCTCCTAGATGTGGGTCTGGATAAGCTCCAGCCTGCACATCATTTACAGCTTTCAGGAAAGGATAACCAAAAGGATAAAGAAAAGAAAATCAGTTATGATACATGTTCTACAGGTCAGCGCGCCTTGACAGCGAGACCACAGGCCTCCCCCCTTCATTCAGCCGCTTTCTATCCCGCTTTAAAATGTGGCACGCAGTCGGAGTCTCTCGCCCCTGCAGCTGCAACATGCCCTCTGGCAGGTGTGAGGATGGTACAGTGCAAGAGAGGATTTTCACAGACCTCGGATGCTAGTTTGTTGACAACATGACACGGGGGTTGCGTATGGGGAGTCTAGCACGAAACAGCCGTGGGCGCAAATATGAATAACCAGCTGCCGTTCGTGGCCAAGTCTGGAGCATGAAAAATGTGCGAGTACAAAATAGTGAGTGACGCTAAAACTGACCAATAACATTGTTTTAGCTGGAATCTTTTGGTAGTGGGTGGCGTTAAAAAGCAAACGTGACTTAATAAATCAAATTGCATTCTTGTTTGTTTGTTTGTCTCAATTACAATCCCTCTTAGAAATTGCATTCATATACAAGACTAAATAGCTTACGTGTTCTTTGATTCATTCAGTGTCAATACCTTTTCCAGGCGGTGCTACGCTCTCGTGCCACACAGCAGTAGGAGGGTGGTCGGGGTCGATAGTGGGCGTACAAAGATAAATTTAACAAAGGAGACCAGAGTTTGCATCCTGCCTTCCTCATGTGGTAAGGTTGAAGTTACTAAAACATTTTGATTAAGATAAGGGGAAAAGAGCAGGTTAGTGAAAGATCATGGCTTGGTTGAGGTAAAGTTTGTGGTTCGGTTAAATATAGAAAAAATGAGCACATTCAGATGAGTGTTTCAGTTCAGAAACATGTACCTTTGTTAAATAGCTATTAAAAAGTGAGAGTAACATCCCGCAGTTAAAGAAAACCAATTTAAAAATCTCACCCTTGTGAATAGAGCTGCTGAAAATGCCCCTGCTACCTGTCTGTTTTTACTCTTTTTGCAGTTTCTCGCTCAGGGACTACATCTAGAAATGAAGCTAAAACTGGCACGGGTAACGTAGCGTGCAACGTCCTCGTAAAAATAATCATAATAAACCTAAAATTTAAACTTTGCATGCAACTTTAATTGCAACTCATATTCAAGTGAAACCAGAGGCGAAAAATACTCATCGTGTATGAGGAAAACAGCGCTGCCACTGAATTCTTATTTTACCGCGGCCTGCAGGATACACCTGACATTTGAAAAGGTTGAGCTGCAGATGACACCTCAGAGCAAGTTAAGAGAAAGACCTGAAAGTCAAATACAGGCGTCTCTTCGCACTTTAAACATGAAAAATGGATAAATCTTTCCTCCATTCTTTTGTGCTGTTTGCATCGTGCCACACAGCTTAAATATGTTTTATCTTTTATCTTCATTGAGACATTGTTTGCCGGTGTGAAAAGTCTGAGGCGTGAGTGGAAATTGGAAAACAACAGAGTAGCTCTTCTCTGTATTGCAACTGTATCAGGCGTAACCCCATAGGTAAGGTTATCAGTTTACTGCTCATATTGCTGATAGGAATTTGATTTCCATTTATACAGGCACACAGTTTTTTTTATTTTTTTGAAAATCAAGGACTTTTTGATAGAGGTTGTGCATTTAACGTTGGCATAGAGTTGAATAACAATGCTATTACCTGCCATAACCGACCACATTTACAGAGATTAAAAAGTGCACTCTTTGTGTTGCGTGCTCAGGGTGCAGTTTCCCCTATAGAGTAATGCTGAACAATGGCTGTGTGTGTGCGTGTCGGCGTGCAGCGGCGTGGGCGTGTGCATATGTGTGCTAATGGGAAGTTAAATCATGGTGCCTTGTCTTCATCACTGCCCTGTGAATTACCTCAGCTCACGGTAGGTTTGGAGCAGCTTTTCCTCCGTCCACTGAGACTCTCTGGCTGCAGCTTGTCTGCTACAGTCTCTGCTTTCTGAAAGCTCTCCAGCTGAATATGAGATAAGCAGTTGGCTCGTTTTGTTTTTGTTGGTTTATTTCTTTTCAGAGGTGCGCTGCGGTGACCGAACCACATCTGCTCTAAAGAAGAACAGAGCCTGACTGTAAAAGATTTAACAGATGTTAGTCGTGTTTCATCACAAAGGCATGAATGAATATTGCATTGAATCTGCATAGTTATACAGTTATTAATAAATTACAGTCACCATAAGCATTAATTGTATTAATTAGTCTAATGTTGAACATTACTTGTCTGCGTCTTTGTGCTTGTTTTTAACATGAGTGTGGCTTTAATGATCCCTCTGTTAATGCTGTCATAGATGACCATTTGTTTCTTTGCGTGGTTGCGTAAAATAATCATGTTAAAAGTGCGAGAACATTACAGTTCATCTTTCAGTGTTCACTTCATGCAAACAGAAAAGAAGAGTCCAGCTGATTAATTAGCTGCACAGTTAATAATAAAACAATCCATTTGATGTAAATCTGTGGACTTTGATTGGATGGATCCACTGCAGCTGTAGTGAACTGTCAGGTTTGTGGTACCTGCTTTGTGGTCCTTGCTGCATTCGTGTCATACCTTATTTCCTTTCTTCTGGGAATCAGGTTTGTCATGGTGAAGCTATAATGAGCTCTTGTTAAAATGACACAGCAAGGCTGCTCGACTCAGACAAGCCTTTCACTTCTCTCACCAGGAAAATAGGACACAATTCACTGAATTGTCTGTATCTTAGATGTAAGAAATACAACAGTGGCTCCTTGGTGGACTGAACCAACCAGGTCACAGGTCAGGTTCTTGTGAAATACTGTTTTACTTCCTCTGACTCTCAACAATTAATAGACGTCAAATTCATTCTTCACATGCTAAACAGCTCAAAGCTTATAGACACACGCAACCTGTGACTACAAGTAGGTTCACTTTAACTGTTCAAAAACCAGAAAATTTGGGAACCACTTACATAAATGTGTGAAGATACAGAAGTGTCTGACAATGCATTTTCATTCCTTATTTCAAATGTGACCAAATCTGGCCTGAGTCTTGTATTGTGACCTACAAACATTAACAAAGTGCTAGCATCCTATTAGTGTTCAAAAAGGAATATTAGTTATTACTGTGAAACATGTCACATCAGTTGTTTGCAGGAGACGTGCTCTTAACTACTTACTAAAAGCTGTTTGTAGTAATATTTTAATTTTCTTAAAGAGCAGCTGAATTGATAAAACAAAAACGGCAGTAATGAATAGACTGTCGGGGATAATGCAAAACAAATTAGCTGATATTTTATAAGGTATACCAAGCTGCGCGCAATCCATTATAGATAAATGTTACTCATAAATGAAAAAGACAAAAAATAAATCATTTGAAAATGTTCTCTTTCTCCTTTTGGTGTTTTATAATGCATTAGGTGTTGACCTGAACAGGTTATTTAGGGCTAAATAACCTCGTCCGCAGTTACACCGTGGATGTATAAAGTGATGCAATGGTTTACAAAGCTCGGCAACACCTGAAAATGATAACCATCGCTCAGCCTGTCTCTTCTAGTTCTGGAGAGGAAAAAACACATCACGCTGCATTTTTCTGCCAATACAAAAGATTGGAGAAACTCATTTTGCCATGTTTCACAAACATGTAAATAAATGCTAATTTCTCAAGCGGCGCTGGCAAACTTAAGATTTTCAGCGCGCACTTGCTCTGCAGGAATAGATTTTGACCCCGGTGCTTCTGTGGGTGAATCAGGAAGCCTCTGTAAGGAGTCCTGTTGCAGATCTGATGAAACCAGAGATGGGAGCGAGGGGAGGGGAAGGACGAGATTCTTTGATCTCCAGCTACTTGAATGAGCGCTGGCATAAATTGCCGCATCCACTATCAGCAGTGAAAATCAAATGAGATCTACAAAGCGCGGGCCCAGTTCGGGCTGATGTGCTCTAACTATTGGCAGGGTCCAGTGAGATATCATTAGCGTCGTTGTAGTGGGAAGAGACAGATAAGACTGACAGATAGGCTGCAGAAAAGAGATAGCTGATTGTTTATGTCCCTCTGATACTTTGTCCTTCTTCTTCCCTCTTTTTCGGCTCGCTCGCACTCTGCATGGTGACAATAAGGTGTGTGCGTACTTTACAGGAGGATGGTGACAGATAACAAATAACATTAACAAACAGGCGGCGTGCTTTGTAGGTCAGCAAGTTTGGCAGAGAGTTTAACTACATCACTGTCAAGCTATCACGACAAAACATCACCATGCGCTTTAAAGATTGTTAGCTGACACACACTAGCCTGGAGCAAATGTACAGAGCCACAGATGTATTATTTTCAGAGCAAGCAGTGTTTTTTTTTTTCCCTATGAGAAATCCACAGTGTGGGCTGTCAAGAAAACACTTTCTTTTTTTTGTGTGCAAAAGACGCAGTACAATCAATCTCAACCATCGCCTTTCCCTCATGATGAGATCACAATCCCTCTCGCTGAAATTTGGTTTGGGATTTTCCGCCTACCCGTGTATATTCTGCACGTCCATAAGACTATGTTTTCAGCTCCGAGCATTCACAACTTTATGATTGTGAGGGAGTAATGCTGTTTCCCCATGAAAAGCCTCTCTCTAGATTTGTCGAGCATTCTAGGAATCTCTTGAAGGTTCAAATGTTTGTTTGACGATTGAATGCTCGGATCACAAAATGAAGCTGAACTTTAAAAACACACTTGATCGAAATACCTAGAAATCAGTGTCCTTACCTAGAAGAAAAATCTTTTAATTGGCCTTGGCTGTTTTTTTTTCTAACATAATAGAGCTTTTTAATTGCTCTAACTACTGCTGACCTGTTTGTTTTTAAGGATTCGGCATTACTTCACCTCAGCGGCACGGCTTGGATTTATCAATGCGAGCGGGTCGTTGATGCGGCTCAACAACATTTCAGCAACAAATGAACGACGGTCTGTGTTCTGCCGGTCGTGGAAACAGTTTCACAGTGTCTGGTCCTGCATTGAAATTCCAGTCCTGTAAAAGACACAAACGTGGAGTGGAAAGATAACAAGCTCACTCCTAATCTCCCTAAATGTGTTTGAGGCAGGTGTTTCCTGTAAAAAAAAAAAGAGGACAACACCACAAGATCAAAGCACGTTGCTTCATAAAATTCTGCCATCTCACCCCGCATTGAGAGGAAAATGACCTAAAAGCTATTTGCGGTTTGGGGCTGTTAAAAAATAAAATACAGATGTGTTTGAGATTTGAAACTGGACTTACTCGACACTAATAAGACCATAGATTTCGTATTAGGTTTGGGCTGATGAGATATCTGCCCTCAGCACTAGATGCAGTTCATGGTTAATGCAGTGCAGCATCTGGAAACACTTTCGAGCTGCAGGAGCAAAAGTTCCTCTCGAGAAGTCGTCCCTGCCTTGAGAAAGGTCACCGGGTGAATAAATGTGATGTTAAGAGAAGTGGCTCTAAATCGCTTCTATCAGAAGATGCAGGTCCACCGTGGAAACAAAATTGAGTGCGTTGTTTTCAGTGGGTGACACCTTAATCTGCAGCAACCACAAATCTTCTATTCTGGGAGGAATGGATTCCTCTTTTTCTCAAGTTTCCTTCCGTCGCATGAGACATGTGAGAGCGTCTTTCCTGTCTAGACTGGATATAACATCTTTGATCAAAAATAAGACAGGATACCAATATTGCTCTGACCCAATTTAAATCCCAAATTAATCTCATCATGAATCATGTCCAGTGGGGAGAGTTTCTGAGATCTTCAAGGTTGATAACACTGAAGTTATCACAGTAAACTGATGAGGACTTCAAGAATCTGAAGAATCTTTACACTCATATGTGTTTGGTCACATCATTTAACCCAAGAAAAATGGTTTTGCAGCTCGTATCCAAAAAGTCTTTACCGAAGATAGCTTTGGTCTCGGAAAGCAAATATCAGGCAATAGCTTTTGTTCAAAATAGTCCAACATTGTCCCATGCCTCTGTAACGAGAAATAGATTTGATTTCGCACGCCAAAAATTACTCCGGCGTCGAGAGGAAACGCACGCGCTGCTTTATCCCCCAACAAACAAAATTGAATCAGTTCCTCTTTGCATTACAAAGTTGGTAAAACAAACAGTTGTGTTGTGTTGTTTTGTTTTCTGGAAGCAATATCTTGATGGCGATGGATTTAAAGATTCAGGTCGTGTCCCCGCAGACAACATCGGAAATGGGTGACCATATGATCCTGTCTGCGCCGATTACGTGCAACACTGTTAAGTGATTACTTTGGCTAATAAGTTGTGTAAAGAGAAGAGCATGATATCTGCGGCAGAGTCGTCTCCATCCCTCCTGATGGAGACATCAACACAGCTGTTGGTTTTTACAGCTCTTGTTGCTGCTATCAGTGCTTATTTGTGCCTTGTTTATGAAGCCGTAAACTGATTTGACAGGAGGCAAGAGGTGTGTGTCTGTCTCTGTCTTTTTGTCTGTGTGTGTGTGTGTGTGTGTGTGTGTGTGTGCAAGGAGTGTGCAGAATTATGTATGAGTGTTACAGTGGCTGGTTGTGGGATCACAGGATTAAATACCCATTGTTAATCACAGATTTGACACCGGGTTTCTGTCCAATTAGTTATTCAGTTTTTGGAAAGTCTGCAGTATCTGCTGACTGTTTTAATTCAGCAAACAACAGACAGAGCAGGTGAATGAAACATTTCACTGACAGTGTCTTCAATGAAATAATTCTTGTTTATGAAGAAAAACATGATTAGAAACTCTCAAATTAATACACTGACGTCCAGGAGTTTGATTGTTCTGTATGCACATTTAGCAAGTTGTGTCGCCTGCATGGTATAAACAGCTTTTTTTTCAATAAAGGCTAACAAGCATTTGTAATTCAAAGGTTATTTTTTGAAAAATTATTCACGCAATTATAGAGACAAATTGCTGGTTGAAGTTGCATAAATAGTGCAATCAGAGCCGACTCCCATCTCAGCTGGAAACCTATTCAGGTGTTAAATAACTTTCAATTTCATAATCTATTAAAAAGGGAACAAAAGGTATGATGATGCTGAGAAAAGTGGTCACATAAATTAGACTAAATCTAGTTGTAATAAACCTTTGACTTGTGGTATTTGTGGTGTGTCTGTGTGTGTGTGAACTAATTTGCTGGGCCACTGTTTCTATGGAAGCAAATATGGGTCATTAATATTTTCAGCTTATGAAATGATCACAAACAATTTCCCCAGCGTGCAGTTGCGTATCACCTTTTTGTATCTGCACATGTGAATTTGTAAAAATAATTTCTCTCAAATTCAAACTTTTTGTGTGTGTAATTATAAGCTACAAGCCCAGATTTTCACCTTTTTTTTTTTTACACCTGAACTCACAAGCCAATCAGCACGTTGCCCACTGACCATCCAATCAGAGAAAATCATGCACAAAAACTTCAGTTGTATCAGGGACATTTTTTTCAGTGCTTGTAGTGGTAGATTGAAATGTAAGTCTTCTAACCAAGTTCTCAGTTTCTCTGGATGATTGATCCGTATTTTGAAGCAGTCAATAATGTTTGTCAGGCGAGAGAACTGAAAACTCATTTAGATGGTAGTGAATCTCATCTGCTGTCTATGGATCAGTCCAGCGTATTAGGAATCGTATTTTGTTCATACATGACATCTATCCATTTGGTAAAAACATATAAAAGTGTTGTTCTATTAAGTCATATGTTTCTACCGTTTTTTATTTTCTCTGTGCACCATTTCACTTGTAGTGGTTCATTGTATAATAATGAGAAGCTGTGTTATTCTATTTTTTGTCTAGACAGTTTTTTTTCATGGTGTTTCAGTGCTTTTGAGACTTAATTGCAGCATTCTTGGCTGCTTTAGCTATTTCAGGCATTAAATAACCATTTGTGGGAAGTTGAGAGTTGTTTAAGGAGTTTAAAAAAAAAAAAGCAAACTGAAATGAAGCTGGCAATTCTCAAAAAAAAAAACCCTCTAAACATCACATCAAGTATTAAGATTTCTGTGATATTTCTTACAGAGCTCCACTAATTAATCCAGATCACAGTGAACTCTTTCCATCACCTCTTCATTGACAGATGAGCAGCTTAGTCCATCAAAGACGAGTCATTCAAAGCCTTTGAACGTGCAGTAAACAAGCAACGCATAAAAGTGAGTTGAGCTGATTGTGAGTGTTTGCATTGTGCTTGAAATTTTATTTCTATCAAAGATGAAAGATTCCTATTTCCATTCAAGTGAAATGAATAGTGTCTGGCCCCTCTGTAAATACTGCCACTCCACCGAGCTCTGTTCCATTATAACACATACATAAACACAGCGGTCGCTTTTAGATGAAAATTAACGCTACAGCTTGATTTGATAAATGCTTGTGTGCGGCATAAAGCATGTGAATCTCCTCATCTATGGGAAATAGACCAGAATGGGTGAACTGAGGTGACAGCTTAGCCAGCTTGTTTACCAGGCAGATGGAAATGCTGTTTTCTATTTATGCTGGGCATGACACACCAACCCCCTGAAGCAACTGAGAGAGTGGGAGAGGGAGGGGGCAGAGGAAACACAGTTGTTTGACAGTGATTACTCTGTCTTAAGTAGAGGGGTGTTAGCATTAGAACAGTCTCGCTGCAGCTGTTTAGACCTCTCTCTCTCTCACAACTAGACTGCCCTTAGTTAGGAGGGGAAGTCCTGACACGCACAGAATCCCTTTTGACAAATTGAGGCCACTGGGAAATAAAATTGCAGTGGTGGGTACAGAGCTATGACATACTGCAGCGAACCAAGTGCCCGGACTCTTAACAGTGTTTGTGACCTCACGCTGAAGTCCACTCCAGCATCTATTCAACGTGTCCCCCTCTTCATCCCTGCCCTGCCTCCCTCCAGGCCCTGGATTAGGATCGTTGTGAGTCAAGGAGCTCCTCCAGAACCTGCCAGCATTTTTTTCACAAATTGACATCAGGACCCTGCCAGGGAATGCGAGAGCCGAGCTGCCAACTTTTAACTGATACACGGCGCTGTGGTAATCAACCGCGACAGCTCATTGTGAATCAGGGAAAAGTTGCATCTGAAATCACACGCGTGTTCAGTAATTACAGTCAGCGCAGCCAGTGTGTGACACATGTGCCTCATGGGCAGCGGGGTAATAGTGAGAAGACTGTCCTTCAGTTTTAGAAAGCCGTTTAAGACCTTGGTGGTGCTGGTGAGCATCTGCCTTGATGAAGTCTCCTTGAGCGAGAAAATTAAACTCGGACCCTGCAGCCCGGCGAACTTCGAAAGCAGCCATGAATAAAATATCACATTCTTACTGCTTTTCCCATTAACTGAGATGCTGCAGATTTGCCCTCTTTGCCAAAATGAAATTCTCTTCTTTACTGAGCACAACTGTGATATTCAATAAAAAGCAGGTGGGGCGACCCTGGGTGGTACGGCAGAAGAGTCTACAAGCTTATCATGCCTCGACATAATATCTGAATAAAAGTGAATACGTGTAAGCTCAGCATTGAAATTGCTCTCTTCCATCAACACAGTTACACATTAACTCGTTCAGGGAGACGTTTGATAAGTGTGCACGTGTGCGTTGGAGCGGGTTTCATGTCGCTCCCGTGTAATGGGGCTGCGACGGGAAGGCCGGTCCTTCAGCTTCGAGTAGGAGGTTACAGCGGTGGAAACCGGTGAGCACATGCTGCAGATTCACCGTGATCGTCTGTGGGGCCTGACAGTGCAGCGTTGCCTCTAGTATAGGGTGAAAAGTTGTGATGATTCAGGGTGCTGACAGCTGGGAATAAAAAAAATTTTAAAAAGGAAAAGCGAGGGGTGTTGATGATAAAGGGAGCAGGGGTGGTGGAGCACTTTTGCTGGGGGCAGAGGAATCTTCTTTCAGGGGATTTGACACTGTGCACCCACATCTGTTTATACAGACATTCATCCCACTACTGGCAAGAAAAAAATCATCTAACTCAATAACAAAGCCTTCACTGTTTCCCCTCAGTGACCGCGATATGTACGATTGAGCTTGTAAGACAGACAAAAGAAATGAGACTTGTTTCATGAGGCATCATGGGGCAGAAAAGGCTACATTGCTATTAATGGAAAAATAAATTCATCCACAGCCTGTCAGATTGAACACATGATGGACCACTATGAAATTGTCCTTTTCAAAAACGGGCATCAACAGTTTTCCAGCAAATTATTATTAAAAGCCGTACTGTGAGTGATGGCTTCCTGTTCTTCCTCCATGAGCAGCGTTTTGTTGTAAGCAGCGTTTTATCGGTGGTAATGGTTGTGCTGGTGATGACAGAGCCAAGATTATTTTTATGGTGTTATGTTCTTGTGTCCAATTGCATTTTAGGCCTGTAATATTGATTTTGCGTGGAGCTTAAGATCACTGGCAGATGTCCAATTTCTCATCACTCTCTTTGATACCAAGACAAAGACTGAGTCAGTGTGCGAGCGTCTGCTATTTGTAATTTTATACATGCAAGAAAGGCTGTTGAGGATCATAACCCAGACATCATATGGACACATGGTCATGTGCGTACAAATATTAAGTGTGTCTCGTGTTGTTGTGTTGGAAAGTAAACAAGCTGCCGTTACTGCAGAGGAATCTTTCTTCTAAATCTGTGCAATAATGTATCCAAAGATTTTACATTTGAACCACTTTTGCCAAAAAACACGTCCAGTATGGCTCCACAGCTTGTTACACAGTTGTCAAAATTTAAAAATGTTTATCATCTAAATCAACTTTTCACAATGATTTAGTCCATTTTTAATAGACAAGTGTGCTGCAGATGTCTCTCTACTGCAGCTGGGAAACATCTGCATTGCGGAAATTCCTCTTTTAAAATGTATTCTTAGATATCAGGGCTGCAGCTAATGATTATTTTCATTATTGATTAATCTGCTGAAAAATTATGAGTGAAAAAAGTTACATCTTCAAATTTCTTCTTTCCTCCAACCAACAGTCCAAAACCTCCATTTACTGTCATAAATGACAAAGCAGCAAATCCTTACTTTTAAGAAGCTGGAGAGGATTAATCAATTATCAAAATAGTTGCAAGTTTGTTCATTTCTAATCATATCTAGTTCAAACTGTAGTACAAAAGTAAGTTAGTTGTTTAATGCTAAGTCATTATTTTTTGTGTCTTTCCTTTTAAGTCTTTTTTCCACAACACTGGGAAAATAAAAATGCTACGAATACTGACTTCAAATCACACACACACACACGCATACACACAGACACACACCTGCTCTGATCAGGTGTGCTCTCAGCAAACCACAGGGTGCGTGGGATACCAGGCTGTCGAGCCAAAAAAAGCAAACAAACTAACAACAAAAAAGCCCAGCATAATAATATTCATGCATCATTATAGGTACTTTACCTCTTCTTACGTATCTCTTATACAAGATTCAAGATTATAAAGTAACTTTGTTGCTGTAAATTAATCCACCTGAGCTGCTGTGGAAACCTTGCTTTTTTTTTCTTTTGTCATGAACAAATGAGTCAACAGCGAAGCTCAAACATGTCTCTTAAACACCCAGAGAAGGAAGCGATAAACTCTTCTGTTTCACAGCCGCTTGTCTTTCTTATCCTAATTCTCAGACAGACCAACCTTGTAAACACAAACATGCTATGTGCACTGATTTCACATTACGTTATTTCTGGCTACAAGAATTTTCAAACAGTTACATCACGGTATCGTTTGTAACTGCCAGCGTATGAATTTTGCAACTGTAGCCTATTTTCCACCAGACAACATAATGCATTTCTAAGGATCTTACTTTGCGTGGGTGGAGACCTAACAAGACTCTTAAGGGACGGCTTTGCTGTCATAAGCCTGCACAGGTCCACCTTCTTCGCCTGCTATCAGTTATGAAGGCGCTCGGCGTAGAGACAGTGATGTGCATCACCTACAGTAGGAGGAGCTCCAGCAAACACCACTCAAATGCATTGAAAGTCAGGTCATGGATAAAAGATGACAGGAGGCAATGTCAGCGTGTGAAATCATTTGGCGAAGCAGAGAGATGTGTTTTTATGGCTCCTGTGTTGCTAATACTCTTAAAACCCCTCACACTTATCTTGCGACCCCTTATGGGGATCATGACCCCTATAGCAGGCTGGAAACCAATGATTTAGTCTATCCAATATGAGAAAATAATGAAAAACGCCCCTCACAATTTACTGGAGTCCAATGTGATATCTTCAAATTGCTGTTTGTTTTGTCCATCCAACAATCCAAAGCTGAAATATAGTTCATTTACATCGATATGAAAGAGAAAAGCAGCATAGCCTCACATTTGAGAACTAGAAATTATTCAGCATATTTAACTGACTTAATAAATGACTTAAACAATAAACTAACTCAGTTTTTTTAGTTCATTTTCATTTAATCGACCAGTCAGCACTAGATAAATACTGACAGTCAGTAGTTCAGTGGTTTTACATTTTTATACCCACATGTAATATCCATTTTCTTCACCTGCAGCGCTCTGTCATTCTTCATCTTCAGGCTATAGCTGACTGACAGTTCGCCCAGACATATAAAAAAAAAAAAAAAACCCCACAGACAACCACTTTTCCCAGTCAGTCCAGGCCAACATTTGATTTAGTGAAGTTAAAATGGCAGCGAGTGAAGCAGGACTCCGAGTGAACAGGATTCTCTCAAGACATCCTTATCATCTATTCTTTCATTTGTCCAAGGCGAGGTTTGAGACCCGGAAATTCAGGGGATTAATGTCTGCTGTGATAACCGACAGGATGTGCCTTTGGACTCGAAGCCGCAATCCACAGGACCGCTGAACCATGACGCCCTCGCCAAGCATTTCATTTATATTTTAGGGCCGAAATAAAAGGAAATAACTAAATCAAATGAATGATAAATGAAAGGACAAGGGTAATGAAAAAACGTTCGGTGTAATTTTAAATGCTGACCGTGTAGGTAAAGTAAAAACAGGGAGTGGAGGCACAAGGAATGCCAACCTCATCCTCTCTGCAAAAAGCTGAGGCACTTGATTCATCAAAGACGGGGTCAGGCTGCCCTCATCACCGCCAGGTGGGTTTCATTAAGTTGTCATCCTCGGCTGCGGCGAGCGAGCTGTTTGTGGCTCTGTCGCTCTGCACACCGGCTGACTGTGTTCACCGGAGTTCATAGAGGAAATCCGCCTGACATGTTAGCATGTTCTCTCACCACGTGCCTGTGTGCTTCTAGATTAACGCTGGATCAGATTCATGTATCGTCACTGCTTGTTGGGTATTAGTTGGTTAGTTAAGCTGTATTTATTTAGGATTTGTCACTGAGATAAATCTCTTGTAAGAGAGATCCCTTTAGAACAGATTACATATATACAGCACTCATCACACACAGACGCAATGCTTAAAGCAGAGAAGTGTGAACTCTAATTAAAATGTATTTTTATCCCATGATATCTATAGCTCTATATGTAGTGACCTATATATATATTTTCACCAGGAAGAGGTGATTCAAAGTGCTTCACATAAGGCAAATACAACCCTGATACCAAAAAAGCTGAGGCGCTGTGTAAAATATGAAAAAACAATATGTGATATTTCACTAATTCTTTTTGACATGCAGTCAATGGAAAACAGTCTAAAGACAATATATTTAATGTTTGACCTCATCAGCTTCATTGAGTTTTATAAATATCTGCTTATTCTGAATTCAATGGCAGCAACATGTTTCGAACAAGTTGGGACAGGAGCAACGAAAGACTGTGAAAGTTGTGAATGATCCAAAAGTGATCCACAGGTAAACAGGTTCATTGGTAACAGTATGATAAGACAACATCTATAAACACGATAAAGAAAATAAAATCAATTAAAATTGAATAAAATAAAATTAAAAATTGACCAGAAGTATAGAGCAGTTACAGTGCACTTATATGATAAGATGCCCCAGATTCAATAAAAGAATTAAGAGAGCGGGAGAGAAATCAATCTGTCAAAGGCAGAAAGGAACAACACAGGTTTCAATTTAGATTTGAAAGATGCTTAAATTGGAAACATTTATGATCAGACAGGAATATCTGCTTTCAACTAATCCAACACTTTAAATACCAGATCAGTCAAAGTACAGACCTGCTCACTGGTTTGCAACATTACCCGCTATGGCATCATACACCTAACAATGTTAAAGGTAGAGCTACTGCAATATAAACATATAGTAAAATCTGTGACAGCTGACATAACTTCAAGCTGTTTGCAGGTTGTCTCAGCAGTAATGTGGATGCTACCGAAAACCAGTTTTCCCCAGTCCAGAGGTGATATGAGGGACTTTTAAATCCGACCTGTTCCGCAGTCGGATGTCAAGGTTCTTCTCTTTGACTTCAACCTAGGATGTTAAATATCTCTGCAACTTAGTTGGCAAGGTCTTCTAAAGTAAAATATTTGACGCCTTCCAGATGTCAGTGATGACTATCTGACCTTTTCATATAACTCAGAGAGATGAATGTGGCAGCTACCTTGAGTGATGAATCAAATGGCGCTTCGGTAAATGATGTCTAATGGTTTAAAGGTAATGTGGGCATGCATAATATCTCCATTAAGCGTGTGCAGCAGGATTTCTTGCAGTGTTTATAAAAGGAGGTGCACCATTAACATTAATAAACAAAACACAGCGTTAACCTGCAGGTCAAAACACCATTTCATACTGTATATTTATGAGCACTGTTTCGGATGTCATCTACTAACTAAACTGTCCACAAGATGCTACAGGATCTGGGTGATGAAACACCTTCTTGAGACAAACCCTAGACATAATGTATAATGCATGTAGATAGTATAGTGGATTGCAGCAGCAACTTCTTCTAAATGATGGTTAAGTCCATACTTCTAAACTTTTATTATTTTTTATTTATGCATTCGTGGTGGATCCTAGCATGAACATTCACTTCATAATTGGCCGACGTAGGAAAAAGCAGCCGAGACTGCACAGAGAAAGGAGGAAACAGGCAGCATTGAAAATACAGATTTTGTGGCTCACAGACACTGCTAATGGAAATTTTATGCTGCCATTGGACCCTTAACAGAAGAGGAATAAATTCGCGGCTGTGGTGCTGCGTAAAAAACGAATGGTGAACTGATGATTGAAGCAATTAGTGCCGTTTAATTTAATTGTCCACATATTCCTATTTAATTGCCTCGCTCATGCATATCAATCCATCGGGTCTGAGAAAAGAAATATGTTTATAAACGGTGAATGTCACTTGAGCCTTGCGTAAATTGATGGTGTTGACATTGCAATGTATTTCCCATAATAAGGAATTAACTCCAACTGAGGAAGATTATTTGAAAACAAACAGGATTATCTGAATAGTGAAGAAGGCTATGAAATATATGCGCCCTAACTGTATAAGAAATTCTTATATTTTGTGGCTCTTGAGGACAGGAATATTGTTTTCCTCGAAGCAAAAAGTCTTCATCATGGCTGGAAAATATACCTCCTACTCTAAATAATACTGTCTTTCCCCTCATTTGTATCCCTTGTTTGCATGGTGCAAAGTCATTAAAAACTAACCTGTCACCATGCAGTGGTTTCATACCCAAGAGTGTGTGTGGCTCACTGTGCTCTTCACTTTGCAAGAAATACAGCTGAGTTCGTGAGGGAGCATTGGCAAGGAGCACTGGCTTATTTCTAGGATCCATAAATGTGATACCACAGTGACATCATTTGATAAACTAAACTGCATCATTAGACCAACTCTGTGCACAGACCGGCTTTGTTTATGGGATCTCCTCCGCGGTGCACAGGAACAATGGAGGCAGCGTGGCAGCAGAGCATTGAGGTTTCTCCTTACTAATCACGCTGCCAAACACTGCTGATTACATCCACAATAATCAATGCGGCATCCTAAATGGAAAAAAAGGAGCAAATGAAAAATGAAAATTCACACATCTATGAGGGATCTTTACCCATAACGCACTCAGCGACCAAATGATCAGATGAGAGATTTTATTTGTCAAGTCTTACAATTACATTTTTAAGCAGCAGTAAATCAAGTGTGTCCATGTTTGTGGTTGCTGCTACCTATTGGAAAGAGATCAGGATGAAATATTGGTATTGCTCCTCAGGGCTGAGAAGATGCTTGTTTCAGCATGTTTGTGCATGTCACCCTTCCCACCACAGCCCCAATTAATGCTGCCTTGACAAATCTCCCCCAGAGTGGTAATCATATTTTCAAGCGCTTGAAGGGCATTCGCTCACCCCGGTCCTCGCGGTGACCCAGCTCCGGCTCGCATTTGCAACCTTTTCACATCGCGTGACACGTATAATCCACTCTGTATTCACAGACTGACCTGAGGATGTCATATATCTCCTCGCCGCACTCCAGCAGTCACATGTTTGAGTAATCGGAAAAAAATATATATAAATGTAGAGTGAATATAACACTGAACGTGTCTGAAGCACTTACAAGCATTTAACATACAGTAACGTGCTGTATAATAATAATAACCCTTCATTTTAATGGTCCATCATTTCTTAATAATGCTGGAAAGAACTATATAATTTGGAAATAATTACATACAAGAAAAGTGACCTTGAAAGTATGTGGGAGCTAATCACAGGTCAACTTAACAGGCAAAGATGTAAATTTGTCTACAGGCAACTACACAATATAACATATGAAGTATATAAACAAGTATCCAATAAATGAATAAGGAGTTTTTTCTACACTTGCTCACAACTTCAACACTAGAAGAAGTGATAGATTGGTAAAATAAAGCTAATTCATTAATGTGAGTTGCAGATTGTTAATATGTCTGTCACCAATTAAATAGTGACTAATTACTACTTAGTCTAAATTCTTATATTACATCTTATTTTCTCATTCAAGTAGGCAGCAAAATCCCAATGATAATTACTCCTTTCCTCTGTTGTTGAGGAACTAGAACTTTTTTGCTCATTATACACTTCAATCAGCAATAATCCATCCATGTATAAAATCTTAAATCTGCTTTTCACTCCAAAGCAATCTAAATGTAATGAAGGAAAAGAAACCACGGTTCAAATTTGCGTCGTCGCCGTAGCTGCAGAAAGTAAAGTCATTTAGAATAGTTTGCAATGAGGATGCAACTGCATTTATTGAGTTATTTGTAAATCAGCGGGCAAAGAATAAATATCTTCCTCAACCCTTTCAGCGCTGGATGTTGCTAGAAATGAACATAAACATCCTGCTATAGACTGAGTCATTTTCAAAAGCCTACAGACCTAAAAAATAATGGCTATGTGTCTCCTCAGATTTCCTTTATTTTGACACTGGCTACAGACTTTTCACTGTTCACTCTGTGCACATGAATGCGTCTGAAGTACGGCCGGATAAGTGAATGTTATAAAGCCTTTGACCCATGCTGATCAGCCAGCCACGTGAGCCAGTTTTGAAGTCTTTTCTTTGTGTTGGCAAGTTTGCTTCCCCTTGTAATACTGGGCACACGCTGACCTTTGACATGAGAAGATGAAAATATACATGAAGGACAAAATCATTGCACTTCAAACACTGTCAAATGCAGCACAGCAGTATGTTATCTAACATTTGGATATGCAGTTTTTGTGTACAACTTTGTGAAATTTGCATGTTTTCACACATGCTTGTATTTGAATTGCCTCTAACTGAATGAAGCCTCTGCTAGAAATGTCATGTTTGACATCTTCAGTTATCCAATCTGCCAGAATGATTGACAGAAACGCTACAATAAAATTCATTCACACACACTCCCGAAATAGCAAGTAATGTCCTTCAGATTCAAAAGACTTAAAAAAAAGAAAAAATCTAGTAAATCAAACATCATAACACTTCTGATTGACAGTAGCAGTTCTCAAATATGTTCAAAAAAGCCAAACATTAAAACATATCATATTTCAGTTTCAGCCATGAGACAGCTTTCCAGCACAACCTATATCAGCTAATTAAAAATCGAACTTGCGAGCAGAAGCAACAGTTTTTATGAGAAAAGGCCACATACTGTATGATTGCCAGATAATCTTCTTTTCTTCTGGTTATGAATGAAGATGAATGAATTCTTTTCTGGCCAGACAATAACCAACAAATAATGTATGAGGAGCGACACCATGCTCTCCAGACTCAGAGAAAATATAAGTGAAATGAAATATTGCAGGAAATCAACAGTGTGTTGATGATGAGCTGCCCAAGTGAATATAACATTGTTCCATTTAATTCAGGGCTGCTTCATGTCAAGTTAATAGCTTAGTTTGAATTACATTTTGCGAATCCCTCGTCACAATGTCAGACAGTGTTACTGAAATCTTACACCCAGCCTAATCTCAAAGTTGCATTTATTACAGAATATTAAATACAAATGAAATTACAATACAAACAGCATCGCCTGGAATCCATTAACCGTGTTGAATTAACCAAAAGTCATACATATATATAGCTGATGTCATTTGATTTCTTATGGGTCAGGTGATAGGAGTAGCCATGACTGACATCTTTTCCAAAAGTCTCCATCCACCCAGACCACAATGCAGATTCAAAAAGGCGTCAGCAGTGTTTCCAAAAGTCTAAAATGCCTGAGTGATGTGGACGCTGGGCATAAATGTAGCACAAGATATGCCTTTTAAAAAGAACACATGTGGCCTTCGAGAGTAATTGAGCTTGACACCTTCCTCTAAAAAAAGAACAGATGCAGCTCCACAGTAAAACCTTGTGCAGAAGGCGGTAAAGAGGAATAATGTCACGAGCTGAATGTAGGGCGATGTAGGAAGGGGATGAAAATAAAAGCTTAAACCTGACAACTAAACCCTAGTTTCCACCTGAAAATGATGGCACAGCTGCACGCAAATGAAAACAGTGAGGCTGCCAACCACACTGTTAAACTTTCAAGGTGATACCTGACTCTTTGTATCAGCAGTAAACTGTTGCCAAGGGAACTGAATTACTTGACTGTTGATAAAGAATGTCAGGCAATCAAGAGGGAGCTGGAGGCGCTGAAGCACACTCTGATAGGGCGGCACCTCCACCTCTTCTCTGAGCGAGGATGTGGGAAACCTGACAATCCATCAGCTTTTCCGTGGAAACCGGTCAGATTCGCTGTGATCTGCACCGCGCGGCCGTTGTTGTCTGAATGACTCTATCCGAGCGAGACCGCCGCAGAAGAAGCAATGTAAAGCAAAGGCATTCATAATGACAGTCATTACCTGACAAAAATAGACCTTGGAAGGTCACCTGTGAGACAGAGCCAGTTTTACAGAGAGAGGCAGCTAACAAATGTCAGTGTGCCATTCTCTGAAGACCTCAACTGGATAGTCAGTTAAACCAAAGATCTATTGCTTGACATTTTTCTTTTTCCTTTCTACAGCACGTTGGCTGCACAGTTTCAGATGTGAGCTGTCAAACCTGCACACCCGAACCTCCTCTCTTTATGTAACATACCTAATTTAAAGCTACTTGTTTCGAGTAGGAACTCTTACATCCACTCAGTGGTCAAGTGAATGTAACCTGGCTGAGATGTCTTTTGTTATAAGCTCTGTGTTTTTTTTACTTTTTTTTTTTTACTTCGCTGAGCACAGGCATATGCAGTTTCCCACATATGAAATACTATAAGTGATGGAATAATGGTATGGGCTCTGGATCCTCACTGATGTGGCACAATAGGTTGCACTCGTTCTCGCTACTGCTGTTCTTTTCATCGAGTGTCACGAGTGATGGAGCTTGCAAGTATTGATATGTGAACTGGTGATTGGTGTTTCTTCATCCCTTCATTTCTCACTGTGTGGGTGGAAACTGAGCGCCCAGTTCCACAATGACTGAGATGTGAAAATCAGAACCGTTTTACAAATGTGACATACAGGATGTGCATATTTCTGTCTTTGTGCACACTCCTGTTTTCATGATAATGTCCGATTAAATATCCTGTAAAAGTGTGTTTAATATCACATTTCTAGCATCAGTCTGCCATTAAAATAATGAAGGTCACATCAAGACATTTAGTCTAAATTCATATAAATTAAAACTATAATTACATTTATATGCAAATCTTTGAAATACCTTCATGGATGAGTCTGTGAGAATCTCAAATAATTCCCTTTTTACTGTAGCATTTGCTTGATCCCATACCTCTTCTTTAAATTCTGATGCACATGCTCTTTGAAATCACACATATTTTAATGATATATAGAGACATTATGTAAACCCTTCCATCTTTAAAGCCTTTGTTGTGCTTCCACAGTTGCATCCGCGTTAAAAGTTTCGTCTTTTTGCCCTTAAAAAAAACGATTTTATTAAGTTAATGAGCTGAAGAGAGATCTTAACTGCAGAACTGATCAAAAGATAAAACCTGACTCCCAGACCTGCCTTTAAATGGTGGCAAATAGATGAACCAATGTGCATACAATTACTGTACTTCAAGTTAAAAGTGATAGTGCATTTATTATGTCTCCTTTTCTTGAAAGAGATATCATTACATGGACCAAAAAGCCAAAGAGGTTAGAATTATTACAGACAAATTGGATTCACCATCATTACTCAGTAACTGGGATGCACTGATTTTAAAAAGAACCCCCTTTTCTTTTTCTTTCTTGAGTGTTTTATTTTGAAAAGTGATGGAGGCAGAGAGCAGACAGTGAGCGTACTCATCTGAATCATGCTCAGTTCATAAAACTCCAAGATGCAAATTGGAAGTAATTATGCTCCACTTAGCACAGAATCACCTCTCTGAAGACTCTTACAAGCTAAAATGTTTGAATAACATCACGAGACGAGACGAAACGTTTTATTTTCATATTTTGTTTATATAATTAAAGTAACTAACTAAAAAGATAACTTTATATTCAGTGATTACTCTGGAATACACCCTGCTCTCATTCGGCACTGTTTGGACGATGTGAAAGCAATAGTTTAGGTAATACTGGAGAATCATAACAAGCAACTCTTAAGGATTTTTGACTTGCTGTTGCATTAAATCCACTGACAGCGTGATGTGAAGCCTTATTTCTTGGCAAGACTGATGAAGAAAAATCTTTGCGTAACAAAAGACGCTGCCAATTTGCCACCGAATCTGAATCCACCGAATTAATAACCTTGACTAAATTACAGTTTCTCCGATTTGGATTCAAACAGAGCTTAGTTTGGATCATCCAAATGAACTACACAGGTATTAAGGGACTGGAACTAATAGAAGCTCTTCTTTCTAATGGGGGAAGTTTTTGATAGATTGGGCATCAGAGTGGATCCTGGTTGGTAAACTAATTAAACACGGCTGCATATTTTCAGGTTTCTAATGATTATTTGAGACACATGTAAAGTCTGTCTTTGTGAAATCAGTCAACATAAAACACGTCTTTGCAACATACATGGCCAAAAGTATGTGGACTTTTAATTCTTCACCACCTCATTTTGAAATCGATCTACAACAGCCTCCACTCTGCAAAAGCTTTCAGCATTAGTGTGGTTTGACACTGATGTTGTTGGAATTGAGATCCGGGTCCGGGAACCAGGAGTTCCTCAAGATCAAACTTGCAACAACATTACTTTACGGACCTCGCTTTGTGCATTGAAACAGAAAAGGGGCCTTCTGAAAAAAAAAAATACAGATGTAACCTGTAGCATTAGGATTAACTTTAATCGGAGCAAAGCACCCAAACTGTGAGGCTAACACCAAGAACACAGAAGATCTTCTGGAGAAAAAAAGATCACGAGTGATCACTTTTTGTCATATATATAAATAATGGTGTAAATAATTGTACCCCACATAACGTGCATCATTGATTATTCAGTATTTTTTAGATCATGTTTCCACATTAAGTGTCTGAATAAGCAGATATTTTTACACACGTGTTGGCATTTGTTTCAATTTCCTTGGCTGTCGTTTACTTCCTACGAAGCAGGACTGAGGAGGAGGCACATGAAGAATTAATTTTCTCTCGTCCTACCCTGCTAGAAGGTTCCCATTGTGTTTATTTGGCCACGACCACGTCCAACTGTCTTGACTCATTTGTTTGACAGCTGAAGTAAATATAGTTTCACTCACAGATTTCACCAAATTTATCTACTTGGGCAAAATTGAGCTGTGTTTCTTGTCAGTTTTGACAGCACACTATTAAAGATTAACCACTAAATTATTTTGGGTCTTTGGGTCCTTCTGAAGGTGCAGGGAGGAAAAAATATTTTATACCACTTTTACATCACTGAGATGTGTTAACCTTTGCTAATTATTTGCTTCCCTCCCTGACCTCAAATAAAATTTCCTTCTCATTTAGAAGATCGATTTAGAAGAACAAGCTGTCAAAGCACCTGTTTCCAGCTGTACGTTGGAAGAGGCTCAGCTGCTTGGCGGCGTCTCTCTGATCCTACTCCAGCAAACCTCACGTTCATTTCAACCGGGAATATAACGAGTAAACACAAGACTTCAGTTTCTGAGATCAAGTCATTGCAAAGAAGATTTGATTTTTTTAGTGTTGTGGCGAAGAAGTTCTCACATTTCAACCTTGATCATGGCTTGTTTTCTGTCTGATTGTCAGGCTAATGTGGTGCAGAATGGACGGCTCTTTATTTATAATACCTTGGAGGAAGAGTTTGACGCTCTGACTTATTCGCTTTCTTGACAAGAGTTAAATGAGAAGATCAACAGTGCTGTCATATCTCTAAATATGAAGCAACAGCCTGGAGATGGTTATAGCACAAAGGCTGGAAACAGGGGAAAAGAGCTCGCCTTGTTCTGTCCAAAGGTAACAGAACAAAACAAGACTTTATGCTAAACTAAATTAAATGTCTTCGAGCTGTAGCTTCATATTTAATGGACAGATATGAGAGTGGTATCATCTCATCACACTTTCACCACAAGTGTATTTCCCAAAATATTAAACTATTTCTTGAACACCAAATAAAGCCCAGTTTAAAAAGAAAACATACTATAGTCATCTGATTTATGACATTCATCAACATATACATATAGGGTTAATTTAAATACCGTAGAGTAAGCATGTCTGGTCTTAAATTTCTTCAGCTCCTCGCACTGTCATACATTGCACATTTTCTCTTTCACTAAATGAGATAGCAGTTCAGATCTTGTATTGGACCTGACGTTGTTTCATTCACACTGCCCATAGCTACTGAGCAAATTGAGAAATCACTTAACTGGGGGGGTTGAGAGTGATGAGAGCTCTGAATCGAACAAAGACTATTTATACCCTACCTGCCTTTCCAGCGACTACGATCCTGGCCGCTCTCCAGCAACTGGTCCTAATCACTCACCAACTCCCCAACTCTCTGACTTATTCAGTGCTGGACGCTTGACGTGGAAGTGGCTGCTGCCAGGAGCCTCGCACATGTCCAAGACTGTCTGAACAAATTGGTTAGAGAGGGGGATGTTTTTTGTAATTGTTGCGGAATCAGATAAAAAGTGGCCTGACTCAGACGTGACTCATATAACTGAATTCCTCAAGATGAACAAAAAAACAAAAAAAAACAACTAACAAGTGGGTCACATTGGTTCATACATTAATTTACCAGATCTTGTTTGTTCTAATAGGCTTGTTCTGGAAAATAACCCTACTTAAAAATGAATAAGCTGAAGGGTCCTGCTCTCCATTGGCCTGATTGAAAATTGTTAGTGACTATACAGTATTTTGTACTTAAATGAAGCGACCTCATGCAACATTTGAGTCATGAATATGAAAAGAACATTGTCAAGGTGCTGCTAAGTTGTTTCATATGTGAAGTGTAACAGTACAGGTTAAACTCTCTTCCCTTCTCTCTCTGTCACTCACACAGATATTTGACAGGCTGCATCTTCTGTTTCCTTGTTCAGATTTTCCCATTTCAGCCTACGAGCTCTCTCCTTTTGTTGCTTGAAGTAAACACCTTTTGTGCCAGCAATATTCCACCCATGGTAAGAGTTCAGAAAGGATCCCTTTAGTTCTTCAAGATAAGATGTGGGATTGATGATCGCGCTGCGTGAGCCAGACCTTGAGCCAGTAATTCTGCTGCATATGAAGCTCTCCCCTGCACATCTGTGGCCTGGGAGTAACATCAATAGGCTCGCGACACAAAGAGAACAAAGTGCGACAGTGTGTAGTTTTACTGTGATATAAACCTAATGCACTGATGAATCTTTCATTAAATAAACCTGTGCTTGACTCTGAGGCAAATTACAGATAAATGTTGGGTGAAAACATTCAAAGCTCTTTAAGCAGATACAGCTCTGTGACAAGATTTTAAATTACTCAGAGAGGACCACAGCGCTTTGTGTTATCTTTAAAGAATAGACTATAATCCTTAAAACGGACCCATTGTCTTACTCCTCTGTCCAGCCCTGTCTCCTGGAAACTGTTCACATAATTTACAACAGCAAGTACATTTTGAAAGAAACATAATGTCAACCAGTCCCTACAAATTAAACGACCAAATATGTTGTTGGTCCGTACCCTCCAGAAAGACCCATAGAAGAGTTTCCTGATCTGATGCCCCCATCGGCAGGACGACATTATTTGTCAAGCTCTTTCAAAACCATTTTCTGATTGGACACGGCTAAGGTTTAGGATTTCAGGTTAGGTTACTCACATGAAAAGTGATAGAAATAGTAGTGCAACGAATGAGAAAAGGGAGCTAGAGAGGAAGAATAAAAAAGAGATCACGGTGTGAAGTTGGTGTGAATGTCGGATTATCAGTTTCAGAAAGGTACAGAAACGGTCAGACAGTCTCACCAGGCCAGTGTTAGAAAGGTGTCAGGGAGGTTTCTGAAGCTACTCCACCGTCCACCAAGCAGATTTGACCGAGCCTTTAGGTTAGAGAAGCATGATGTAAGTTAAAATTACCATTTCAGTAAGGTTAAAATAATTTTGTTTTAATGATTACAATTATAACCATGTGGTTAGATAATGGAAACCAACGCTGACTGTCAGTAGGGAATAGGTAATAGATACTCAGTGGTTTACTATTGAGCAGTAAATCAAGATTTTGAAACACTTGAGTCATTGTCATTTTCCATGATCACTGGCACATGTAGAGATGAACAGCCGTAATTTCCGCATCCATAATTTTAGTTGGAGTTTGGAAGTGTTACATTGTGGAAAAGTCTTTTTTGCTCTGGACTCAAAAATTTCAAGCATCAGCAATGTAATTTTTAAATCAACACTTTTGTTCCCAGAAATAGCTCAATAGTATTTCTCAGGACTTAAAGAAGCACAGGGTTGAGTGTGAAGTCGTTTGGTTGAGCGATTTTTCAGAAAAATGCAAGCAGCAATAACAGAGGCCGAGCAGTTGCATTTTGAATGGGCCCTGTGCTTGTTGAGAGTTTCTCTGTACAGAGACGTGAACACAGCACTTTGTGGACTGAGGGAAAAAAACACGCCACACAATGATCACGTTTGTCTCAATACAAATTAGGCAAAACCATTTAGTATAAACATGATATCCATGAGACAGGGTTGCTTCTGGCACGCCGCCCTTCTTTCTGCTTTTAACAAGTCATTTGAATGTTTAGGGCTATCAAACCACACGTAGCTTCCATTGTTCTCACAACCGTGCATTTCTGGACATACACAACAGTTACAACACTGTCATGGTGTGTAAGGAGATTTCACGCCATCTCAACCGTTATTGCCAGAGTTAATTGCTCAAAAGTGTCCTTGTGCAGTTAAACCAAAACAGGATTAAACACCAATTGATCTTCCCCCTCATGCTTTGCACTGACATCCTTTACCAGTGAATGTATACTGTAAAGGCACTAACAAGCATGAGCCCTTACTGCTATTCACACTCTCTTTTACAGAGCTGCAGAGTTTGGCTGGTGTTTTTCCCTGAACACAGCCCAATAAGAAATTAATCTGTCAGGAGTAGCTGAAACTCAGCATCTTCTCTTTAAAAATGAGGCAACAGCAGCAACTGTGCAGGGTCTGTCTTAGACTATTTTAACACCTACAGCCTTTTCTAACACTTTATATAAATTTGGACTTTAAGAAGTGATGAACACGTCCATGTTTCCTGTGGCAGAAGGAGCGTTTTGAAAGAACATTTAGTGCATCATAAAGATGTCACATTGCTAAACATATGCACTGGTAAAGCTCAGCTTGAAAAAAATGTGTCACAGCTCGTCTATATTTTACCCAGTAATGCAGTCGCTTTACATTTTTCCTCCATGTATATTAATGTGGACTGAACATATTTTGCATGTAACACCAGCTGCAGCCAAAACTGACAGCAGGAAGAGATCGACAAATTTTCATAACAAGGTTATTTTCCGTGCCTCGGCCTGATCTTGTGATCCCCTCGCAGAGATTGTTTTGAGCTCTGATGATATTGGTCAGGGAGAGCAGCCTCGGTAGCTTTATCCACAGTCGCTGCTGCATCACAGTAGCTATTGAATATTGAATGATCAGCCCCGGGGGAAATTAATGGGGTATCACAGCAAACAGGCCTCTATCACCGGTTAAAATGACAGTGGCAGGAAAGAGGGAAAAAATGGAGCCGTGGGCCAAAACGCTGAGCATACTTAGTGTTATCTATTGAAGTTGCAGAGCTGCAGGTGCCCAAGGCTCGACTCCACCTCCCTCTCTCTTCCTGTGTATACACTTGACTCCTATGTGGAAAGAGCAACAACAGCTGTTTAACCTGAAGCACAATTGTCCAACTGAGGGATTTACGGATAAAGGACTGTCAATGTAGAGCAGAGAGAGAGAGAGCTGTCGCAGTCCGCCTGTGAGTGCGCCACATTCGCCGTTCCAGTTTCAAATGACAAGTATGGAGCCCGAACAGCTGGTCTCAAACTTACATTTTGCATAACTAGCAAGATCCCCAAACAAAAGCATGCCCTGTGAGAAAGAAGAGCGAGCTAGGAAGCAATAATATTAAACAAGGTTTCCTGCGTTGAGAGCTTTTTTAATGGCGGATACAGTACACAGAGAAGCCTGAACAGGCTGCCTCCCTGTTGGACAGCTGTACTAATGGAAACCTGCATCGTCTCAATTATAGCCAAGTCCCAGATCTACTCTAAGTGCCAGGTGGAAACAAGACATTGTGTATTTACAATTTTATTTCTCTGCTGAGACCTTACAAGAAAACACAGAAGGAAAAATGAGTGTGAAGCCTAAAGGCAAATATTGTGCCATGGGAGACCAAATTAGAAAAAAATATATATTAAAATCAAGCCAAATGATTATTAGAAGACAATCCAATGCATAGACTGTGAATTTATAGGCCATGACTTCATCAAGCATACAGTGAGCTGAGAAATCTGCATGGCAAAGGAAATTTTCACAGCATGGGCTCTTAAGGGCATCACCACCCGTTTCATATGCATTAAAGCACCGGCACCCATTGTTTTCTGTGTAAGGGCGAAGACCCACTGAGCGCGGCGCGACATGAAATGCCCCTGTTCATTTTCTATGGGATGCGAGTGAGTTGCCTCTCGAAGCGTAGCAGGAGACACAAGACTGACTAGCAATGCAAAAAGGTTGTAGTTGTGAGAAGGAAGAAGGAGGTTGTGGAGAAGATTATTATCAGGGGTGCACATAAAGGGAATCAAGAGCCTGCTTCACTTGAGAACCGCTTCATATATTGTTGTAATTGCATGCATCCGAGCTTATCAGTCACTTTATTGATGCCAGTTTTTCTGCCAGTTTGCCAGTGGCAGAGCACTGACTTGATGCCAAACTCATGTGTCTACACTGTTAGAAACTGGCAACAAGATGAAATCATTGCAGACAGAAAGAAACGGTGTGGCTTCCATATAAAATGATATTTCAAGGAAAGGTGGAAACACTAGTAAGATGCTGAAACATCATTCTACGCAACATGACCTTAAATTCCAGGAATGCCACATACGAGTGCAGCTGCTTTCCCAAAAAGCAGCACATCTGGTACTGAGGGTAAATACCTTATGTGATAATAATATTAGTGCCATTTTTATTTGACTAAGAAAACCTAAATGAAAACAAATGCTGTACAAATATCACCCATTTTATATGACTGTTGCTACAGCCAGCTCGACTTGACCATCACCCATAATGATGCTAAATGTCTGTTGCTGCCTCATTGGGTCAAATGTGTTGATAAGAAACACATATAGATGAGTGTATTGATGAAAATGTGTGTAGTGATGACCGTCGCCTGGTATGTTTGGCATTTCAGATTTTTTCTTTGTGCATTTGTACCTGTGAACCAGTTATGTGCAACCCTCATTATCATTGAAGTCTCCATCCCCGGTTGGGTGAAGGAAACTCGTAGCTAGCCTGCAGGCGTTGACAAGCCCACGGCAACGGGTGACAGGTGGCAAAGGTGATTTTGCAAGATATGTTTACCGGCTCTACTTTCGCTACTGCTTTGCTATATGTGGCGCATTCTATGCCTCTGCTTGAGCAACCATATCCACAGCACTCAGCGTTTAAAAAAAAAGCATAAGATCACAACCGCTGATCTCTGTACGTTACATATTGCCCATCAGTGAGCTGCTCGGTTTAATATGGTGTTGCACCATTGAACACAAGTAATGCATAAATCAGCACCTGCCCTGGGGGTTGACTCGCCCTCCGCCCTGAAGCGTTCCCCTGTGATTCAGGCTGCTTTGACATTCACCTGCCTGCCCTCATGGGCAAAGTAACAGACCAGTAGCTCTAACCTTTACTCAACCAGTGATTTAGCCTGCCTGTCTGCACTGATAACACACTCGATCAGAGCCAGCCAGAGAAGAGGAGATGAGGGTTGCTCTGGAGCTCCGCTGTGCTCAGGTAAGGCCTTTAGTCACTGCCACCCATCTGCTGTGAGTTAGCCGGCATCCTCCTTTTATCTCAGCCTTGGTAGCCTCTATTCCATACACCCACTGAACCTTTACACTCATCTATTCTACAGCACAAAACCGTGGCGTGGAGCCTTGAAGCTCACCTACATGAACTCACACAATGGCAGCCTCCAGATCCATCTAGTCAGATGTCCTTTCACTGACTCTGAAACTCAATTCAGTCCGATCTGTGGGGGGACTTTGCTGCGATTGGATGCTGGCATTTTGATTGGATTACATCATGACTTAGAGAAGAGATGCTTGAATACTTCAGACATATACATTCATAACAGCTATAACTCTCACCACAATGGCACTTTGATAAGCTGACTCATTTCTTTAGTAATTACTTTCTACAGTTGAGCACAATGACTGGAAGCTATAAATGAAGAAAGGGTCATTACGTCATAATACCAGCACACTAATGCTCTGCGTGGTGCCAGACTTTGGGGCCAGTTATAATGAAGCCTATGGGAGAACATATCTGTATCGTATGACCTTTGATGACATCTAGCAAATGGAAGAAACCACTTCAGAGAGTTTGAGTTTTGGATAAGTAAATAGTGTTAACAAAATATGTATTCTTCATTCCTCCGATCTGGAGTCCGCTCAGGGCTCATAATGTTATGACAATATCACATATTCAAATTAAAGGTTTACAAACCTCCTCTGATTATTATTTGTATGTTGGTAGGCTATAAACTAACCTTAGCTTTAAAACTACAAAGGCATACATTTCTCTTCAACAATGAACTTAATCATCAGAAAATAATGCATTGTAATGATGAATGAAGCGGCGATCAAATCAACACCTGGGCTGTAATCTTATTTGTCTGGTGCCCTGCTGTGGCTTATCTAACACCTGGTCACCATATAAATATTAGTTAGAGTATTATCACAGTTTAGCTAAATAACTAACATTAGTCTGTTACTAAATACGGATGCGTAAGAAGCTCCAGTCGATTATAAATTTAACACAACATTAATGCAACTTGCATGCAAATTAATGAATGAATTAACAAACAAAATGTACCTTGAAAACTCACGAAACATTAGCTGAATAATAACACATCAAAATACAAAATCCACCATCACCCACTCCCTGTGAAACTGAGAGGGGAACAGATGAAGGAGTGGTCCTCCCATTCACCACTGAGAGCTAAATGAGAGCTTTCAAATGTGGCACCAGTGTGCGTTCACACACTGACCTAATGACCCTGCCGTCATTTATAGTTTCCCTGCACAATAATAGGAAAAAGGTTTTACATTACCGACCTACTCTGTTGTAGAAAAGTGGTGGACAAGTCTTGTAAAACCTTATTAAGATGCCGTACATTATGAAAGTTGTTAGACAATATGCATGTTTCTAAAATGCAAATACATGTTTGTTGGAGTATCTTATTAACAGAGAAAACACAAATTAACAGGTGAATTTGCAGCATTATGAGCTTGAGGATGTGACAGTCATGATTTTCAATTAACGGTCAAAATTTATGTGACATAAGTCAAATCTTAATTCTTCATGTAAAACATCAGATATAAATATTCATTCAACCCATATGGCCTCAATAATTCTCTTTGAGTTTCGTCGCAAATGAGCGTTGGCAAAGTCTGCTCGGTGCTTTCTGTCACACTTCCTGATGACAGGGCCTTTTACAGAACAATCATCACTGAATAATGTGCTGCTCAGAGTTGTGTATTCAGCGCAAAAAGGTGGTTAACTGAGTGCGTATACACTTTTTTCTTCGGCCTTTTTTCCCCGCTGACAGATGCTCTCTGAATCTGTGCCATGAGTGATTATGTTTGTCAGGACGGTGGTCTGTTTGCCGAGCACTGGAGAGTGAGATTGGGAGGGTGAGAATAGCCACCCAAGACAGACAGCTGCGGCGCTGCGTTGATTGCCACTTCCTCTTGATTTTAAATGGAGGTTCTCACGTTTAAGTCTACGCCCACTGCATGTCTGGTGCTCATCCTGCTGCACTGCCAATCAAAGCTGCACCACCTCGCATCACTATGCCAACGCTTTAGCTGCTAAACTAGCCGTGTCGCGAGTGCAACCTAGACCGAGCCCTTCATCTCCACCCCGAGCTACGGCCGCTCGCTCTCGTCCTCCGACTGAGGGGCCATGATCGAACGGTGTTTTTGCAGAGTGGTCCAGATACAGGATACACACCATGCGTGTGTGTGTGTGTGTGTGTGTGCAATCAGACTCTGTTGGTGCGACTGCAGTAACAAATTGTCTCCCTTGTAATCAGCCTCTCTTTGCCTGCTGTTCTCATCAAAATTCTTTTGAATGTGTGTTGCCATGGTACCTTGAAAAATCTGCTGCTGTGATTTTTTTTTTTTTCCTGAGATAGCAATTCTCATTTTACTGTCTGCTTACCTCACAGACAAAACCGCTTTGAATCAATTTGAGACTAAATTAGTTCGTAATGTAAAAATAGATGTGTTTTTTGGGGGAAAAGGGGAAAACAGACACTGAGAGAATAGAAGTAATGTTTTGCTCCTTCTGCTGGATTTTTGTTGGATTAATTCTGTTTGGATGCAAACACAAACACTCCAAGAAATATGGTGTTTGAAATTGCTCTCGGCAGCACTCCGGAGACTTTATAAGGGGCAGTGGGTGAAATCGTGGTCACCTCGCCCACAGCGTACGCACAGATCTCAGAGCTGGTGTACCCAGACTTTTTCCCTTGATGGTCCAAAACTAAAACAATACACCTATTGTACTGTGTTGTGTTGTATTGTTAAGATGCAAAATGGTACTGGACTCTATCTAAGTTACCTTAATTGACTGACTTCCTGTGCAGTGCTCAGATTATGAAAAATAATTACACTCCCTGATATAAAGAGCATTTATAACTCACAAAAAACAAAACAGCATAAACAATCATTTATATCATTATTGGTTTTTTTTTTTTTAATTATTTTTTAATTGTTTTTTGCTGTAAACATCTAAAGAGCTTTGGGCAGCACTGTCTTAGAGAGTGATATCTATAATCAGAACAAACATCATGGGTTTGATATAGAAATGCTCAGCTGAACTTCCTAATCTTTATCTCAAACTGTTTTCCTCCGAGGTGCAGGTTGGATCAGATATACTGTAAATACCTGACTTCTCGAACGCCTTTCTGATCCCTAAAGAGTTCAGAGGATCAGATTTGGAAAATACTGACTTCATTTGATTTGACTGGGGATAAGCTAGTTCACAGTTAATACCTGGAGTTGAAATAGTATTTTAAAGCTGCACTGACCAATATTTTTGTACTTGAAATGTGAAAGTGAAGTGTTGCTTGTTTCTGTTGTAGTTTCCTTCGATTTAGTGTCTTTTGGCTCATTGTTTTGGTTCACTCTCACCTCTCTCATAGCAACTAGCCTGTGAACATGGCAGAGCATTTAGCAGCTAATGAGTCAAATGTTTCCCCCGAGAGTTTGAGGAGACCAAGAGAGCTAACTTACATTTGTCAGAATGATGCTAATGAATGCTGATATGTCGGCTGGATGTGTAAATAGGCAACCGTTTGCGAGCACATTCGCCATAACATGAGGTGACAATGTCAGTGTTGCGTTTTCAGCTCGTTCTGACTCCCCCAAGTGGCCAATTTATCAGCTAATTAAGTCCTGAAATTCACATGTCATAGCTGTAAATGGCTCGTGCCAATCTCTCTGCTACAAACTTTAATCCTAAGAAAATACTCATATCATTGTATTTTATATATAGATATATATGATACATACGTTTACTTTCAGAACTTACATACGTAAATTCTTGGTTGCTGTCAAGAGTCACCAAGATCTGACATGTATCTATGTTCAAAGGGTGAAAACACATCTGTCACAACCTCACAGCTCCTACAAAGTTCAACATCAAAATTCCTGCTGCTTCAAGAACAACAGACACAGCTTTGATGTCAAAAACCCCTCACTCTCAGCCTTCATCTGGGTTACATGATAATTTGCAGTCGCAGTGAAGATATTCGGCAATATCCGAGATGCCTACCGCCTTAATTGACCATATACAACAAATACAGAATACGTTTCAGAAGGCATGCAGAGATTCATTAAGTGTAAAACAACAGATGTGATGGATGATTTCATGCCCCCGTGGAAAGTGAAACAGAGTGCTCTTTGAAATGCTGAATTACTGCAGGAGCTCCATTAAGAAAGAGGATGTCAAAAAAGCGTGTAGAAAGCCACTTTAAAGAGGCCAGACATCCCATGTCTGCGTTTTCTTTTATTGCCATTGAGAAGGTGTCTCTTGGTCCAGGAGGAGGCGATTTAAATTTCATTAGAAGAGAAAAAGAGAGACCTTTTGGATCTTCCCTTTTTAAAAGTCTACACCCAAGATGAATAAATGTGGGACCTGATATTTAAACATATCCTCTAGCTGTTTTAATATAGTACAGTGTCGGATCCTTAATTACACTTGCTGATATCGTTTTTAAAGTTTTTAAATGCCGGCATCTAAGTGGCTATTTCAGACGTCCCTGAGACTTAACTATACATGTTATCTTGTAACACTGATGAAAGCAGCTAAAACATGTTGGTCTGCACACTCAAAGCTTTGTCTTTTGTAAGTAAGAGCAGCAGGAGTCTGTTCATAACTTCAGGCACAAAGACAAACTCAGACGGCCGCTTGTGAGTGAGCTGTACCTCACACTTCCCCAGATGGCCCATGTCTATCTTTACAATGTAAGACTTCCCATACAAGGACACATCGAAGAGCCCTTAAAGCTGCTAAGTAGCACTTGTTTTATTTAGCGTAGACCAGTTCAAGGCTGAGATGCAGCACATATGAAACACAAAAGCATGACTGTACCCGCTATGAGTAGCTGGTAGTGAGTGTGTCATGTGTGACACAGGTGCCATTAGAGTGATCCATCGCTCATATTTATCCAGCAGCAATTGATGGGGATCCCTGTTGTTTTCCATACATATTTCTGATTTCATGCATTTATCTAACCCACTGGAAGAACACTCTTTTTTTTAGTTCTGCATCATTTTCTTTTGATTAGGACAAGCCTGCTTGAATCAAAGAAGCACATACATGGATGTATGTATGCTGTATGAAACCTTGACCTCTGCTGAAACACACAGCTTCCTACTCATACCTGTTAAAAAAAAGCATCGCTAATAAGTCAATTAGAGACCTTTATAGTGGAAATCACATCTGCAGTGCTTCCGCATTTGATGGCGAGCTGGAGAGTTTAAAGCACATTAAGAGGAACTTTTTGCACCGTGAGAGCGAGCGCTAATGTACAGGGTGATTCAACGGTATAAACAAGACTAGAGCACTGTATACACTGTAATGATGCTGCTCCTCAAAACAGGTTTTTATTGTCTCTGTCACTGCACTAATTCTAATCCCAATTCAAAGTACACACACACGCACACACATGCGAGAACATTCATCGACGCGAATTGATGGAGCATCACATTATAGGTCCTCTGGGCCCAGCCAGGGCAAAGAAATTGGGAGTTTCGCCGCCTTTAATTGAAATTGATCCGCGCAATTTGTTAAAACAGCGACAAGGGCGACTGTGTTGTGTCAAAAAATGGCATTTCTGAGGTGCTGAAACATAAAAAGATTGTGCACACCTGAACCTACATTGAGCAACCTCAGTCCGTAATATGTTCCTGGTCATTAAGCACGCCCTCTGAGGGTATCATGGCCGGGTGGTGTGTGCTGGATCTGAGTGCAGACCACCCTCTTATGTGTTGCACTTTAGGGAGCGGCAAGTTTCCTTATTAGAGTGGATGGATCACACTGACCTAATCTGCTATTATGCTTTCAAAGACTAGTGTGCGGTAATTTCATCGCTTTGGCGAGTGAGGACAGTTAAAATGGACAATCTCTCAATATCGCACTAATCAATCACTTTTACAGTGCATTACTGTGAGAGGGAGCTTTTCCCCATGGAGTGCAGTCTGATATAAATAGCAGATTGGCTTCCTTCATGGCCCTTTTTTCAATTTCCATCAGTATTCGCTGCATGCGTCTTATGCGCTCACCCACCTCATGAACACACATGCTCATTCACATTGGGCCTCGGAGCGATCACATAATGAAACTTAAACTCCACAGCACAGTCTGCAGCACAGTGAAGTTCTGGAGGATGAGTCTGTTCAAAAAGCACAAGTCTGAGGATGTAGTGGGATCTAAATCTAAAATCGTTTCAAAGATAAATGTGGCGGTAAGAAGACAGGTTTTGATAGAAATATTGCCTTTCGTTGAGTCTCCTTAAATGAGTCGGTGTCACATCTCACGGATCCATTTAATATGCCCCCGAGGTGCTCCACCCATTATGAACTGCCCTTTAATTACAACAGGCTGCTGCTGTTGTACAAAGAGTTGCATATCAGATAATTGTGACACCTGTCATGTTGCAGCAGTGAAACGCAGATGATGGGAAATTTGCAGCCGCTGTGTTAAGAGGACGTATTTATTGTAAAAGAATATATAAGAAAATGAAATATTCCTGTAAAGATTTACTACTCTTATAATTCTCTTTTTAAGGAAATAAAGTGCGCCTGTGGTACTCTATAATGAGCACTAACCTTGTTATTGATGGTACTTTCACTTCTTAACATTCCAACATTATTATAGTCTTATATTTGGGACCTGTTATGTGTGATATTTTCATTGCATCTTAAATTTCCTTATATGATGAGGCACTTTTTACAGCTGATTAATTCAGCTCACAGCAGACGTACTACCTTTAAATCAGCTGTACTTTAAAGGTGAATTCAGACTTTCCTCTCCCGACTATCTGCATGTCTCAGGCCTCTAAAATGTGCCATTTCATATACAACCGAATGCAAGTCTGTGCAATATGTGTCATGCTCTGGCAGTCAAATCAATCGGATTTGACAGGATTTGTCAGGTCCCCCAGAATTCCTTTTCTCAACACATGTCCTGTGGCCTCCATGCAGGCAGACAATACACCCGGGGATGAATATGCACACAGAAAAAAAAAGGCATGTTATCCTCTTCTTAGAGGCATATTGCACATTATGATGAAGGATGGGCTGTCTCTGGCTTTCTTCTGCAACTCTGAGAGGATTACCCATTGTTTTTTGTTTTTTTTTTATGGTGGGAGGATATTCATGTTTATTTTTCTGCACGCTGGATAGAACATTTGCATTGATCTGGGCCAAGAGGAGTGCTCTTGTCCCACAGTGAACTAAAGCATGTGTCTGACACATGTGGGTGGTCAAGTTATTTGTGCTCTTGCTTTATAGTGGACATTCAAGATTGAAAAAGGGGGGGGATTCATGACAGCCTGAGCACAAAGCAGTACTCACATCTTAAGCCTTTTGGGGGGTGGATGTGATTTTTTTTTTTAAGTACAGCAATGACCCCCCACCTCCACCCACCCACCCTCCCTCCCTCTCTTTGCAGCATCCTGTGCAGGACCATGAGCTACCACGAGTATCACAAACACCTCATAGCGCCACCTCTCTCTGTATGAACATTTTCTCTCTCATCTTGCCCCCCATAGGAAAAAAAAAACTCTCTTGTTGGCCATGCATTTGCTTTTAAATGCAGCCCAAATGACATCACATTGCTGCAGTGCTGCACTGTCCATGAAAGGTGTCAGTCGTTTCCTCTGATACCAACAATTTGTGCACTGGCCACTTGGCTCTGCTCGGCTCCGCTCGGCTCCAGACATCATGGCGTGATAACATGCATGCATTTATATCTGGGCTCCGGTTACGCACACGGACGCCCGCATGAGGAGCAGAGGCGCGTTTTTTTTTTTTTTGTGCAGAGGCTGCTCGTTCTCCAGGACGCAGCAAGATTTTTTTTCTTCCTACCGCATTGCTTTGTTGTTGGAGGAGCCGGACAGAGCAAGTCATGGATGAAAACTCATTGCTCGCATGGGCACGCATAGTGGGCTGTTAAGAGGAGAAAAACACGGTGTCCATGCATGGGTGGGATTCCTTCAATCAGACAGGGGGAAGTTATTCCTACAGTCATGGCAAACAACTGTGCGTGAAGCAGCAGTGATGACTGGAGTTTTTCGACCTTGGTGATTTTTTTTTTTCTGAAGCCTGAATGTGAAGGAAAAAAAGGGAGCCTCGGATTGCAGTTTTTTCCATCCTGACTCCATCTCTACTGCAATTCACAACAAGCTCGAGCTTCATTGGGAATCTAATCCTCAGTGTTTCCTGCCTCGCGGAGCCGCACCGACGCGTCCTGACGCACGGCTCGAGGCTCGGACGCAAAAAAAACCCCTCCGACTCTCCCGAGCGTTTGGATTTTGGGGGGATTTTTTTTTTTTTACATCTTCTCTGCCTTCACGCCTCAAATCGGATCGTACTGGGGATTTAAGGTGGGGTTTTTTTTTTATCCCGACGCAGGTAGCAGGGAGAGATCCCACTGTCTCTCCCCACTGGTGACACTTCAGATTTGTGGATTTTTCTTTTTTCAAGCGCAAACCTTGACTGAGCAGAAGGAATTTTGGAATAAATGAACTCGAGATTCCTGGTTCATTTATCCAGAGAGACGAGTGTGTGGACGGTGGGAATCATGTGCGGTGGGATCAACCTTCCTGCAGCTGCTTTATTAGTCCCACTTTTGGTAAGTCACTTAGACTTGGGGAAAAATGTGCAATGATGGACTTTGCACTCCTGGTGTATGTGTGGATCAAATCCAGAATGTCTGCATTGATTGTGCAATGGCCTACAATGCTATCTATCTATCTATCTATCTATCTGTCTATCTGAGCATATCTGTTTCTGTGTCTTGCATAATGTGCACATCTTTGCTCTACTTTAAAGGCAGCCATTCACAGGAGTCTGCAGGATAATGTGATGTCTGTCTGTCTGTCTGTTCAGGCTACTTGAGATATTCACGTGGTGGAGCAGTTATTGATAGTGTTGGTGCTGTTATACAGTCTGTCAGATGGAGCCCACCCCCCCCTCAAAAAAAACAAGAAAAAAAACAGCCCTGTCATACTGTTGCTCCCAAACTGTGCAATGAAGATGCTGTGAATGGTGACAGACAAGTTGGATTCCCACAGACTGCCGGAGTGCATGTGGAAAATGGCCCGGGCGTGTCTGCATCAGTAAGATGCAGAGACTGAGACTTTTCATAAATTAGCAGCACTGAAATCCTCCCATCAGGGCAACATTGCACTGGATCCTGAAAGAGTGGACAGTTTGAATGTGGAGCCACAGAGGCTGAATGATGAGAACTTGTTAGTGTCCCCCTTTGAGTTCAGTTTAAAATCAGAAATGATTATTTAGTTTGATGGTGAGTGGAGGCCTCAGAAGTGTGTGTGTGTGAGTGAGTTAGAGGGCTGCACATCACCTTTGTTTTTGACAGTCAGCTAAGCAGGTTTAGAGATGATGAAGGGATACAGAAGCACTGATGCAGCATGATAACGATCTCATGGGCGCCGTGAGTGAATGCTGGCAATTACGTTTTGCAGCTGGAATTTTTGGCCCCTCTCATCATTTTCCAGTTACTCAATAAGCTCGGCCTCCTCAAATTCAACTCAGCATTTGTAGGAAGTTTGTTACACTGGGGCTATTCTAATTCTGGCACGCAGGGCTCAGAGAGGTCAGAGTCTGGTCTTTGGAAGAGTGTGTTCGTCACCCAGAGGACATGGGCAACAACAGATGGGAGAAGCGGGGGTCCAGGATGCCGGTGTGGCGGTAGCCGGGTTGTAAATCTATTAGATTGAGGTGGGGTTAGATGTCAATATGCTTACACTGAAGTCAAGTGAGCATCCCTCATATAGCCCTGCTTTATCCGCATAATACCTTCCAAGACATCCCCTGGGGAAGATGTAGGCATTGGGCAGTCGTGCTGCTACATCAGGACGTGCAGAGAGAGCTGCTGCAGCTTGCAGTGCTGTTGGAAAACAGTGACTACCAGCTGCATCTACTGTATACACCCTCCTTTAGTCTTAGTGAGCCTCAGGACTGTATGTTCCTACACAGCAGAGCACGACCTCTTTACAGCTGTCTTCTGAAATTAGGCAGTAAAATGAAAAATGAAAGCGGTCACAGGGTCTTGGCATTGTTCCATATTCTGACAGATGCCTCTTATGTCTAAGAGCAATAAAAAAAAAAAAAAGCATACTGTACACGTCATATTAGGCTTTTATGCTAAAAAAAAAAAGAAGGGAAGAAAAGCACAGGCAGCTCGCTCAGAGGCTCGGCTCACTGTTATTGTGAAGTGTTTCAGTAAAGGCTGAACCCTGTGTTTGTGACTGGCTGAGTGAATAGAGCAAATTGAAATTATGTTTGGTTAAAGCTGTGCATCATACAGGTTTTAACATAAGGGACTTGAAAAGACTCCTAAAAACTGAGGTTAATGAGGTTTTTTCTTAGGAGGGTTGATACCCTTGAGCCTTATTGGATTTGTAATTTGAATTAGCAGTGCGTGCAGCAATGCTCTTATGTATTTAGATGTCTTTTTTACTAGCTGCGTGTGTTGCGAGTGGTGATTATCAGGTCTTTGGCTTGTCAATGTGTTGCAGGATGTTACAGCAGAAGCTCAGAGCACTTGCTGTCATGTGTTTGCCTAATGAAATCAGGCAGGATGGTCATTATCATTATCATGCATTATTGCCAACATTTCCATGTTTAGCAATTCGACTGCAGGCAGGAAACGGCTGCAGAACAAATTCGTATCTCAGCAGATAATGCATAAAAAGAAAGTGACAATGGCATGTGTGCAGAGGTGTCTGCTTTCTAGGTTGCTGTATACAGACCGTGGGGTGAGATTAATGGGGTCTCTCTTCCTTGCCATTCTGTTGCATTGTGTTACAGCAGCTGCTCATGGTGCCGGTGTCATGTGTTAGCATTATGAAATCGGGACCAGTGGAGGGTTTATCAGCCGCTGCAGGAAGGAGAGAATAACAGCAAGAACAAGCTATTGATCTGTATTTGGGAGTATAAAAGACTTCATAACACAGTGGTCCTCAAACTGGGGGGTGGGCCCCCATGGGTGGGCATAGAGCCACTGCAGGGGGGGGGCGTGGATGTACAGGGGAAAAATATAGTGAATCAAAGTTGAATGAATATTATTTATGTAGGGAGAACAAACAAGCCAGAGTTTGCTGATGCTATCGTGCTGACCTTTATTTCACTAAAAGTCAGCTTGGATCCTTTTTCTTAGTTGCTTCCCCAATTATTGTTCATTATTGATAAAAAATGTGAGGTGGGGAATTAACTTTTTTCGGCTTCTGAAGGGCGGCATGCCCGAAAAAGTTTTAGAACTGCTGCCATAACACGTTGTATGAGGCCTGTTTTTGTTGTCTGTACCTGTCATATGGGAATGGCCATTTACAGTGAGCCATGCTCATTTTTGCATTTGCAAAATTGTACATGTTTGATCCACAGGTGACTTTTTTTCAAGCTACTATAAGCTTTACAGAATCAAGATGACAAAACGTTGTTCAGTATATGACTTTTAGTATGCATGATTTTCAGTCACTCCTCTTCACTATTATGTTGAGTATCACAGTAATGTGTGCTGGTTTGGAGGTGCAGAGATAAGAGTCTGATGCCAGCATTAAGGAAAAGTAGTTTGTTGAAACCGAGAAAGGTCAATGTTCTTGTTATGAATTTTCATTTCACACTTTTAAAGCTCAGGCTGCCTTTGCATTCATGCAGCGCCTGAAGTAAACAAAGGATATTATGATGCAAACGGTGACAGACTTAAAAGAAGCAATGTCAGTGAAAACACTTGAATTCTGGACTCTGCATGCAGAACCAGCGAAGAAAGGAGAAAATAAGTACCAATTAAGTTGTTATCAGTCGACAGAGTGAGATAGATGTTTCTCCCAAGGCAAGTCAAGTTATTTAGTGCTCAAGATGCATGAAAAAAATTTGAGGAATAGCGTAATTACAATAGCCAAAAAGATCAAAGGGGTAGCCACCAAAGCACTGAAGCAATTAAACTGGAGCTACCCTTGGAATTTATTTTTTAAGGTTAGCAAGTAATACAGTGACTGCACTTCAAGCACTGAACACCGGGGGAAACACAGGTAAATAACATACAGGCTTCAAGAGGCGTAAAACCCTTTTCAACTTTGCTGCATCATGAATTTCAATAGGAGCAAAAGGCAAGAGCACTGAAATATTACACTAAAGGTTATGGCAGCAATATTTTACAAGTCATCAGCAGAGTTATTGCTCACTTATGCGATAGATTTGATGCAGAATGTATAAATTAGGCGGTTCAAAGAATGTGTCTTTCTCATCAGTAAGAATGACTTGACAGTGGTTGAGGTGTTGGTAAATATTTTTTGTGCAGCATGTCGGGCATGATGTTGCCTCACAGCAAGAGTGTAATGAATATAATGTAATAATAAATGAGTATAATAAACCCACGCACAGTCTTAAGACATGCATGCCAGGTGGATTGAAAACTTTTTCCCATATAAAGGTGAATCTGTCTTTATTAGCCCTGTGTCAGATTGTTACCTGTCTTGTCTTACCTCTCACCCATTGCATGCTGGGATAGGCTGCCATCCGTCTGCGACAGTTCAGGACAAGCACTGTTGCAAATGGATCAATGAGCTACAGTGTTTGCCGTAAGTGACTTGCACTGTTGCTTATGTCACTCGAAATATGTTACAGTCAATCAATCGTACGAGCAAACGTTGAGTCAATAAGTTGAGATGAAACCAACTGTCCACAACTGCAATCAAGGCAAAGCAGCAGAAAACCTTCCAAAAATAAAATGAAAAGTGCACAAGTCAGAGTAGACAGACTGGATCATTTTTGCACCTGGCCAAGGTTTTGTACGCCTGGAGAACATTCGTATTCTGACTTGGTAACCTTTGGAAATAATGATTGCTGCACGGCTCCTTTTATCTCGGAGGCTTTTAGCTCCTCACATCTGAGCAGTACATCTGAATAATGAAAACTGTCATTTATTGTCACACAGCGTGAATGTGTGCTCGGAGCATGTCTGTTAACCATGGCTCTGTGTTGTTTGTTACTGACAATGACTGATAAAACAGGTGAGCACAGGGAGCGCTGGTGCTTAAAGACTGACCTGCTCGGCGCCACATGATGAGTGTCTCATGTAAAATGGAGCAATCGGCTGTGACCAGAATGTACAATGGGAGCTTGGTGAAGAAGGAGGGGGGGGGACGCTGAAGGAGGCGGTGGAGAGTCCTTTTCAGAGACTTGCTGTCTGAAGGAGGAATATAGATTCACATAAAGATCTATATGGAGGTTGCACAGCTAATTCTTTCAGGAATACTGTGCAGGATGTGGTAGGATATTGAACACCCAGCAGACGTCCTAATCCAAACAGACCGTACAGCAAGAGTCCTGACACTGACAAATATTGAATAGGGGAAAACCTGTCACCTGCTGCAGAGCATATGGCATTTAAACTGCATAGGAGCATCACATTTTACACCCATGACATCTACTACATGGTACCAGCCAGTCACCCTTTCCTTCTGTTGACTCGGATAGGAATATTATTGGTGGCATCTGTCGCCCTCAAGAACGGCAGTTGTGCAGTCATCCTGCCACTGTGACTGTTCCTGATGCCGTGTGTCAGAGCCTTTATGTGGCCATTTAAGTTAAGTAACATGATATCATTATGTAAACAAGAAACAATGGCTGAGCGTAGCACAGTAGCAAACTTCCACTGATGTCTAAAATTGAAGCGTCTTGTCTTCTACTGTTTACCTGAAGGTGACATTGATTCAGATCATGCTTTCAGTAGCTGCATCTGCTCGTATTGATCAATATCTTCTGCCAGAACAGCATTTCCCTTTGGCTCTCTTGAGAAAGCCAATTAAGAGAGCTACATGCTCTCATACAGAGTCTGAAATGCGCACAAACACTATCTTCCCCACAGTTCCATTAAATAATGCATAACAACAATATATTATTGTGCAGCGCTCACTACCACTGTTCTTACTAGTCCTATTAAGACTTTCTCCTCTGAACAAAGAAGCACTGGACAGAATGTAGTGCATTTAATCCTCTATTCACTCTTGACTGAGTCATTAGGAAAAACATGATGCCTCCATGAATTACTCTTACTGAATATGCCACCGTGACGAGGGATCATTCTGTCCTTACATATTGATTTGCAGAGTGCACGAGACTCATTGGAGATGTCCAACTCTGCTGCCTATTAAAGGCTGGAAGACCGTAGAAGCATTAACTATTCTAGTGAAGTGAATGGTTAAGAGCTGGCTTTAATAGAGACGCATGCATAATCTAACACCCCCAGCGCAACAACAAAAAGTCTGTGAATAATATCTTGTCACTGGCCATATTTTTATCCACTTGTCTTATATGGATGCATGTTATTCCAGTAAAGCTGTTTCGGTTATCCTGTTTAATGTTATGCTTTTTTTTTTTTTTTTTTTTTTTTACATGTAGGAGAAGATTAATCAGAGAACATTATTTCTTTCTATGCTTTGATATCCCACTAACTATTAATATGTTAATACTTAATCAAGGAGCATGTTGCATTCTGACAGACCCACAATCAGGCATCTTGATTTCTTGCTTTTGGAGGTGACAAACGATAGTGGAAAAAAATTCTCAGCTCACCTTGATTAAATCTCTCCCTGTACTCTTCCTACGTCTGCGAGGAGAATTTCATCAGTGCCATACAGAGGACCACTGCTGACCACACTGATAATAGTCTAACCAGGCTTGATCATCACAAAAATTCACAGCTTAAGGGACCTCAAAGAAACAGCAGCAGCAGAATCTCCACGCATTTGGCCCGAGTCCATGAAATAAGTTCTACTTTGGTGCAAGCTTCGGTGCATGTGTTATTAGATATTTATCTAATATTCACACAAGATGCACACTGATAATTTACTGCCTTGGGCTTGTTTTTGGAAACAAAAACAACCCAGCAGGTTCATCTCAAGGTGTGGTGCATTATGTTAGTGTAAAGCTACACATTATTTCTGTCTGTGTCTTTGATACCTCCGAGAGCTTTATAACTGAAATACTGAATATTTTCCCCTCAAGGTGGATTCAAGGTACATCTTCGGAACAGTTTCTGAGGAAATATAGCACAAATGATTATTGATCATATTTCTGGATGGATGAAGAATATCTTCATTATGGTCACTGCAGATAAAATCTGTCTGTTGCAAACAGTATTTGATTTTATGTTTGATTTTCTTCCCCAATTTAATGTGAAATTAAGAAACTTGCTTGTGAACGACTGAGTCTTTCCAGGATGAACCTTTCATAGCCAATCATGATACTATCACCTGTTACCAATGAACCTGTTTACCTGTGGAATGATCCAAACAGGTGTTTTTGGATCAGTCCACAACTTTCACAGTCTTTTGTTGCTCCTGTCCCAACTTGTTTGAAACGTGTTGCTGGCATCAAACTCAGAATAAGCAAATGTTTACAAAGATCAATGATGTTTCCTATTGAGTATATGTCAAAAGCAATGAGCAAATGATCACATTCTGTTTTATTTAGGGTTGTATATGACTGCATGACTGCACTGAACACATCAGCACATTATAGATTCTCATGGTACGATAACCGTCTCTGAAAAAATCACTGTATCATTCTATATGGTCTTCTTCTTCTTCTTCTTCTTATTATTATTATTACAATGACCCTTAAAGGAATGAAAACAGAATGTTTTTTGATTTAACAAATTCTTTTATTATAATTTCACAAAACAAATGTTCTGACGTGAAACTGGATATAATCTTGAAATATTATTTTTAAGAATCACTGATACTGTAAAATTCAATACTGTAGACGAGCAAATGTACATGGTATAATAGCTGGCAATGGTATACGGTGAAACCAGAATACTGCTGCAAACCCCAGCACATTAGTCCACATACATGAGCAGGAGGACACTTAAGCTGGGTGGATTTCTTGCTGACACAGAGCCGGCTCAGAAAATCCCTCAGATCAACATCTATTGGATGTTTCTATACTTGTTTCCAAATTGTTCACTAATGTCTGGCTATTCGTTACAGGAGCTGTTGCTGATGTTTCCAACAGTGAGTTAATTTCAGCAATACTTCATTTTGGTGATATTTATGGGCTTGTTTTCCTGGGATTGATTTTTGTATCCCTGGAATGTGCCCAGTAACTCCTCTGTGTCCACACACTGACTTGCTGTTTCGAAGGCTCAGTAAATCCCTCAGAACATGAAATTTTCATGTGTTGCATGCATTGAATGGATAATCACACTGCGGATAGGATACATTAGCATATTATAAGCTATGTGACATATCAATATAAGCTATATGGCTTTTCGGGTTTAGTCAGCTTTTTAATGGATGCATCAGTGTAAAGTCCAACTATGGTTCAATCTGAGTTTAACCAACCATCCATCCCAGTCAACCCAGGGACAATTAGGCACCCTTATCCTCCAGTCCCCAAATCTTAGTGTACAAACTTTGCATTTAGTAAACAACAAACCAACATTTCTTTTTATAAAGGAAAGGAAATGATGCAATATGTGTCTCAATGGAGCTCAATCAAAACGGCATTTTAAGAACACCACTGCCATAAATTTTACAAAGAGAAAGCTAAATATCTTCTGGTTGTTGTTGTTTTCCAAGATCTTGCTGGTTCATTCTCAGTTTGTTTTAATTTTGTGCAGCTTTGAGCAGCTCCTCCGTTTCCTTTGTGTGTTGCATTGTGGAAGAATAATATACAGCAACAGCACACTCAAGAATCCTGTGTTAATTTTGTTACATTCCCAATGTGAAAACATTACATACACGAAGTATAATTGGAGGATAATTTGGGACCCAACTTTTTTTATCCAAATATTAAGCTCGATAGTTTTCATTATGCCTAATAACACCTCAAAATGCCTAGAAATATGTGTCTGTCCTCGGTGTCACTGTCACTTTGACCTGCTCTTTTCTGGGCTCATTTGTGCATATTAACATAACAGAGCTAGGGCTAGATGCATACACCTTTAAGACAAATGTTAACTGGCAACACATTTGGCTTGTAATCGTGTTCCACAGTACAATGTGCTGTGATTAAAACCCAGGCGTCGCACTATTTTCCTGACAGTGAACTGTGACAGTGTTAAAAACAGAAGAAGAAAACTCCCAGTGCCTTAAAGAGGATTTCTATCAAAAACTCTTTGAGGATGCTCCTGTCCTTTAGCTGGCTGCTGATAACATCCGACAAACTTTATTTCTTCTGGCACAGAGCCTCCTTGCACGCTATGATTTGTGCAGCTCCTGCCAAGTCACAATGCAGCTTCAGCCAAATATACACTATAATGGGACAATCTGTGTACCTCACTTGTACTTAAAGCTTGTGCAGTGCCTATTTCATATTGGGAACAATGCAACAGAAAGCACTATTTTACCATTCAGAGCATAGAAACTGCCACAGGGACAATGCGAACACTCTGCCCCGTGTTCTACATTAAAGACAGTTTCCTATATTGCAGTAAGTGAAGTGCATTTGCGTATTGTGTCCTACATAAATGGAAAAGTGTTTACATAAATGGTTGAAGATTGTTAGTCCGGCACACTCATTCACTCTTTGTAGGCCACTGAAGGCCTGGATGAGCAGGTCGCTGCCAGATGTCTTCAGTAGATCCGATGCTGTTGTCTTAATTATGAAAACTGAGCGGCGCTCTGAGTCGATCTGGAGAAGCCTGTCTGCCAAATCTTGTAAATGTAAATGCAAATGCGAGGGTTGTGAATTTTTTAAAGAAATGGGAATTTTCCTCCACTAAACATGTGCAAGCGCTGGCTGTTGCAAAGGTAATACTCCGCCCAGTAGACTGCGATCTTAAAATTAGAAATCCCTCACTGGAGTCCAATTAACCCACAGCACTGGGTTTTTTCCTTAACTGCCCAATTTCTAAACTGGCGAGCTTATGTAAGACAGATCAGCTGAAGGGTGAGTGGTTTAGCCTGCCGTGCCTCTCGACTGAATCTTTTGTGACGTGGGGAATCGTCTGTAAGGGCCTGCACCGAGGGCAGGTGGGTGACGTTGACTCGCACGAGATACGAACTGGCAAAAACAAAAGCTACACCATCCCAAACTCTGCAGCTGAAAGAAAAACAGCAGTGGCATAACAATCTCAGCCCTCAGCGAACCTGTCTGTCAAGATGCATTGAGACATGCCAACCGAACTCGTGTCGGGGAAAACAGTGCCCAGTAGAAGGTCAGCTGTATATCATGTTCATATGAGCGGTGCTGAGACGTGAAACGATATGAAAGCTTTATGGTTTGATACCAACATCAATATAGTCTCTAGCAAACTAGCAAACAAACCAGCCTAGCGATGTAAAGTAATAATCTTGTTAAAGAGTGATTATCTTCCAACAGGGAATAGCTGCATGCTTTTGGCCTTTCAGAGCCGTCCGTGCTTACAGTTATTGATGATGCACTTTGACGAGCTTCAGCAAGATCAGGTCATTAGATCAGTCTGACAAACTACTTTCTCTATCGAGAGGCTTGATAGATGATGACTGGATGTAGTGGCTGTGATCTGGGTGTGTATTGACTACGAGTGCCTCATTTATGGTGGCCAGGATTCCTGATGCAGGACATTCATAAAGCGTGTCAGCCTCCAACTGGATGTTTGGACGGATGGATGAATGAAGACTTGAGGTGTATTCTGCTGAGCTTCATGTATCATTTAACTTAGCAGAGGTGGAAAGTATGTTTACTGATTTACTGTAAGGGTATTGAAGCTTGACCTCAGGTATACCAGTCTGCATGAATGTATATTTAACTGCACTTCAGAGGGAAGTATTGAACTTTTGCTGCACTGCATTTGTCTGATAGCTGTTGGATCTTAAATCCGCACTCTTGAGAGTCCAGAGGGTTCAGACTGAGTGCTTTTACTAACAATGCTTCAGTCCATTTTACTGTTTTATTTAGCTTTTGAGGAATTCATTAATAAAGGGAGGTTTCCTCTCGATAGGATATTTTCACATCGATTCTAAGGCTGCAACTAACCATTATTTTCATTATTGATTAATCTGCCGATTATTATTTTGACTAATTCATCAATTGCTCTGACTGAAAAAGATGAGAAAATAATGAAATCACGGTTTCCCAGAGTCTTTGGTAATATCATCAAATGTCTTGTTTCGTTAAACAGTCCAAAATCAAAAGATACTCCATTTACGATGAAATAAAACTGAAAAATACAGCAAATGTTTATGTTAATTTTTCATCAAAATAGTTTTGTCTTATTCAGTTTGCTATCACATAAGACAAAGAAATGCAGCAAATCCTCAAAATTGAGAAGCGGCAGTAGAGGGATGTTTGACATATTTACTGTTAAAATGACTGAAATGATTAAATGACTATGAAAATAATTACTTTCCTGTTGATGGACTTATTAGTGAGTCAACTAAGTGTTTTATCTCTACTCTTAAATATCAACTCTACCAGTGGAACAGAGCAAAACATTAACAGACTGAGTGCAACAGTGTATTTAATTTATAGGTATAAATGCAGATGCTGCATATATTCAATGAATCCAGTGTCTCATTCTTCACCAAATTATTTATAACAAGCATCTTAAGAAGGTGTCATTTCACAGATTAGCGAACTGCCTCTCCAGTTGTCATAGCTTTAGGAAAATCTTATTCATGTACACAAATCTCACCGAAAAGTGTCCAAGATCATTCTGCAGAGACGACATGACGTTAATTTAGGGAACATACTGTATCGCTGTCAGCGTCTCTAATTATTAATCCTCCCAAGCAAAGGCAACTTAGATTTGTCGGGATTTCCACGCTTGAGCTCGACGGTGAGGTGAGATTTGAATCTCATAAACAACAATTATTGACTCAGCTTGGCCTCTGTCACCTTACTTTTTTCTAATAAAGCCCCCATAAATGGCATAAACCCATTATCTAATTGGTAAAATGTTGCATGTTAATATGGCAAACGATGTGATAGAAAACTTGAAACAATCGGCCTTTGCTCATCTCGTGCTTTGTTTTGCTGGATGATTGGGTGCTGCTTTGTGAGTGCATGTCTCAGAGGAAATAAAGCTCCGGTTCAGGATGAAAAGGAGATAACGTCTTAGAAATCCTCTAACTGAAAGAGTGCATGGCATTAGCTCAGTAATAGCAGATGGATACCTCTTTGATCCACAGTTGGGGAGGAGAAGTCGATTGAGTGACTGCGATAAGACATTCAGCAGCTAAGCGCTTCCATTGTATCTTGACTGTATTTAGACTGCAGAGGCATTTTAATAACACTGTTATTTAAATGGGGGATTGAAATTTAATTACAACATGCAGTTCGTATGTTTCTCTACTATCATTGCCACCAACCTGACAGTATTTTAAACATGGTATAATCGTGTCAAAGTGCTTTGAAGTCTGAATCACATGTGCTATCATTAACAAGAGGACGCTGGAGGAACATGTGTTCTTCCAGAATATGAAGTGTAAAGTCAATCATGACATTAAAGAATTCCTCATGAATATCTTTATCAGTAAATGTATTCATGTGAGACCGTTTGGTACAAGATGTTCCAGGTTCTTGGTTCAGTACACCCTGCGACCCAAACAATTACTTAAAAACTAATCTACTTATGTCTGCATATACGCACTTGCAGAACAGAAATTCTAGAGAGCGAGTTCCACCAGGAAAGTTTAGGCTTTGCACCAGTTGTTGACAGCAAAAGCACCACAAGAACAAAGAACATGTTAATTCATCCGACCAGGACATGAGAGCGGCAGAGGATGTGATCAAGGTCCTTAAACCTCTGAAAAAGGTTCACAACAATGACGAGCTCTGAAACGACACCCCTGGTTTCAAGGGTTCTCTGTCTCAAACCATGGAACCAAATGATGGAGACGATCTCACAGCGAGAGGCATCAATGATGCCTGAGAAACAGATACTTGGATGCTGGAGTTTAAGGCTTCCTCAAACAAATGCACGGCACTTGAGAAAAGGTTCAGGACCCTTCCTCACATTGATGGATAGTACCTGTCGTAAGAGAATCTATGACCACCTCACCTCAGAGTTTGTGTCCTGTGTAGAGCAGGAATTTATTTTATGTCAAGGTTATTTTTTTAAAAAGGCTCTCTCTGTTAAAATATATAGTATATGAAAAAAAAAATATTGCTGCTTAAATTTCCAGTGCCATAATGCAAAGGAAAGCATTTCCTTGAATTGCAGCCAGGTTTGCAGCATACTGGTTTCATGATATACCTCGTGCAACGGATCACAAAACTCACTGTTTGGATTGTTCACGGTTCTGAGTCATGGATCGGATCATTTTTCGGATCAGAAAAAAAGGGTTAGGGTGTAGGAGTTAGATTAATTGAAAAATGCTTTGGCTCTGTTGTAGATCAGTAGATAGTTACACAACTAATCTTAATGGACAATTTTTATTTTATTTATTTATATTATTTATGAGTCTAACGATGAAGCATGAGACATTTGTGTTCTTTTTTAAAATTTCCTTTTTGTTTCTTATTGACACTATGTCAGCATTTGAGTGCAATTAAGAATTATGGCAAACCACTTTTTTCAAATAAAAAAAACAAAACACGTACCCTGAAGCCGGGGCACATGCTGAACCACCATTTTGTGGACCGGTACACCTCTGGTCTTTATAGCTACAAAAAGTCTTTAAATTTTGACATGTCAGTAATTTTTAGATTAGACAGCTGAGGAAGCGAGACACTTGGCAGCTGGCTGTCAGTTGAGTAGCTTTGGGGTAGAGACTTCATCGTATTAGACAGTGAAATCCGTTGTGCATTTTATGCTCTTCAATGATGTCTCCTGTGATCATTACACATAGCCACGAGAAATTCAATTTTAAATCATACATTTAAAGAAATCATTGGGATTAAAACGCCAATATTACCCTGTGTCTGCTAAAGCTTTGTGAAAGGCATGGAAACCAAATTCACTGGAAATATTTCAGGTAGTGAAATACACACGTTTCGCCTCGCTGCTGTTCAAATACAAAGGCCGTTTTACTAGAATAATGTGGATTGATAGAGTTTTGACTTGACTCCATCCTGAGACTCTCCGACCACTTTCAAGTCTGTTGACAATGGCATTAGTCAAATATCACCCGTGTGGCATTGTGACTCAAGCTCTGTGATTCTCTGGTTTTCTCCCTTCGTCAGCCTGTTGATAAGACACGTTTGCTGCATTGCCATGGCAGCAAACATCCCTCCAACCTGTCAAGTGTTTGCTGTGTCCTGGTGGCTCAGCTGGATGAAGCGTGTGCCATGTAATCTCGATATGCTTGTGTTTGAATCCAGCAGGGACACTTTGTTACTCTCTTTTCTTTCTCCACTGTATTTTACTATAATAATAACCTTCGATAAACTCTTACAACACATGAGAGGAAAAGCATTTCGAGCAAGAGAAATGCTCTGACTCACTGTGCGTTATCATAACCTTTGACAGAAGGTCATAAATGTTTGTTTAGGAATATGTTGATGGAAGTCCCTGCGCTGCCTTTTAAAGCAGGTTGTGTGATGGCAAGCAGTGAAACTTTAAATCAACTGTCCATTTCAATTAGATGTGCGATAAAGAGACTTTAAGATGTAAAACTAAAACCTGTTATCCAAAACAAATGCGCCTCCATGTTTGACTTGAGGGGCAGTGTTTCTCTCAGCATGGCTCTAGTCTAATCGGTGGCTGAACATATGGCTGATGAGCCCACAGCTCTATCATTCTGGTCCAAGCTCACTTAATAGTCTCCAAACGATTTGGCTGCAGGTGAAACGCTTGTGTGATAGAGGAGGGCCAATGGCCGTGGACTGGAAACAAACATAAACATGACAGTAAAGTAGTATTTGTGGTCGCAATCATGTCCCCGGCTTAGTATATCTTCATTATTTTTAATGCCTAAAATCCTACCAGGGAAAAATTACAGATTTTATGGCTCACCCGACATCTCCGAGAAGACTTTTTCATGTTACTGAAAAAGAAAACTGTAATTACTCCAGCATTTTGTGAACATTTAGATCAAACTGTTCATTGATGTAATTTGATATTTAATACAAGTTAAAAAGTTATTTCAACCTCGTAATGAGCCATTTAGAGAAAACATCCTCTGAGACTGCAACTGGAATTTAAAGGTTGACTTTTTGGATAATGTTGAATTAGAGCTGAGCAGGAGTGGAAAAAAACAACATTTGTTTGCAATTCATTTGATCATTTGAGCCGTTTTTGTCTTCCTCATTCGTTTTAAAGTTGGATTCAAAATCTACAGCATATATGTGGCTTGTCATGATCTGAGGCCAGGAGTGTGAGCAAAACCAGTAAGCTAAACAGTAAGAGTGTACAGACATGTTAGTGGCTATGTTAGCAGGTATGATGTTAATCACAGTCACCAAAGGATTCATCATCTGGAGACCATGGATATCTGTATCAAATATCACGGCAGGTCCTTCTACAAGTTGTTGAGATATCTCACTAAAAATATCAATCTTACAGTGTTGCAAAAGGAAACCACCACTAGGATTTAACATCTGGGAACCATAAATATATACACCAAATTTTGTGCCAATGCATGTAATAGAGATTGAGATATGTCACCGGATAAGTCAGGACTTTGACCTGCTGGTGTTGCTAGACTAAAAGCCAGAGTAGTTATTCGGAAAAGTCCATAGGAGGCGAACTTGACTCACTATAATTCATCCTCTGCAATGTGAAGATTGCACATCCTGATGTCGATGCTGAAATCACATGTGGTTCAGATCTCATTTTAAGCTGCACATCAGCTGTGGAAGTTGGAAAATTACCTTGAGCTGCTTTCAGGAGTCGACTAGCTTTTCACATTATGTTTGCTCTGTCCTGATACGCAGACACGCTACATAGAAAGGTGATGTTGATTTTTCTTTTCAGTGTTTTGCATACTATTTGCATTAATTCCGGTTGATAATTTAGCAGCACATGTATTCATTCAAACTGGTACCTTGTTACTCCAGTACATAAAGGTGGGGTGAGTCACTCTAATCCAACACACTCCTTGTGAAATTCAGTGAACATGTCCTCACGGTCCACTAGATGTCGGTTCTGTGTGTGCACTGAAAAAAAAAAAAAAAAAATCTGCTGTTTGTCCACAGCCTCGAATCTGTAAATGGGAAACAAACAAAGTGACCAGGACCGAGCCATGCAGTAGTGTTGTGTGCTAAATGGACTGCATTTATATGCAGCTTTTCTAGTCTACCAACCACTGAAAGTGCTTTACAACACATGCCACATTCCCCCACTGCCACACCCATCGGGAGCAATTTGGGGTTTCGGTGTCTTGCCCAAAGACACTTTGACATGCAGGCTGGAGGAGCTCAAACCAGGGATTGAACTGACCCTCTGATTAGTGGATGACCTGCTCTACCTGCCGAGCTGCAGCCGCCGAGTTGAACGGCATGAAGACTGATGTGGAGGTTGCCCTGTTTCTGCTTGAAAGGCGACTTACTTTAGTGTTGCTATGTTTTGCATGTCAGGTAACGTTAAATTACTCGCCCACAAACATTCAGTTTACTTCCTAGTTTGCCAAAACATGTTGTTGTCAGCGGGTTCTGGGAAACCATCCTGTCCTCTCTGCATGTTAACTACCTGTCCATGAATTAAGGGACGTCGTCTCTGATGGAGCAATGAAGGTAGTGTTTGTTTGGGCATTGAGTTCTGTCTCCAGAATGACTCAGCACACCTTTAAATTAGTCATTGCACTGTATTCACCACTTCCCAACTGCCCACCCTGTTATAGTGAGGAACTCATTATACGTTCCATATAAAAGCCTATCCTAATATTATTCAAATAAGTAATTATTTTTGCAGTAATATGTTTGACTTGGAGTTTGTCATTGTGAGGAACTCTCTGTTAATCATTTGAATCTTACATAGACAATTATGTTTACTTTGCGCAACAGTGATCCTCGCAGGTGATCCAATTGTCTCTGGTAAATGAGTTTTTAGGTAGTATGCTGATAACCAGAATGAAGTTATAAAGTTGTCAGCGAGGTGATGAAGTGCCTCTGTAAGCAATTTCCATACGCGTGAAAATCAATGTAGACACACCGAGGAGGAAAAAAAAAAAAAGATTTAGCAGGATTTAGAATGTAAATGTAATGAAGTATCAATGCTAATGTATGCAAATATAATACCTCTGTTATTTTGGGATCTCAGATGCAGCTGCAAATGAATTTCAGCAGATGCACACAATTTTCATCATTTATTTATTTTCTTGGGCACATAAAAATGAAATGCTAATATGAAATATTATGAGAAATGACAGAGACTGTGTGTTTCACATTAAATATATTCACAGACATGCAGCGTTCGGTCTTCATAGTGGACTACAAATGTACTATTAGTGGTCAAGAAACAGATAATTAGTTTTAAATCTTGACAAACTCCACATTCTTCCTCTAACCTGATGCACAAAATGTTCCCCATTCTGGTGACCGTGAGCAACAGAAAAGCACCATGAAAGAGACTTTTGACTTTGAAGTAGCAAAATTAAAATGACAAAGGCACATGGGAATGCCATATTAAGATGAATAACAATTAACAGTATGAGTCAGCTTTTATATCTCTGGGGACAAAGCCTTGTCTTGAATTGGAAAACATGAGAGAAATTACAGCGACAGCTGACTTAGAGTTTCAATTTAGAATATCAAGATGTATCTGCAACACAGTCTGAGCTTACTGAGTAAAACCAGAAAGGATTGTGGATGACAAAGGTCTGATGTAAGACTGCCTTTCAGAGTAATATGCATAGAAGAGAGCTGTGTTACCTTTATAGTGTTAAAAGGAAGGATAGATGTTCCTGCATGTTTTTGAAATAGGTAATTATACAGTTTCCATATGTTACATTGAAAAATTCATGATTTTAGTTGCTCGTCCCTGGCAGCGTTCCCTGAGACGGAGGCTGTCCATGAATAATTAGCTCAGTTTGAGCTTACTCGTTAAGAAGCTTAGAAGTGCTATGAGCTAAAGTATAAGCTGGCTTAGTGAGGTAAGTCTTGTACACTGACTATTGACCACATGTTGTCGCAGTGCACAGATATACAGTATTTTCAGCACCTTTAATAGGCGGTTTGCTGGAGCTTGACCACCTGATATCATAAAGACATAAAGGTGTCACTGAGGGGCTGAGCTGTCACCCTGCTGCCACTGCAAAGACTCCAACTCCACATCCTGTAATTGCTTGAAATGATTATGATGGAAGCAATGATTGGGATTGAATTAAGCTGCCATGCACTTGTTACACAAGCAGCCATCACTAAATGAAGCCTTTATTATAGCTTTCCCACTTATGAGAAAGTAACAAGCTAGTGACCCTCTGTGTCAGCTTGTCTAAGCCGTGATGGCAATGTCAGTAGGATAAGAAATGTATAATGGCCTTGTAGTCCCTGTTGCCTTTTAAAGACATCCAGATTTTCCAAGCCATTACCTTTGAGAGATGAGCACCAGTAAAGAGCGAAATATCCTGTTTGAGCAGTGTTTCACACAGGCATTGACTCACTCAGACGGGGACCTTGTTTTTGTCAGTAAATCAACATGGCCTGTGAGTCTTGTGGCTGCACACAAGGGGGGATCATTGGCAGGTCCCATCCTTCAGGTTTGCCTTTGTCCTCTGCATAGTAGACTCTTCCCGATGGCTACTGGGACTGTTACGAACCTGGATGGTGCTGCAGCAGAGCCTCAGCGTCTGACTATAAAAACCTCTGCAATAACATGTCACAATTTGAATTTCCGGCGTGATCGCGAAAGTAATTCGACACACAGTTTTCTTTCAACAGGACGAGAATAGTAAACATTTATATATCCAGGATATAGAGAATTAAGGCATTACTACCATTAGAACAAATGGTGCATATCACTACAGTGTACTGCATATAGTAACCAGCTAAGTGCCAATAAATGTACCCTTTCGTAATTCAGGCGGAGATTTCTTCATCCACCATTTCCCCTTGAGATCTTTTTTTAGAATTACAATAAAGCTCCATCTGTGCGTCCATTTTGAAAGTAGTTCATACAGCGCAAAAAAACTCTTACTCTACTTTTAATGATGAGATCAGAAGAAAATATAAAGGGGGGGGTCTGGTGCGCTTCAGACACTTCTTAGAAGCAGAGAACAGGATCTGTGGGTCATTACACTGGGACTGAACTGAAAGGAGGCGTCCGGACCACTCATATTCATTTAACACTGAGTTTAATAAGCAGCTAACATTTTAATGTGCAGTGCGTCTTCATCAGCAGCAAAACGTTGGTTAACAAGTACTCCAGTGTCTTCTTTGGCCCAGAGCCTCTGAGATAGATGTTAAGAAAGTGTTTAAATTTTGTTTAATTATGGATGTTTAACTTGTTTGCTTTCACTTTAAACTATGTTGATGTGGAAATGGCCCCTTGCAAATGAGCCTACAGCTGGCTAATGCATTTGTTCTACATGTGTTGTGCACGGTATGCAGTGTTTACATCCTAACTAACATTGTTCTGCAGGCCTGGCTTCTCAGGCTAGAATAAAAGCGCATGTTTTCAGCACACTGTCTCACCCGAAAATGAAGATGCATCTAAAGGAGGAATGACGCAGATGTTGCTGTCAGCAGACTTCCTTCTGCATGCATCTAAATTTGGAGCCGGGCCATGTAATATCAGTTTAGAGACATACACTACGGAGAGATTCACAGAGAAAAGAGGGGTTTTGGACTGAATCTCCCATCTTCGATACTAATTTGACAGCTGTTTCATTTCCTAAATTTTCTTATAATAGAATGACAATAACGTGAGAAATCCTTTGTGCTGAGCTTTGACACTCTCAAAATCTACTGCGGTGTTAATCCACTGTATTCCTGCTGAACATTTGCCAGTATAATACCCCAAACAATCAACAGAATGTCATTCATTTGTAGAGGACATTTTGCTCATATTTTCATAAATGTCTTACATGGATGCGTATTCTTACAGTAGAAAGCAGAAATGCTGCAGACGGCTGGGATGCAGGATTGTAGTTATAGGACAGGCTCTGACTACATGATCAGATTTCACCGATTTCCTGTGTCCTATTGCTGCAAAGCTGCAAGAGAGCATCAATTTAACGTGGCAAAATTTAACTCCTAACTGTCTCGGTTAATTTACACTCACAGAGGAGATGGACGGAGGCACAGTTTCAAACCCAGCGTTGCAGATCACTGCTCTACAGCTCTAACCCAGCTATTGGCATATAGTCACACTCTATCCATTATTAATCACATGGTTCTCAAGGACGACATCTGTGCAAATTAGTATGCAGAGAGCGCGAAGATCACTTACCAGCAGTGACTTCAAAATTAAGTATTAAAAACAGAATTCTGGCCTTTCTTTCGGCGTGCTGGGGTCATATCTTTCCACTGCACAAAATGGCCGTGGGGATTTAGCTGGACAATTCCAGGCTATACTGTGTTTGCAGCGAAGCACTCTGTGCATGACAGATAAAGATATTGCTTAAACATTCATATTTTTACCTTCATCTTCTTATCTTGTTTTCTGAATAGGGCTCTGCAAAAAAAAAAAAAGAGAGGTTTCACTTGATCCCTCGCTGAACTCGTTCTTTACAATATATGAGCAGTCGTGTTGTAATCGCTGCTCACAGAGCAAATCTCATTAAGAATTTAGTTTGACTTAAGTTTGCATTGAGATTACAAAGAACACTTAATGTTAGCAGGACTGTTTCAGATGCACTGTAAGTAGAACTTGGAACCTCACTACCCCAAAATCTATTGAGGAGCTGTTCTGGACCTTTCAATCATATCACATGATCTTCATCAGCAGATGGAGTTTGCTTAGTTGTTGTAGAGTTGTACATTCTTTCTTTTATTGTTATTATTTATTTGATAGAACATTAGTTTTTAACTATGGAGATTTTTTTATGCATCACTAAATTAAAATGGGTTGCACCTCTTCAAGTAGGTCTTAAGTAGATGTAGATCGCTAAATATTTACAGCCAGTAACCAGCAGGTGTCACTGTGGAACTGCTGTCTGTGTAACTGACAAGACTAATGTTAGCTTGTAAAAGTATTTTAGATTAAAGAATAAGAGAGGTTCTGTAGGACTGTACAGTACTGTTTAATAAGGATATTTTTAAATTTCATTTCACAAAAATAACGTACGACCAATTAGGCTGGACCGAATGACCGAATTACATCAGTCAGCTTAGCCGAGTCGGATATTTCCCAATCATTTTAAACTGCTAACTCTGAAACACGCATTTCTCTACGTATGCAGTTATAAGTTAATTCTTAGTGAAATTAAGAAGTGTTGGCTGTTAGTGTTTACATCGTTGATTGCTTTTGATTGGACGGGGCTACAGATGTTTCTCTTCAACCTATTTACACATCATTTAACTCTTAACTTATCAAAGGCATTGAGAAAGTTTTAATGGTGGAACCTGATATAGCAAGTCAGTAGTTTGACAATAACAAGTAACAAAACAAATGATGTGATTGACAGCTCCAGAAGAGCTACTAAACGGACCTTGCTGGGGTAGTCATAATTTTGGTTGTTACATTATATTTTCTCTTTTGTGCTGTGTTCATCAAAGGAAATCACATTTTCTTGGTTGCAATCCACATTTCTTGACAATGATTTTTTTAATGTCTGTGTTGTCCGTGGATTCTTGGACCTGCTATTATAAGAAGGTGGCTGCTCGTGAACCCATGTTCACTCATATTCTCAGTAGAAAATGAAAAGCTTCTATCGCAGTGAAAGAATCACTTTATAGAGGGCAAAGGTTCACAGATAAAGTTTCAGTGAAAATCCCTTTTTAAAATACAGAAAGCTATTATAGTAAGTTATTAAATTATTGTGCGGATGACTCAAGTCTAACTAAAGGTCTTCTTTCATGTGGTGAACTGGTTGAAAGGCAAGGCCATGTCAGTGCACACTTAGTGGCTGACATTCAACTAATGAATCGTCACGCTGTAATATATTCATCCCCCTGCTGTTTCTGAGAACAGGCTGGATTTGGATACAGAGGGATTCATGGCTTTGCTGCCGTCTCCGCTCTTTCAGGGTATCAGTGGGTGAACAACACCAGTGAGTAGGTAACGGTCATGCAACTGCTCACAGGCATCGGGCTTAAAATTGTGCCACTTTTCCATCAACAGCAGCGTGACATGGCCGCCTCTCTGAGTGGAAACGAGGAGTCAATTGACCGGCAGGCAGAAAGGGATTTGGGGAGTTCAAGGAAGTGAATGTAGTAGTCTGAAGTTCTCTTTCCAGTGGAACTTCACCTTCCTCAAAACATATTGTGGCACTTAAAGGTAGCAATGGACCCTAAAGGAATTGCACAAGAACAACGGCATCCTTTTTCTCTGCCTTGAATTACTCTGCCAAACCTTTACTGTGCCTTCAGAGAATGGAAAGGGACTCTCGCAGTACTGTGACCTCTCACCCGTAAATGTAGTGCACTTTGCCGACTCTGGTGGTTTAAAGACTTTCAGCATCTCACTGTGCAAATGGGACGTATCCTTTTTTTTTTTGTTGGCATTCCTGCAGTTTAAGTCAAAAATACAGCTCATTACACGTCATTAGTCTAAAGATAATCTCACAAACACTGCGTGGTAGCTAGAGGAAACTACCATCTGTCACCTGATGTGTGTGTTGTGTGTCTCATGAAGAAGAATGCAAAGAGAGAAATCCCCAGTGCCAGCTCAGTCAGCCGCTGACTGAGGCGTCTTTGAACTTGAGATTCAAAATAGATTTTCTTTAAGTGGCTTCATGGGTTGGGGCTGCCACCGTATTACAACCACCCCAGCCCCTCTATGACTTTTCCCAACATGTTCTCATTAAATTTGAATGTGAGATGGGCGTGTTTCAATCCAGGAGGAATCATCGCAGCTTCCCTCCGCCGCTCTGTTGTGACACGTCCCCCCCCCCTCGTCTTACTCCCTCGGTGACGTTGGCTCGCGTCCTCATTGTTTCTCACATTCGGTCGTGTAACCGCAAACACAGTCAACTAATAGGTATGATGTGTCACCAACACCGGAGCTGCCATCCCGCTGCTGCACTGATTTTCGAGATAACGTGATTTGCTGTACAGGCGACTCGATCCCACGAGGAGGATAGTATCGTTAGGCCCACACGTGCAAGACACTTAACCTGGCCAGTTAATCACCCATGCTAATGATGTCTGCTGCGAGTCCATATGCTGTACATCGGGGGCCAACAATGAACAGCTTTCATCCGAGCCACAGATTAATGTGTACTGTATAATCATGCTATGTGTGTTGTCGGTTCAGGTGTATTAATGTTGGCTGATGAGCTGCATATTTGACTGAGAAGGTGTGATGATAGATTCTTAAAATTGCTGAACATGATACAATAAGAACAGCTACTAACTGGACGTCACGGTGAGATTAGTTTGTCAGCTGCTGTTTCTAAGGTAAAGAATAAGCTCAGTTATATCCTTTGATGCTTCTGGATTAGGCTGTAGAATAGTTTTTAGGACTTTTTCCGTTTGTAATTCCTTTAAGAGAAGAATGAAATATTAATTGAAATATTAAATGGCGATTTCAGCAATTTCATATTGCACTTTCATAATGTTGGGGGAGTCTTAAAAAACCATAATCGCCAAGATCAATGCAGTTATGCTAACTTTTAGTCCCTAGTATGGGTTAAGCTTTAAAACCACTAGATCCAACACTTCCCATGATGCAACCTTTTCTTTTCAACATTTTTCATTAACTGTCTGCTAAATTTTTAACTCCACACCTCCGTTTGGTAACACAGGTTTGTAGTTTCCAAGCTCAAGATGACAAGACTTAATTGAAGACTTAATCTTCTCTGTAATTTTCTCAGACTTGACAAAGCTCCTCTGCAGTAACAACTATTTTTCACAGTCTGATTAGTACTAGTAAATTTACTTTGACAGCTACAGAGTGGCCCCTTTTAAATTAAGCAACTCTAATGTTAAAAAAAAAAAAATGTTCATTTTGTCTGTTTTTCTTTTCAGCCAAAGATAAAACATTAAATTAGATCTTGCTTTTAAAAGTTTCTATCATTTGTTCTGAAAACACTGACAGATACGTACTCAACTTTTTTGCAGAAACAGATTGTGTTGCAGATTGTTATTGATTCCAGGTTATGAAGATTCACTCTCACGTAAACCTGAGGAATCCTTTACTTTCTATTCAGCAAAGTAATGTCAAAGAGATTCAAAGCTTGATCTCTTTAAAATGTAAAAACTCTGCATTCTCCTGCTTGTCCATTTGAGCCTACACGCCAAATCTTATTTGAATTCCTTTTAACTATCTGATTGACTCATAAAATTACCATTAATCATCTCTCAAGGCCTGCCATTACAGAGGTTATATCAGCCTTAATTTAATCTTCTTCTTGTCTGCTCTGTTATTCTGTGATCAGCGGACGATTTGGACTAAATCATGGCTCCAGATGAGAGGACGCAAAAGACATGACTGACATCTAACTTAAGTGGAGATACAATACAAAATGTGCATATTGACATGTGTAAGAAATCACACACATACAATATACAGAACATGTAGTTGCACTTCACTCTGCTTTAAGGCACAAACACATTTGCAGCCCAGTCATGTTTTCATCCTCACAGTTGACATACTGCAGAGGTCCTGGGTTGTGCTCAGGTTTTCTGTGGCATTTAGGTGACAGGTGGTGATTTTTAAAAATGGCTTGTGACAATTTACCCATTGTGTAGGTACACTGGCCACAGATAAATTGTTTTTCTACGCCCCTCCCACGCTGCGAAACATTTTTAGTAGTAACATCTCTGTGGATCGTGTGCTTCTCCTTTTTAACAGACCGCTTGGAAAGACCGCAGTTGTCTCGTGCTGTACTGCTCACAGTTAATAGAAGATTTCCAGCAGTGTAATATGATGCCGCCGGGTCCTAACTGCAGAATACTGGCTCAGCCCCATCCAGCGGCGTAAGCTTATATGCCAGAGCCATTCAAATTACCACTAAAGACAAAAACAGGAGTGTGCAGCCCGGTGCTTTCCCAATGTCAGACAGTCATTATGGAGCACCGAAGCTCAATGCAAAAAATATAATCAGAAATTAGTCCAATTTGCCACTGCATTTGTTCAATCATCAGACTGTTTGGCCTGCCTGTTAATGCCTGATTGGCTGTTACAATAGAGGAGCAGCCCGTTTGGAAGGTTTTAACAGTGCAATAACGAGCTCGACAAACTATGAGGTACACTGTTATGTATGGGATGATCGTTTTATTCATTCATTTTACAGTTGAAGGATGATAAGATGGTGGGAAGCTAAAGGTTAGACCACCAGAGGTTCAAATCCCCACACTGCCTGTGAACATGTGGGTGAACGAGGAGCTTTTTTCTCCCCCTCGGCAGCTGCTGAAGGTGCAGGAATAGAGACGAAAAGAAGAAGTGAGACCACTGACACTGAATATGTATCAGTTACATGGGCGTTTTGTTGTGTATCTGCTCCTTTTGTTCTGGTCTTTCCAAAGAGAGGAGCAAGAGAAAATGCAGCATCTCCACAGAGCTGCGTTGAGACAAAACAATTAGTTGATTCTAAATTAGCCACTCGACACAAAATATTATCCGGCAACTAATTTGATAATTGATTAAGCGTTTAAGTCATTTTTCAAGCAAATGCGCCAAACATAACCTAGTTCCAGCCTTTCAATTATGAGGAATATAAACATCTCAATGATTCATCAAGTAATCAAGAAAACAATCTGCAAATTAATCCATAGTTAAAATGATTATTAGTCCTGAAGCTGTGACATTATTAGTATTGGAATTAGTATTTCTTAGTGTAAACACTCAGTCAGGATTTAGGTTCTTGGCTCAATCACTAATATTTGTACTTTATTATAATTTATTCGTATAGTCACTGTGTATAAGTCACTGTAATGTATATAATGTATATAGACATTTTAATGTCACTTGTCTTTTTTTTCTTTGGTGCTTTGGCTCATCTCATAATTGTTAGTATTAGTATTAATAATATAGGAGGAAACATGTGGGCTACTTCTACATTGAACCTCAGTTGGCTGGAAAAACGGCGACGCCCCAGAGGGAAAAAACATATTGAACATTAAATAAACATTAAACAACATAAATATATAAGGTGTGTTTGCGACATGGCATTGCAGGAAAAGGGTATATCCTGCAACGATGTCAGACTTTCCCTGCAAGAATAAATGCTGATAAGTCACTGAATCCTCCAGACTCACATATAACTACAGTATATAAAATAGAGGCCTTGCTTTAATTTAAAATGTAGCTATTGTTCTCACAAGCACCCGACGTTTGTCACTTTCAGAGATTCATTGTGGAAAATGTATTCAGCAGTCCCCCATTTGTCTTCTCTGATTGCCTTTTTGAAATTTTGTTTTTATTGTATCTGCCGCCTGCAAACTTCTTCTTTATACAGAAAACCCTTTAGCGATATGATTTTTTTTTCTGTAAACACAGAATATAGTCGAACCACGAGCCACAAAATTGGATTGTAGTGGCAGTAATTCCTTTGAAGTGCGAGGACTTTAGAGATCAGTTGTGACTTGTTGGCTTGATAGATGTGGGAGCCCATACATGTTTAGGGTGCCCACGGCCCAAATGTAGCTGCCGTTCTGTGTGTGAGACACAGCGGTTGCATCATTTAGTGCAATTCTTGTTATGCAAACTTCACCTAATGGAGGTCTCAAGTTACATCTACTCTCTTGGCCATTAAGTGCTCAGTGCCATTATATTGTTTTTCCGTGGAAATAACTGTGTGAAATCATGTATGTTTGATATATTATTACACTAAAGACACTTGTGGGAACAATCGGGTGTTGTTAAAACGGGTGTTAATGATATGAAAGCTTTATCGTGTTGAGTGGAATAAAGCCTGGTTGCAGTATAATGTGCTGCTCCTGACCTATTTGGACACTTTAATGATGTCCCAGTGGATCTGAGAGTACAGTATGAAATGACTTAACATGCTGAAATGCCTGGACGTTATGGAGGTCTATAGAAAAGAGAACATATCATGGCAAGTTAAATTAAGACCTGAGCTTTCTGGTAATTAACTCGTGGCTCCTGACACATAAGGCTGATGTGTTCATCTTAAAGACATCATAACGTTTTGGGTCATCACACTGAATTAAATGCAATCTATGTCTGAATTGTCTTTAAAAAAATATTTTTTGATGCAATGCAGCACCTTGCATTATATAACTTTAATAACAGCACTGCTACACCACTCCTAAAAAAAAAAAAAAAAAAAAAAAAAAAGTCAGTGTCGCATCGTCCTTTATCTTCAGAAAGGTGTCAGCACAGACTTGATATATTTCAAATGCGATCATGTGCTGTCCAGTCCGGTGTAGCTATGGCCGGCCGTACAGCGGTGCTCGATTTTGTTGTCACTGTAAATCCACTCAGCCCAAAGCACCTTTGGCATCGTCACGTTTCTACCTCTCTATCTTTGTCACACCCCTGCGTCTTTCCCTTCTGTCCCCTTTTAGAAAAAAGCTTTTCTGTTCGTTCCTCATTCGTGTCGTAGCTCTTTGTTCCTGCCTGTTATATCACCTGTTCTCTGAAAAGTTGAACTGGGAAGAAACTAAGCATCAACCTCCCAGTGTTTTTCTGGGTCAAGTGCAAAATGAAATACAGTAGGACGGGATGCACCAGCGCTGGTTTCTATGGTAACTGCAGGGCTGTATTTAGTGCAGTTGTTTCAGCGCGCCCGGCTCGCTGTTTTCAACCAGGCGAGGAAGGAAGAGTGAGGACCGTTCCCAGGGGGGCTGAGCAGAAAGTGGGGCAGCATCTCCCATCACCGTCAAACAAAATCTTTCAGCTTGAGACTGGATCTTGTCATGAATTCCGTACCTTGTTTCAGAAAGAGTTGCTGCTGACAGAGGGCACATCCAATCAAATGTGTAACAGTCACAGTCAAACACATAACAGACGTCACTTAACTCCTGTCCCGTCAAGTCAGCATCGTTTCCTCACTGCAGTTTGGAACAAATGACTGAAAACTTTAATGCAGACAGCACGTGCTGTAAAAATAAACCACCGGTCCTGTTGTAGTCAATACAAATATGAACAATGAGACTAATAATGAATAAAATTTTGACTAGTGGTTGTTTTCTACAAAAGGATTATTTTCTTGTACTACATTGATGGGTAAGGCTTTTAATGATGAAGACAATCTTATAACTCTGATTCCAAAAAAGTTGGGACGCTGTGTAAATAAAACAGAATATAATAATTTGCTAATCCTTTTTGACATATACTGAATTAAAAACAGCACAAAGACAATAAATTTAATGTTTGACCTCATCGACTTCATTAATAAAATCACGTAGCATCACGTTTCAAGAAGACTGAGAAATGTGTTCACTGATCCAAAAACACCTGTTTGGATCATTCCACAGATAAACAGGTTCATTGGTAACAGGTGATAGTATCATGATTGGGTATGAAAGGTTCATCCTGGAAAGACTCAGTCGTTCACAAGCAAGGATGGAGAGAGGTTGTTGTTAGTTTGGTATCAATCTACATTTATGTACTTAATGTAATAAATGAAGGACATTTAAGTGCAGGTTCCTAGCATCCACTTTAGAAGTAACGCATCAGCTGCTGGAGAATCAATCACAAACTTTTTAATGATGCTTTCATCCCAATTTGTATAAAATATATGCATGTTTAATATTAACTGTGTTGGCTGTATTATAACTTACAGTTTTGTCAGTCAGGAAATTCAAACTGATGCAAAATGAAGTCTGCGAGTCCAGACTATATCTCTGTATGTGTGACAGTTCTGGACTCAACTTCGTTGTTATTATTATTCGGTCGTTAACCAAATAACTTGGCTTAAGGTTAATCAGAATATTGTAACAAAACCTTAACCCCCAAAAAGCCCAAATAAAAATACAGTTGTGGTACGTTTTTTTTTTTTTTTTGCAAAAATCTGAAATGTCACACTGTTGTTAGAAGAAATGGGTGAGATGAGTGTGTTGAATACCTGCTATTCCTTATTGCCTATTTATATGGTCCTAGTGTCTGTTTATTTTCGACTAACACATTTCACAAACCTGCCCAGGATTTTAGTATAATTAAACCCTTTAATTAAGTCTGGCTTCGTTTGATAGGTATTTATAAGGAAATCAATGAAAACATTTACTGTAAACATGGTCTTGTTATTGAAGAATCGCGCTCAGCTGTGGATAAAGAAGAGGCTATTAAAGACAGGAGCAGAAGACTTGTGATTGTTGAGCATTTTTCACAGACACAGTGCATTTTCAGGCTTGCTGATCCAAAACCTGTCAGAGCATCAAGTACAAAATAATGGTGCAGCTATGAAGAGGGCTGCCCCCTCTGCAAGACGACCAATGCTCGTCTCCCAACAGGTCCTGTTGGGTTGCAAGACTGTGCCGACCCAGGGGCGCAGACATGGCGGCATGTCCTGAGGAAGCTGGCTGAAATATACAACAGTCAACCCACAGCTGACAAACACCTCATCCAGTTCATCACCAGTTCCATTTCACAAGGCTTATCAAGACTCCAGGCACAGAATGAAACATGAGGGTCAACCTCGGTGCAGCTGCCAAGACCAGTCTTCTCATCACCACAAGCTTAAGATGCTGAAATATTCAGAGCTGGCAGCTGAGTGCAGGGAGGCAGGCTTGACCACCATCAGGAAGTAGGCTGTCAGGGCTTCAGCGACACATCAACACCACGGCCACTTTGGGACGAAGGTGTGACTGAGGTGAAGATCCGCACAGAGACTCGCAGAGGAAGCAGGGAAGGGCAGGTTTTGCCTCTAGCTGACTGACTGGAGTCCATCAAACAAGGAGCGGAAGCTGCCATCAGTGAGCCGCTGTCCCCGGGTAATGACCCTGCAGCTGACCCCATGACGTCACGCGTCAGGCAGAAATGTCCAGCCGCTTTCTAAAATCTACCTTTACACTCCAAACTATGCAAGCAAATTGGGGTCTCTCTCTTTCAAAAATGAATGACGCGCAGCACATCTGGCCAGATGTTTCGCATGTTTTCCAAGCTCAAGCCACTACACACAGCAGTTCCCATTTAATATTGCATAGACCTGCTGCTCATGAGAAACATGTGACTCGGAACAACATTCATTTGTTTCAAAACACAAACGCGCATTTCGGCGCCAGGTGACAGCGAGATATGAGAAAACAAGTTGAGAAAGTTCAAAGCAGGAGCACTCTGGGATGTCGTATTTAAATGAGGCTGGAGTTGAAGGTACGGCGAGGGAAGGTCTACAGCTGTTTGAAGTGTGACAGTATTTCACTGCCTACACTTTGCTTCTAGCAACTCATTTCATGTTCCAGAGAACCACTACAGGTCTGCACCTGCCATGGATACACTGGTGTTAACTGTTTGAAACCATGATCATTAAGCATGAAATAAACTACTCATAGAATATATTCAATCTAATCTTGGTTAATATTTTATAGCTAATACGAGTCTGAGCTTAACTTCTGTAATATCTTTTTTATTTACCAGTTTTCCTTTATGATTCTTCGCGTTACATACAGCTGCAAAGGCTGCAGTTTTCATACGGGTATTTATTTTATGATCCTTAATTTGAGCAGCAAATGAATTATGTGAATTAAATAGCTGAATTAAGAGTTCTGCCCCATAAATGCAACAATCCAACACAATCACATAATGTGAAATGTTCTATGAATAATGCAAAGTGGTGGAGGTATGAAGAGGGAAATGAGCCACAAAAAAAACCTCTCTAATGTACATACATATGGAACAAAGTGTTAATGGAGAGGAAATGTTACACTTGTTTTGCTTCGGGAGAAACAACCATTCCCGATGCTTGAATTTCATCTGGCTCTCAAGAAGCATAAAGTGAAAGTTTGGTGACTTTGAAGGAGCAAAGTGAATTGTCAGTGTCAGTGTTAAAGATGGGGACGTGAGCACAGCATGTGTTGCAGTTAAAAATATATTCACCCCCCTTGACTTTTGGTTCTTTATGTTGTGCTTCATTTGATTTTGCAAAAGCAACCGATGGGGATTTTTCTGTCAGAGACCAACATGAAGTAGCATTTTTATTGAATTAACATAACATAACATTCATAAAGCCTATAAATTATTACACATACTGAACATGTTAATGTCACAGGAAATTGTGCAGAATCATGTTTTCCTTTTCAAAACGATTGCTCCCTGCTGGTAGGGTGATGTTAATGTAGTTTCTATGCTTCATTCATCGACTCATGGCAGCGCGCCACGCCAGATTTTTCAATGATCCACCAGTCCTCTGTGGATAATATTGCTGCATTTATCATTATTTGCCAGAAGTCATTCTGTCACACAAATGGCATCGTCAATGACATTGTTTCCTGTTTGCTGCTCTCAATACCGCTCAACATTGCGTGCATGTGCTTCACAATAAATTTGTTAGCAGGCAGTGGGGGGCCTTTATTGTGAAGCCGCCTCAGAACAATGCCAACGAGTTTCGCTGATGTTGAATTGAGACAATTAAATGTCTGACAAAGCAGAGTGGATCAGAAGACAATAATGCCTGATAATATCTTCAGAGCAATGATGAAGTTTTAGCAGCTGGGCTAAAAAAAACACGATTCAGGAGTTTGTGAGCTAAAAGAGGAGTAGAACAGCTGCACGCAGGTGAAGTGGTTAGATGTTAGATGTCCTGTGGATATTCAGAGGGAAGAGCTGTGTTCGCTGCAGTTCACAGCCGCCCAGCGCTGTTTGTAAGATCTGTACCTGCACATAGTAGCACTAATCCTACATTAGGAGCTGTTTCTGTTCCATGGTGCAATGTAAAAATGTAACCCCAAATTGAAGTAAAGCTCCTCAGCAGGTGTTTACAGCGGCTCTGTCGACAGGCAGAAAATCACAGTTTCTTCAATAATTGTTAGTCATGCTTTGCGGGGAGGACGTCTGCTCCACAATAATTGTTAAGTTAATGGATTTTTTAAAAAACATAATTAGCATTCACCCCAAAAAGATTAACTTGTGAATGCGCACGACTACCATGATTCAATTAATTTCACTTGGAACACAACTCAAGCAACTAAACTACAATCTGTACCAGTGAACCACCTTCTCCACAGCGTGTATGTTCTGCAGAACACGAGCCCATTTTTCAGCACGAAAGACAAAACAGTTTTATAGGAAATATTGTTCCAACTACAGCCAAAGGACAAAGTGTGAAAAATGATAACAAATGTTGAAAAGCCTTTGCCAACATTGGTGTTAGAACAAGCAAACCGAGGGCATGAATGCATTTATAAATTGTTTATTCATTGTCTTTTCTTTGAACGCAACCAAATTTCAGGCCGTCATTTCTAATCCAATCACAAACACTGGCGTCAATGCAGACAGCTGCACAGTTGCAAAACAAATGATTGCGATACAAATTTCATCTCATGCTGATGTATAGCCCGGAAGTGTGGTCATTTAACGGTCTTTACAATTCCAGCATTCGCGTGAGATTAATATTATATTACAGACAACAGTTCCAAGATTAAAAATGGAGCCTGTCGTCCAAGATTCCGTCACAGCAGCCTTTCCCATCTTGTGCAATTTATTGTATCTAGACGTGCATGTCATTTCAGGGTGCATGACAGACTGTTCTTCCTCGTTTTTGGCTTGATGGAGGTTCATTTATTCATTCTGGACGGTCTGCCTTCTGTTTCACTATCATTTATGTGTATATTTCTTATCCTGTCGCGATGAATCTCTGTTTTTGTGCAGTGTATGCACAAATGTAACAAAGTACATTTGCATTTAGGCTCTTCATTTTATGTCACTTTATACTTGTACTCTTTAGAGTACTCCATTACATTGACAGTTACATGTATTACTTACTTTAAACATCAAGATTGAAACGCTCAAATGATACATTTACAAAATTATGATTAATCAAACTAGCCAACAGCATATAAGTTGTTAAAATTAGCTACATTTGCAAGTATAACATTAAAATGCTGCTCACATGTTAATGCATAATAACTTACAGTATTAATATAATTATATAAGTCTGAAAGGGGCTTTTTTTTCCTGTATTACAAGCATTTTTACTTATGATAGTTAAAGTATACGTTGCTGATAATAACTCTGTACTTTTACTATTTTAATGTAATGGAGTATTTTCATGCAAAGTAAAAGAATGTGAATACTTCCTTCACCACTGAACACGTGCATAAAGATTCAAACTCACCCATCAAGTTTGTCTTACATTCAGTTTAACGTAGTTCTTGCAGAACGGCTTTGTACATTTTCCCTATTTTCACATCTTGTAGTTAAAGCAAGGCTAATCCCGGATATGATGTCTCCTGTTTGATTTATAATGAGTGAATTTGTAGAGGAGTAATCTACTTTTGATGCGCTCGGGGCCGAGGGGAGAGCTGTATGACTGCGAATAAAACCACCTCCGGACTACAGAAGCGTCATTAATCAGACCCTTGGCTGGCAGTCCAACGCCTGCTGCTACGTTCCCTTCAGACCCCGTCGTTGGATATTTGTTCATTGTGTGTAGTCGCTCTTCTCCTGTCCTCTCCCATCCTCTTCCCCCCTGTCATTAATTAAAAGCACGTAGCAAACTTCAACTCGCAGCCTTCCCTCAGAAGTGGACTTATTTTCCCATCGGGCTGTTTTCGGCTCGTCTCTTTTTGTTCGCGAAACTGCCTTTCTCTGTCAGAGACGAGCGCCAACATGCCACAACATAACATAGTTCTTTCACTGTGACTCTTTGACAACATGACTACTTCTGCAGGATGATAAAAATGAGTTCATTTGGTGATGATTAAGGGAGCATTTTGCCTTGTTGTGGTCATTGTTTAAGCTACGTTCAACACACATAGTCATCAGTGGAGTTGCAGCCACTAAGCTTATGGTAAGTGTGACTTACGATGCTGAAATGAGCAGCATCTGACTGTGACAGCGTGTGGTGTTAGACAAGGAAAGCAAAGTGTCATTTTCAAAATAACACTGTCACAAGAAGAAAACGGTTAAGTGGCCACTGCTGAAGTATGTAGATCACTCCAACATTTAACTGTTCGCTATGGAAGAGAGCTGAAAGAGCCGCAGTGGAGACCAGAAACACCGTACTGTACGTAGGCAACCTTAAAACAACTGGAGCGATTCCTGGAATAAAAGGCTTCCATCTTTTCATGTTTCCACAAACACACTACTGTATTCACCTCTGTCGGAGATGCAGATTGCTTTCATAAGACAACTGAAAGAGCTGCCTGTCAGAAGAGTGCCCCATTAGAGATACACCCACACGGCTCTCTCTCAGACACACAAGGTGGATCATGTATGGCTTCTGCAATTGTTTGCATATGCAGCAGCGGCTCCTCTGGAATCTGCAGCAGAAATTGTCAAAGATGATTGTTTCATTCCTCGCCGTCCCGGGCGTTTTAACACCGCTGTCGGAGTGCGGCAGAGAATCTTGATTCCGTGGCAGACAGATGCCAACTTTCATCCCTTTTTAGTTTCCTTCAGAGAGGCACTATGTTGGCTGAGAACATAAATTCAAAGCGAGCCTGAAAGTCAATCTCATGGGGATTTGACCAGCAGAATATCCAAGCCACATATGCGCCTTTTGATCAACTCTATGGGTTTATATCAGGATTGACATTTTCCTTCTACTTAATGAGGCTTCACTTACAATTTCATGAAAAGTGATCTGGCGGGGGTTTTTCTTAAGTGTTTTAATTGATTTTAATAAGCGTGAGGATTTCTTATATTTTAAGCTACATTTCACACAGGAGCTGTGTTGGGAGCGTTCGACATGCTTCCTGGCTGTGTAGGTGCGATATTGCGTGGGCCAGGATGCGTGCCCTCAGGTTGAGCATTAAAATCATCAAACAAAACACACAATATCCTCAAAGCTGCCCGTTCTGCCCAAGTTTGGAGGGCATTGTGTGAAAAGATGTTTATGGTCTGGTGGAACCACTCAGATTTCAAGGGAATGCTTAAGATTTATTAAGTATTGAGTCCATTCAAACTACACAGTCATTTATCAGGCATGAACACTTACTGCAGCGGCGGCGGCGGCAGCTCGGCTATGGAGTAAATCAAACAACAAATTCACTCAGTATGCTGCTCAGGTCACCTCACAGGTCAGACGGCTATATGGTTTCAGAGCTTTGCATCGGTCGCATGTTTTATTTTACTATACTCGTCTGACTCGACTCTCTCTCCCTTAATACACATGGTTGTTTAATGTAAAAAGGTTTTAAAGTTTCAGGCTGAATTCTCTGCCTGAGATACTCTCGAGAGAGTGGAAAATAACTTCAACAGGCTGCCATCATAATTTATAAATTAAACTCAAAAGAAGCCAGTTTTTTTTGGCTGCTTTTTTTTGCCTGAGTAGGCTGCGGTGAGCTGCAAGTGTCATTTCAGTGAATTAGGCAAACATGAATAAAGCTTTAATTTGACGTTTTCAGAAAGAGGAAATTCAGGATTCTTCTCACAATGCAAAATAGTATTATTATAGCAATATGTGGATCGATTTTGTAACAAGGTATTTAGTTGATTTGTGTAAAGCACTCAGATGTATTTACACATAATAATTTGTCACATGTCAGACTCTTGTAAGAACCGACTGCTACCGGCTGCTTTAATCTGAAAATGAAAAGTATTTCGGCGTATTGTTGAATTTGTGTCGACATTTTCCTGGACTCACTTGTTTGTATGTGGTTTACTGAAGGCTTGATTTGATTCTTAATGATCTGACACGAGCTATTCAATTACTCAAAGATGGCTTGTCTGGAGCTGTTGTAATTGCAACAAGTCCAGGCTTGTTTAAAATGTACCCCATCTTTAAACTAATTTTCAGACATGGTTTTACTTAGAAATGATCACTGTCTTATAAAAAAAAGAGGAGAAAATATGTATATCCATGTTGCCAAGATTCTCACAATCAAAGCAGCATTTTCAGAATCCTTGGCTGTATTTCCTGTGTTTTTTAGATGCATTCCTTGTAGCTTTGAATTAATTCCTCCTCAGCCACACCAATGATATGTTGCGTATGAAACAATCTCGGCGCACTTGAAAAGTAGCTTTGTAGTTTGCGGTTCGACTCTTCCCAGGGACCGACGGTGGTTTCAATGGATTCAAGTTTCACAGTGGAAATAAGTAACAAAATGTCTAAGGAAATTTCTCAAAACGCTCCTGCAGCGTAATCTATGTGCCAGAGAGTCGCATCTTCGCTTCACGCGTTCTTCAATATGGCTGAATACACAGCTTCTCACATATTATCCTGGCGTGTGTGTAAGTGGGCGCATTGAATGGTTTACGTATGTTAAAGTGCTCTTCCCCTGCTCCTTCATGCCAGGTTGAAGAAAAGGTGCTTCGCCACTATCTCACAGTATCATATAAAGCCACGAGCCGGCCATAATCTTCCGTGTAAGATAAGAAACTGGCTCGGCGAGGATGCACAATAATTTGAAGTGACTAACATGTTGACACGTGAGGAGCGGAGTCCTGACCCTCATTTTCTTTTTGCATTATTGTGAGTCCAGAGAATATAAATTGTAGTCACCTGTGTGATTATGTTGAACCTTAATCCATCCTCCTCCTGTCACTTACTGTAGGGAATCTGACAGAATCATGAAATGACTTTTACTGCTGTCATTTCTCGTTTTGAGGATACAGCAGGGGTGTGAACAAATCCAACATGTGTGTTTTAAAACCTGTCTCATTGTGGTAGATAATCAAATTGTAGTAATCCTATGCATGTTGTAATTTATTGCTATGAAAGTGCCCGCAGCTGCTTTCTGTAGAGTTGCCTCAACATATATACAGTAAACATTATGATGCTGTTAGGGAGCAGCTCAAGCCAACTCCATATGTTCACATTAACTGTAGAGTGTGAGCTCCGGGGCTCAGCCGATGTCTCTGTTAATTATTTTAACTCTCATGCTCAGGTCAGGCAGCTTGCGGCCTGTTCAGGCGTCTCTCACTGGTCTGCACATACTGTAGCAGCTATTGACTAATTGAGCATTTAAAGGCCCACATAGGCGTTTCTGCATGTTTTAGCCCATTTACTATAAATCACATTTACTCTGCATTACTGCCAGCCATTAGCTTTTCCAACCTCTCCAGTTGCAGTTGCGTTTCATGTCTTTCAAAACAGTGTAAAACCAATTCACAGACACTATCTTGAGATTGTTAATCCATCGTTGGAACAAGATATTCATTGTAAAATTTTTGTCAGTATCGCTCCATGATTAATGAAAGAGGGTTGATTTGAAAAACCTCCTCGCTGTGCATTTATGTGCTTGTAGGAAAGTGCAACCCGAGACATCTTTTAAATGTAAAACATTGCCATCATTACACTTTACAGAACACCCATTCCTGCCTCTCGTTTGTCCTCCTTGTTATATCTTGTGATGCCTTGTGAAAAGGAACAGTGTTTCAAGTTATCAGGTCTCGAATGTGGCGCCGGTGTGTTGAGAATTCCTTGAAATAAAGAAATATATCAAGCATTTGGAAAAATAACTCAATTCATCGTACAGGAGGAATTTTCTGTTGCTAGATTATGCATTACCTACCTTCAATCATGATGCTGTATTCAAGCATATAAATATACAAAAGCTTATTTACACAGCATAATGTTGAACTCTCCAAGATTCAGCATCCCTTGTTTGTAGTGATAAACCTGCTAAACTATTCCCATGAGCACCGAGCGCTGTTTGAGTCGACTGAAAGCATCGAAGCGTTCTTTTACTTGACTATAAGTGCATGGTGTCTCTGGAGGAGAAAGTCAATGAAGAGCGGAGCTCGCTCTTTCTCCTTCACCGAGAGGGGTAACAGCCGAGAACATCGACCCGAACAAAGTCACGTACAAAATGCAAAGATGAAACTTGAATATTATAGAAATATTTATTGCTTTTGCGGATCAGGCTTTGTCTGTTTAGAGTTGCAGGATTGTGAACAAAGTAGTAACTTGTGTATTTCTACCTCAAACTTTTTAGCAAACCAAACTACTGTTCCTCGATCACGTTTTGAAGATGGATAACTTGGCTGTTTGTGCAAAGATTAGATATGATAAAAAAATGATGCAAAATGGAGGAATGGACCTTCATGAAAGAGAAAACAAATGCTTTCTTCCTCCACCTATGCAGATGTCTGTTTGGATGCAGGAGATTGACAGATTCGATTCGGCCCGTTCTCCCTCACTAATTATCATCACTGGTCATGGTAGGATGGGAATTGTTAGCACTGGAACCCAACTCATCCAAAACAACGTCCATCTGTTTAGAGTTTTCTCATATTGTACCTCAGAAATGCTCTTCAGCTTGATGAGGAGCGCTAGTTCTAACGCCAATGCGCCTGTTTGTCGTATTTGTGCAGATAGCGGGAGCCGAAACGAGGAGAGCTCACAAACTGTGTTAGCACAGTAGATTTGAATTTAAAGAGAGAACTGTCTGCAGGAACAGGTTTGCTTTCAATTAACTTGAGTGATTCCAGTATCCTACTTTTACTGTTGTCATCTGTTAAAAGCACAACCCGTGGTGTCTGTGCATTCTTTTAGTTATAAATCTGTAATTTTCCAGTCTGCTTTCAGAAAATCCCAAAAGCCAGCATCATTCTCCAGTGTACGTTTAAAAGGCTATGTATCGAGGGCCTTTGCTGAACTGTGGATTAGGCCTGGTGACAGGGGTCGTGGTAAACTCCTCCCGTCTGGGTTATCAGTCTCTGACAGCCCACTGCGCTCTGATCGCTGCTGCCGTCACAGGAGCATGCATCACACACTTGTCAAAGCGCCTCTTCTCCACCCACCCCCTTTCCGCTGAAAGTCAACACCACAGTCTCACCACACATATATTTACGTGCTCACAGACACCCTTACAAGGCGTGCACGCCCACGAGCACGTGTGCACACATGCAGTACGCACGCACAGACACCGTTCCCATTATGGTGACAAATCCTGCCTGAGCTGGCTCCCATCTGTGAGTCATGGCGTGGTGTGTTGTACGAGTCAAACTCCCCCGTCATCTGCCTTTCACAGATGGATCTGCGGGGTGTCCAAAGGCCTTGTCTGGTGGCCACGATTGCAGGACAGTTTGGATTCGAGCCTCCCGCGATCCGGATCGAGAACACACAGATATTTCCCGAGCTTTGAGGTTCAAGGGGGCGACCGTCCAACAAGGGGGTCAGGTTAATCATCGCGGCTTAAAGGGGTTTAATCCATTAAAGCATGAGTTCACCCCTACATAGCTCGGTTGGCTGAATCTCTGCACTGATCCCATTTTCTCTGTATACATATCCGTTTCTTTCACCCAGGCTCCTATTTGCCCCCATAATGGGATTAACTCCAGTGACACCAATCTGAAATCTAGCTTTAAACTCTGTGGGGTGAGTCTTATTTCACTGGTTATTCCCATAAGGGATAAGACATGGCTTAGGTTACATAATTAGATTCCTCTCCACAACCTAAATGTAGATGATGACAAATGAATGATAAATAAGTCACTGCGTGCACTTCTTGTTTTCTGCCAGCCTGGTCAAGATGCCTCCAGCAACATAAAAACTAACTGACAAACCATGTTAATTCATGTGTCTGTTATAATATGTAGAGGGCGCTGTCATAAATAATGGATGCTGTCAAGCGTAACTCAAATTCATGACAACCTAAAACAGCCTCGATGGCTTTGGGTCTGTGCAGCAAATAATACTTTGTAAGTATTACTTATTTTGGCAATAAGGACCAAATAGGTTTGCTCCACACCCACACTTAAAACACAATACATTCTCAGTTATTGTCGTTGAACCCACCAATAACTTTTGAGACACAGCTATTAAGCAAGCTTATTATCAAGCCCTTTCCCACTTCATAATAAAATCAACGTGGAACAATTGACCTTGGCGGAACAAAAAACGCTTTCATTCCTCTCTGCCTCATTCTCACGGTGCAACAAGACATTAGAAAGCCGTTTCACTGCTCTGTCTCTCATTGCTCCCAGAGCCATTAACAATCAACAATAACTGTTTTTTTTTTCTCAGCACCCTCATCTTTTCTCCTCAGTGGTCAAATGCAGCTTAATGCTCAGCCATCTATTTGGGATTTATATGACTGAAATGTGTAGAAAAGCATATGGTTGTTGGTGAATGTGGGTATTCAATGAACTGTTAGTAACCACGTTTGACCTCGTTTATATGAATGTGCCGCAAGATTTCTTGTGAGGCTTAAAGATGTTTTTTTTTCTTAGGAGGAGCTTTGGTTTGTTATTTTTCATCATGATTTAAATTGATATGCATGATTTTAAAAAAAATGCGTCAATGCTTGATAGACATATTTTGCTGGCTGTAGATGCAGTAAATTCTAATGTTTGGCTGGACTTGATCTGACTGATAAAATACATTCATACTTGCCATTTAATCTTAGTCACCATTCCCTTATTCTAACGCCAAATTCCGATAAAAAAAGAATAAAATGATGCAAGAACCAGCAGTGAAGATGTCAACAGTGTAGCTAAATTGAGAGATAATCCATTGCAAGGTTACGTCAGTCTTATCTTACATTGTGACGCGGTAGAAAAGCAAAGCTAAAGCACAATTCAAAGGCCGGAAAATACAGTATGCACAGTGCAGCATACGCTAATGCTACATATGCAGCCATTTAACATGAAGACACAAACTTGACTGCTTTTAAAAGGGTTCAAAGTATAGTACTCTATAGAAAGGCTCTATTATTTGAAATGCAGGTAGGAGTGTCTTTTGGTTAAGCAAAGAGAACACACAGTTCAATCATGGCTCACCATTAGTCCTTCATCACAGAGCTGTATGGAATACATTATCCAGATGTAATGCTCTTTGGTGGGGTATTAATGTGTGCAGTGGGGTGTTCACGTGCAAAAGAGTCATCTCGGATATTCTGAAACCAAACCTTTTAATCCTTTTACCTGATTTTACGTGTCTTTTAGCTTCCACATATATATAAAGCTGTAAAAGGCATTGGACCGGCCTCTTTACGAGACTCACTGTCGCTTTATCTTCACATTACTTTAACATTAACTTTGTTCAGCCATGCTTCCAAACTGTGGATATCTCAGAGGAGGACGCCTTTTTAAAGGAATAGTTTCACTGAGTCAGAAGATGGATACAATTCTCACATTAGTTCATTGTGGCTTTATATTGAGCAGACAGGAATTAGAGTGGTATCGATCATCTCGTCTAACTCTTGACAAGAAAGCAAATAAGCATATTTCCTAAAATGTTGAGCTTTTCCTTAAAGAGTTTAAAACATAATCTATTCCAATTAGAGAAGTTTCCAACCAGTCTTTCATCTTACAATAGCTTCCTTTCTCTGTGCATCTATTTAGGATTTTGTTCTTATTATTGTGGTTTTCTGTACTTGTCTCTTTGCGCTTACTTTTACTATTTTACTTACTAATAAAATCACCTAAAAACTGGCACCACCTTCTTTAAAAGCACCATTTATTAAGGCTTTGTGAAGATGTAATTAATGGCTTTATTGGTTAGTTAATAAATCATTTACTCATGCTTGATAGATCAGTTATAAATCATCAATGAGAGCCACTTTTTGGGTTGCCAGGTTGATAAATGCAAATCATTAATGAATGGTAATAAACCATCAATTCTGCAGTTATGAACCTTAAAAGAAATCATTAATGAAGGAGCAGGAGTTTCTCACTTTCTAATAAGCCGTCAGCAACAGCAGGCATAAATGTTAACAAGTCGTCGATAAAAGCTTTTTACAATGAAGTTCTGCAGCTTCAAATGTTAATGAATAGTTAATAAAGGGATTGTGGCCCAGATGCCCTGCAGCCACAAGAGATTTGTGACAACCTGGCATCCCAAAAGTTGTTCTCAATAATGGCTTCTAACTGATCCATAAAGCATCAGTAAATGATTCATTATCCTTCAATAAACCCATTAGTTACCACTTTTTAAAGGGTGACGAATTAGAAAGTGCTGCCGATGTGCTGTATTTATTTTACACTTTCTCTTCATCCTATATGTGAGCACTCTGCAGGCGAGCTGACTCCACCTGCACTCGAGGCCAAAGCAGTTTGATTGACATTTCTCAGCAATTTCTTAGCAAACAGCCTGTTTGGCTGCCGTCCTATTTCATCGTGGCCTCTCTGCCTTTCGCTGCCCCTCCTCAGAATCTGGTGGATGGTGTTGAGAGCATTTGGCCAGTAATGTCATTTACTCATCCAGACACATGCTCACATTTCTCTGCCTTTTCCATCAGCATTTCTATCAGGCACACCTTGTGTTATCATGTCCCGAACTGAACCCGTCTTTACATTTTGTGGAGGAGTTAAAATATAAATGAGGACATGCGCTTTTGCTCTCCACGAAATCATGATGTAACATGGGAGAATATGAGAGGATTCAAATCTGTATTGACCCCTCAAAGGAAACTCAACATAAACATGTCACAGGAGGTCTGTTTATACCCGAGAAACAGGATTACTGTCAAAAAACAAATTGCTTATTGTCTTTTTCAGCAAGCCCTGCAGTAAACAGTGAGGTTTTTGTGGCCTTTCCATCGGAGCATTTCCCACTTTATCTTAATGGAAATCATTTTTGCAGAGAAGACCAGGAAAGGCTTGAGCTGCATATTGAATCCAACATAAGATGAAAAGCAAAGAAATTAGATTGTATAACACATCCATAAAGATAGAGAGGAGAGAATTTCGGATGCTCTAATATTGTAACAGCAACAAACAGGGCCTGCGTGCGTCTTGCATGCTCGTCGTATTCACCGACGTCTTCCTTATCAGCGATGTCTTTTTATCCCAATCGCTTTGAACCTGACTCATGTTCACGGCACATCATCGGTGACGTGTTGAAAAGGTCCACGGCGAAGGCACAAAATGGATTGGGCGTCCATGGTGGCTAATTCTGATTCAAGGAATTGAGAGAGCCGCGTTAAGGATGTTAGGCATTAAAGAGTTGTCTTTTTCATGGGATTATCTGCGAAGGAGGAAGTCAGTATTCAGACAGAGGTGACTGGCACGGAAAGATCAGCCTCCATCCAAGTAGAACACTTCTTCAGGCATGCATAACATGCAGACTTAAGTCACATAATCCCTTTCAATATCAGCGAGGATGTCAATACTCTGTCATGAATGGATGGGATACATCAGTTTTGCAGGCTTACTGTTGTTTGCGATCACAGTGTTTGCAGTGGTAGCTGGCAGGTTGCTATTATTAGCCACCGCAGCGATATAAATGTTACTGTAGATCCACTGACACTGCGATGACAGAACAGATTTAAAACCGCTGGTGAAGCTCTGTCCTGTCTAATAAAACGTGGTCGAGAGGATCCCAGGCCGCGTTTCATTCTTTGCACCCCGACATCGTGGCATTTATGGGGCCTGCAGATATTGGAAGTAAATAATTGGACACACAAAACTAACACTCGAGCACATCTGAGGGGCTAAACAAACACTGGCACTCTGCACTTTTGGTGCCCGAGTTCAAATGAGACCGTAACTGTGGATCATAACAGGGCTTTTCTGGTGTTTTGTGGAAGAGCTGTTCTGTCAGCGTGACTAAGCAAGGCTGTCCAAGTCCAGCTGACCATGACTGTCTGAGAGAGCTATGAAAACAATCGCCTTTCAAAACAAGCGGTTTCAGGCAAATTGTTTGACGTTCCGCATTGAGATGTTGCTAAATGTTGAAAATGGCATTGTTTTTTGCTTCTTTATCCTCCTGCCAAGCCTCTGAAAGCCTGCACTTAACATATTGGAAACGGCATTCAGTGTTGAACGCAACATATTTCAGGATGTTCTTATTATATCTTATCAATATTTGCTGCTGCAGCCACCCGGCTTCTTCATGGAACTCATTAAACTTTCATCGCATCTCATCTCATCTTACTTAACCTCATCCTGGACTTTGCGTTCTGCTGTAGGATCTGGACGTTCATAAAAATTTCATCGATCAGTTGGAGGCTTTAAATTTTTTAATGTGATGAGTTTGAGTGAGGGCACGGAGCGTTTGAACGTGGAAGTCATGTATGTATATTTGTTTATCCATCCATTCTGTATACTTGCTTACTCCTGGAGCTTTAATCCAATACCAGTATACATTGGGTGAGAGCCAGGAAAACACCCTGATCAGCAGGGTTGGCTTCAATTCAAAACTGAATTCCAGTTGAATTATTGAGTTTTAAATGAGTTTAAACTGCAGCAGTAAACAGAAAACTCGCTGTAATTACAATTTGAATGGAAGGAGCCACTGTAGGTTTCAGCAGAATTTCCCATAATTATATGAGCTGAAATTAAAATGTATTTAGCTTTTATGTGAGCGAACTGTAATATGCTTCACTATATTGTTACAAATGGATGGCAATAGAAGAGAAAGTCCAAATCAATCCTGTATGTCTTCACGCGTTAACACGAAAGGATGTGTTAGAGTTTCATTCGATAATAAATTGGTATTTGGACGTGGTTTGCTGTGTTTCATATATTTTGAAAATTGAAGCACTACATCATCGTTCACATTATTAGGTGGTAATAAGCAGTGGACCCGTAAATGACACATTTGGGTTTAGAAATATCCTCAAAATGCCTTTAACTTTGCCTCTCCAGCATACTTAAAAGGAAATCTTTTTACTTTCCATTTTCAACCCTGACAGCGCTGTAAGCCATCTCTCATCAGGCTCTCGTTCCCGGCTCGTGTTGAGTCGTTTCTTTTTACTGAACGGGTACATCTAACAATAAATGGCGAGTTTGATCAGTGCAGTGACCGCCTGTGTGTAGCGGGGTTTAAAACTCGAGTGTTTTATCGTGTCTCCCTGGTTGCAACGAGGCGAAACAGCTGCTTGGGGATGTCTTGACTTCGCCTTTTTACTTCTGTATGTATTGAAACCTTGTCAGTAACAAAACATATTCAGGTATAAATGCAGGTGGCTCAATCCTAGTTTCAGCTTTGTGCATGTTCCTTTTATGCTAATGTGGTGGCTCAAATCAAGCTTGATTGTGCCAAGTTAGTTGAAGGGACAATGGTTTCCCCTCACAGCTGTTTTGACTCTTGAGAAGACATGATGAATAAAACTCATCAAAAAGGTGCTACATGCAGGCTGAGGTTGTGTTTATGCAGATCATGGGGTGCACTCATTTTGGCATAAAATTTTGGATGCATTTCTTCAGACCACCTCTAAATTTAAAAGCGAGTGCTAGTGGAATTTTTCATGGCTTTAGATGGTGGAGGCACCCACACAGAGAAATCACCAAAAAAGTGCTTTCATGAATATTTACTTTCCCCCCTTTGAGCTTTCTAAACATTTTTCATCCAATATGTTAAAATTAACATCAAAAGTTCATCCAAAGTTTAATAAATGTATAATGGGTTTTGATTAATGGCCGATTCTTGCCCATGTTATCATGCACAACTACGTGTAGGGTTTGTGAGAGTCTTCCCTTTCAGCTGATTAAATCACTGTAGCCATCACACAGCAGCTGGAATGCTACATTATTTTGAAGGATGTGCTCCAAAGAGAAATTACACAATTATTCAAATCAGTGTGGGTTCCTTAATGAATTCATTTAATCTGCTGACTTGTCACCAGGCTCTACTGAGAAGTGCACATCAGGGGCCAGATGTATAAACGACGCGTATGCACAAAAACCACGGTATTTCTCACACATGAACTGGTATTTATAAAAGATAAATGTGAGCTGAGAACATGCACACTTTAGGCCTGGCTCTAGAGATAGCTGCAGGTAATGTGATAAGGTGGACATGAAATATAAGGTGAGAAATGTAATCTCATAGCAAAATATTGTTCATTATTTTTGCAGTATACGCAGCTTTCTGTAAAATTCTTCTTTTGCCTGTTCTTCCAATAGATGGTCTAGTGATGGAGCTGGCACAAGTATCGATGTGCAAATGGATGTTTGAGGGTGTGTCTACATCCATGCGTGCATAGATTCATAAAACAGAACACAAAGCTTCATGAATCTGATGAAAAGAATGTGCATGCATATTTTTGTCTTTGTTTTAGCCGTGAATCTGCAGTTTTATACATCTGGCTCCTGGTTGGTAATCTAGCATGCAGACTCCAAGTATAGTCTCTGAGCTGCATCGTCTTTTAAATGGCAAAAATGTAAACACACTCTATTTGTAACAGCGCAGGTTTCATTGTTTGGTAAATAACTAGATGCACGCATGCATGGAAAGAATGCTGAATTTTAGTGTCTCCTTGAACACAAATTAAATTTAAACAGGGACATGATGTACCCGGGGAAGAGTATTTGGAGTGCTGTATAATCATATTTGGGGTGCTGTATATTTGTGCTTTGGGCTTTGGCACCTCTTGCACAGGAACAGTTTACCCAATGGAGAAGCCAGACTGGATTCTCCTCGCAGCCCATTTGGAAACAGTGTGCTGCTTTTGAAGGGGATGACATGATCTGTCATTACAGAAGCTTATCCCGACCCAACTGCTGTACATTTCTTCATCCGTGTTTGTGAAAGAGAATGCAAACTAGGGCTGGGCAACGTGGCCAAAAATATGGTCTTGATCATTTTTTCCATATTGATCAATATTGATTCTTTTCTGTCGGTTTCAAGAGAATCCTGATAATGACTTGGTTGTTTAGGTAAACTAGGGTTGGGACTGGGCAACATGAGCGACCAGACAGACAGTCTAATCATGGTGCACAAGATTTTTAAGTTAGTTGGACACACCCGTGTCTGATTATGCCTTTTGTTTGCAATCATCCTCAAATTTGCACTCAGTTCACAGAAATAAAACCCCATAGTGTGTCTTTTCCAGTGAACTTGGCAAGTATCAGTTCTGCCAATATAAAGACTTGTTCTGAGGATCAGTAGTAGCATCAAGGATCTACAGCAGTGATATTCAACTTGAGGCCCAACATGAGGAATGTAGAGTGTTCAAAGGGACAGATATGCCAGTGTTGCATGAGGGGATAAATGAGGCTGTTAGTAACAGAGAGAAGGCTGATCTTTGGCCTTTCAGGCTGTGCAAAGTGCAGAAGGATCAGATGATGAGTTGTGCAGGGAAAGATGACCATTAGCTGAAGAGGAGACAAAAGTTCTGGTCCCAAAAATGTGTATTTCTCACGAAAAGAGCTTAAATATGCTTCATTCTGTCCCTGGTAGGAGCTGTTTGTGTTTATGAATCATTCCAACATGTGAGTGATTACATGATGGAAGAGGTTGCAGCTATTTTTAATGCTGTGTAAACTCTTTCAAATGTTACCAGCAGTTACAACTCCAATCCAGCTGTAGCTATTTAATGCAGTAAAATGTCAGATTTATGTCTAATTAAGAGCTTAAGTTAATCAGTTAATTGAAAAATAAAGAATTTGAAAGAAAGATGAATTATGGATCTTTTAGTGTTTATTCATTTTATCTGATAAATATTATTAATGTTTGTTAACTGGTCCCTGGCCTCCTGTCATTTGGCAAAAGTGGCCCCCAGGCAAGGTAAGCTGAGTGTCCCTGATCTCAGTATACAAAAAAGAAAATCACTCTCAGGTTCAGATCACGCTTTGGCCACATGAACACTGTTTGCCCCTCTGCTGCCGTCGTGTGCCTGCATTTATGCATGTTTCACCCTGTTAGTTCAGAATATCCACACATTTTCGCTGTTTGCCATGAGAAGCCTGTGTTAACATGCGTGCCAAAACAGAGATTTGGTATTTAAGATAAGCTCAAAGAAGATCATTTGGTGGTAAATGTATTCAGTAGTAGCCTATTAATCATGGATTCACCTCATAAATCATGACAAGTGATGAGAGAAACTGAGTCCAAACTGCAATGCTGCGAATGTTGTACACTGCTCTGTGAAAGTAGGAGACCAGAAGTTGCTGTGTTAAAGCAAACCGGCCCTCGTTGCACACTGTCTTTCATACCTACTGATTATTTATGTGGTACTGGTAAATGTGCTGAGCATGGCTAAGTGTATAAATAGCGGTACGGACATCATCAGAGGCTTCAGCTCACAAGGGGGCAAGGGGAGGGGAAAGAGCTTACTACTAGAGCATCAGACCATGAGCAACAGAGACGATCCTCCCTGACTCATCAAGAACGCAGGGAAACTCTGATCCCTCGCATGCTCGTAGTCTGCATGTTGCAGGCTCATGGGTAACCCTGCTGACCTCTGTGGCCACTGGTGCACAGCTTTGTGTTGTGCTTATTGCATAATTATTCATATGAGATGACTAAGTGCATTATTTAATTACCATGTTCTCCTTGGTTCACTGGCTTATACCGTATATATGGGACAAGGTTTAGGATAACAGACTTGCAAATGTGACTGTTTTTTTTTTTTTATTATTAAAAATAGCTGCATAACCAGAGCAATTAGTAGAGCGTATATTATTTGATGTGATTCTCTCAGGCAACTCTTATTACTGCTCAGTGTCACCGCGGTCACTGTTTGCACCACGACAAGATTCGCTTCCCAATGAAGGAGTCACAACATCCTAGTCACGGTAAATGTTATAGTAAAACATCAGCACAATTTTCTCCTCATCATTTTACACCTCCGCCACCGCCATTATCTCTGTGTACTCATGTGTTCCAGCTCTCGGCAGCGCAGCCCACGGTACAGGCCTCCACTTTGCCTTGGGTTGTGTGCCTTTGTCTGGAGCTCTCTCATCTCTGGAGGTCACGCCGGCCGCCCCGGAGGTGCTGGTGATGGTCAGTGTGCCAACTGTGTGGGCAGGCTAAGAGAGCCGTATGCTGTCTGTTAAATCACGCTCAGCGGAGGCAGCAGTGTAACACGACTGTTTGCTATCTGATGGAAATGACAACATGTTTAACATGCGCAACAGCGACTAACGCCGCAGTTAAGCCATCAGTTAAGCAGGCAGTTTATTAGAGCAGGTACTTCTCGCATCTCTTCCCTTCTCGACACCTCGTCCTTTCAACAGGCCTCACTCAGACTCTATTTGCAATTCATCCAACTGGTTAACTTCACCGCAGCCCGAGATCAAATATGTGTTTCTTTATTTGTTTTTTATTGGAGGTTTTATAATAGTGATGAGGGTCCTGGCCTCGAAATGTTTATTTTAGCCTTGTGGCAAGTCAGGCGGAGTAATGTGGATGTGCTGTGTGCCGAGCATTTTCACACATGGTTTAGACACTGCTATAGAAAGGCCCTCTAGCAGGTTGCTTTTCACTCTTCATTAAGAATTCTAGAGGGTGTTTCGACTGAGAGGCGATAATGTTTCCATGGACGTCGCCGGCCTCTAGTCACACACCCGAGACTCACAGGTGCTGCAAAATCCAGGCGATGGCATGTTTCAGTTTTCAGCATAAGCATGTTTCAGTTTCTGTCGAGTGTCCGTCTGCAAAAATACTTCAAAGTCAGTGAAAAAATAAAAAAAGTGAAACATCCATTTTGTCTCAACGTGGAGACCTAATCCGAGTTTACAGTTTGTCTGCCTGCCTCGCCCTGTGTGCCGAAGCTCTGAGGTCCTGAAACATGGAACAAATAGCTGTTTGTCCTTGAGGATGGCTGCAAATGAGAAGGCTGGGTTGCCACACTTGGTTTAGAAAAACAGGAGAAAAAAGCAAACCAGCACCCTGACAGCTGCAGTTTCAGTATCTAATGAATCATAAATCACATATCAGTCTAAATGCCAATTATATATAAGACTGTATGTTCCTTGATGTTCTTGAATCTAAAGCAATGATATTGTCATAGAGCTGAAACTGGATTATGTGATGAGTCAATTGCCTGAAAGTGAATTATTTCATTTTTCTAAGCAAAAGTAATCCAATATTTTCTGGCTCCTGCTTCTGATGTTTCATTTCTTTGTCATATCTTTGTGTCTGTGTCTTGGATTTTGGACAGATGGACAGACACAGAAATGACATTGTAACCAAAAATATGTATTAATAAACTAAAATGACAGGCAGATTGATAATAATCATTACTATAACTATACTAGTTATGCATCACAACCTGCACATCCTCTGTTTTAAGAATCCTCTATCTTGTGTTGGGAGCCTGTCTTTGCTCAAATGAAGATGTGGCTGGAGGCAGCGAATGAGCCTAATAACATTTGATCTTTGAAGGATGTTTTGAAGCAAAACTGTGTGTGTGTGCAGCCTTTCCCCTCTCCTCTGCAAATCACACATCCCACCACCACTACCAGTGTTTTTTAATTAGAAAAAGTAACAATGACTAAAATGTGGAGTAGAAAATCCTCTCACAAGCCTAATCACTGTGTCACTGAATTGAAGTCTGCCTGTGTGCAGTGTACTGTATGTGTTCGATGTGTCTGCGTGGGAGTTTGATGAATAGATGGACAGGCGGTTAGCGTACAGTCACAACATGTAAGATTACAGCTAAAGCGTCGTGAATAGCGGTTTGCAGCTGGAGTGTGTGTGCGCAGCGTGTTTTAATCAATTCCATAGTGTTGGATGCTTCAGGGAACATGAACATAGGATGGACATCTCAGTGATGTACGCCATGCGTGAAATTGTGCTTCTCACATCACTGTCTTAGGTCAGTCGGAAAAATGGCCGTTGGGCGTCACATAATGGCATTTTAAAAGTAGGGGATTCGAGTTACCACACTTACCAATATAAAACTTAAACTTACCACACTGAATGATATGTCAATAGTGAGATTTTAGATTTAGCTCAATGTTAATGCATCAGCTACATGTTAAGGGAGCTCTTGCAGGAAGGAGGTGAGCTGGAGAAAAAGAAGAGCCGTGTCTCTTGTAGATGTAATAAATGGCTACCGAACAACCTTTGAAGGTTGCTCTCAATGTCAGGGTCTTTTGCGGAGGCCCACCGTGTTTGCACTTAGTAGAAGAGAGAGTTCGGGTTGGTAAATATGTCTTGCTTGGACAAACACCCTGTGTTGCTTTGGCTGGGGCTGATAAAAAGGGCTGTTGAGATCCTAATCAAGATTGCTGCTTTGGCAATTAAACCTGACAGTGGTGAATCAGAGCTATTCCTCTGTTGTCGTTGTTCCTGAAAAAGTGAAAAAAAGAGGTGAAAAGTGGTCCCTTTTTCTTCATCTGCAAAAGCTTCAATTAACTGTGATGGCTCCATGTGCGCCTTTAGTTGTGCTTTGGGGACAGAGAGAAGAAATTGTGGCTCCCTTGAATTGTTTCAGTCTATATACAGTACTGCGGCAGTTTAAATGAGTTCCCAGAAGTTTGTTGGTGTCATATAAAAAATATTTTTTGTTCACTTCATCCTAGTCCTGCAGAGTTTTGTGCACGAGAGACTGATGCAACTCAAACCTTGGCGTGAGTAAAATCTCTGCAGCAGACAGGCTTACAGTATAAGTTGGTGTTTTTTTTGCAACTGCACATTTACCTGTACAGTATTTATGTGCTTTCAGCTGATAAAATCTCCACAAGTGAGAAAGTACAATCTGTAAATGCTGTTAAGTGCAGCCTGATTTTCTGAAGTCAGTCACTGGAATTAACTTGATTTTTCTGTTTGACAAAAAGTGTCTTCAAGGAGAAGTGATACTAAGCTTGAAGGCTGCTTATTTTTATGCCTCCTCAAACCAAAAAAATCCAAAATGCTACTTGAAAATATGATCAAGCCTATAAACTGCGCAGCCAATAACATCTTACATTTTTACTCATCATACTTAAAAGAACTGGGCACCACTGCAATAAAAGCTGGTGATGACACTTACTTTTTGCTTGGGACACGTAGCTTCATCTATCTTTATTTAGTCTTTCATTTTATCATGAATATAACTTTGAAGTGCATATTCAAGTTTAAAATAAGTCAGTTGGATTGGAAATTTAAATAAACTACACAACAGTGTGTGTTTTCCTGCCGTGACTTAGACCGATGACAGCGAGTTACCCTGTAGGTGCCATCCCACTTAGTCATCCACCTGTAAAAACCAGTTTAACACCTTGACCTTTTAGGTTGAAGGTGACAAACGTTAATGTTTATCGGCAGCGCAAGCGGTGGGTTTGTGAGCTTGACGCGGAGCTGCAGAATCAGTGCTGCGGTCACTAATGATGATGGGGCTGAATTAAAGTAATGAGTCTTGGTTGAGTGTCTGTGCACCGCCCCTATAAGCTTTTACTCTAGGGTCAATGTGGAGGTCATTGTAGTGTTGAACTGCATTTAACTGTAATGCATTATTTCCACCCCTATTGACATATAATATTTGAATTCTTATGATGTTTCGATGTCACTATATTTGATGTATTGGCCTTATTAAACTTTATGGTAGATGCGTAGGATTTCTTATTGGTGACAAACTAACAATACAGTATATAATGACACAGCATTATTCAAGGACAACAGCTCATTACTTACTGTCCAACACAAAGGAAGTGTGCAGAACCCACAGGCAGCTAATGCAAAGGACTTGTTCTATATTCAGCAGTCAGTATTCATCGAATTCATTCATTGCATCCAAACAATGTGCAATCCAAACTTATGTATTATAGAGGCTAAAGACAAACATTAGCTCTGTATGTAAAGCAGGAAATCATCTTTAAAGACGGAGGCAGGTAAAAATATATTTCTACGTGAATTTCTCTTGTTTTAAATTTCATCTGGCAGAGAGGCTGAAGGCAGAAAATGATTGTTCCACTGCTGCAGAAATATCAAATCATTTGTATTGAGTCTGGGATGAAATCAAAGATTGAACTATAAATTGAACCTTTTTATGATTGTGACACTATTACAACTGGCGCCGTATGGCCCCCACTGTTATTTGTGCTCGCACATTAAGGTGTGACCGTTTATTTCTCTCCGCAGACCGCTTTGAAGTGAGCCGTGTGAGGAGGATCCGAAACGACACAATATTCCGGTGAGTTCCCAAATTGAAATTAAAACCCTCTTCACATTTACATAATACACCACCACACATAACCCGTGCTGCCTGAGAACATGAGCAGAAAGGGATAGAGGGCAAAGGGAGAGAAGGGGAAGGTTTTGATAAGAATATGCTGGGAAAAGAGAGATGTTTCCTTCCTCTGAGTCTATCGATCACTCAGTTCTTATCCCACAGGGTCAGTATGTTTTAAACACAAAGACGAACCTTACAGTTTTGCCCATTTTCTTTCTTGTCTCTCACATGCATTAGCTGAAATGGAGACACAGAGGAATGCAATAAACACAGCGTCTCGTTCCTTTCCTCCTCTCTCCGGCACATGCGGATTAAACCACATGTTCACATACAGAGAGAGAGAGAGAGAGGGGAGGGAGCGAGCTTCTGCAGAGTGACACCGTTAGCTATCCTCTCACATAGGCAGGGTTGGGCTGGCGCCACGGCTGTTTGCCTCATAGCCTGCGCAATGGGAGTCGGCTCCATTATCAGAGCTACTGCTTCGCCACCCTGCAGCAAACCCAGCATCCTCTGCTCCTGCAGATTTAATTTCTTATCTCAATAGGGAAAACAGCCCCTCTGATGAACGGCAGAAAACACCCTGGGCTGCTGTGAACACGGATTGAGAATACATATACAATAGATGGTTTGATAATCTTATGAACAGGCATAGCACTGATAGTCCTCATAGGAATTTGTGGTTGGTCATAGATCTTCAAGGGAATTTGCTTTATACTGTAAATAATGATTTGTGGAAAGGAAGCTTTTTTCACCATTAATCCAGTGGTAAAGTAATTATTTATGGCGCTACCTTCAAGGACGTATGGAGCCTTAACCAGGACTTTAAGCAAGTGACTGTCTGTAATGTGCTGATGCCGTTCTGTGCTTCACATTCTGGGACAAACTGAGTCGTCTCTGTGTTTGCAGATAGATAAAAGCAGCTCTTCAACCGCTGCACTCTCACATGACATAAACTCGGCATGAACCGGTGCCATATGTGTGCTCCTTTTGTTCAAAGTCTTGTGAGAGCATGTTATCATCTGTGGGAGAACAGAGTAGCGGGATATTCTTAATGACATGTTTTCATAAATGTCTTCCCAGCTCCGTACTGTGATGTTACTTGAAGTTTTTCCCCTATTGTTTTGCCATTTGCTCTATTTTTGACAACCTGCAAAATGTCTTTCTTGCTCCATTTGCCAAGACATCTTGAAGTCTGTGATGGAAGGATTTGACTTGTTGTGGTATTTCCAGCTCCGTACTAACGGCTTCATCAATGTCATGAAAAGCCACTACAGCAGTAATTGTGTGTCAGCTTTCCCTGGCTCTGAAAGAAAAGTTATTATGTGAGTACAAAGAAGTTATGTAACTTGATATATCCTGGCTGAATTAGTTTCCTTCTGTTTTACAGTAATCACCAGGTAGGGCTGCACCTACTGATAGTAGTGCTATCTTATCTGTAGTCTAACACATTAAAAGTGATTTATTATAATCATTAAACTTTCAAGATCTTCTCTGCTTGTAGGGCTTTATAGTTCCTTGATGGATGTTGCTTTAAACACCCTTTTCTGTAAAAAAGCACAAACTTTTATTTCATTTTAATAAATGCGCACAACTGTGCAGCACAAATAGATCTGTAACGCAGCATTACGTGTATGTCTGCTTGTGCAGGAGTGGGAAAAAAATGCTGCACAGGCACCACATCAAAGTATGTATGAGAGACATCATCACACGCCAGGCATGGCTGCTAAACGTTGCACATATCAAACCTGATCGTTTTCAGGTGGCTGGGGTTTACATAATGTGGTTCTGTGAGAGGACATTGATTTTTCTCGCTTTGAACCGGCAGTCCTGCTGGATGCCTCTCTGCACACGGGAGTGTCTGGCTTCAGCTGTGCAAGGGGAAGCAGAAATCGTCTGTATCAGCTCGTTTGGCAATTGGATGGAAATAGAAAGTTAATAATCCATAGTTTGAGCAATAGCACAACTTTTATAGGCAAAACCATTACATTAGCTCCTTATGTTTCAATGAAATGAGCAGAATATTATCTGTGAGGACAGGTCAGGTCGAATATCAGCTTCCTGAGATTCTTAGAAACAGATTAATTTAGGAATCTTGATTTTTTTTTGATTAAGCTTTTAGCACATTAGCCACGCAGATGATTTAATGTGTGATGTTAAATTAAACGCAAGTTGATGAAGTGGTCATGAGATTATTAATTATCCTCATATTCTTTGAAAATGTGACGGCGGTCTCTTTTGATGGGAAACTGAGTGCAGGAAATGAGTTTGACACCTTTGACATACTATTACATGTGAAAGTCCAGGTGACAATGCTTTCATTAGTTTTCCCTCTAAAGGCTATTTTATATAGAAAGACTGTACAGAATAGAACTCGACACGCAGCTACTACAGAATCATAACTCTCTGTAGTCGGGTTCATGCATTTGTTATTGTCTTCATATGTCCTTGTTAGTGCAAAGGTGTCGGCTTTGTGGAGTCGCTGTTAAAGAGAAAAAACATTCGCAAATGTCGTGACTTATTCCTACCACAAAGAAACACCACAGGTCTTTGTATACTGAATGTGAAGACTCAAAAAGGAGTAAGCAATGTTGCAAAGAGAGCTGTGGAGGATATAGAGAGAAGGATAAAGAATTTGTTTCCTCTGTTTATTTGGAGTAAAAAGGACAACCCAGATTAAACAAAATGGGATGCTGCTTATTTGCTAACAGTACAGAGACGATATATTTAATGTTTGACTTCATCAACTTCATTGATTTTTGTAAAGCTTCTTCTGAATTCGATGGCAGCAACACATTTCAAACAAGTTGGGACAGGAGCAACAAAAGACTGTGAAAGTTGCGGACTGATTGAAAACACCTGTTTGGATCATTCCACAGGTAAACAGGTTCATTGGTAACAGGTGGTAGTATCATGATTGGGTATGAAAGGTTCATCCTGGAAACACTCAGTCGTTCACAAGCGAGGATGGAGAGAGGTTCAACACTTCGTCAAACACGATTGTATAAAGGAGATTACTACATGGGCTCAGGAACACTTTGTAAAACTGTGTCAGTAAACACAGTTCGTTCCCAAATGATTGTATTTGGTTTTCATTGATGTTTTACGCAGTGTCTCAACTTTTTTGAAATCAGGATCGTAGAAGGGAAAAAGAGTCCTCAAAGATGCACTGATAATCACTCTGACATGCATTTTGATTATATTTCTTCCTACTCAAACTACAAAAATGTAAAAGGAGCATTTTTGTCATTATTGTGTTTGTTATTATTTCTTTATTGTAGTCAAACCAGATTTTCCTGTGTGAAACTGAATCGCTGATACTGTCAGTAAACCAAAAGTTAAAATGTGTTTGATGACATAAGATTGCAGCAAAAATAAATAAGCAAGTAAATAATTAAATATCGTGTAATTAAATTAGTGCTGATACTTTGGGATGCTGCTAAAATGCTTATTTAACAGTTCTCCTTCCCTTAAGTTTGACGAAGGCTTTCATACCTCAGGTTATAAAAGTGCCCAGTGTTTTCTATATAGAATAAAATAAATACAATAATGCTTAATAATAATGAACCAGCCCTGAGCAAGGTATTTCATAAATGATTGATTATAACCAGCAATGCAGAGTTTTTGTATGTGAGTTTCACTTTCACATTTATTACTGTTTATTAGTGTGATTTCAGTCCCCGCAGTGTTTTGCCGCTGAGTCACATGTTCTTAAGTAAATTATGTTTTTCTCATGTTATCATACAGCAGGAAAAGGCAAAACCAATTGACATGAGTCTAATATCTTGTGAAATTGCAGAGCTCTCGGATTAACCGTTTTCCGCCATGAGAGCGCATTCAGCGCGCTGAAAATATCAACACACCAAAGTATAGCTTTTTGAGTCATTTTGAAATTAGACTCTCTTCATGCAAATAGCTGTTTTGATGTCTTTTGTTGGCATCTGCTGCTTTTCTCAGGGCGCTATAATTAAACAGGAGGAGGCCGCAACCCTTCTTTATTCTGTGTCAGTTTGAGAAATGGCTGTTGCAAAAACGCACCGTGTCAAAGGAATACAAGTTGAACAACAGCTAGATTTCACACACACAATGGAGTTTTTTTTGTTTTTTTTTAGGAGTGTGTGCATGTGAGGATTCGTGAATTAATCTTCATTACCGCGGCAGCATCGATGTCTGGAAATGCACCAAAAATCAGTTTGTGGAAAATTTGCTCACCAGCATTGCACCATGTTTCGCAGTCATCACATCCAACGTCTTGAAAATCAGAATTTATGAGGACACTTGCTTGTTATTCTGCATCTGAAAGTCTTACTGAACTACTCTAATCCCGTCTCCTGGTAATGGCGTGAGTCGTGACACCCACAATTACAGATAAACACATTAGAAAATGGGGGTTAGTAGTCAATGTTAAGTTCAATTTAGCATCGTTAAAGCACCTTTCAATTGCTCCCCAACGTTTTGAGACCTTCACTCCGTCAAAAGCAAAATAATCTTTTTGATTTACGGGAAAAAAACACCATATTTTTTTTATTTACTCTTCACGTGTCACCACCCAGGTTTACACCCACGGCGCATCCCCTGATCTGACAACATCCTCAGGATAACGCTCATATATCATCATTAAAGAGCGCAGACTCAGGCACTTTGTCAGAGTTTGCAGTCCGGCATAAAGGTACAAAGGGGGCAGAAAATAGATCCCTTTGACGAACAACAGATTATGATGGAGAGGTGAGCAAACTTTCCTCTCCTTCGCTGCCCATGTGCACTGCAGCAAGACCTGCCATCTCACCCAGCAGCAAATTACCGTCTGATCCCAAAGACAAGCCGCAAATGGGACGTAATCCTCTTGGATCTTTGTTAAAATCCACAGCGAAATGTAAATCTCTCATCTCAACTTTTAAATTAATTAAAAAAAAAAAGTTGTGTGTTTCCATAAAAGATCAAAGAAATGCGCATGTATTATCACATTATTAGATTTACATATATTTATTGTTTGTAGTATCATTATATCCAGTATTTATAGGCGATCCACATTTACATTCCAAAGACAAGCTTTCTCTAAGATTCTTGTGCATCTGTATTATCAGAGGATCAGCAACCTCTTTCAGCCTCCTTGTTATAATGTGATGTGAAAATCTGACATAAAAAGTCCCAACTGCTTCCACTACTTCAACCTGCAGCCTGTTTGCTCAGTTTCGGTGGCCTACCTCTGAAGGAGGTGTCTCCAAATTTAGAAACCTTACTGACAACAGCTCTCAGGTGAGATAACATGCAGGGGTTTATTGTCACGAACCACGAAGAGTCAAGGCAATGAACATTATAACAGTGTAAAATTTCAAATGTGAAGCTACTATCTGTTTATTGCTCATATTATCTGTCTGTGTGAATCTATATATTCAATCTGTTTGGGATTTACATTGGATGTGGGCCAGACCAACACTGAAATCAATGTCTGCTCGCAACTCCTCATCACCGATTATGTCTCAGTCTGGACATGAGCTGTGATTTAAAATGTCCAAACAGGGATTTTTTCCTCATTAATTGTTTCATTTGAAGGATTTTCTAAAGAGGTGTCTAGTATCCCCCCCTCAAAAAACACAAACATTTGAAAAATGGCAGAAATATTTGCATAATTTTTTGTCAGTCTCTGTTGCTCTATTTTCTTTCCTGCACAGATTCAGACGTGGTTTGCATCTGATCAGAGGCGAGCTGATATTTGGGATTTAACAAACAATCATATGTATCCATTTGATTTCTTTTCCTTTTTAATTTTGATAAAGATACATAGTGAGCTGGGCAAAAAAATGTCTCTGGTGGACAAGCTATATAAAGGTGACAGTGTTTCCAAGTTACCTCAAACCCAGTTGGTATGTCTGTGTTTCAATTACTTGCTATTTATCAGTCGACACCAATATATCTGCAGCCGCTTTATCAGTCTAGCTCTTGTTCTGAGCTCATTTTCTGTTCATAATTGAACAATGTGTTTGTGTTCAGTTACATTTCCAGTAGCTTAATAAGCTTATATCCACTTCAAACAATATACTATTACATTGATTGTCTTATAAACATAGTAAGGACTTGTTTAAACTCTATCTGCCATTGGTTGTTCCTGTTGCTTTATCCTTGAGCCGGGCTGAGCACTAGTGCTGCCACCTGCAAATGGAAACTAATTAGCGAGTCAATTATGGGAAAGTTCATTATTTCTAATGACCTTTCCCATGTGCACAAAAGTCATGATTTTTCAGCTGTTGCTGAAAATGGTTGCATTTATGCATTTGTCACATACCTGAGTACTAAATTAGGTATGCTAAAATACAAAAATTGAGTCACAGAGTTGGATGGGGGTAATGTATTTTTATTTCTATTTTATGTTTTCTATTTTATTTTTGCAGATTTTGCAGTGTTTGCAATGACTTTGGGGAATTGTAGATTTGAGATTTTTGATTTGTATGACATGCCGATTTTGTATGCATTGAAAAGCTTTTTGTCATTTAATATTCAGATGTACTCATTTATTCAACACTGAGCTACATCTTACTCTTTGCTGTACCGTGACTTTTTCAACAGTTCTCACAAGCACTCACTTTAACTACGTACTTTTATTTTTCTGCTGTCTCCTTATCAGGTTTTCTGAGCGGTTCGTAGTGGCCCTAAATAACGTGCATTAGCTACCAGGGGCCACTACATGACACCTGTTCCCATTCTCACCTGTCGGCTTTTCTCTGTCGGTGCTTGAGGTGCTTAGTTTGTGTGACATACTGAAAGTAGACAGAAGAGGGATCTGGGGATTTTGCTGGCAATACAAGGAACTAAGGGCATCCCGGCCTGATGGCTTCATTGCACCACACACTAAGGCTAATGTACATAGTTAATTACTCTGATAATTGAATTGGTCGCCCCCTCGGTTAAACCAGCCGATACACATGCACACATTCAAGCACTGCAAAGGGCTGGTTATGATCTGCAGTCCCTGGGCAGGTTGATGTTACACATTAAAAGAAATAAGACATATGAAAAAAACAGAACAAACAACATCAAAGCACATATGGGAGGATAACACAGCTAAAACCTTGTACACCAAGTACAGACACATACAAACACATAGACCAATCATAGTGCTCCAACAAAAGACCAGACTGAACATCACAACATGTTACAAAACGGTAGTCGTTTGTGACTGACATGACAGTCACAATAATGACAGAAAAAGGCACTGGAAGGTTGTTTGTTGTGTTCGTATCAGTGCTGTTAATAGCTACTCCGTCTCTGTTTCTTTCAGTCTTCCTATTTACTGCCCAACAAGGACAACTCAGATAGTAATTTGAGCTTGCAGCCGCTGACATGGGATGTTAGATTAAGATCAAAACCGCAGAGAAATATAATGCTTTGCTGTGCACAGATTAAGGTGTGGCAACAGAAAAAAAAGTTTACTATATGAAGCATTTTTGAGTTTACCTTTACTTATAAACTGTATATTTTTTTGTTGGCGCCACTGCAGAAGAGATAATAAATGAACCGGCTGAGTTTCAGTAAGAAAAGGCAAGCAGCCTCTCAGTATGCTGCCTTACAAAAGTGCCATGTTTAACGGTTCACGCTGGGAGTTTCTCAGGAGAATTGTGTCAGTGAGACCTGGCATCTCTGGAGACAGACCTAGCGGGACGTCCCGGGCTGCAGGAAGATGACAGTTGCCAGATTAAGAGCACGCCGAAATGCAGCTCTCTGCTCTCTGATCCAAACACCCACAACTGCTTTTTAAAAAAAAAAAAAAATTCCTTTTTTAATTTTGTAAACGCCTCAGGAAGCGCAGACAGCTGCATCAATTACGACTGCGTGTCAGCGGTTTGAAAGATCAAATGAAATAAATCTAATGCGGATGAAAATGTGGAGTAGAAACATGACAGGGTGAGACAAAGCATAACAGAAAATTCATAACAGACATCATGTTCCCTTTGTTTGAAATAAACCTCCCCTGATTGTGCAGCCCAACAAGGAGAGCTATAAATTATTCAGGTGCTCCCCGATGGCCGCCCATTTACAGCCGCTCACTTGCATCTGACTGGACGTACTCTCCCGTCGTATTCCTCTGTGATCTGCCTGTTTTTAAAATGGCAGCAAAATACATGTGACCTCGGAGTAGGACTTTGCCTTCACTCTAATGCTTAATTTATTCATTACCCTCCGCCCGTATTGGGTATGCGCCACAAAGCCCGTAATCGTAAATAGTGTGGAGTATCAAAATGAATGTGAGGGGGAAGGAACACAGAGGATTATTACAGATATATGTAAATAACAGGGTGAAATATGGCTCCGGAGTGAACACAACAAAGAAGGAGGTGAGAGAGGAATAACAGAATGCAGTGGTCATAGATAATAACACCATTTGCTGTATTGTAGCCCATGAAGGACATCTCTCTCCAGACAGCACAGCATGTCATTTTTCCACACTGCTGTTCCTTCATTCATGCTGATGTGAGGTTTTGCTGTAGCGACTGCCAGGAAAAAGGGAAGATGGTTGAATGCTCTCTCTGTGAAGCATTTCTTAGGGTTTTTTAACGCTTACGTCTCCGCAACTAGCTGTCTACGCTGTTTCAAGGGCTCAGTCAGTTTTTGCATATGTATGGCCATGACATTGGAAAATGGTGCACGAGAATGAATTCTTGAAGGATATCAGGCTGTTTTTGCAGATAGTAACACTCCCTGCAGATGTCGGTTGTGGGTTTATTGAAGTTATTTCCCTGAATAAAACCCTGATTCCAAAAAAGTTGGGATGCAGTGTAAACCATTAATAAAACAGGATGTGGTCATTTGCTAATCCTTTTTGACATATACTGAATTAAAAGTGTCCATCTGGTGATACATGAGGTGACATTTAATGTGAAGAAGCTGCAGGAAATCCTGTGTATTTGTCACCGCCATTTGCGTTGACCACGACCGTTCATCAAAAACGGTCATCAGTTTAAATATTGCAGTGATGGAACTAGAAGGTGCTGTCTGCATGAAATCAGATCTTGGTTGTCCGTGATGGGACAAGGCCAATTATGGACGTATGTCTTTATTAAAACAATGTTTGTTTGGCTGTTGATCGCTCTTCTGTTGAATTTCCAACAAAGTAGCTGCTCATCAAGTGTTTGTGTTAAACTGCACCTGTTGTTATCCTGCGACCCACCGGTGTCACCAAATCAACCAGGAGCGAAATCTGAGGAATTACATGTTTAAATATTAAACATGCTTTAAAATTTAAGCTTACAGAGCTTAAAAATGTTGTGCTGTGCCTGATATGAAATGCAGTGCATCCTCTGTGACAAACCTCCTTTTAAATACAAAATTGTCTACTTTCAAATTCACCCATTTTTATCAGCATTGCAACATTATAGCTTCAGAGTAAGAGAGAGTCTAGAATATTATCTGTAATGAAACAAAAACTAAATCCCCCTCCCCCTACTATAAACCTAATGTGGTGCAGTATAAGTCATTTAGTCATTCACATATTCTGCAATTGACAGTTCAAGCCTCTAAGTGTATGCTGCGTTCAGAGGCGGACTGCAGGCTGGGGAATAGTTTTTTAATGTCGGTTGTCTATTTAATCGTTCTCTGAGTGCATGCAGTCATTGGGGGACTTACAGACACAAATTGAGGTCAGGGCCACTCACTTTTAACAGGGACGCTGCCCAAATAAATGGATCAATAACTTCTCTAATCACTTTCCCACTTTGATTCTGCCTGAAAAATCTATCTCCTGAATCCAGAATGAGAAATGGTCACCTCTTTTTTTTCTCTCTCTCTCTCTCTGTGAATGTTTTAGCAGGATAATCAGTCAATATCAACTCACAGTTAACTTTTAAAGCCCTGCACACTAAAATTTAAATGACCTCAAGTCTATATATTAATCGCATTGTTTTCCTTAACTAAACATTGTCAACAAAACCTGTCACAAGATTATGACTGGAGTTTCTTTGTCACAGTCACTGATCATTAGTCACGCGCCGTTGCCCAGACTCAGATGTGCATGTCATCGGGAAGCAGACCGCTTACGGAGCAGAACCAGGTTTCAGCATCAGGGTGGCACTCTGATTAAATTCCCAGCCTGTGCTTGTTCCCTTGTGTCCTCTCCTCTTGGCAAATAAATTGGAGCGAGCTGACCTTTCATCACATATGCACAGCAAACTTGAGCGTTTAAGCGAGAGAACCAGACATGTTAGCTTCAATTAATCAAGCAAACCCCATTACAGCAGGTGACATGTGCGAGACGGTTCACTGCACCATCAACATATTTTGCTCATCATCACTCCGAGGCATTAGTTTCTGACTTTTTCCCCCAGTGGACGGGGCAGATCGGTGGACTCTGTCTCGCAGCCACATGCTCGTCTGCAATACTTGAAGGTCTATGTGTGGAGATCTGTGCCAGCCTGGCATCATATAGCAGCTTTGTGATTGAAAAGGTTTTTATGATGTTTGAAAACACTGAATGAATGAGTGAGGGTTTTATTGTTATGCCAGGCAGTGTCGGCTTACAAGACAACACGAAATCATGTAAGCGAGATGCATGAAGCTGTGTTTGCGTTTTCAAACAATACTAGATAAAACACCCACTACAAACAATTTTCTGAATCATATTTTCGGGCTGTCATCGTGTACATCACTGGCAAAAACATGTACTATATAATACAAGATGAGCAGTGACAAATGAGAGTAAATAATATATAATCTTGCCTTCTTTTCCAGCCTTTTGAGACAAACTCAGAACTGAACAGTCCAATTTTTGATCATCTTTACACCCGAATAATTCAGGACTTGGTCGAGCATTTCAAGGAAAAGTTGCATTCTTAAATCGTCATAGCGTGGACAGTACAAAAGAAAATTGGATTCACATTTCACTTAACCCAAATCACACAGCTCCCGCAATCTGTTTTCCTCCTGAATATTTTCAAATCTGCCAACTTCAATGGCCGGAGGATGAATAGCAGCTTTCAACCGTACAGCTGAAGATCTTTGGCTTCCAGAGAAGTGAGATGTGACATATGATTCAGCATCTGTTGAGAGAAGCTACAACTTAACTGAGGGTTTAAAATAGTATTCAGTCATTGCAGGTGTTGGACACAAGCAAATGTATAAATACATAAGTTTTGCTTTTTAGGATGTAAATCTAAGGTCATGCATGATGATGTAATGCACTTGCTGAAATGTGTAGACTAGTAATTGAACAGACAATTTTAATTATCAGTAAATCATTTAATTCATTTATCAGGAAAAAAGCAAAATATACTCATGTTTCAGCAGATGTGAGGATTTCCTGTTTTTCTCTTTTTCATATCATTGTAACCTGATTATTTGTGGACAAAACAAGACATTTGAAGATATTAGTTTAGACTCAATTCACAATGTGTATTTTTCACTTTTTCTTTGACATTTTACAGAGGGAAGAAATAATTAATGATACAATTATTGGTCAGGACACGTTAACTGATAATGAAAATACTATTATTTGCAAAGAAGTGTGACTGTTTTGGAAAACAAGCTAAACCACCCTCAGTCACCTGTTTACACCCTGATGTGGGCAGATCTGTCATGGAAGACTTGGGGTTCTTCCTCAAAGGACACTTCAACTCATGGATTGGATTGTGAAGCCATGAAGACTGAGCTCAATCTACCTCCTGTCACAGCAAAGCCCTAGTACAGCGTCAGTGATACAAAAAATCATTAAGACAATCGATGCAAGTCAGTAAAGTAGTAAAGAGTTAAAGGTCAAGTAGGAAGGATTTAATGGGCCAAAATGGGAAAAAAAAAAATCCTTATTATGTTTTCATAAATGTATAATCACCTGAAAGTATGAGCTATTATGTTTTTAGAATGAGCCCTCATCCTCATACATCCACAGAGTCCACCATGTTGCACTGTCATGTTTCTACAGTAGCCTGAAATGGACAAACCAAATAGTGGGTCTGGAGAGCGTTTTTAGTGGCCACCGTAGGTTCTCCTACAGGCTTGGAAGGGGAGGTGTTTTCAGTTCTGCACCCACACGTCTAGATGCCACTAAATCCTGCACATGGCTTTCTTTAGGTGAATTATATAAGATGAGGTCAGGATGAAGCAGAAGCTAATTAAAAACATGCATGCTTGTCTAAAAATGTATTTTGAGACACATTTTAAAAGGTGTTAATTTTTACATTCTAAACTCACTAAGTTTCAGGGTGAGAGAGCTGTGAAGGGAAAAGTCACAAATTAATATCAGTAGCAAAACTAAGGACGCTCTACTAGAAAATCACCAAATTAGGCATAATAGGATCCTGGTTCTTAGTCGGCCTGACTTCAGATATCCAAATGGTGCTAAGGGTCGTGGTGATGTAAATGAGATTAAATAAAAACTTGCATAATCTTCTCAAGGTTGGAGAAGGCCGTATTTTATCACTGCATTCACTCGGGGAAGCAAGTCGGAACAATTCTTACATCTTGATCTTAAGAAAAGATCTGAGTGAAAAAAAACACCAGATTCTGGTGCACAGAGTTAACAGGAATTTCCAGAAAGGCTGCAGATTTTTTTTTTTTTCTTTGAATCAGATTAATAGAGCCGAGTGGGAGGAATTGAGCAATCCTACATTCATTATCATTAACTTGCAGAAAGTTTGGAGATAGTACTTTATATCTGCAAGCCAATCATTAAGGTGAATGTGCTGCTGTAATTTGACAGAGGATTCAGTCCTAATAATTTCATTACAGGCTGAATATGAACATTTTTCTATTGCAAACAGTTTTTAAAAATGTTATCAGTGGTTTCTGAAGGCTGGAACAAGTGGGTGTTCGCCGGGGAAATAGATATTGTGTTTGCAAATGATATGACCGAGATGGATCATCCAGTATTATTACCATGCAGCGACAGTGTAGATCTAAATACAGTGGAAATCAGTGTGCCCTAAAAAAGAGTAGACATAGTCAGAGGCTGGAGGCAATTAACTTCCATTCATTTGTAGTAGTGATAGATTAGTCCTACTGCTCCAAATGTTATTGAACATTTCGTATTGGCTTCACTGTTTATTGACGGAACATTTCCTCTAAATAATTAAATTACAGTCAGAACCTCATTGCAAACATTTTTGAATATTGATTAAAAGCCCTTGTGCTGATAAAGAGTATTTAATCAAGGAAGGAGCAAAAATCAATCCGCAGGAAACACCAAACATGAAACACAGTGCAGATGTTGCATTACCTCCAGCAGCAGGAAATGATCAGCAAGTTATGGACAGAACTGTTTGAAGGCCAGTAACTGTGACATAAACCCTTTTTCAAGGCTTTCAAGCAGGATGACCTGGTCTGTGGTGTCAACTGCCTCGCTGAGATCAAAAAGGATTCAAACAGAGCAATCACAAGCACAAACAGCAACAAGGGGAGCTCAAGGAAAACCCTCTATGTGCTGTGGAACATCTTAAAACCCAATTTTTACTTCTCGCCACATTATTATTCATAGAAGGCAGCAGTTTGGGGAAACAGCTTTTTCCAAATCCTCGGAGAAATATACAGTTTGTATGAAATATATAAAACTGATGTATGGTAATCAATAGCATTCTGCACATCCTGAAGAAGATTTAGTCCAGGTTATTAAATCCTGACGGACTCCACCAAGGTGGAGAAGCTCTCCAAAGTGACATGCATTTAACAAAGACATATTTTCTCATTGCACGCTAAAATCTCTGAAGGCCTGGCAGAGAGCGATTGACATTTTCACACACTAAGCTCTGGATATTATTCATGGAAATGCAGAGCATATTTGGAAATTCCTATTTTAACATTTTATAGACTCCCAGCATCTCACCAGAGGTGACTTGTTCCACCCCACACGACTCCATATCCATTATAGATGGCTGGCTCAGCCCAGCCAGCAGTATACATAATGTTTACAACTGTCAAATGCACCAAAGAGGACTCACTGAGAGTCCTGAAAATACATCTATCCATCTGAGTTGGATGGATCCCGAAGACCTTGTTGTAATATTATCTCCCAAGTATATCAATAATACATGCAGAGATAAATGTGCCCAAGTGCATAGAATCAAAAACAGGGCAACCAATAGCTTCGGGAATATGCATTATGTTGAAGGGAAAATTCACTTTCACTTCAGTCCTTTCCAAATATGCAGCCTTCCTGTAAATGATTATACTTTCAAGTTGAAGCACATTGAACATTCAGCTTCATGTATCTATTGACAGATTTCACACTAAATATTTACTGTTATCAGTTCAAATTCCACATCCTGAATCCAGCGGATGAACAGTGAGTTAACAGTGATATGAGGACAGAGGTGACAAGGTCGTATTTTGTATGCAGCAAAGGACAGGAAGTGCTCAGTTCCCTGTCTGCTCAAGAGGTTGAATGCTTCAGTCCAAAATGTCTGAAACAGAATGTAAGATTATATGAACGCTGCCCCTGAGTTAAACTCTTAATTAACTTAACTTTTAACCCTTAGCTAACTTTTGGTGGACTGCGGGACTGTGAGGTGTTGGTGGTATTTCACTTTTGAGCACATAGCTTCAAATGTCATTAATAGTTGATGTTTTGAGGCTGGTGGTTCTCAGTATTTGTCTTAAGGAGCAGGGGAGGTATTTTCCACTTCCAAGATGTTCAGGGAGACTTTGTAGAAACCTCCAAGAGGCTTTTTCTTTTTTATCCTCAGCTCTGTGTCATTTATTGAACAACTCAGAAAATGTGCTCATGTATTTGCGAGAAACCAAGAAAGTCAGGCACAAGTGACACAAATTGAGGATTTTATTTACCTAAATTTCCTAAAAACCACTCTAACTTGAATGTGAACAACTTTAACAGTTCACAGGTTGAAGTAATGAAGCTGAAGCAGAAACCGAGGTCCAAACATGGACGCCACCAGACTATCAATGCAACGCTGTCTCATCGAAATTCCATTTAAATTTGACTAATTTATTTTCACTATTACTTGTTTGATGGGATTCTGCCGGCATTATGCTTACGGGTACCTTTTCTACTACCATCCAGGAGGGTAATACATTTCTGCAAATTGTTGGGCGGTGATCAGGGTGGACAGGTGGAAAATACAATGTGCAGGACTTTGACGCCAGAGCCTGGGGTTTGCGTCCTTATGTATAGTTAGGTTTAGGCAACAGAAGCCCATAAATTAAGGTTAGAGAAAGATGTTTTGGTTAAATAGTAAGAAAATGTCTCATGCTTAAAGTCGTTATTGCTTTTTTAAACCAAGACAATCTTTCCCTAACCTTAACCAAGTGCCTATATATAAACAAGAAAAAAGGTAAAACATGCTTTAGTTGCTGCTTGAATAACGGAAATGTGTTTTTGGAGATGCCTTTAGGGACCTGCCAGATACGTCCATTAACATCGCTTCCTCATTATGGCCATAAAATCCAAGCAGCAATATGTTTCCTTCAAAACATATTTGCAAATTAGTGCAATATGAACTAAATTTCTTGGAGACAGAGTTGGGCAAGGAGACAAAGGGAGAAATATTTATATCCATCTGGCACAGACAAAAAACGGCACAGGGGAACCTACCTCGCATTAAACTTAAGTGAAGAGAAGTCAGTTTCATCCACAATATTAGTTTGCTATGTATCATTTAACAAGACTGAAGAGTCTACAGCCATGCCAGTGCGTCTTTGAGGCTATACGGATGCACGCTGTTAAACTGGCCCGAAAGATATAGTTAGAGAATCACCAAAGTTTTTACAATACAGCCGGAGGGGAACACGATTGCCTTTTCCAAATTTCATGGCGATCCATCATACGGTGGTTAAGATATTTCAGTGTGGATAAAAGCTGTGGACTGACAGACTCATGCTGCCGGCGTGCCTAAAAACACAATTCATATCTAATATCACAGATGAAGTTATGGCTCAAGTTTTGAGCTCCCCTGTGAATCCAGATGAGATGGTTCTCACCAAATACTCCGCCTGAAGTATAAAGATAAATCAGTGTCAAGCTTTCCCTCATGCTGTAGTAATACCATGTCAGGACACAGGTAACAAACAGAACAGAAACTAAAGCAGGCAGGAGGAAGTAAAAACTAATGATGAATGTAGTCAGCATGAAATACGAAACCATGTGTCACTGTTCAGCGTGCAAATGACTGCTGTTAATGTCGTCGAATGACAGAGTGCAGGTGGAATGAAGTGGGTTTGCAGAAGCACAACTCAAACTCTGCACCTAATGTGATTGAGCCTTCACAGTGTTCTTATATACTGCTTAGTTCATTATCTCCACCAGGCATAAGGCTGGAGGGCGTCATACGTTTGTGCGTGTGTGTGTGTGCGTGCGTATGCGTGTCTGCAGCTAATGTCACATACTACTGGACCGGTCAGCCTTATGTTTTTTTTTGTGTGCATTTATGACCTGATGCTCAAGGACCTCTCATGGCTCACAATTTTTTGAAAAACCCTTTTTATTGAGTGCTCTGTTTTATCCCACCTTTGACTGCTGACTCCTCGCTCCTCTTGACTGGACAATAGGGGCTGCAAGCGATCAACAACCGCCTCAGTTTGCCCCCAGACACACCTGGTGGAGAGATGCACTCTTCTGGTTTAATTTGTTTTATAGGAAAGCCAATAAGACAAATGAAATAAATGAATTTTTGGGTTTCAGCACTAGTGAAACAAGAGCCAGCTGAGGAAATCAGATAAGCCCTTTGTATTCCTCCTTTGACACACTGGAAACGATCTTATCAAACCTCTCCTCCCCTGTTTGGTCTCTTCATCCTGACTCTTGCCTTGACAGACAAATCCTGTCACATTTGGCAATAAATTCAAGACCGAAACGCAAATTACAGAAGCCTGAGTATTTACGAACCTGGAGAGAATCGAGGTGTTTTCATGAGGGGAAGGAAATGAAGAGCACTTGTTTTTTAACCTGTTTTGTTGGTGCACCGCCACCTCCACAACCTGTCAAAGTGACAGCTCTGGCAGCGCTCGGGCACAACTCTGACATTATTTGCAGATGGTAAATAAGGAGAAATATCTGGCTAGCCAGTCTGATTCATAGTTAGTCCCAGCTCTTGTTTACAGACAAGTTGTCACATTCATTTAGCAAATTACGCTCGTGCTTGGGGCTCTGTAAAATGGTTTTGCCCTCCCACTTTATTGGGGAAGCGGGGATAGTAAAAATAATAAAAGCCTTTTCTCATCCTTCAAATCTGTTGACTCCCTCAGAATCATTGATCTCTATGCAGGGATTATAGAGCAAAGGTGTACTTGAATGCAGTTTTTTTTTTTTACAGTATTCAATTAATGATAGAATAGAAAAATTTCAACCAGCTAAAGGCCGCTCCATTACTCTCTCAAAACCCCGCTTAGAGGCTTGTACGTAACAGGATATGCTAATACTTGTCGTACTAAGCCCTTGTAATCTTCATGCTTGATTTGTGAACAGAGGATCGTGTCTTTAACACATACTGTAAATACTGATGGTATAATATCGGTGTGGAAAAAGTCCCCTGAGTTTTTAAATGACACCAAAGAGTGCAATGCAGCACGCAGAGATGCTGCAGCATAGATGCACTAAATATGACTGAGTGGCTACAAAATTAACAGTTACGGATTAAGATAAGATTCATATGTACACCCCCTCCTCTGTGATGCATTTTGCTGGAGACTGCAGACCATATGCTTATGTAGCAGTCAGTGAACCATGAAATCACTTGGTTTTCATGAAGCTGATTTGCATTCTCAGGTTAAAGCTCAATGGGGCAGGAGAGGTAGTTGTAAAACCTTCATTTAGTATATCAGACCTGTATTTTCTTATTACGACGGCACAGAATGATCAAAGTGTCACTATTACTGAAGTGACGGAGCATGCTAATGGCCTGAGACGTGCAGACAGCGACGGCACCTTGCACCGTCCTTAAACAATCGCAGGTTGATCTACATTTGTATCGTTCTTCTTCATGAGCTGTTTTGTATTCTCGCTGTTTGCAACATTTGCTGAGTTAATGATGTCAGATATGAATATTCGCCCAAGCAAGTCGAGAACATGGCACAGTGAAAATAATAGAAAAAAATCTTGCGATGATTTATTGTTTTAGGTTTTAATAAGAGCTGCTGGAGCGGTTGGAGTTCATATTAATCTCATGTTTTTATGTCCTCTCACAGCCACATGTAGACTCTGCTGCTGTTCAGCTGCCTAAGCCCTCATAATATTTTGTCCTGTTGATGTGACATGATCATGTCAAAGACCTAAAAATTCACATAAACTGCACCATGCAGTCTGGTGACGGTGCCAAAACCTGCACACAGTGATTTACAGACCTGCCTGTGGAGGGATTATGCACGTAATTGGTGGAACCACATTGCAAAAGCGTCCTTTGGGAATTAGGCAAATGTGGAATCTAATCCTAGTGAGCAATTTGGGAAAATATAGCTTGGTTTTTTAAAAAATAAAAAATAAAAACCACCGAGACACTGATTTGTCTTCAACACAGGAGGTTTGAGATGTTAAAGTATCACCTGCTATGATGTACTATAGAGCAAAACAACTCAAGGTCGACTTACTGGCTTTTTCAGGAGCTTTCAACTGTATCACACTGTTTACTCCAACGTTTAGCATTGGGCTCCTATAACACAGATTCATGAAAAACATAAAGCAAAATCAGATAAATTGTAAGATTTATTCCACAGATTCTTTTTCCTCGTCAAAGCCTGGTGCCTACATTACCCACAGTGCAACCCGACTGCTGTTCAGTCAGTGATTCAGGTGCGTTATGCTCGGGGCATCAAATGTAGCCTCGAGCTACTGGCCTCGAGCAGAGATGAGGTGCGGGCTACAGAGGTCTGGTAAACTCACTGCTTTCTAACTTCACACCAGATTTGTTTCATTTTTAAACTCGCAGTCTTCAGCCATAATGGTCACTGACTCAAGTGACATCACTTGAGGTAACTTTTCCACAGCTCCCTCTGGAGCCACAAAAGGGTTGATGCAATTTGTTTCACATATGCAGTTGTACTCCCCAAGACCTGCAAACAGACCTATGTGTTAAATCAGTGGAATTCCCCTTTCACCAACACAGTGTGAAGATCATGTGATATGAAGTAAGTAGACCATAGGTTTTGTTACATTACTGTTCACAAGATCAAGAATTGACTTTATGTTAAAGTGTCTGTTCCCTAAAGGAGTAAAAAAGGCTTCATATTACACTTTACACTCTTGATGATGTCTTTTATTTTGTAGTATAAAGATGTCAGCACTGTCCAAGGCAAAATCGACTTTCATTATTTATATCAGCTCCCTGCAATCTTAGATTAAATGATTCATCTCTTGCCAGTTGCTTTTGGATTAATAACATATTGGGATGTTTGATGTTTAGCAAGCTATGACCTACTACAAGGTTTTACAAGATTTTGGCTGATCATATCTCAAAAACATGTCCAGTCTTTAGTCTAAGTATTCGCATTTAACTGGAGCCAAAATCTTGAAGACGTTCACAGAGCAGAAAACAAGCTCGCAGGTGGATCAGAAGCAAAGAGTTTTGTCAAATCTCCAAGGTCAAGAATGAACCTTCAGCACATTTATTGACAGTCGAAAGCTGCCTCTCAGTGATTTGTTAACATGTGTGTACAATGTAAACAGTTAATACATGTTCTATAACACAGATTTGCTCATGTGTTTAATCATATATAATAGTAGAATATAATAATATATTGTTATGGTATGTTTACAACTATGTTATATCGTGTTGTCAACCGTAGTGTTAATACTAAAACTGTCCTTATTGTAAGAGAAGTTTTGGACTGTAATCAATAGTCCCTGTCCTTATGTATCAAAAACATGTTTACGTATAAGTCAAGCATTAACAAGACGTCCGCTCTGAACTGTTCGGTCAAACATGGACCCTGGAACCTCAGGGAAGATCATGATCATCACTCGACAAACAGGTGTATAAAAGATTTTGCTTCATACAGGAAGATTTGTCAGATTTCTCTGCACAGTTTGGATGAGAGAACGCTGTCCCTGCTCGGCTGAACAGTTTTGATTGTGACTCTGTTTGTGTGAGAAGGGGCGCTGTATAATTGTAAGTGTTTTATCTTGTAATAAAATACTTAAAGGCAGTCAACTCTGGTGACTTTTGTTTCTCACCAGGGAAATTCTGTTTCCACCGCACTTGTATCTGCTGACTGCTACGTTATATCCTGTTTATATTAATATACTGCATATAAATACTAAGTAGAGAGAGCATTTTATATTCTTGTATTTTTAATATGTTTTGGTTTGAGACTGTTGGTTGGACAAAAAAATTGGCAGGCGAATCGATAATGAAAGTAATCATTAGTTAACTGGCTGCATTGGAGAGTTCAGATCAAAGAAACCACCTCCGAATCTGGATTTGAGGATCTGATTGTAACGTGAGCAAAATCCAATGTCTTATTCAGACCTGTAACTTAATCCGTGTTGACCTGATTGGATGAAGCTTTTCTCATTGAAAAGCTTGTCGGCCGTCTGCTAATGCATTACAGAGAACCTCAACATGTGATCCAGCGGCCTTGTCTGATGGAGTCTAACCATAATACAACAAGCCTTAATTATTACTGTGAGGGGTTTTTTTCCATCCCAACTTGCTCTATTACTTCCTGGCTTTCCTTTTGGTAACTTTGCCCTCTAACAGCACCGAATTCATGAGTATTGATTGTCTGGAGAACGCACACCATTCATCTTTTTCTTGACCTCTAATGCCAAAGGTTTGTAGAAGCTAATATAAAGCTAATTATTCAATCAAACTGCTCCTACAAGCAATTTTCCTTGAAACTGTTTTTGTCTCATTTTCGAGTAAAGCTCAGTTCGAGTCGGGCCGGTGGGAGAGGAGCGGTTAGAGTCTGAAGATGTTTTAGATTAAGCGGAAACGGCTCAGACAGAAACAGCTGCTTTTCCTCAATAATAACCTCACTGCTGTGGTTTTGTCCCCAGTTGACATCGAGCATTTTGCAGCAAATAAACTGGATGTATTTGATGTAATTAAACATACTAGGTCCACACTTAGTGACATATTTTCAATACGTTCACAGTTTTGGGGCATCGCTGTTCATGCACCCCTATTAGGTAGATGTAATTAGGCTTTGACTGTGGCAACACAGCTGATGAAAACCCATGAATACATACAGTACTATGATTGATACCTTGCCATGTAGCGTGTATGATCCTGTGTGTCAGGTCATTAATCAAAGAGCTGACATGAAGAGTAAATTACTGTAAAGCCGGGGGAAAAGAGGAATGGTCTGATGGCATTGGGTTTCCTGGATCTGCTGAGGATCGGTTTGACCTCACAGTTGTGACAGCTATCAGGCTACTCTACACCTCCGAACGGCATCGCTGTTTTCCTGAACGAGTGGCTCTGTCAGTCCACTGCTGAGTCATGATGACATTGAGAATGTCCTTTAATAAGCGCGTTACAGCTGCGGCTGCTTTATTGCTCGTCTTCATCTCAGACACTGTGATCGCTGCAGTTAGGGAGAGGAGCTGCTACTGAAAAATTTAATTCTAACCAAAACCTTCACTCCACTCAGGCAATATTCAAATAATTAAAGTCCGTGATAAATACACAAAAACCTCCTTGCATGGCTATGGTGGAATTCATTTCCCAGACTGCTATGGTCTATTAAATTCTTTGGGTCCTTGCTCACCGGCTGGTAAGCTCCAGATCTGCCATCACTCCTGCCGATATCTGGGGAATGGAGCACAAAGAAAGGAGACTATATCCAATATGAATGCATTCACTCAAATCTATAATTGACTGAAGCTCCCAGGCTTGTTTTTGTCTCCCTAGATGGTCAGCAGGATCTGATGTAATGAGATGCCTGAAGGTTTTTGCAGAGGTGTCTTTTGTTGCTTGTGCAGAGCTGGTATCTAAGGAGGAAAAAAAAATCTCCCCATCTCTTTAAGCCAGTAGAAAGATAATTCGGACATTGTTTTCTACATGTGCAATTTGTAATCCTGTGCGCTCGGACAAAAAGTATAAAAATGGCAATTGTATTAAATTCCAATCTTTAAATAAATCAGTGTTACTCGGATCTGGTTTTCCTGATACTTGCTGTAGGCAGAGTTTTCTAAGGAAATCTCCAAGAAAAATAGAAGAAAGCATTTTTCAGATATCTCACTTTCACATTCCAATTAAATAAGATCCCCTGCCTCCGTCATTCTCTCAGCAGGCTAATTGTTATATATGGACAGATAATGCTGTCACTGCGGGTACATTTATGACTGTTTAAAATCAAAGTCTATTTTTAAGCCCATAAAATGTATATTGATGTCAGTGTTGTTCAAGACAGCTGATTGTGAAGGTGAATTTCAAGGTTAAGGTTGTTTTTTTTGTTTTGTTCTATGAGAAAGATTGAAAAAGACATGTTTTTCATAATTCCTGCAGCTTGACTGGCCTTTCATTTTTCTGTATGCCACGCACATCAAGTCATCTCTGCGTGGATTGACAGACAGAATATAAGCACAGTGAGGTATAAAAGGAAGTCTGAGCTGCCCCTGTTGTCATACCAGAGTATTTTAAGTAACAAAGCTGGCAGCACAGGAGGATGAGTGTCTCCCTAACAACTGTCTTTGTCTTGCCCAGATAGGAGGGAATCACCGTGATGGATAATGACTTGACGGAGTATGTCCTTTGGCCAAAGTTGCCCGGCACTGAGGAAATTTTTGTTCCATCTTTTCACTTCATATGAGGGCCTGGAGAGAAAAAGAGAGAGGAATAGAGAGGTGAAATCATGTGGCTGCGAGGGGAAAATGGAGCAGGGAAGTGGAGTGTTTGATACAGTGAAGGAGAGCCATGTTGGAGATTAAGTGAGACTGGCTTGTCCTGGGCTGACACCGGACTTATTTCGCCGAGCCAGGTGATGATTTGATGCTCGGAAACGAAGATAAAACCGAAAAATCAGGTGTTAGGCCATTGTGGACGGGTGAAGGACTTTATGTTCGAAACAAATTTACAACTTTATGCACCTAACAGCGTTTGCTCAGTGTCACATTGCAGTCACACCACTCGCTGTCACACTGGCTGTCGGAGTGGGCAGCAGCGCCGGCGTGCACACGAGCAGACGCAGTTAATATGCATGGCATGATAGACTGTGAAATGATAGACTGTGAAACTCATGACACCTACACTCTTACTTTGTTTCCCTCCTTCATTCCTTAAACTCTGACATGACAGCGGTGACTCCAGCCCGAGATGAATTGAAAAGGATTGGAATCACGTATCAAAAAGCAAAAGCTTGCATCATAAATACTTCATTGGCTGGATGAATAGCTGAAGGTGACAAGCCTAAAGTCCCTCTCTGAATACAAATTGATGTACAGTAGAGCTGGAAGACGAACCTGAGTGGAGAATTGTGTTTTTTAATGCATGAAGGCTCTCTGCAGACAAATGCGGGCGATATGGTAATCTCTCTTGGGTTGCGTGCCACTGTACCGCAGGCAGAGCTGTGACATGTCATGTAGCTTGTTTTGAATTTTGGGGACAAGTGAGAAACTCGGGGCTTATGACCTTGACAGTCACCTCTCTCCAGTTTGAGAAGAAAGTAAAAAAATGAAAGAAAAATCTTGCAGAAAAAATAGCCTCTTGAGTGAGTTACGAAGCCTTATCCTCGTCCATCCTCATCAGATATGTGCATATGATGGAAATAAACGTATGTTAAAGCATGCAGTCGTTATTCAGACGCATTAATCACCTTATTTTCTCAGTCACAAATCTCATCACGAGCACAGAAGATTCGCCCTTTCTTTGTTTTGCACAGATAAATTCCAAAGCAGTGTCAAAATATGATAAATTTTTCATTATGCTCCCCTTTACACTTTGTTCTCCTTTAGCGACGATGATGCAGTGAAATATTAATGACAGGACACACATTCATAGTCATGGTATCTCCAACTCTGTTTTTCTGGTGCCTCTCCTGCTGCTTATGCTTCTTTCCTGTTGTTTCATAATCAGATCAGCGTTCATATCGCACCCAAAGCTGCCAAGTGGAAAAAGGAGCAAGCTCAGTCAATGAGATTATGAATGTATGACTGCTTCTCTTGTGTGTTGAGGAATGTCGCCTCCTCCACCAGAATATTGTCTCGAATTGGGTGATAAACATCCCAAAATGTGGCGAAACGACAGCTGTAACGTGTCCTAATTCTAACAAAAAGGGTCTCTCGTCCTCTAGGTGGTGTTTTCCTGTGGCGCCGGCGGGAGTTGCCTGCCTCAGCTCTGACTCTCTGACCGCCAGCTGATCGGGATGCTGATGTGAAACCTGCGATGGAGACCGGGGCTTGATATCTGGTGAGTTTGTCGTGTTTTCCAAGTCACTGCATATTGACTGTGAGCGGTTGCAGCTCCGCCTTCAGCCGGGGCAGCTCTACTGTAACTATGCTGAAGAGGTTGTGTTAGCGGTGGTGCATCAGCAGATTGGAGATGCAGTACTGGTAGATCACCGCTGGGACTTTATTACAGAAAAGACTACAGAAACTACAGGTGCAGAGCAGAACTGGGTCAAATTTGCAGATGCTGGGTTTTTTTTGCAGCATTTGTTTTACACAGTTTAAACAGCCATATGGGTGGAGTTTATCAAATCAAATCAGCTTTATTGGCCTGCTGTGTTTAGGCAGACGAGGATATCTGACTCAGGTTTCCAGTGGCTCTGAGTGCAGAGCAGGCAACACTACATTTACTGTCCAAGACTAAAGCTGAACAGAAAGAAACAAACATAAGAAAATGGCTATTTTGTACAGATGAGTAAAGAGACATAGTGTATGTAAACAACAAATGGATGACAACATACAATGTCTGCAGGGTTACAAATAGTGTGTGGGAGTGTGCTGGATAAATATTGCATAGCTAATGTAGTAAGTAACTTCATATGCATACATTTGGAGGTTTATGGAAACAGCCTGCTTAGATTTACATTTGACAATAATGGATGATACAGTGGGGTATTCAACGTGTCAACATTTTTTATTAAACATATTTCCAATGCAGCTATTTACATGAAATTTAGACCAGGCATTGATATTAGCGCAATAAAACTACACATTCAAAGTTCTGTGCAATAAAGTGAAGTGACACAGGAAAAAAAAAGTACTGAATGCATTAACTGAAATTTATTTAATACATGGTGGAGAAGCCTTTGTTTGCATTGACAGCTTCAGAGATTCAAAGAAACTAATCTCTCTCTGTGCTCAGGTGGGATTTTGGCCCATTCTTTCACACAGATAGACTTTAAATCTGGAAGGTTCCAGGGGGCCCGCTGGTGAATCGTGATCTTCAGTCCCCTCCACAAATGTTCTATCGGGTTAAAGTCTTGTGATTGACTGGGCCATTCCAGCACTTTTATTCTCTTCCTCTGGAACCAGTTCACAGTCTCCTTTGCAGTATATTTTGGATCGTTGTCCTGCTTGAAGGTCCACCTGCGTCTCATCTTTATCGTCCAGGTGGATGGCAACAGATTCTTAAGAATTTACTTTTACGTGTCTCCTTTTATCTTCCATTTGATATTTGGGATTTTTAGGGTAATATGTGAAGCCATTTCTCCTCCAAACATGTTGTATTACTCATCATTTTTTGGCTTGTTTGACCACACGACATTCTCCCAATAATCTACAGGTTTGTCCAAATGTTGTGTAGCAAACTTCAAACGAGCTTTGACATACCTTTTATTTTCAATGTAAAATTATGTTTAGTTTCCTTGATAGATGAAAATGATATTTCATAACAGCTGATGGATTGAAAAAGACTGATGCTCAGTTGCAAGAGAATATTAAAAAACACATAGATCAAATGATTTTCTTTTTATCCTCAGAACATGCAGAGGAGGCAGTAGTACTATTTTCAGCCTTGAGCAGTGCCTGCAGTCTTTCTCTCAGACTGCATACCATCCCCACGCCCTTCACCAAAAAGGTATGGGAACATACTGTATATCTAGCTTGAAAGGCAAAAAATGGGGCAAAATAAGGACACAAAACTCTTGCTCCACTGCTCACTGCTGTTCGTTATCTCATCTTGATTTTGACAACTGGACCGTCAAGGTATATTGTTCGGAGAGATTTTAGTAAGAAAATACCAACCAACCCTGCATCATCATCGGAAATTGCACCCTTATGTGTATGTTGTTTTGGTGTACAGAGTTCTGTACCAAAACAGCGAAGTTGGAGCAGGTTGTATCCAGGGTGTGATTTTACCTGTTCATTTTCCCGAATCATCCTGGAGTTTGGGCAGGTTGGCACCAATTATCTTCTCAGCAGACTTCGCTGTCCGTTGCTGCCTCTTTGGTGTATACTCCCAAACCACTAAACATAGACTAAAGGCAAACCCCACCCACCTAGCATCACTTGACTTGAATAGCTTTGCCAAGTATTTCAAATTATTTGACCCAAGTGTGAAACAAAAAGGTTCTATCTGGAGTCATAGTGTAATTGACCGCATCTCTAACTAACCTGAAATGGGCTGTAAAATGCTCTTCAAAACGCTGCAGCAGTACATAAACCCAGTTTCATGTTTCAATCGTACATTATATAGCATAAAGCTATTAATTAAAACGTGGTACACGAGAGGATAGAGTTAATGATCTGTGCTCTGTCTTCAGAGGGCAGTCAGCCGAGAATAATTGTGTGCATCTGAAGTGCAGTAGGCACCTGTATCCCCTTAACATCTGTCTGCTGTGCTCAGAGTAGGTTTGCATCCTGAAAATGTCATTGCACTACATCAAGGCTCTGTATCTGATGCAGCCTGCTGCCAGTAAGTGTACTTTGCTGAGGGCGTCGTTTTAGGAAAAGGTCTGGGTAAATCTCTTGGGGCAGTTTGGTAAGCAGGGGAATGGGGAGGTGAACTTTTTTTTGCCCACCTCTGACCCTCTGTGGCGAGAACCCCTGTGGTTTCTGCGGTCAGGAGGGCATCTCACAGTGCTGAGAACAAAGAAATATGATGGCTCCCACTTGTCCTCCACTGGTTCAAAGGGAATGGCAGGGCAATGCTAATTAGCCAGCTTGTGTTACTGAATTGAACATAACTGCTGTTCCCTTCAGTGTTCCCCCTCCCCCTCGTCGTACGTCTAACAAGCAGCGTCTACAACAGTCATGCACCCTGCATAACTCTGCATATTTTGTGTACCGTGAGACATCCTGTTCTGCTTCTGTCCTAAGAAAGAAAATAATTCCCACAGTTAGATTAATCCGTTTTAAGAGAACTGAATTCACACGTCCCTGTCAAATGCAAGCAATTTGTGCCCATATGTATTCTTTGGACATCTTCGCCCAGCTGTTCTTTCGAGTGTAGTTTAATCCTGGTTGTCAAGTTTGAGGGCGATAAGAGGCGCAACAGCAGGATTCCCCCACCAGTTCATCCCTGCTCAGACAAAATTATGGTACTACAGCTGAGAAAACCGTGCTGTGTAAGGAGGTAGCGAATACATGGTCTTAATCAGGGATCGAGGGGAGAGTGAGGAGGAGGTCAAGTTATTACCCTCACATATTCAAAATTCCAGTGGTAGCACTGTGCATATACGCATCCCCTCCCCTGTCTTTGTGTTCTGTGGTCTGCTTCTCTTGTCAAAGTAATCTGAGTCTTGCAGTCAGTGTTTCCTGGAATACCAAGTACTGAAGGCAGTGTCAAGTAGCAGCTCGGGGTATTCTTGAGGTTTGCGAGGTTTGTTGCCACGTGAAGATATCATCTCCGCACCTGATTCTTGTTACCGCAGCTGTAATCATCCACAGGAATTAAGCTATACGCTCCATGTCATCCACGTCTCAGAATAGCTACGGTTTTGTGGTAAAGCCGAAGCTGTTTCGAACAATAGTGGAGGGAAATATGGTAAAATCAAACACACCTGGTGCGTGCGAGCACAAGTCAGATCCAATAGATGCGTAGCTCCAGGGGAGTTGTGCTCGGCGTCATGGTGCTTTCTCTCTCTTTCTCTCTCTCAGTCAAATATCTTTTTGTTGGTGCAGATGCACTCGGAGTTGGCAAACACATTGAAGACTGAGTCACTTAAACAGCCTCATCTTGACACACAGCTGACTCACGGTCTATTGATTTTTTCATACATCATATTCTTTTGTACTGTTTGTTGTTATGTATACAGGAGGGAGGCCACTGTTTGAACTCCTCTGAGGCACATATGTTTGTCTTGGAGCAGAATTGGCCGATTAAAAATTCAGATACATGGTTAATGACACACGGAGGTGCAACCTTAGTGCGTAAGCATCCTTATTAGTTACAAGACACAATACTGAGTTTAAGAATCCACTTACAGTAATGGCCAAGAATAGCACAATCAGTGTTTGTGAGCAGGAAACAAACTCCTCTCCCCGAGCAGCAAACCTCTCATCTGTGTCGTCATGCAAGTGTAAAGCCTGGAGCTCATTCATTCAAAATAAAAGGTGCATTACGTTTTGATGCAACTTTTACTGCATTGCTTGAATCCAAAGAGGCAAGCTCTTAACCTAAAAAGGTATCCGTAACCACATCAAAATTTTCTACTCCAAGTTTATAAATATATCATCGCAGTCGCTGTTGCAGAAATCAGCAGAGCATCCCGAATTACAGAGCAGGACAAACTCGTCTGTCTCCTTCCTGGCAATCAGAGACAGACTGAACTTATTTAGAGACAGTGAGTAAATGTTCAGTTTTCCCCTGAAGCAACCCAGAGCCATAACATACCTCAAGTAGGCTCAAGTTAATTATGTAGTGTATGTATATTATATGGATATTACACAAGTACGGTTTTGAAAGTAGGGCTGTACTGACTGAAATTGTATCCTGCATTAATTAATGATATGTGGTGCTTTTTTAAAAAGAGAATCAAAGCTTTTCTCATAAGGAGCTAAAATAGATGTTCACTGAATTTGGATATGATCATTTATGCAAATGGGAAAATATTGTTTATTTAAAGCACTACTCTTGAATATCTACTGTACCATAGCTCAAAGGAAAGGCCTGTTCTCCTGCTGTGCAGAGACGCGCACAGAAACACACCTACCACACTCCCCCTACTCGTTTTTAATCATAAATGTGAATGTCTGAACATCCTTCAAGTCTCCACCCTCTTTAGTGTTTCACGATGTAATGTGGCCAGTATCACTGTCAGCATCTGTGCACTGGTTTGAGCGAGGCCATGACAGGAGCCCCCCCTTCCTTTCATATCATTTACCAAATACAGCGTATGGGAGTAGGCTGCATGATAGTGGCAGACGAGGAGCTGGTTATGAGCCACGGTTCCTCCATTGTCTAGCATGCTGGAGAAAGAGTGGGAGCCCCTAAAGAGGCCTGGCAGAGTCTCTGCTTCCATCTGCCTGCATGCCTCGCCATGGAGCCCAGCTCACACCACTTGAGATTATACTCACGTCCAAGCTGTTACTGTAATTTGCATTGGCTCATAGGCAGAGGAGAGTGAGGAGGAGGAGGAGCTGCACATGAGGCAGGGATGTTATAAGTGGTCCTGGCAGCACAATGAGCTTGCCTGGGTGTAGTATTATGGACAAATGGCATGGACAGAGCTATATTAAAGTGCAATAATGGCACCGAGCAAGTTGCCCCGCTGTCCAAGATTATGGTCTGTGTTAGTGCGGAGAGTAAATTACAGAAATGTAGTGTTTGAAGCCGTCCCAGTCACATTGGGTGTTGCATGCTTTATAGCTGCATTACTCTCAGCTAATTTTCAGCAGCTGTCTCGAGCAGCATATGAAAACTATCAGTCAGAATACATGAAACAAATAAGATATCTATAATTCCAAAAGACTGCGCCATTTGATATGTATTCCGCTAATTAGCAAGTGATATGTTCATTTCTTTTGCAATTCATTTAGATGAAAGGTCACGCACCTGGAGAAAACCCACGCAAACAGCGAGAAAATAAGCAAAGTCTGCAGAAGAAAGCGCCAGGGTCGATGATCAAACCAAAGAGGCAGGAACACAGGAGCTACTGCGCTGCCCTCTCTGTTTCAGATCACACATCAATCCTGGGATGTGATTATAAAATCTTCTTTGAGAATTCATTCAAAATCCGAACCGGCGGCTTTATTTACAGACCATTTTTCTGAACAGAGCAGTCGCCTGCTTTGAATGCGGCAGCAGCCCTCATTTGGGAAACGTTGAATATGTAGAAACCGCTTGATGTAGAATTGTAAATTAAATTCACGTTTTCCCAATAAAAGGGAACAACACCAAAAAAGCACTTTCGGCTCAATCCCGCCAAACGTTCTCTGATGTCCTCATTTTTCAGGCTTAATTTGTTCCTAACTTGATAGCTTTTGGACTGCAATTTAGTTCAGCAGCAAATTTATCAAATTTACTAATTAACAAGGGACAGACAATAAAGAACAATTGCTGATAATGCCACCTCCATCAAATAGGTTGTGAGCTAATTATTTATGATACAGCCACAAGCACAGTGAACCATAATGAACTTCTTCTAAACGGTGGTAAAGTCACGACGCACAGTATTCAATGCTTCCTGTTCATTAACATTGACCAGTACAATTACTTCAGTCAATAGATTGTAACCTTTTCTGTTATCCTGTAGTTACAGGATATAGAAATATATTTCCAGATTTGAACAGCTATATACGTTAAATTGAAACTAAGACAGTAGCTGAAGTATTGTGATGATTGTGAGGATGGAGATTTAAAATGTCTGACAAGTTTTAATCAGCTTCATTTCCTTTGGCAAATTTGTAAGACATCAACCATTTTACTCAGCAGTTAATCAACACTGACTTTCCATTATAGAGAGTAAAATGTTTCATGAGGAGTCAGACTTTGTGCACAGAGATGAGAGAAAAGAATGTTGAAAAAAATAATTATGTGATTGATAAGTGAGAACTAAATATGCCTTTCAGTCTCAAATAACAGGCCTGAGAGGTTTGTGACTAAGTGTGGCATGAGCTTGTCATGCGTCATCCTAAACATTTTATTCACATAATTGCTAATTACACTGATATGTCATGGATTTAATGCATTGACCTGATTTCCCAAAATAACTATAATTGGAGGCAGAAATGGCAAATAAGGATCTAATTCACTCAGAAAATCATGCATGTTTTTATTCGTGACTTCTGTTTGAACCTGACAGGTATGGCTGGATAAAAAAAGATGCAGCCTTGGGTCATAATTTGATTTTTCTTTTCCATTTGTTTAATAAAGCTCGTTTTTGGCATTTTTGACAAAACTTGGAAACAAAGTTGGGTAAACTTAAAAGATACACCGTGGAATGTGCCAACAAAGGTGAGGAAGAAGACGACATGAGTGTAAACAATGTAGGTTTCCAGTTCTTCCAAAAATCAGATTTGTAAATGTTGTATTAAGAAAAATGTTTGACATGTTTGTTCGGCCTCGAGGATAAACACAAAGCGTTTTGGAGAGAACCACTGAATGTAAACAAAATTGTGTTTACAAAAAAACTCCACAGGGTAACTTTAACTTGAACGTAGTTAAAGTATAATTTAGGTTTATTTCAACCTGGCACCTTTACAATACAAGTGGTTATTGTGTCTCTATAGGTTGTGCTAACTGCACCTGAGATTTGCAGACATGAGGACTCGTGCAAAACAACGTATATCAGGGCGAGCCCCGCGAGCCTGCTGCAGCCTTCCACAGCCGAAAGTAGACCTCTGAAACAGCCAATATGGACAATAGAGTTCTACATAAGCCACAATTTTCATGGGAAACACAGCAGGCTGAAATAAATTGTTAATTATAATAATTATCATTTAAGGATTACATGTATTTAGATAACACATAAGAAAAGACCACTTCTTTATGATGCACCAAATAAAAGAAGATCAGGATGATACAAACCGTGCAAATACACAAATGCACATATGCAAATCCAGTACTAACAGTTTCACAGAAGCAACTGGTGCACAGAATCCAGGCGTCTTTTTTAATCATTATTATTATTTGTAAGCGTCACAGTAAACAACTACAGTGACTTGTAGATAATGACTGGCTCTTGGTGATAAAATGATGTTGTGAGAAGCAGCGAGTGTTCACTTTAATTCACTTCATCCTCTTGGTACAAAGCCAACTGCAGATAAATCCACACCTTATGTGTGTTTACTGCCCCACTGCCACTGTGTATGTATTGACATTGCAAGGTGCTTTATTTGACACAGAGACAGGATTAGTGAAACTCAGACACCCTGCAGTCGCCTGTATATGAACATAATACCCACAATATATGTTTGACTAAAGTTCTGCCTAAACCTCCTTTGCTCAGGCTTTCCTATGAAGTGTGTCAAATTAAAGCTCGGCGGTCTTTTATTTATGTGCACCGAGTGAATCACATGCAGTCATAACTGTCTGTTCTGAGGTTGTAACACACATTCAGCAGCATTAGGCTACAGCCTTGAGTGAATTTGGGCCATCGTCTTCTATATCAATTAGAGCTATGTGAGTTCCTCATTATGGCGCCCGGTTTCCACGGTAGATTTATTCATGTGGATCCCATTGGTAATAAATCTCAATTGTTTTTGTTAATGAAATGGTGCTGTAGTCATGAAGGAGAAGGTATACATTGGATATTTACTTTGTGTTTGACTTCAGAAACTAAATGATGAATGGGATCGTGTTCATTTTGGAGGGTCGGGTTGGGAAGCAGCGCAGTGTAGTTTAACATGAGTCTGAGCATAATGAGATGCTCACAGTGGTCATGTTAACATGCTGATAATTAGCTGGTATAATGTTTATAATGTTCGCTATGTTAGTTTGGTTGAGGCCTGTCCGAATGTCATTAAGTAAGTAAGTCTTGAGTATTGGACTAATTGAAATTTTGACCCAATGATAGTGCTGGATGAAAAGTCAGAGGATCACTACAGTTTATACGGTTCATCCCATGGGGGACATGAATATCTGTATCAAATATTGTCCCAGTGGATTGTGTAGATTGAATTGAATGTCTATGGATAAGCCCCAGGTTTTATATATATCACAATAGGCAGCTATGTGGGACCAGGCTATTGAGCGATTTGGGATCAGGCTATTTCTGGGAACAAATTTATTCTGAAAGTAACATTACTGATGCTCGAAATGTTTGAGTTCGGCGAAACAAAATGGCAAACTTACAAGATTTTGCCACAATGTGACATCTCCGCTCTCTCTCTCTTCATCTGTTCATGAATGTACTGCAGCGAATGACAGAGCACGAGCTGTACCCGCCGTGTTGTTCGGCTTTGTATCAGGTAATAGGGATTCCCTTTCAATACACTGCGCAGTGCGTACGTCTGGAGGTAGTGACACACTACTAATAAATATGTCCTGCAGACCTCAAGAGCTCGACACTGCTCTTCCTTGGGTCCTCGGAAATACGCCCGCCGTGTGGGAAGTCGATCAGATAAATCAGACTGTCTCGAACATCAACAGACAGACGGACGGACAGGCAGGCAGACAGACAGACTCCATCTATTTTAGTTTGATTTAAAGGAATTCATTGTTTGTGATTCTATTGTGGGATTAACAGATGGTCTGCATTGTTTGTTTCATACTTGGTTCCTTTGTTATAGAACAAGCTGGTTAGTAATCCAGCTTCAATACACGACAACAGCCTATATTAATGATAGATCAGTGGCTGTCTTGTTGTAAAATTGAAAACAGTGCATTTGAACCAGGAAAGGTTTTTGAGTTCAGCCATTTGATACATTTTCTCTCTGCAGTGTAAATCAGCTCTTCGTCGAGTCTGCTGTGGCAGTGAAGCACATAACAGGCATACTGCACATAATACCTTGCAAGGGTACATACAGAGCAGGATCAATGCAGTGTAGGAGCCTTGGGAGGAGGATTTGACACCAAGTGTGGGTTCCTCAGTATCACTGTAGCACAAAGTGGCACCATAAGGCACCAGTTCAGAGGGTCTATTCAGCTCGTCTGCACAGAGCGAGGAGGCCACGGAGCCGCTCCGCTAAGAGACGAGAAGACGAGATTAAAATAAAGCAGCAAGTCGCCGGATAAAATGATGTGTGTGGAGGACAAACAATGAGGAAAACTGTCACCACACAGGAACATACAGATGCAACATATAGAAGAGACGATCGTGCCGCTACAGTATTTGTAAATCACCAATTCTTGTCGCCGGATTTCAAAATAACTAAGGCTGGAAATAGAAATCCCATAAGCTGGGTGTCATTCAGAATCACTGTCTGTCCTCGCATTGTTTGCTAGCAGCTCCTTCTTTTATCACAGCTTGTTTGTCTGTGCTTTCCTTTTCTTTTTCTGATAAATATGTCGACTATACTTCAGCAATCACTTGGAAGGTGTCAGTGAAGCTGCTACATGGAGAAGAGAGCAGCCACGATGTTTACTGTCGACGTATTGGTCGATGTCAGGAAACCCTACCTGCTGAAATTAAACATGCAGATTCAGTGTTTGGGAATCAGGAAAGAAAATGTGTATTGATGTGTTGCAGGTTATTCATTTCATTCAGCGGCAGAAAGTGCATTTACTCAAGTACTGCCTCTCTGAGCTACTTATGCATTACTTGAGTATTTTAATTTCATACTGCTTTATACTACTATAAATCTCAGAGTGTAGTTTATACTTTTTAACATTTATTTCAGCTAATTACTTTGAATCAACACATGCAATATAATGTTTATACAATAAATTCAATGCATTAGTAATATGATAATAATAATGTACCAGAGCTGCATAGTGAGTACTTTTCTATTTTAAGTCGATTCTATCCAAGAATATTTGCATAGTTCTGTTTCAGCAAGATTTTAGTATTTACTTCTAACAGAGTATTTTAAAATTGCAGCATTGCTACTTTTACCTAAGTGAAAGATCTTAATACTTCTTCCACCACTGATATCATTAAACAAGGAACAGTGTGGTTCAACTTTATCATCATTCCTGCAGCATCCTCAGTCCAAAGTGTGAACTTCTGCCAAAGCCATCTTCCTCTCAGAGTGTGAACCGCTGCAAAAACCTCTCACAGCAAATCTAAAATAGGCAAGTGGCCGCTGTAAATTGGAGGGCAGAGCATTGTCCTATTTATTCTATTAATTGTGACAGCTAACAGATGGAATCCAATCAGAGGATTTTTTAAGCTCACTTGTGGAGGCAATTTGTGCACAAAGTGGATTGACTGGAACAACGCCATATTTAATAATTCTATTATGCATCGTATTCTTGTGATTAATGAGACTATTTTGGTGAAGAATTCAGCGGATGTACATTGATCAGGATTCTGTGCAGAAACCTGGTTTGTACTCTGTGTGTGGCTGCGAGACTTAAAAAGCAGGAAACAATCACTTCACATGAATAAAGCACTCGTATGGCTTTCATGTAAATCAAGATCATTTCCCCTTTGATTATTTGAGTGGTCTGACATTTAGGGAGCATCACATAGCGTGATTACTTGTGAGGATTGTCTGTAAAGAAATTCTCACACAAATGTTGAGGTGGAACCTTGATTAGCCGGTTATCCAAATCTGATAATCAATCAATTATTATGTAATGAGACAAGTGCAGAAAATTGTCTGGTTTCAGCTTCTCAGTGTGACTTAAGGCAAAAGAAAAATTATGATGGGCATTTTTAAAGTAATTTTTTGACATTTTATAGACTGAACAATTGATTAATTAATCGAGAAAGTAATCAGCAGATTTATTGCGCTAAACTTCCAAGACTGTTTGCCAGTTGTCAAAGCAGATATTAATGAAACTAGCATTAATCACAGGTGCTGTGTGTCTTCCAATCCCTCCTATATTATTTCCTTTTTATGCGTGGGCTCTTGTGACTCGTGATAAATTAGCAGGTAATAGACAAGGCTGCACTTTTGAAAAGCAGTCGTTTGTTATTACAAGTTTGCAAGCTTCATTTTTGAAAACACATTATCTGTATTGCAGTGATTGTAACTGTAGCAGCAGCTATTGAGGGCTGATTATGTCTGAAGGGAGGGATTGAAATTAAAACGAACAGGTAGCAGGTTAAGGGTAACAATCAATCACCCAAGTGTTCAATCAGCAAGTGATGTGCATGACTATACTTACGCAGCATCAATGTAATCTCAATGTTCTCTATCTTATTTAGGCAGCAATCTCTTACAATTAAAGTTTATGGAGCCGCAATAGTTTGTGCTTCTCAATTCTTCCTCATTGAAAGTTTTAAATGGGATGTAATTGAGAAGACCGTCTTCGCACGCAGACATAATTATAATATGCAAATGCTCCTCCTGTTTACGCCGACACCTCCCATCCCCCTTGATGAGATGCGACCAGAAGTCCCCGGGGCTGTGGAGCCTCGGTTTAGGCGTCCACTGGTGGAGACGGAGCTGACTCCAATGAACTCGGCCTGTCAATAATTATGCCGGCATCCTGACAAGAGTTGCACAAGGGCAGCTAGAAGTTCACTGCCCGCGCCGTCTAATTGGCGTTTACGGTTCCCTGACAAAGTCCTGTCCAGAAAATATCCTTTCAATGCAGCGGCTCCAAGCAGATGTTTTTCTGGGGAAAGGACAGACTCTGGTATTGTTTGTATGCAATCACTGTTGTCAATGTCACATTCAAGATATAATTTAGCTGCAACTAACTGGAAACTGTAATCCAGAGCTGCCACTAATGGTAATTTATTATTATTTAACTCATGATTGTTATTTTGATTGACCAACCAATTGTTTAATCTATAACGTGACATGTTCATATTGCTTGTCTTGTCTGATCTAAACCCACCAAATATTCAATTTACTGCCATATGTGTCTGGGGCGTCATGGCCTTATGATTTAAATGAATACCATCCTGTTGACTGGGACCTTTGTTGTCATTCACCTTCTCTCTCTCTCCTGTCATTACCTTTGCTAAAAAATACTTAAATCTAACTAATAATGCAAAATAAAATGAATGACTCAAATTATCGTTCATGTAAGAAATCTGTTGCTGATCATTTTTTCATCTTGATTTTAGGAGCTGAAACTACTCTGCATTTAGGCTTTAAAAAGACTCACTTGATTAATAATTTGGTTTTTAAAAAAAGTCAAAACATTGTTAAAAAAAAATGCTGGCAAGCTCTTAAAACCCAAGTTGACATCTTCGAAATTGCTTGTTTTGTCTGAGCAAAAGTCTCAAACAGCTTATTATCACATAAAACAAGAAAGGCAACAAGTCTTCACAGTTGAGAAGTGGGAATTGGGTAATAATCTGCATTTGTGCCAAAAGAAATAATCAATTAGTAAAATAAGTGCAGATTAATTTTCTGTTAATTAACTAATGACTTCAGCTCTACTGTAATGTCACATGAACTCAGATTTTAATGGCCAGTGGTGGCTCGTTGGAAAGCTGCCCTCTTAAAGGAAGCTATCGTCGCCACTTTATGATGTCAAGAATCACATCAGTTTCATTTTGAGTGAATTTAAGAAGGCAGATAAAAAGCACCTCCAATGAGACATCATTTGATCCCTGTATTTGATTTTTGTAATAAACTGGGGTCTGTGTTTGCCTGTGACAGATCTTCTGAGTAATCTGGAGTTGAACAGTTAAATTCATGAAGCCCTCACTTCTTTCTGGTTAATTAATTATAGAATATCCTGGAGAATTCAAGGATGCCCTAATTAAAATTTTCAACATGACATGGGTGTAGAAGGTGAAAAAGCAAACTGTTTCTCCTTTTTTTTCTGGTTTATAAAAGGTGGACATCTGATTTCATGACTTCTCCTCTGAAGATGCGAAGAATCATTATCATCTTCGCAGCTGCTTGTCCTGTTTAAGGTGTGAACTGGATGCTATGTGTTAAGATTGCAGCAGCAGAAAGGTGTGTCACAGTCAGAAATAGAGCGAGCAGTTTGAGACGGCATCTTCCAGCTTTTTTATTTGATTCCTGCTGCATTGTTTTTGATGCTCTCTGAGCTCTTACTTTGAGTAGCTGATTAAGAAGTGCTTGCTTTTGCGTCCTGTTTTAATAGCGCTCTGTTGAGAATTTGTGAACAGTAAGAGCATTTTTAAGAAGAGTTTTTATTTTCTTGTTTTCTGTTGTTATGTCTGAGAGTAGAACAAACACACACACACATATACTTGAACATCTGACCCTGAAAACTAAGTTAATTTATTCTCCTCTTTGTTTTTTTCTCTTGGGCTCTTTCTGCTTTGTGTCTTTGTTCAGTGTGTTTGACTGTATGTTAATATGTAGATACATGGATGTGTAGAAAAATCGTTGTGTTTCTGTATGTATTCTCCTGTGTGTGTGTGTGTGTGTGTGTGTGTGTGTGTGTGTGTGTGTGTGTGGGCGGCCCTGTGTTGTCATGTGCTCACGTGTACATGCCTTGTGCAGAATTGTGCTTGTCTGTTGATATAATTGGAGAAATGTCTCTTTTGTTTAGTGAAGGATAACATTTAATAATAGTATCTGTGTTTGGGATCAGGATCAGAATGATCCAGGCCATGTTTTGTTTTTGATGAATTGGGATCAGCTGTATAGAGTCTGATTAATTTCTTCGCCAGTTGAGTAATTGATTAATAGACTACTCGTTTTAATTGCCATCACCTTTAGGCAAGGAGACTGTTATCACACAGCCAGATGTTAGGCAGAACAATTTACAACCTTTATTTGTTATAAACAATTAATTTGTACTATTTTTACACCTAAAATAATGTATTTACAGTTGTTGTTTTTTTTTACACAAAGTTAAAACCCAGTAAAAATAGGTGAATCCCATCAGCAGTAGACAATGTTTTTTTTCTGTCAATGTCACAAATGCGCCAGAAAACAGAGGACAGTAGAAAGTAGCATGGAGGTCAGTGACAATGGTTACTTTTTTATATCTTTTACCTCAGTCTCTCTTTCAAACTCAATGCCAACTGAACAATGTCGCTGTTGCACCTTGTTCCCACAGTGGAAAAAGCAATAAATAAAAACACGCGTCATAGTGAAAATTAGTGTGTCCACCCGGGTGTCATGTTTCCATCACTGCTGATTGGAGCTGGTTAAATCCTCTTGACCACTGCAGAGCCATCTGACCCAGGAATGAATGCTGATGAATGCTGAATGAATGCCTTTCCCACTGAAGACAAAAGCCAGATGTTAGTGGGTGTCAGTGGGTTTGTTGAAAGGGGCATTGAGATCTGAATGGACACTGTGGGACAGAGAACCCACACACACACACACACACACTCGGTTAAATCACAGCTGGATAAAACCGACCCAAACACACCCAGTCAAAACAACCCTGGTCACCTTATAGCTCCGAATGTAAGTGCATCAGTAAGTAGGATCCCTCCAAACTGAAGCGACCTGTCACCTACAGGAGGAATCAGACCTCGGTTTGGAGCTGTCTTCACTGACACGGCAAAGCTCCCTCTCTTTCCCCCGACTGCCTCCGCCATGGAAAAGGCAGCTCGTTATCTCACACAACCTCCAGCATTTCAATTAACTTTTTTTTTTTTTTTTTTTTTTTTATTCATGCTTGTTTTCCCACCCACTCAAATACACCTCTGGAGTCATCAGGCATTAGTGTCCACAGGGAGAGCTACTTAGCTGTCAAATATATCTGAGTTTTCTTCACTAAGCCTGATATGCATTTTAAGCTGTATTATGGAAGCCAAATAAATAAACATAATTAAAACTAAACTTGTTCAGGACTTTGTATTTGTAGATGTCTGATAATAAATATAAATAAATACATTGGGAAATTAATGATATTTACTTTTTTGAACAATTTGCTGATACATGTGATGCTTTAATAATAAAGTGTAATAAATATATAATAAAGTATTTATTCTCTGTATATAGTTGTCAAGAAAGAGGGCGTGCCGTTTCATCGGTGCTTCAGTTTGACCACTGGCTAAAATTTTGTCCAAGCACCGTATCTTTTATATGCTGCTCAGATCTTATACTCAAGTTGTTTCTGCAGGTCTGCAGGGTTTTACAACCATTCACACTCACAGTAATTCAGTCTTTTGTAGCCAACGGCAACAAATGTCAAAGGAAGCTCGATGGATTTTAGGCTGTGGGATGGATCCAAATTTAGATAACTTGAGCATAGTGTTGAATGTCAGGTTTACCCCTGGAGGGCTTAGGCAGGTCCAAATGTTCAAATTATAACAAATTATAATGCTAATCTCACTTTATTCAGAGGTAAATAGGGAGTTTACAAATAAAGATGCAACTTGTAACTACTCTTTAAAACAAGTTTTTAAAGCTCTCTAAAGACTCAAGGAGCAGAATTTTCACAGCTCCATATGTTATAGATATATGCATGCATATGTTTGTGTATTATAGGTATAATTGTTTGCATGGGTCTATGTAAATGGGTGATTTTTAGTTTCAGTTTCTGAATATGTCAGAATGTGAACACAGACTTTTCTTAATTATAAATGCATTTGTCTAAGTAATCCATCAAAGTAATCCCCTGTGAAGTGTTGTGCTGCTGCATGACTGGACACAAAAAAACAAACCTCCAGTTCACCTTGTCTTGCCTCCTGTTGCCTACATATCGATTCGGTGGCCGCCACTAATATTAAGCCATAAAACAGAAATAGAAATGTGAGGCGGAGCTGCCCTTTTCTTTTAATTTCCCTCGGCCGTTCACGCGTCTCTTCACGTCCCTTCTTACCTCCTCAGCACCCATTAAGACTGAAGCCTTGCTTTTTTCGGACAGCTCCACATCATCTTAATGCAATTCAAAGACCTACATTCGACACCAGAGTTGCCGTGGCAACAAAGTCCCCCCCCCTCCACTCCACCTCCCCGAGATGCTGAAAGATCAATAGAGTATCCTCGACGGTGTGGCAGGAAATGCTCCGGCACAGATGGCCCTCTGAGAAACCATGAGCTTTGTGGCCTAGTTAGCATCTGAAAACTAACACAATCAAGCAAGGTCACCATTATATTGACATTTAACAAACTTGTGCAACGATATTCAATTAAATCTGAACCAAAGACGAAAGGTTCACCCTCCTGCATCTCTTATATATGAGCCAATTTAACAGGAAGTATAATCTGCACTGCTGTAGCCTACTTTATTGTTTCCCTGCGTCTTTGAAAAGGAAATCTGGGGAATTAATTTAGACAAGGCAGGCGCACTGTGCTGCCAACAATAAAGGAGTGTTGCTAAATAAATAAATTCTCTCTTGGGGGTTTTGAAATTTTCTCACACAGTGTACCACCTAATGTGTGTTTTTGCACATGGAAATGGTTCATCGTGTACATTCTTTGTTGAATAAATTGCACAGGAGAAATGTTTTTTTTTATTCAATTTCAAACAGTTAATGTGGTTCTCTTTCAAAAACAGAGGTTATAGTTAAACCTGCAGAGGCAAGAACAAGGAGAGAGATGTAAACACAAACCAAGAGAAGGTTTGAGTCCAGTCGTTCTTAAATGCAGTCCGATACTTTCATGAAATGCAGATGTGTATGAGTAGATGTAATACGACCGTCAGTGTTGAGTAGATTTTATCAACAACTGGTGACAAACTATCCCACTGGTTTAAACTTCTGTTTCAAGCTGTTCCACTTCCCTCAGAATAATGACATCAGAAAAAACACAGATTTTAATGAGAGCTCTGATTGGACAACAATATTTCATAGTTAACGAGGTATCCTGTTGTCTGTCAGATAGTAGCCAGCCAGCGTGTGTGTGTGTGTGTGTGTGTGTGTGTGTGTGTGTGTGTGCAAGAAAGCGCAAAAGCATCAGGGAATTTTCATTGCTGGCTGGCAAATGTAGCGCAGGTTGATGTAAAATGACAGCAATGCACTCACAATTTCTCACTTCTCTCACTCTCTTGAACATGCATAACAACTCTTATCAAGTTTGTTTTGTTGAAGATATGGCGGAAAACAGAGTCTCTGTGCAAATCATACTAATAAGGTAAAGCTTCAGAGACGAGTTTGGCTTGTACTTTATTTCTGCTGTGAAATTTGACATGTGGCATTTACAATATTCCTGGCGCTTTGAAGTGAAATTTAATTCAGGACTATTGGTCCTATGAGACTTAGATGTCTTTGCTTTGGGCCCAATGGGGGACAAAGTCGGTGGTGTTAAAGATGTCAGCGCCACCTCAACAAGGTGAAAACTACTGCAGATAAAGAGGCTCTAAAATTAGTCCTGACAAATTGGATGAAGCATCAAAAATGATGAAAAACAGACACAATTTGTTTTCAGAAAACCACAGCCAACTTTTCCTGTATGAAATAAAATAATTATACCGGACCTCTAAAAAAACATTGGCACATTGGATCAAAAGTGTCGCCCTGTGGGGTTGGATGGGAGAAAAGAAAAATCACTTGTCATCCCTTTGCTTTATCGGCGTTAACAGGCTCCCTCATCAACAGCGAAGCTCAAGGCATTAGCAATCAAGGTGGATGCCAAAGAGGGTAAAACCACCGTGGCATCAGCACATCACCGCCTGTGTTCCACTGAGATCTCTTATGGTTATTAAGCAAAAGATCACTTTTTACTCCTGTCACCACAGGCGTGTTCTCTCCAAGACTGAAATCAATATGTCTAAATGGGAGTCAGAGAATCAGAACATCCTCGGTGCCTCCGACAGACGGACTCGAAAACAAGCAGCGTTCCCCTGTATTCACCTTTACTTTTCGTTGCTGTGATTTACATGACAGGTTTCTGTCTAATTTTGCCGTACACCTCAGAAGCATAGGGAGCGCAGAGAGCATAAAAAGGTCATGAAAATCCTTGAGCACTGTCGACAAGTGCCCTTTTCTGCCTTTAATTCCCCATCTTGATGTGGAATTTCAGAGCAAGAAAAACACACAAGCCGTGTTATATGATGGAAATGTACATGGCATATAGTTACCTGATATAGGAAAACTGTCTTGCGATCATTCAAGGGATTATGTGGTTTGGTTTTGATGCAGCCTGGTGGCACAAAAAAACATTCTATTATTTCCATTAACAGTCGACAGAGACATGGGCTTCTGACAGTGTTGGTGCAGCCTTTCATCATCCCAGGTGCCATTATTTCAGAAAAGCTCCATTTCATTTTCTGATTGATACCTTGCTGGCAGTCTCAGCAATCTTGGTCAGACTCTGGATCTTTTGCAGCAGGCTCTCATAAAGGCTGTGGTTGTATTTATTAATTCAAAGATCTCTATTTTTGACTCGGTGACGTCTCTCTTATTTCCCCTTTGTCTGTCTCACCTACAGGACCTGGAAACTGATCAACAATGGAGCGGCTGGTTGTGTGCGTGCTGCTGTGTGCAGCCCTGGTGAAGGGATACAGCTGCCCCGGCCGCTGCATCTGCCAGCACCTCTCCCCCACTCTGACTCTGCTCTGCGCTAAAACCGGGCTGTTGTTTGTGCCCCCCACCATCGACCGCAAGACCGTCGAGCTGCGACTCACCGACAACTTCATCACCATCATCCGCAGGAAAGACTTTTTCAACATGACCAGTCTGGTGCACCTCACCTTGTCTCGTAACACCATCAGCCAGATCACCCCCCACGCCTTCGTCGGCCTGCGGTCCCTGCGGGCGCTCCACATGGATGGAAACCGCCTCAGCGTTATAAAGACCGACCACTTTAAAGGCCTCATCAACCTGCGGCACCTCATCCTGGGAAACAACCAGATCCACCAGGTGGCCGCCACCTCCTTCGATGAGTTTGTTTCCACCATCGAGGACTTGGATCTTTCCAATAACAACCTGCGCAGCCTCCCCTGGGAAGCCATAGCCAGAATGACCAACATTAACACGCTCACGCTGGACCACAACCTGATTGACCACATCGGAGCGGGGACTTTCACGCTGCTCACCAAGCTGGTCCGCCTGGACATGACCTCTAACAGGCTGCAGAAGCTGCCGCCAGACAGTCTGTTCCAGCACGCGCAGGTGCTGTCCGACGCCAAGGGCTCCAGCTCCTCCACGCTGGCTGTGAGCTTTGGTGGAAACCCTCTTCACTGTAACTGTGAGCTGCTGTGGCTGCGCAGGCTGACGAGAGAGGACGACCTGGAGACCTGTGCCTCCCCTGAGCACCTTATGGACAAGTATTTCTGGTCCATCCAAGAGGAGGAGTTTATCTGTGAGCCTCCGCTGATCACCAAACACCTTTCCACTAAACCCTACGTGATGGAAGGGCAGGGTGTGACTCTTAAATGCAAAGCCGTGGGTGATCCAGACCCAGATATTCACTGGCGGTCACCAGACGGCAAGCTGGTGCATAATAACTCCCGCACCATCCTGTATGATAATGGCACCCTTGATATTCTCATCACCACGCTGAAGGACAGCGGGGCATTTAATTGTGTGGCGTCCAATGCCGCAGGCATCGCCACAGCTGCTGTTGAGATCAACATGATCCCCTTACCCTTGTTTGTTAACAACACAGGCCACATGCGTGAGGACCCCGGCCTCTCAGACATCACCACCTCCTCCAAATCTGGCAATGACACCAAGGGCTACGACAAGCAGGACAGGAGGGTGATGGCCACCGAGCTGACCTCCTCCTCCGCCATGATCCTTTGGCCGTCTGAGCGCCGCATCCCCGGCATCAGGATGTACCAGATTCAGTATAACAGCACGGCAGATGATACTTTGGTGTACAGGTAAGCCCTGGTGGAGGGGGTGGCTGGATGGAGGGGAGGGTGGGGGGTGCTAGAGCAGGGACACGAGGAAGGGTGAGACATCTGGAGTTACCATCTGCTGAATGACACGGCGGTACAGAATGGCAGATTGACAGATCCCAAAGATGCAAAATGATTAAGTATGTCCAAAAATAAGCAGGACCCCTAGAGCTTAATCTGGGAGATAAACTGAGGAAGAATATTTTTCTATAAATTAAAATCCATTAAAACTATTGTAGGGTTCATTAAATGCACAGTGCACTTAAGATATTTACAGATTCAGTAAACAATTTTCAATCTGATATTTGATTCTTGCAATCAGCTGAATAGACTGTGGAGCACTCTAAAGAACTAAAGGGCCTTTTCAGCATCATTAAAACATAATATGACAATAAACAATATCATGAGGGCCAGCTACTTACACTGCATGTAAACGTTTGTATCATTAGCAAGTACCTGGATTAATTGGTTGAAATACAGAGTGTGATTAGATGCGGTTGTCTCATGATAGGCTTGGTTGCAGTTGTGAGAGAAGTATTCAGATCACTTATTTACTGCAGGTAGCAACAACACATATAAAACTATGCGTTGTAAGTAAAAGTCCTGAATTCAAGAAGTACCCGCAAAATGTAGCTCTTGTGAGTGATGTGTTATAATACATGATTTTTAACACTGATGCATCAATATGGGAGCATTTTACTGTTGTAGCTGCTCAAGGTGGAGCAAGTTGATTTGAGTACTTTATATTCAGTTTGGTAGTTAAGTCCAGTGGTTCCCAACCTGAGGGTCAGGCTCCTTTTAAAGGGTCACAGAATAAATCTGAGGGGTCGTGAGATGATTAATGGGAGAGAAAAAAACGTTCTGCTGCACAACTTTATGTTAATTTCTCAGACTTTTCTGTAATCATTGCTCTCTTTGTGAAATATTATATAATTTGACTTTTTCAGCTCAAACTGTTATTTGAAAATAGGCCCCAACTAGACTCCTATCTACAAGAGGTCACAAGCCAAAAAGTTTGAAAATCAATGGTTCAATTTTTAACACTACAAAAATATTCATCAAAAAACAGTAACCAGTAACCACAGCTGCCAGATTATATTTCCCCATCCAATGTAGTTAAGAAGAAGAATGCGTGAAGCGTGAAGTAAATAATAAATAATCAAATATAGATGTACCTTCGAATGACCTAAAAGTAATTGAGTAAATGTACTTAACTTAAAAGTATAGCACAAAGTTAATTCTAATATTTTATATGAATAGCATATATATAATCATATTTCATCATGTGTTTTGTTTATAAAATCTTAATCTGAAAAGTAGCTCATCACTATGTCTGTGAAGTGTATGTGCTGTAGTAGGAGTATTAAGTATCATACAGTGAAAACGCATCCAAATTGTACTTAAGTACAAGCCTCGAGTTATTTTTCACCACTGCTTGCTTACAGAAGAAGAGGAACGTACTGTACGAGCACAAGGTCAATATACTGTGCAGATACAGACATAAATGGCCAAATCTATGCGCCTGTGCTACAATTAAAAACTGTTCATGGTTCTGCAAAACGAGCTCACTCTTTCCTAAACAGTGAGCGAAAACATTTGCAAACCTTATTAAAATACTGCTTTAAATAGGAGAATAGGGTTGATGTGTTTCTCATGCAGTATGTGACGCACGTAAACTGAAAAGTATTTCAGGATTTATGTATTCATGGAGCAAGTTAATAAAAGTGGTCGTCTTCCTTTTTTTTTTTAAAGGTTTTATCGGATATAATGAGTCGCTCTCCTGTATAATTTTCTCATCCAGTTTAGGCATGGAGCTGAGTGTTGTTTTGTCTTTAGGTGGTACATTATTACCTACAAATGATAACCATCAAAGCCCCCCTTTAGGGAAAAAGAACACGCTTCTAATTATATTAACGCCAATGCTGACCTGAAGACAATGCCTCTCTCCGTCGTATTTAGAGTCGTGTAATCTTGCAGTTGCCAACAAAATGTGACCTTAGGTATTCACACATCAAAACTGCCTTCACATCATGCGTCACTTGTCCTGCAGCCTGCAGCTGTTGTGGCATATTCTTTAGACAGAGAGCCTCCTCTGCCTTGTTTATCACCTTGCAGTTTACCCTTGCTGTCATTTCATACGCAAACCCGGTGGAGCAACTTCTCTCCGCTATTTTATAATATAACATATTCTCTCTCAAGTCAACTTTAATGAAGTGTTGTGCTTTTTATGTTTGTCTACCAGAATGAGTGATAGTTAATGCTAGAGCTGTTGTCTTTTTGTTGTGTGGAACTGACACCTTTGTGTGATTTAATACACCTTATGCAAATCGGTAAATGTGGGCGTTGTAATTCCGATGATTAATCGTCTGCATCTTCACCAACACACCGTGTTTCTTTTCTCTGCAGAATGATCCCATCTACCAACAAGAACTTCTTAATCAATGATCTGGCCGCAGGCCGGGAGTATGACCTTTGTGTGCTGGCGGTTTACGACGACGGCATCACATCATTAACGGCCACACGTGTGGTCGGCTGCGTGCAGTTCCACACGGCCAGTGAGGTCAGCCAGTGCCGCTTCATGCACAGCCAGTTCCTGGGAGGCACTATGATCATCATTATTGGGGGTATAATTGTTGCTTCTGTGCTGGTTTTCATTATCATCCTGATGATCCGTTACAAGGCTTACAGCAGCCCAGAGGACAGCAAGACCAAGGTCAACGCCAGCATGCACTCCCAGACCAATGGCAGCCAGCAGCGGCTCCAGCGCTCCGCCTCCAAGCAGCCACCTGACGAGGGCCAGCGTGAAGCCCAGGCGCCCAAAGAGTGCATGGCGCTGGTGCTGAGGGTGGACAATGAGAAGAGGGAGGACCCAGCATCCACCACTGCCATCCTGGAGGTGGAGCTGCCTCCCCTGAGCGCAGACAAGATGAAGAGAAGAACCAGCCTGGATGCACAGCGCTCTGGCCCCCCGTCCGAGGACACGCAGACGGACAGTAGCCTGACGGGCTCCACCATGTCCCTGTGTCTCATAGGCCCCAACGCTGGCACCAAGGAGGCTCCCAGGCTCAAGGACAAGAAAAGTGCCCTGGTCAACATGGGATTGCTCCCTAATGAGCTGGCACGAACTAGGCACAGATTCTCTTTTGACGGAGGGGATTATTCCATTTTTCAGAGTCACAGTTACCCGCGCAGAGCGAGGACGAGGTGGCACAAGTCCACCAACCAGCTCAACATGGAGTCGTCGCCGCTCGCCAACAGGAGAGTTACGTTCAGCAGCACTGAGTGGATGCTCGAGAGCACGGTCTGAGGAAAAGCAGTGTAGCTGGGGGAAAAAAATACAAAAACGGCTCAAGCATACACATGTAAAAACACAAATATGTCTACATGCCATATAACACACTTTTTCCTCTTGCGCACAGCAAATGATAAACACAAGCACATTTACTTACACATGCAAACTTTCTGTGAGTTGCTGGAGAAGAACACAGTCTCCCTTCATCCTGCCTCCCCATCATACTCCCAGAGAGGTTTGTTGGCCATGTCCTTTCTTTATGCAGCAGTGCCTTATTCTAGAAAATGTACGAATGGAGGATGCTGCTCACTGTAGTCATAAACCTTCCTCTCTATCATTGCCTCCTGCCCTGATAATGGGAAGCATTTCTTTGGATTTTTAATTTTCTCCTTTTTTTCTGTGACATGCCAAGGGAGTGTGGCGTTCGGATGTGACTGTTTTAATTGTTTAAAAAAAAAAACCAAGAAAAAAAAACGTCATCATAACTGTAAAGTGAAACAGCCAGGTATCCTGTTATGTCAATCATGTTTTGGGTTCTTTCAAAAAAAAAAAAAAAAAACTTTTGCACAGAAGACACGAGATACAAGGACAAGTATCACCACCAGTCTATACAATAATAATAATGAAAAAAAAAAAAGAACAGGATTTTACACATGCCGATTTCTAATGTTCTAGCATAGAGAGGATGGACCTGGAAACCAAGCGTGGATTCCTCTTTGATGGCCGGACTGTATGATGTTAAATAGGTATTGTTCCAGATGTAACTGTATATTAATCGGTACTGTATCTGGCTGGTCTAGATAAAAAGACGACAAACAAAAAAGACATATATAAGTATATTAAAACATTGGTGTATGTGTACTAACTATGTAAGTAAGTAAGTCATATGTCACATGACTTTTTACAAAGCATTTGGGTGTTGGCTGCAAGTTTTTACATTAAAAACCTGTGTCATCACACCTCTCCCTATTTAGTATGTCAAAGTTTGGACCATTTATCCCCTCACGAAGGGTATTAAATTTTTTGTGTGGGTTAACTGTATCCTGGCGTGTTCTTCTTGTGCTTCAGGAGCAGCAGCATGTTGTCCACTGCAGGGAGGGACACACGAATTGAGGCGATAAATATTTGATTCCTGAGTACTATTTATAAGGCTTCTGTGAAAGCGGCACGACGCGCACGGGCCGAGCAGAGTGGGGGTGTGGGACGACGAGGGACGCGATAACTGGACGTGATGCTGAATTCGAATGCAGCCAGCTGTTAGTAACAAGGGTGTGAGACCTGTTGTGTCCACGAGGGGGAGACAAAACGCTGTAAGTTTCCAACAGCTTGCAAACTGCAGTGAGGATGCTATGATAACCGTTGTTAGCAGGACGCCTGTGTAGCATCCTGATTCTTCTCAAGCAGACTTAAAAGCTTGGATCTTGAAAAAGGTTTTGCACCTATTTAGCACTTGTGGTTTATAACATATTATAATGCAGTTGTAAGCAGAGATAGGGAAAAGTGTTTATACATATCAACATTTCTAATATATATTTGGAAATTATCTGTGACTGAATGATTAATAACACAATAGTTGTAATAATATTTCATGTTATACGAACAAATGAACAAAAGTCAGTTAGAAAACATTTAACGTATTCATTAAAAAAAATCACTCACAGGCAGCTTTAAAACTGTTTTATGGTTCGAACTGCATCTTATGATCTTCACTGTGAAGAAGACATGTTTATAAAAATAAATACTTCATTAATAAAGATAATTAAAAATTTGCTTGATTACAATTGTCACAACATATTAGAAAATATACATTAACTGTTTATACAGCATTTACAGACGCTTCACAAGAGGAGTCATAGCTGTTACTAGTAACTACATTATAATGTGTTATAAACCATTGTTCTGCAGATAGACACTTAACACAAGGGGTGAAATAAAGTGTTACAGAAAAAAGCATGCTCGGGATATTGTGCTTGCTGCTACAGAAACCACCCTCTCCCTCTGATTACAGCTACTTAGGACATGCTGAGATGAGACGAAGCTGCGTGGACGGCGAAGAGATAAAACATGGAGCAGAGAGATAAGTCACACTGGAGGTTTTCAATCCTCTTGAATCTCCTTTTTGCATCCTCAGTGGCAGAGGATTGAGCCTAAGAACGGGGTCATCCCGTCCTTCTCCCTCATCACACTTAACCAGTTTGCAGCCAAACACATTCACCATGTATGTAGCCTGAGTTGGTTTATTTCCAGCTAGAAGGACTTTAAGAACTGTCAATTTGTGGTGCACAGATTTTTCAACCCTTGTCCATGTCCTCATTAACTAGTGATGGTTCCCAGTCTGGAAATGTGCTGCTGACCATTTCTCGCAGCAGAAGTATTTCTGCGTGCTCCTACCTATAACCATTATTCAACAGAAAATGTGCTTAGGCAGGAGGAGGCTGAGACTTCACCAGGTCTTCAGAATTGGCCCAGGCAGTCGAACTAGCGAACAGTGGGAGGAGAGCAAAGCGTGTTGTGTCTCATCAGCAGTTCTGAGTGACTGCAAAAAAAATGACTTGGTGTGGGTGAGTTTTTTTTCACCGAAGATCCCATTTTAAGTTTAATGCATAGTAATGTGTGTTTGAAAAGTCTAATTTGAACATGGTTCACTACGTATACGGTTTAAAGTCTTATCCGTGCCGGCCATGCTGTCTGCGCTCCAATATTACAAACCAGCATCCAACTGTGCTGACACTGAGACGCGGATGCAAAATTTGAATGTTTGTTGTGTGATTGGTTGATTTTATCAGACTTAAATATGATACCTGCAGAATATAAGACCTGCAACTGACTCAAAGCTGCACAAACAGATCCTTGTGTTACCTGTTTTCCCAATAACCTTAAACCTACATGTAACACCTACACACATTAACATACTTCACATTCAAATTTTCATTCATTCATATTTTATAATTTCTGGCATCTGTTTTTTTTAAGCAAGTATTGAGACACCTGAACATTTAGTAAACAAAGACACTTCATACACAGTTTCTGTGGAGAGAAATTCTCCAACTGTGCCAAATTGTTGAAACTGAAATTAGTTTTGTTAATTGTGGTAAAAGCCATTTTTCACAGAAAATCACACATATATCTGATTATTTATGTATAATGTGGCAAGATAGAAGCAGGAGAAATTATGTTTGTATTTGCATTTCTCTCTAAACTATAGCAGAGGTACTTGTGTGCTGCATTGAGTTCATGCTACAGTGAGTAATGTTTATGTCAGCGTGCAATTGTTAATTAGCACTAAACACAAAGTGCAAAGTTATTGCAATTTATCCGGGGGACAAAATCTCAAAGAAGTCTATCCATTGTTTTTCACATTTCACTTACAATCACATGTCTAACTGATGATGGCACTAACGGAGAAGTCAAGATATCACCAAAGTCAATGGGATTCATCCACGAACATCTGGATATAATCTTGTGCCTGTCCAGCCAGTAGATGTTGATGTCTGGACCAAACATGCATGGCTAAAACTGTTGATAAGAGTTTTGTTAATTGCTGAAACGCGAATACTTCCATCCTCTGAACTTTGTGATTGGGTCTTGTATTATGATTTTCTGAGAAGTTACAGTATGAGGTGCACATATATTTTTAAATAATGTGGCAAAAACATTAATGCTATTTATAATTATTTTATAAATAAGCTGTCCAACTAGATACATTCAGCTATAAAACACACTTTTTTAAGATTTTGCCCTCTTGCCAAATGCTTATTAACCTTGACAATATGTCTTAAAAACCTCAGTCAATACTGATTTGACCAGTCGAATTTTGCTCACTTTTTTCCTTTTCCAAGATTCGGGCAGTTGCAGCCAAACTCAACACAGCCCACTCTCTGCTGCTTAGAGAGAACACTTAGCCTATTGACACAGACTCAGCAAAGTGCTTCAGGCTTTTCCAGTACACACACACACACTGCCAAAATGGTTTACCAACACTTCCTTCAGTATCAGATTATCTAAAAATACCCCAGATGGCTCAGGCCTACTTGTTACAAGGTTTATTTAGCCTTTGTCTGTTTGAAAAATGTTAAATAGGAATGGAGTCTGACAGGTGTGATAGGAAGGAACTGACAAGTGGCACAAAACATGATCTTAATGCAGTTTGACTGCTGTTTACAAGAGTGTAATGTTAAATTTATATGTTCAGGGCTGTTCTTGATGTTGCTTAATCTTTTTCTCAGGCCTTAAATTCACCCAAAGTACTACATCACCTCAGTAATAAGAAGTCAGAGAGGTGCTGCTCCTCAGTACAGAGCTGAACTTTGACTAGCAGAGCAGCCACAGAGCACTTCTGCAAATCACGTAAGTAATTCACTTTGATCATGAATCACAGCTTATTAAGGTATATCTCCTGCATCATAATAAGACTGCATGTTCAAACTGGGACAGGACTGTGCCGAGGTCTTTGATCCGTGACGCCCAGTGGAGAGGAAGCCGCCCTCTGTTTCTCTTTACAAACAGCCTATCAAAAAAAAAAAAAAAATCACAAGACCTCTAATCGGAAAATGGGATTTTTCCTATGCTGGAGGTTATTTCCAAGTATCAAAGTATGAATTATTAACTCACTTATCTAGATTAGATCACATTGTCGCTTCATTACATTGCTGTATTTGGCTCTGAACACGAGTGTTTTCTGAACAGACAGGTAGAAACCGGTTCTTACAATTATATATATATTATATTTGTGACACATTACACACAAGGATAAGGTTGGTCATATACTATATTTTTTTAATATATATATAAGTCACCCGTTGCAACAGTGTGACTCATTGAGGTCTTATTAATCATTTTTGAACAATAGAGGTCTATGGCACAGAGTAATAAGGAATTGTATGAAAATTATTTTCACTTTGTAAAAGAAAAAAATCAGGTTCTCCAAGTGTTTTCTTTGATCTTAGGTAAAACTGTAACACCGTCCCCACAACAGGTAGAAATAACATGCTTTAAATTGGGACAAGTTTTTTAATCGTTTTAATTTAAACCTTAATGAAACTTCTAATGTGCACCATTAATTAAACCCTAATACAGAGGTAGAATTGTCCTCTGCATATGGCACTGCTGTAAAAGTGTCTATATTGCAAAAGTTAAAAGGAAATTTATAATACCCTTCCTCTTTGTTAATATCCCCCTCAATCATTTTAGTACATCCCTAAGCTATATCAGGCTTTGGCTACACAGAAAAAACTCGTTAGGTGGATAAATGTAATGTGGGTTTTGGTCTTTCAATGGGATTTGTTGACAATAAGGAAAATACAGAATATCACCAGATTTATCGTTTTAAAACTATATATATTCTACCATTTCTAAAAAGAAACAGGAAAATAGATGTTTATTGTTCACCTATGACAATGTGTTGCATACAAATATTAAAATTTATAAAACTAAGAAAAAAAACATAAAAGCAAAATGCACATTCTATCATAACTGGTGAGGGAAACTGCAAAGTTTCTTCTTCTTAAATAAAATGCACTACAAAAAAACAATGGTCATTTCAGGACAGGGGGTCTCCTCTTGAGGCAGACGGTCTGAGGCGAGAGTCAATGATGGAATCGATGAGCCTGCAGCCGACAGAATTCTTCATGAGGCAGGTGGTGGATGCCCCACCATTCCTCTTCATCCTGTCTGTACTGCCGTGCAATGCGCTTCAAGCCTCTGCAAAGGTGGGCGAGGTATTGCTGCACAGAACGCCCACAGAGAGGATCGACAGCACAGGCTTGCTGATGTACAACAAAGCACAATACAGAACAGCCCTGCAGAGAAAAGCCCTCTGTGAAGTTAAGGCGAACAGAGGAATCAGCTGTAGTTTTCCTAGTCGTTACCTGAGCTGATGGTCTGATTGTGTCTGTGCATCTTAGTCTCCAGAACTATCGTGTGAGCTCTCTTCACCTGCTGCTTTCCAGTTTTTCCTCCTCTTCTTTTTTGAGTTGGGCCCTGAGTCCGAGTCTCTGTGGGAGTCCTGCTTTCGTTTTTTGCGACTGTGAGTCCGTCTCTCCCTTTCCTCTTCATCATTACTGTCCCCTGAGCTGCTGTCCTCATCTCTCCCCCTGGTTTTTGCAGTTTTCTTGTTTTTATGTCGACTTTTAGTCCTTTTCCTCCTTTGCTTGTCTTTGGTAGCACAGCTGTCATCGCTGCTGCTCGAGCACTCTGCTTTTTTGCGTTTTTCGTCCTCATCTTTCTTCTTCTTTTTCTTTTTCTTCTTTCGAGAGGATTTTTTTGATCGTTTTGATAAGCTTGCTTCTGTGTCAGACTTGGACTTTTTCATTTTGTGGCGCCCAGTCTTCTTTGTGGCACTGCTCTTTTCACTAAAGGAAAACAAATTGAACAAATTAAATGTAGGCAAGATGGAACATGGTAAGATTTTAAGTATGACATAATGCCTTAAAGGGGCAATCCAACAATTTCACACATCACAACACACATGTGTATGATTATGGAGTTGTTAGTGTGAGGATGAAATTACTGTGTACTGACATTATAACACCATATCCATTAACTGTGGGTTTAATTTCACTGAACAACACTAATTGGCTGCATCCATATTTGTTTTGTTTCCAGGCACTTCTGTATTCGTAAGTACAGCTTTCAGAAAAATTTTCCCAGTCAGAGGTTGACGTGGGCACTATTTATAGACTGGACATTCAGCATGAGCGTGGCATAACAAAAGATGCTATCAAACTGCATTACAGGAAATGTAGGATCCAGATTTTTTGGAGCTAGACCCATACTATAGACTAAAAGTCAAGACATCTCAACCCCAGCAGCATTAATTTTAACAATTATTTTTTTAATCATCTCTTGCATGACTGCTCTGCCCCTTTTAAATCTTTAAAAGAGTCTGTATGTTGCTCAGCTCTATTCTCTTGCTTATGTGGTACATTTTTGCTTACCTGTCACTTTTAAACTCCTCAGGATAAAGCTCCTTAAAGCCACTATGTCCCCACCTGTGATGTGAACACATAAGATGAAGATGCAAATTTGTCATTCTTGTCTAGTTCCCCTACATTTATATAATAGTGTTGCCAAATGTGCACTGTCCCTGATAAATAAACAGAACACAAATAAGGAAACCAATTTAATTTCTTCTTTTAACCTTTCAGAAACCGGCCACACTGAAAAAGGCTAAAACATGTTTAGATGAAGATTTAGTCATGTGCTGTACCTGTCAGGATCATTGGCCTTAAACTCGTACAGTTTGCGAGTCCAGTATCGGGCCTCTCTATCGTCATGTTCTGAGACTCGCTCTCTGCTTTGACTCAGGTCTCTGTGCTGATCTGGCACTCGATCACAGTGCATTCGCCCCCTGGAATACAACCATTACCAATTCATCAAATGGCAACATACAGTAACTGCTCTCTAAACTGAGAGCTACATTATGAAACATGGTCCCAAATAAAACGGGGACATTCACTGTTCCTACCTGACACTCTCTGTATCAGACAAATGTTTGTGGTGGGACATTTGGACCTCCCAGCCTCGCATTTTCCACATCTCCATCTCCTCCTGGATCTGCAATGTGTCAGCAAGAGTAAGTACATTAAAGACTCCCCAGAAACATGCACATACATTTTAAATGCTTTATTTGAATTCACCCAAAGCATTCAAGTTTATAGGTTTCAAATACTTAGAGGTTGTATATGTTCGTCAGAAAAACACCTGCATTTCAGTTTGTGAAAAATTCAGTTTGTGAACTGCTGCTAAATGTCAGAATCAAAACTCATCTCTATTAGAAACAAGACAGAAAATCATCAGCTCTTTTAATAATCATTAATCATTTAATTTCCCCACTGTGGGACGAATAAAGGTATATCTTATCTTAAGTGTTTATATCAGCATAAATAAACATAACCTAGGTTCAGCTTCTAAAATGTGAGGATGAGCAGCATTTCTTTGTTTCATACATTTATATTAATTTCTCACATTTTCTCACAGTGAATTTGACAAAGTAATTAGCAGATTACTCACTAATGAAAATAATAGTAGCAGCTCTTACAACTGATTATAAGTGTTGATCAGAATAAGAGTGCTTCAGACTATGTAAATGGTTGGGGGGGATACGTTTTCCACCATAGAATACATTCATTTGCCATTTTACTTGATTATTTAGTCTGCCCTGTTTATATCAGTGAGTTTAGACAGAATACAAGCAACAACAGCCTCCAATATGTCCATTAAGTTGAATGAACAAGTCTCTATAACAACAAAAAAACCTGAACATTATAATCTTCATTAACGCCGGATTTATTGCAGGGCTGTTGTATCATGATGCCTTAGTTTTAGCCAGGTGTACCTAATGAACTGGAAACTCAGTATGTGTCACGCAAACACATGAATGAAGTCAAACGCACCTTGTTGTGGGCATCTGTGTGGCGGATTACATTCCTCAACAGTGTTTTCCCCAGCGGCTGCTTTGACATGATGACACCTGACAAATGTAAGTCATCCACAGACAAAACAAAAACACAGATGAGGATGATACACGATCTGTTACATGAACACTCAACATCACCTGTTAGCCTAGCTCGCTAGCTAACACTCGGATATTCAGACACAAGAATAGAAATCAAGCGGTAAGAATAACGTAACTAGTTCTTACAGGTTGTGAAAATAACATGCACATACTACTAATACACCTTCTTTCATTTCGTAAATGAGTACAAACTGTACCTTTCCAAAACGAGTAGTATTCAAGAACAAAACATGGCTCACAGCCTCTTCCGGCTTTACTGAAACACGTAGTTGTCGCGCAATAAACGTCACTGAATGTTGGCAAACGTGAACCGTGATTGGTCCAACGGTCCGTCAATCATCAGCTAGCGGCTATTCAACGCTGCAATTTTTTCAACTGTAAATTGGTGATAGTGGTTCGTTGTTTTTGAAATATAAATCATGAAAGAAGTCCCAGATATTTTTTTCTCAAGACTGAACCAGGGCTGAACAAAAAATACAACGGGTGGAAAGAAAGAATAAGAAAAAGAGGACTTCATGTTACGGTAAATACTCAGTTCTTTGTGTAAAAACTTGTGTGTGAATATGTTTTAGACGTTTTAAAAAAAAAAAAAAAGTAATATGCATTTTGTACAAAAGTATTAGCATCAAAATGTACTTGAAGTACTAAAAGTAAAATTTTTCATATTTCAGAATATTGTGTATTAAATGACTGGATTAAATTATTGATGCATTCAAGTGAACATCACTTTAATGTGGCAGCTGATTATTATATGATCAATATTACTTTATACAGTATATGCTGGGTAGCTTGTGAGATGCCTCCTGGGGATCAATTAAGTCTTACTGATAAAATCTATCATAAAGTAGCTTGTAAAGGAATGAAATAAAGTGAATGTAGTGGAGTAAAAAGTTGAATACTTGCCTCTGAATCGTTGTGTAGTAGCAGAAAATGGAAGTACCCAAGTAAAGTACAATTACTTAACTACTATAATTATACTCGAGTACAGTAATTTAGTAAATGTTCTTGTGTTACATTTACAAAATACCTGCTCAATAAATACAACAGTTTTTGAGTTGTTTTAAGTCTTATCATAGCTGTTTTCAGTTTAGTTAAACATAAATATAAATGCAATTGAATATAAGAAACAGCACAATAAAAATGAGTTCACGAAAATATGCTATATTTTCTCCCTGCTTGTTGTCTTCGTGCTATATGTCCTGACATAATTTATGTCTGACCCACATAAAAACAAGCTCCAGCCCAGTTAAAGTCCTCAGAGGAGTGGACACAGGTAGAGATTATTCAAAGTACTCGATAGACACTGTAAAACAGTTCCAGTAGTATATCCACATACATACATGTGGAAAGATGATTCACTTTGTCATAACTAATTAGGCTTCAGCCTATATAGAATACCCTGGTGGTTATGCAAGCCAATATTTTAAAGGCACAATATGATGAACAGTAAGTGGTGCTTAATTAAGTAGGAGCCTAATTAGTTGTTTTAATAAGTCGTCATAGCTTGGTTACATGTATGAAGTTGCTCCATATTACCACACTGAGAAGATGATTGCATGCCCCACTTTTACCCATTGGGAATCAGTTTCATCTTATTTTACGTACGTATGTATATTAGATCTAATTTTAGATCATTGCCTGTCAGCTTTATGCCTTCATGCATCTCCTGTATAGCAGATATGAGTGTTTGAAAAACAAACTCCACTTTGAAGCTGCTGCTCGACAGCATAAGTAGGCTACAAGTATTTCAGCAGACTGAGCTGCTAATATCACACTGAGAAAAACAGGCTTTTTTTAATGAGAAGTCAGACCTTGTTGGATTTAGTTTGTTTCTCCTCATCCATGTTTTTTAAAGATGATTGATGCTCAGGCCCTTCATGTTCTGACATCAGTCACTGTGGACATTTTTGACACGAATCGTAGACGACTGATAAACAAGTGCTGCAGAAAATGTCTCCTTTTTAAAGGAAAAATTATCTTTTTTTAGTTATTCTCTCTCAAAATAGATAATCAGTTCAAACTTCACTAAAGCAGGGCGTCTAGTCTTTGTTGGTTCACACAAGTTCAACCAGGTTTGAAGCAGTTGTGTCAGAGTAGTTTAATATACAACTTGTGAGGCTTTGACTTCTGAATTGTTGAAACAGGTCAACATTTAACAAGAAGCACGTCAATTTATGAGTGACGGAAAGTAATCAACTACATTTACTCAAGTACTGTACTTAAATACAGTTTTCAGGTACTTTTACTTCATGTGAGACTTTATACTTCTACACCACTACATGTCAAAGGTAATATTGTACTTTTATAAAATGATTATAGGCTATATATAACATATTGCTAGAATATTTTATGAAATATGATGCATGGTTATGCCAAACAATAAACAGTTGTTCAAATGAGCTCCCTTATGACCAGCTGCAGAATTGAAATGCTACTTAGAATACTACTTAATGCAAAGCAGCCTACAAACTTTTACATTTACTTTAAGCAGATTTTGCTGATAATACTTTTGTACTTTCATTTAAATAAGGGTTTGAATGCAGGACTTATCTTCTCGTGCTACTTTTGCCAAAGTAAAACATCCTGATATTTCTTCTACCACTGCCATTTTGGATGTTTTTTTTTTCCAATTACAATTGTTTTTTGTTGTTATTAAGCAATTAAAAAGAAAGATATTTGAAAAAGTGAACAGATTTCAATGAAAGTTTATGGAAATATAGACCTGAATCAAAGTGGACCCAGGTTTTCTTAAGATAAGGCATTCGTGAACATTTTTTGTTAACTCCTATGAATAATTGAATTAAACAAAAGTCTTTACTCAGCTTTTCCAAACACTTCCTGTTATTCAGATAACAAATCTAGGAGGTTGTGCAGCTCTGAGCGCTTGATAATTGTCAGATAATTTCAGAGCAAAATAGTTTGTTATGAAAGTTATTTAATGCACAGATATATATAGCTGATTTACAATAACAGAGACTGAGTTTCAATCATCTTTCACTCCTTCCACTGTTACCTCCCAAACAATGAACCTAAACAGCCACAGACTCCTTTTCTAAATTGTATTTGACAACAGAAATGGATGTGATTTTCAGGCACAAAATGTTATCTGTCCGTGGTGCTTCACGCATTTCTGTTTGAAGGTCACCAAAATAAAAAAGATGGGCAACTCTTGTTTTGTATCAGGCACAATAATCATTTCCAATCAGAATCCACAGTGACCATGCAAACAATCTGCTCTATTTTAGCAACTCATTTGATTTACAAATTGGCCGACTGCATGCTGTCCCTGTGGCAAACAAGCTTTCTTCTCACCTCCTGGTTCCCTCGTCGTGGAATGACTTTCCAACCACACTCTGAACAGCAAAGTCATCC